>CM057168.1:9928312-10063312 GCA_029962745.1 Echinometra lucunter
CCTTCCCTTATCTCTCATTCCATCTGTATTTTTGCCTTACCTTCCCTTATCTCCTATTCTATCTGTATTTTTGCCTTACCTTCCCTTATCTCTCATTTCCATCTGTATTTTTGCCTTACCTTCCCTTATCTCTCATTCCCTCTGTATGTTGCCTTACCTTCCCTTGTCTCTCATTCTGTCTGTATTTTTGCCTTACCTTCCCTTATCTCTCGTTCTATCTGTATTTTTGTCTTACCTTCCCTTATCTCTCATCCTTTCTCTTGTTCTTTCAACTATTCCTCACATTCTTGACAGACTAATTTGATATAATGTAGAGATCCATGATGTAGAAATTTGTCTTTTCTGATTCCTAATTGGTTTTATGCCATGTACAGAGCAGCATGAGCTAGAATTATGTTATCATTCCAATACAAGGACTCACAGATCATACGCACTTCTTTTTGGAGGAAAGGGTGAGTTTACTCCGCAGAACGATGAGCTAACACCTCTCTCATTGTCACAGTTTTGTGTAGAACGAAGTGGAAAAATGATCATTCTGATCACATATAGTAACTTACAGAGGGCGTGTCTATCGGGGCCACTAGTTTTCTAGAAATTAGAAATGGGTACTTTAGTTTGTGAACACAAATCACGCTCATGACAGACATTCTCTTTGGATGTTGTGTTTATAGTCGCAATTTGTGTTCCCGAAACCTGGCCCAAGCCTGTTGCCACTGCGCAGTTGCTTTACGCGAATGACTATGGACACAACAGAACTCAAATGACATAGTGTTTATCGCTGCGACTCGAGTCACTGATTTGGTTCAACTGGTAATCAAATCCCCCTATTTTGTGGAACTCAAGTCTGCGACGCTAATCATATAATCAAGTCCACATTGTGTTTATCGAGGGTAACGGGTGAGCTACAGATAGTTGGGAACTTAGATCGCTTAGTAGAACTTAAGTCACCCCAATAAACACACCCAGAGAAGACAGGGAGAGACAGAAATAGCATGATGAGGAGAAGTGGAAGATACCAATCAAGAAAAAGAAAACAGAGAAAAAAAGACAAGGAAAGCTAAGGTTGAAATGGGGTTGGAGATGATGGTTGCAGATGGTTAAGTGATGAAAAGATTTGTTGTAAGATGATGGAATGAAACAAGCAGAGAAGAGGAGAAAGTAGGGTGAGGAGAAATTGGGGTACGGAGAAATGAAAAGAAGCTTCTAGGAAGAAAGTAATTAGAGAGCATGAAACAGAAAGAGTATTGGTTGTGATTGTAGTGGTAGAGACGGAGGGCATATAGAAAGAGAGAGAGAAAGACAGAGAAAGACAGAAATAAGAGGGATGGCATACATGTGGAGTTGGAGAGACTATGATAGAGAAAGCGAGACAGATGACACAATATGAAAGAAATGAGAGAGAGAGAGAGAGAGAGAGAGAGAGAAAGAGACAGGAGGGGTGGAAGGAGAGAGGCAAAGAAGATATATTGAGAAAGTCCAGGATTGAAGAGAAATAATCTGTACCTACGTCAGCAGGTGTACGATGATAGATGTGGACAAATGCGGTGCTAAAGATGCTGGCATGGGACTGCCCAGAGATTTGTATGCATAAAGAAAGGGGAAATGACGAAAAAAGAGAAGGGGGGGGGGGTGTTACTTGTTGGATGTAGATGAAATAAAGTCAGACAGTGAATGCTGGAATAGGATCGTCTAGAGTAAAGAAGGGCAATAAAAGAGAAAGACGTTGGCCGGAATTCACAAAAATGGTTTAAATTTAGACCGTGGTTTAGGTAAATTTTGTGGTTGAAGTCCATTTGATTTAGCATGTACGCTATTAGGTCCAATAATGAACGCGCGTGTGTGTAAAGGGCGCTAAATTCATATGTGCGAATTTGGCACCCTTTGCAACATACGCGTGTTCATCATTGGACCTTTCTTTGTGCGCGCGCTAAAAAAAAGTGCACTTATACCACAAAATTTGCCTAAACCATGGTCTAAATTTAAACCACCTTTGTGAATTCTGACCTTTGAGATAGAGAAAAGGAGAGGAGGGTTTAGGATGTGGTTAGTGGTGCTGAAGATTGAATGCTTAAATAGGACTATCCATGCAGACACTTACATAAAGAAAGGACAAGGAGTGAGAGAGACAGAGACAGACAGACAGACACACAGACACGCAGAGTAACAATTTAATATGCATGAGGAAGACAGGAAGAAAGAAAATTTTGAAATGAAAATAAACATTTGTTGAAGAAAGTAATTTTTGAAGGGATGCTCAGCACTAAAGAGAAAGAGATGGAATTGATTTAACTTGAGAAATATAAAGGGCTTCTATATTTCCCTTGAAACTGCAATATTCTATGAAAATATTGAACACAGACCTACTTAAAGGGGGTACCCAATGCAGAAACAATTTTCCTTCATGTAAAAGAGCATGATTTTATTAGCAGAAAATCATCTGCCTAAAATTTTAAAAAAAAAGTTGTGTTGCTGATTATCTATGCATTTGAATGGGCACAAATTATGGTAATAAGTAGTGTGGAGAAAGAAAATAGTAAATAGAGCATGCGCAGTGCTGCCTAGGAAAAAATAGTAGAAACTGTTCAGAGCTTTCGCAGGAATTTTATATTCCTAGTGAAACTATTTCTAACCCTACAAGCGCCAATTGACAAATCATGTTTTTAGAATATTTCACAGAAGGAAAATTTTAGAAAATTTCACAGAAGGGATATTGAAATGGATAAATCATTCTAAATATATTATCCCACTCATGTCACAACTTTGTTTTCCACCCACATCAGTGATTGGTAATACTTGTAGGCTTGTGAGTGATCTGAGCTAGATATGAAAGTATTGATTAGAGCTATGTATCAAGGTTGCCTACACACTTGAGCTTACAAGGTATCAAGCTGCTGCATAGAGCTTCTGCTTCTAGTGGATATTTAACTCATAGCAGTACAGACCTTTCTTGAGGTCTAAATTAATCATCTTAAATCCTCAAATTGGCAACAACTATTTTCTCCACACTTACATTAGGTGAAAAAAATAAATATGGATATGACATGAACCAAAATGTATCATAATTGTAAAATTCAATTAGAAATTGCCAATTTGAACACAGAAATAGTGATTATATATTATTCACTGCATTGCCAATTTAAAGAGTTAAATGATTAGTTACTATTAAATTGCTTTAATTCGAGAATGACGCACCATACTGCTTTGGAATTGGACTCAAAATTTAATTTTCAGTGAATTTTTCTCTTTCGGCTCATGTATAATATGTACTGCCCAACATTCTGGACCAATAGATACTGCTAAAGTGTCACCTAAAGGAGACGCTGTACCTCTATGGGTTAAACCATGTTGCTTTTCATTCAATGTTATCTCAGGTGGAGGCCTACTTGAAATATTGGATCAAATGTAGTGAAATTTGTAACATTTGGAAAGCTGACAGTCTTGAAAAAATTCCTGTATGCTGGTGGTGGGGGTGGAATTATTTGAAATGGAGTGAAAATCCACCATCTTTTTATAGATCACTTAATATACGCTTGACATCTCGCACACAAGATTATTGATCATCTAGCTGATTCTCAAGGAAGCTGAAAGGGAGTGAGAATTCACACTATTTTAAAAGAGCACACAGTAATTACAGGTTAAGGAAATATGACACGTAGGCTTATTATAAATGCATGAAGACGTGTGTAGAAGCACAGTATTTTATGCTAATTTGAAAGACAGGAGAGAGTACCTTTAATAATGGCTCATGAATAGTTTAGGAGTGAATAGTATGATGTAAGGCTATTAACTCTGTTTCAATAGGATAGATTTGATGTGGATAATCTAACAGTGTGTTAGGCTATCAGATACAGTGTACCTATTACACATAAGTCAAGCTATAGATGTGATTGCATTTTTTTTTCTCACCAGATGTTGTTTTCTTTATTGCTGATCATTATTTTGATAGACTGATTATAATTGATGTAAAAAAGTTTGAATTTCAACTTTCCACTGATGTTTAATAATGATGATTTCTGAACATGGGATTTCTTAAAATAAATTTTTCACATAGAGTTATAGAGGATCCATACTATGTGCACTTTGTAAGAAAAGAAACCTGTGTGATGTCAACATGAATTTTTAAAAAATATTTTCAGAAATTATTTCTGTGCTTGTTTGTTTGTTTGTTTGTTGATGTTTTTTTTTTTTTTGGGGGGGGGGGGGAGGATAACATTATCTAATCTGTATGAAGTACAGGCATGGAAGGATTGTTGGCATTTTAAATACATTCTTTTCTTTTTTCTCTCTGTTTTTATTGAAGTAAATACATGTACATTCATTATTGTTTGACATGTTGTACTGTATCATTGGCATTTTTTGTGCATAAAAACAAGTACATGTATATATTTTTTATTAAATTCAATCTGTACTTGCACATATGCTTTATAAACTTGCCAACGATACATGTACATGTACATGTACAGCGATGCAGAGAACAGATCTGAGATTGACTGGTTGTGTGTTTGAAGAGTTTTCTTCCTACCTTGCGGTCAAGTGAAAAGACGTGTAATTCTCCTGGTCCTATGTCATGTATACCATCATGAAATAAGATTACCAGTATCAGGAAATAACCTTCACACCATAGCTGAAGATCCTACTGCATTCAAGAATACGATGTGATAGCATTACAGAGCTTTCTTGAGGTCTGAATTAATTATCTTCAATCCTCAAATTGGCAACAACTATCATTCTTTTCCACTCTTACATAGTCTGAAAATAAATATGGAAATGACATGAACCAAAATTAATTATTTTTAGAATTCAGTCAAAAATTGCCAATTTGAATATGGAAGGAGGGATTAT
The DNA here is from genome assembly GCA_029962745.1 of Echinometra lucunter. Taxonomy (NCBI): domain Eukaryota; kingdom Metazoa; phylum Echinodermata; class Echinoidea; order Camarodonta; family Echinometridae; genus Echinometra; species Echinometra lucunter. Next base: position 9,933,155 of record CM057168.1, read on the forward strand.
ATGATCTTCACTGCATTGCCAATTTAAAAAGTTTAATGATAAGTTACAATTTAAATTGCAGTAATTCGAGAGCGCCACACCATACTGTGTTGGAAATGGATCTTCAGTGGATTTTTTTCTTTCTGCTCATGTACAGGCTGTATGATATGTACTGCCCAGCATTCTGAACCAACAGATACTGCAAAAGTGTCTCCTAAAGGAGACACTGTACCTCTATGTAATTCATGGAATATGAATAGCTCTTAATAATTGATCATGGGTTCCTCATATGCACAGACGTGTCCTACAAATTGAGACAAATATGTATCCATAATTGTTTACATACCTACCATAGAATGATCATTATGTTTGTTTGATATGACTTTTGTGCATTAATTTAGAAAGAGCTGTTAGATGTATGTACAGCATGTATACATGTACATGGTTCTCATTCATATATCTCCTACTGAATAGTCTGTACAATATGATACACACAGGGAACTAAAACAGTCATTTAACATTTTATTATTATTGTTATTCTAATCTATATAATTATTATTTAAAGGAAGTAACCTTGACATTAAGCCAACTACATGTACAATCCATTTTAGAGTCAGTTACATGTATACTGAATAACTTCATAAAAAATGATGGTGTAATTCAAAAATTATGCATTGTATCATGTACAAGCTGTGGTTGTGTTAGTTTTATACATATATATTTATTATTTTTCATGATTTCAAGTTAGATCATTTGATAATTTCCATTGTCATTTCATTTATATTCTGCATGCAGACATTGTGTGTCAGTGCACACTGCATAGCCCTTCCAATTTGTGTTTTATTTAATTTTACAAAGGAATGTTTATTCAGAAAAGAAGAATAATTGCAGTGCTGTGAAGGCTACATCATGGCATTGACAATACACATACCGGTATTCAGAAAGAATACAAAATTTATTATTTGAACAAGATAAAGATATACATACATGCATGTTATGTTATTTTGATAAATGTTAGTATTGCAATACATGCATGTACTAGTACATTAACAGTACAAGAAAATGACTAGAGGACCTACAACTGTACATGTGCATGTAAATGTATGTGTACAGGTATGTTGAGATCATTCGTAGAACATTATTGATATGAAATTAATTCTGTAGGAAAATGGGATTTCAAAAATTTTCCTTTGTAGTAATTTTGTCATTGCGAACATATTTTTAAAAGGTGTTGGAGTAAAGAATACAATTATTTTCAGTATAATGGATTGTGAATATGTGAGAAAATAGATATTATTCTTATTATACATATAGAGAAATGCCATAAAAAGGATACCCCCGGTAGTCAACATGTGGACAGGAATATTCATTGATTCTGGACCACACAGTGATGTGAAATTAGCCGTGAAATTGAATGTGAGCATGTGGAAGAGATTATTCATAAAACATAAAGGCTAATATAATTGACATTTTGCAAAATCAATACAAATGTAGGAAGCGTGTTGAAAAGGCCAGAAACATGCTTTGGTTGGTAATTCCATAAACCCATGTGTATGAAGGACATTCATTTGTTGGAAGCCATCCACGGTAATGAAATTACAAAATGTAATTCCGTTACTAACACTTTTAGAGTTTGTGTGCCTGTTTAGTACCTTGCCTTCCTTTTTACCATTTAATACTATGAAAATATGTCCATTCTTTCATCTGAACTCTTTCATTCCAACAGTTTTCTACATGTGGTACAAACTTTGGTAATGGAATTACCAGAAAATGGTGCCATTTTCAAAGAACAAAAATGTCTTGTAAAATCAAACATGCATTATACCAATACTGACTATGATAGTCGAATTCCTTTTTGTTAAAGCTTCTTTTAATTCAGGGATTTGGCTATTCAGGACTATCAACGTGATTGTTTTTACTATAAATCTGAAATGAGCTGATTGTTCTTCCCATGTGGAATTGCCCATATTAATGTACATGTACTACCCCATGTCATCAAGCACAGAAATCATGTCCATCAGAACAACTTTCAACAGATGTACCAAGAAAATGTTCTTTTAATTTTACTGAAAGGCAAAAGAATTGTATCTCCTCATATGTTGTTTACATGTGTACATGTATGATCTCTGATTTAAGCTATTTTTTTCATCTGATATGTTGTGGTGCTAAGCACATTTTGCAGTAATTCATAACTTTCTTTGGGACCGGCGATGAGGGGATGATGAGCATGTGTAGCGTGTGAATTACATATTGAGCGCACTTAGCACCCTCCCTGAGGGGGAAGTTGCATGGAGGGGGGGGGGGGGTGTTCCCTTCCTTTTTCCCTTCTTTTCTTTTTTTTTTTGAGGGGGGCAACCTTCCCTACCCCCATCCCCCTCCCCTGGCTACACATGTGTGTCAACATACTTTCTCTGTAAAAAGTACCTTATACATGTAACTGTATGAACGAATATAGAATGTTATTGTATCATATTTTTTAAAATTTAGCTTTCAGTATCAGTGTCAAATCCGTGCACAATGATAAAATGAAAAATAAAAGAAAATACAAAGATATTTTGAATTACTTTATTCAGGTATCTAAAAGGAAGTTTTCTTCGGATGATTTGGTAATAAAGTAGTCTACATCATTCATGTACACCTGTACCTTACATTATTCATTACTATGGTATTGTAAATGCATTGCCCGCTGCCCTCAACAGTCTGATATCGATATAACTAACCTGGGTAGATGTGATAATAAGTCATATTATCATGTTTTAAGATTTTGTCTGCAGACTTTGAGGACACTACAAAGATGTAAGCAGCAAGTAATGATCAATCTTAGGACTTCCTAAGCCTTCCTCATTATGCCACAGGCCTGAGGGCTCTCACTTCTCTCACTTCATTCTAAATTCAGCTAGGATATTTTTCTTTTTAAATGCTTTACTTACTTGATGTAAGTTTCAAGTTTCAAATTTTATTGATTTAAATCCATGCATGTTGGATTATTCTCAATTTTTCACAAAATGCAACAAAAATTTCACAGAATATCACAGAAAGTAATACAGTATAACATAAAATAACAGAGTAAACCAAGATATTTACAAAATATAACAGAATGTAACAAAATATACAAGAATATAACAAAATGTTATTGTATCTCTTTACTCTTTTACAGCCTCTGACTGTTTGTGTATAATGGAAGCTGGTAGTGAGTTGGTTAAAGTAAGATCTCCGTCCAGACAATACAACCGTTTCTTTGCTCTTAGTGAAGATAGATCGGAACTAAGATGGCATTCTTCATCAAAGAAACCTGAAAAAGCAAGAAGTAAGTCACATTCTCTTTACATGGCAGCTCCTTCAGCCGGGGTAATAATATTAACTTTGTAGAGCGCAGTAGAGTATATGCATATAGTAGCTGCACTATATAAATGCACCATATTATTATCATTATTATTATTATTACAGACTTTTAGGCCCTCATCTCGCGAGAAAGGCGATCATGGCGACCATGGCGAGCTGTGAAAATTTTGTAGAGCATGGCAGAATTGCCATCCAACTCCATTTTTGAGCTGCACAGTGATTGCAATGCTGTTGTGATGACATAACAATACCAGCCAGGATGCTCGGATGAGATGCACACAAACATAACTGAGGAAATAACGTCTTGGGAATGGTCTTGAAAGCACGGGCAATAGGAGAAGCTTTTAATGCACTTGAAGTATGCTTTAGGTGTTGCTGATACCTTGGAGCTATATGTACGGGCATGTCGTTTTTATTACACTCTTAAGACGATCGTGGCGCTCTTTGCAACCTCGGTGCTCTTGCAATGGAAGTTTTGAATATGTTCAAAATTTTGTGGCAACAAGGGCGATGGTGGCGATCATTCGCGATTCAGAAAGGCTCAAGATACGACGGAGAAGATTGAAAAAGCTCAAGCCATGATCTATCTCACTTTGTCAATTTTTCAGGATTGCAGCGGAATCGCCTTCTCTTGAGGTGGGGGTATTATTAATGTTTCTAAATTTTCCTTGCATTCAGTAACTATAACAATTCATATTATGCAACAAAGATACTGTATTTCAAGGTTTCAATGAGTGTTCTTAACCTATTAGTAGCTATAGTCATTTAATGGCACAAACATTAGGTTGTCACAGTCAAGTTTTGGCACACATACATGTACATGTACTGTGGATTACATGTATGTACCATACTCTCTCTACACTGTGGCAGGCCAGGGTTCTGATCCATAGCAAATAAAGAGTTAAGATGAATACTACTTGTAGTATTAGTTGTCATGTTCAGTATTTCATTAATGACCGGAAAACAGTGATAATGTAATGATTCTTAAAAATGATCAGTGGGAATATACATGTAGATTCAGATTCAGATTCAGGGTCCTGTTTCATAAAACCTGTTATCAATAACAAGTTGCCATAACTGTTATAAGCTACTGAAATCCTTGCATCTGATTGGCTGAGAACAAACTTGTCATAGAAATGTTGCAGTTGTTACTGATAACAAATTTTATGAAATGGGGCCCAGATTCAGAATCATATTCATTTATTTATTATCATGCAAAGCTAATGATGATTTGAAATAAATCATTGTGTTATAACTTACATCATCAGAAATTTTCATAATGTGGTATTATTTAAATCTGCCATATCATTGATGCAATATCCTTTTTAATGAAATGCAATAGATGATGTCTTAGTAATAATACATCATTGATGTGAAACAGTGATAAATTTATGATTGATGATACATGTATATCATTAGTATAATTATTATTTGGTTTAGCATCACCTGTGCCTAGGAGGCAAAAAGCAAACTAAATCACTGTAACCCTCAGGTCTCTCTTCCTGATATCACTGATTGGGGGTGTGCAGGTGGACCACATACACCGGGGTTTCCCCCTACTCTTATATGAATAGTGCAGTGGGATCTTTAACGTACAAAGGTGGTGACTCTCCTTTACACGGGACCTCCATTTAACGTCTTATCCGAGGGACAGAATGTTTCAACTGTAGCATAGCCTGCGTCTGTGAAACATGGGGGGGGGCACAATAACACACGACGTAGGCTTCAGTCATCCACCTGGGTTGGACTCGAACCCACGATCTTTGGTTCGACAGGCAGATTTGTTTTACCGACTAAGCCAACTCGCTCTCTCCATAAATGATAAATCATAAATGATGCAGGTGCACTTCATTGATAATGTATCAGTAATGATTTTATGTTACATGTATATGATTCTCACTTGTTTCTTGTTTTAGTATCAGTTGAGAGCATCAAGGAAGTGAGATTAGGGAAGACGACTGATACATTCCGATCTCAGAACATAGCAATGGACTTTCCGGAAGATTGTGCATTCTCAGTGATCTTTGGTGAAGCGTATGAGACCCTTGATCTTGTAGCAGCTACACCTGATGAAGCTAACATATGGGTGACAGGACTGTCTTATCTTATAGGAGGAAATAGGAGTAAGTAAAATAAGTATTCTGACAAGGTAATTGTTACCGGTCTTCTAGAGGCAACCCAAATTTGTAGATGGGCAATTGAATCCAGATACCACTTATGTGATAGAGTGACCTGTGTAGCAATTTCAAAACAAAAAAGTATAATACCCTGATGCAAGAACTGATAGAAAAAACTTGACTGCTGTTTGATGAGAGTATAGTATAGACAAACAAGATTCAGATTCAGATTCATTTATTTCCACATTTCATTTAAAAAAAAATTACATGTAAAAGGGCAATATACAATATATACATATCACTAGTTGAACACAGAAATGACATAAAAAACAAATAATGAGCTGAAATATAAGAATAACTAAGCAGAAAGATAAGTAACAATAAAGACAAATTATATAAATGTGGGGGATTATTTGAAAAGTCAAAGACTTATAACATAACCCCAAATTTGTATTAAAAAGAATGTTTCAAGTTGGGAAAGAAAGACTGAAGATAAGGAAAATAAAAGCAAACAAATTTATAAGAATAAACATATAGTTGAGGTAAAATGAACAGGAGAATTATAGTTTATATAAAAGGTTTGTTTTAAGTTTGGATTTGTACAAATTTAGGGAATGTGAATTCTTAATATTTTATGGTAGACTGTTCCAAAATACACGGCCATTGTGAGATAATGATATCTTAGATAAGGACAATGAAATATTGTGTGAAATGGTGTTGGAATAATACTCATTCTAGCTATGAGCATGATGTCTTCATTTAATACAGAGTTAACACCCATCCTTATCAAACAGACAATATGTTTGGTTAGATTTTACTTTTGTCATGTGCAGCTAAAAGAATCATTTTTTGGTCCTCGGAGAGTATGATTGTATAAAGAATTCTCCCTTTAGTCTACTGAGATTTCTGTTATCTCTTTATAGTTTATACTGGAAATTTTCTCAGCTGTGATAAATCTGCTTCCAGCACAACATTATCATAGTGCTGGTTATGAACTTGTAGCTAGAAATGTTGCCATTCAGTTTCAACAATCCATTGTGAATGATACTGGAGAAATATTGTAAATATCACATCTCACCTTGTTTTTATGTTATGTCCACGTCTCACAGTGTAATTATTCATATGTTCAAAAGTATTGTCCCATCATGCATTCCACCTCAATATATTTTATATTTGCTTATTCTTATTTACTGAGATTTACATTCAGGAATTTTAAATGTAGATTTGTAAATGCAAAGCTTTGCTTTGAACTTCCCATTGAGATAAAAGAAAAGGGAAATTATCTTAAGAGAACCTATTTCACTTTACATTCAAATTTTTCTTTCACTTTGGCACTTTTGCTATACATACATTGTATCCTTGTCAGTTTTGATTACCTTATGAGCTTTCAGATTACTTGGCTTTATTCTGAAAATCAGTGCATGTATTACACAATGATATTTTATTTCAGTTTTTAAGATGAAGATAAGATCCTAGTACAGATTTTTAATTGAAGTACATTAAAGGCAATTGGTTAACATTGTTATAATTAAAAGAAACTCATTTTGCTACCGTACTTGAAAGTGGGATAAAGATAAGGGTTATAGTGTAAAAATACCAGTCTAAAAGTTTCAAAGAATAATATCCACAGGAAGTATTTTTAAATATTAGAAATGTGAACCAATGTTTGATAAATATATAAGGGTCAGTTGCACAGACTAGATGTAAGGAGTGTGCATGCGCGCATGGCTCACCGGACCGTACTGTGTGTATTGGCATACCCCATGAAGGGAGGCAGATAACGGTCTTTTTGAACTCAAGCAAAACAGTCCTCTTATTTATTGTCTCTGAGACCAAAAATAATATAATCGCAGTTTGCGTCTTGCTAAAAGTTTTTCATTCCAAATTATGGTTGGTTTCAGGGTATTTGAGTACAAATACAAGTATATTTCATCTTATTTTGAGAATTTTTTAAATTGGCTGCTCACAAAGTTAGCCAATGCCTTTGATACAAATATTGGTTGGTTGAATTTTATGATTAGGTACATTGTATCTTCACATCTTTCACCTTATTCATGATTCATGAAATTCTATTTCATTTTTTCCTATTTTCAGCACCAGAAGCTATTGAAAGGAACCAGGAGCTACGAGATTCATATCCTTTTTATCTTTATTCTCATGTTGTCATATGTGATTGAAATCTAGTTTCATTTTCACTAATATGATCAAATCCATGTTTTATTGATCCTTATTCATGATTTATTGTCTGAATGAAGCTGAAATATGCTGTTGATTAGTTGTTAATTCTTCTTATCTAGACTACTAAATACATCATAATTTCCTGTATGTCAAGAAGTTAGCATTCTGGAATGAGACAGATCTTTAAATGAAATTTTAGTTCTGTAGTCTAGAGCTGTTATTATAAAGTATGATAAATGTGTGATAAATGTATATTTGATTTTATGTCATCTCTCTATCTGTTTCTTTCATTCTCTCTCACTCCTCTTGCCCCTCCCCCCCTTCTCTCTTTCTTCCTTTTTCTCTTTCCTTCCTCCCAGCCCTCATTTCTCTCTCAATCTATCTCACACAGTGGTGATATTGTATTTGAGATACACTGTCTATTTGTTTAAAATTCATTGATTACGTGGTACAGCTCAGCCTTCATTTTATCATGAAAATAGGAGGTTTTGATAGTGAGATTTAAGAATGTCCTTGTAAACAGTTATAAGGAGGCATGATGATAGGGAACACGTTCCAATTTTTATTCACCCAAAGTATTTTCAAATCCATATTCTCAAAGAGATAATTGCTCTTGCCTTTCATGTAGATACAGTGTAATAGCACTGCTGCAAATGCCTGCTTCTTGAGTAGAAAAATTGGAGTATTACTGCCCTTTAACTTTTTCATTTTTTTTCTTCCATTTGCACGATTGAAAATATTGTGGTTTGCTTTGGGATAAGTAATTTGAATAGATTTTACAATACCACTTCAGTTTAATGCATTGTTCATTTTGTAACATGAGTGATAGGTGATATTTTGAGCTATTGACTCATGAGTCGTATGAAAACAATTTCATTTGAATTTATTTTTAGAATAATAATATACTCTGCAATGAGATTTTGTGGTCTTTACTCCATGGGACGTACTGTATATAAATGAAATTCATTTAAATTTGTTATGCATTTTAATACCTTTGGTGATGTCAGCAATATAATTCAAATCATTTTCTTGAAAGCTACTCATGAATATGCTTACAGGTAGACATATATTGCTTACATGTATATACATGTAAGTAAATGAAGATCTACCAGTAGCTACATGTATGTATTTGAGTGCAGGAAAAAAATCTACTAATGCATCCATTAGATCATGGAAATTGATGTATGATACATGGTATTAAATTCAGTGTTACCAAATTTGTAGAAAAGCTACTCCATTACATTAATCATCATTCAGACAGCGTACTAATAGACTCATTGAAGCAGAGATGCTAAACATCTTCACAATTATTGCGCAAACATAAAAGCAGTCTATAAGTACACTAATGCATGAGTGAGCCAGAAATATTACTTGCTGGTTAGTGATATTCACTTAAAGGCTCTGCTGCAGTTTTCATTATTCACTGTGATATCTAGTTTTGATTTTTAAAAATATTTTTTGTACCTCCACTCCCATATTTTTTTCTTTATTTTGATTGCAATCTTCTTAATATTTATTTCTCAGATTTGCAAATGACTGTGCACATTGGAAATACATGTAAGTATAACTTTATAGGACTGGGCCCGGTTGCATAAAACTTACCATTGATAGTAACTTCCATGGAAACCTTGAATTTGATTGGCTGTTGAACAATGTTACCTTTGTTTGTAGTTACCATTAATTGTGAGTTTTATGCAACTTGGCCTAGGGGTGTTATGCTGGAAATCATGCGATTTTTCTTATGAAAGAAAATGTTTATTGTCATAACATGTCAATATTAGTGCCAGTCATGGGTTAATTTCACTGCAGTGCCGGCAGCTTTTGTGTTGTGTTAAAAAGACATTAACTCTAGCAGCATTGGTAAGAGTAGAGATGTTGTGGCTCAGTGGATAAGTCTCTGGACTTTGAACCACAAGGTCCGGAGTTCGAATCCCTGCCTCGGCACTGATGTCCTTTGGCAAGGTATCTCCACTGAGGTGTTAAGTGGGTACCTGGTAGGATGCGAAAGTCATTGTGATTTGTTTAGCACTGTGAACGCCTGTAAATGGCGACTGGCTGGAATGCTCCCCAGGGAGTGGAGAAGGTGCATACATTGTGTGCAGGCAAGCCTGAATCCGATGACCGGGATAATAACATTTCTGTAAAGTGCTTAGACACATCTCAAGAGAGATGTATCAGGCACTATATAAATGCAGAATATTATTAAGAGTTTATCCTGCACACTTTCAGTTTTTTTTGTAACAATTACCATATCATAACACTATTTTCAGAATTTATGTCTGAAGAGTATGTAGACTTGTCCTGCCACTTTCCTCACACCCACACACACTGTACATTTCTCACAAGAACAAAGTATTTACAAATTCAGTCAGTATTACCTGCAGGAACAAGATGGTGCCCATGTTACATGTGTGTGCCTATTAGCATGGAGAATTTGGTATCCATTGGATTAATGAGCATATCAGAAGCAGTATATCTTCATTGTCGGCACTCGTCTAGCACACTTGAGGGACTTACTGAACAGGATATTAATTATTAAAGAATTCAAGTCTGGAGATATATATCACTCTTAGACAGTGTTGTGAAATGTTTATGATATGTTTTTAAGATACAGTAGGGTATAAGCCGTGATTAATTATCTTACTTGTGTTAGAGATGCATGTATTCAACAAGATTGATTATGAAGGAGTGAGAGTCTTCAAGTTTTATAAACTTGCATGGAAAACAATGATAAAAAGCATCTTTTTTCACAATGTTGGTAATCCTTGCTTTGAATTTCCAGCGGGTTGAGAGATATACAGTGTGTCCCAGATAAAAGGAAACCAGATTTTATGGCAGAAATTTTCAATCATAATAATTTCCTTGATGAGATATATGTATGAAAAGCTCTGCTTCTCTTCTTTCATGTGATGTATAACTCTTTCAGGCCTGATTGAATTAAAAAAAGAAAAGTGGTTGTACAAAAATTTCATTTGCACATATAAATTGCAGCTTTGACTTAGTTTTGAAGGTAATAAACTTTAATTATTTTGGGAAAAGAAGCACATCATGTAAGAATTCACAATTTGCTCTTTTATGTGACACCTCATGCGTAAAAAAAAATTGATGCATGCTAGAGAACAAGTATAAATGAAAAGATGCTTGATTTCTCCAAAATGAGTAGATAGTTGCATAAGAAGCCAATCAGCTTTCCTGATCTAGCAGCTGACAATGGATTGAATGTTCGAGTGACTTTACACATGCATTGAGAGTGAAAAGGAACATTAGAGATGGTTGGGGTAGAAAAGGGCTGAAAATTAAGCAAAGTATCATTAGCTTGACTGACGATGTAGCTGACCACAGATCAGAGGGTGATTATCGTAACCAAATGGGCTCACTCTTGGAGCCTGCAGCAAGTTGCTGCAGCCTTCCATGAGAGAGTTCCAGATCTCCAAGTTCATGCAAAGTCTATGTTATCAAAAGACATTAGAAAATACAAGCAGGAAGGGACAAGCCTCAATGTCATCAAGGGCCAAACTGTAGAAGAAGAACTGCCAGGTCGGAAGAGAATGTGGCAGAAATTGGTTTTATAATAATAACGCGTGAATGATGTTGATTTTTTTTGTTTAATGTTTAATGTAAGCAGCTTATAGAAGCCTTCACATTATGTTATAGAATTATCATTTTTGTTGTTATTATTAATATTATTTTTTTATTTTAAATATGATGATGGTGATTATTATTATTATCATTATTATAATTATAATCATTATTATGAATATTAATGATAATGATAATTATGGTGGCTCATTGCAAAGTTATTATTCATGAAATAGTTAACAATCCTTGACAATAATCTTCCTCACGTGGTTGAGAGATATGTTCAACAAAGCAGCAGGTGATTCATTAGGTCAACTAGATGAATGTGAAGTTATGCAACTCATGAAGAAACTCAACAATGGTGTAGCTTCCACAAGAATCAGGCATAAGTTTAGGGTAAGTAATAATTCATTATTCTTTTTATGAAGGGTTTTAATAGTCCTGAATATTGGCAAATCATGTACTTTGAGCAAAAAGTGCCCAGATGAATGCATTTTTTGTTGTTATTGTATTTAATATCTTGTGGTTTGTGAAAAGTAATTGAATGACTAAGGAAATTTCTCTCTATCATGATGGGGTAAATATGCTTTTAAAGATTTGTTCAGATATGGCATGACAGACCACCCCCCTTATGTTAATGAATGTTCATTAATGCGTCAACTGACTCAACTCTCAAATTAAAGAGAGTTTTGTCAAAAGTTGAGCAAACAAACTCATGACAACATATTTTTAAGAATTCTATTGGTCCACAGCTTTTTGCAGCCAGGCGACAAAAAAAAAAAAAAAGTCTCCTGCCTTGGCAACATTCTTTTGTCGCCTCATACCCCATTGACTTGAACACTAAAATGTTGTGGGGATTTGTCTCCTCATGTCTGAACAAGCCTTTAATATACAAAAGCATAGACTGTGGATGTGTGTATGTGGCTCTTGCTAAATGCTTAGGTAAAGACAAAGTGTGTTATCCTCTTTGTGTGAAGTGATGAAAATTGAGATGCTGGGTTCCATACAATTAATAATAATAACAATGATATTATGATAATGATATTGAATGACTTTTCTTTCATAGGACACAGAGATTTATCCCACTCACTTTGAAACTATTTCACTTGTGCCAGTTTACGAAATATGATTTAGGATATTCAATTTATCGTTGGCTTATTTTCCATGTAAAGATGTTGTATAAAATGGCAGCTTTGTATAACATTGTTTTTGTAATATATACAGGTATTATCACATGCAGTGATGAAAATTGGGACACTAGGTTCTATACAATTAATAATTATGATAATATTGAATGACTTTTCTTTCGTAGGACACAAGGTTATAATCCCACTCACTTTGAAAATATTTCACTTTTGCCAGTTTATGAAATATGATTGAGTATAGTCAAGTTATCATGGGCTTATTTTCCATGTAGAGATTTTTGTGTAAAATGGCTGCTTTGTGTAACATCGTAATATATACAGGTATTATCACTCTCACTGTAGTAGGCTTGTGTTCAGTGTTATGGTCTACATGTACCAGTATATCTCATTATCCCAGGGCTTACAATATCCAAGCTTAAAGGGAAAATAGAATTTCATATCACAGAGCTGTATCATTTTAAGAAGAGGCAATGACGTGAATCTAAATCACCTTATCAAAAGTCAGAGCCAATTTGGAACTCTGCCTTTAGTGTCTTTCCCGCTCAGTGTCTTTTCCCCTCCAATCCTCCCGTTCTCTGTAGACAAAACAACGGGGGATCGGGAAAGCCGATTGTAAAAGAATGGGCGCAGAGAAGATGATCAAAGAGACTTTTGATAAGCTGCCTAAAAAAATGTGCCAGTGATATCAGAGTTGTGGTGAAAGTGAAAAATTGCATCCCTCTCTAAAGTAAATGACAATTACTGTATACATGTTCATTGTAGCTTCAGAATACTTGTACCGGTATTATGATCATTCTTAGATTTGTTTCATTTAAGGCTCCAACCCTTTACATACGTCTACTAGTGTACAAATAATGAATGTTTATGAGTGCAATGGACAGAATATTTCATGAGGTGAAAGATGAAATGATCCATTTAACGAGGCGCAGCCAAGTTGAATGGATCAATAATTTCATCATTCACCGAATTAAATATTCTGTCCATTACATGAATGAAAAAACATTCATTATTTGTTTTAAATGACACCTAAAAATAGATCAAATCGCAATAAATCAATAGCGCTATACGCTGTTCGTCATGCACGCTGCAAATGCAAGCGTTTTACGTACGTAGTGTGCTGGGCTCTCGGCGTTCGTGCAATGGAGCAAATCATATGGATCCAAGATTGCACGGTAAATGGAGCCACAATTGCACGAATGATGACGTCATAGTGCAATGGGACAAATGATCAATATCAAACAACTAATCAAATGACAGGGATCTATTTAGGTGTTATATAAATCAGATCTTCCACAGCACTATACATACAACTACACAATTCTACAAGTACGATGATACACCAATTCAGTGGCCTGTTCTTCTACAGATAATGATGATGAAGAAGAAAAAATGTCACATTGAAAATTGAGATAGATTTCTCTGTTTACAGCAGGAAACAGAATTTGAATTTCTAATGAATGATTCTTCTCATAAATCACACATAACCAAGAAGAAAAAGTCAATAAAAGAAGCAGAAAGTATTAACAGTAAACAACATAGTGTCCTTTTGGCTGTTAGCGGATGTCACACATCCACTTTTGAATTACATTTACTTCATGATATTGTCACCTGGCTGGCAGAAGGGCCCACTGTACATGTACCTTTCTCATAGCGTGCACTCAAGCTAACACACCTTCTCCCAGCTGGGGGGGGGGGGGATGTATGAAATTGTGCACATGCTAACGCCCTTCTGCCAGCCGGGTGATGATATAATGAATTGAAATCAGCTCAAAAAGAATTTTATTCAGTCAGAAGATATAGACTGTAATTCACAAAAGAGGTTTATTTCAGAATAACTTCCAGAAGTGGAATAGGCACATGTCCTTATGCTTGTCCAATGGATGGGTAACAATGTACTTATATACTGTGAACGCTGTTATTTTCGCGCAATTAATTTTTCGCGTTGAGCGACCCCAAAACATTTTTGCGGGTTCTTAAATTCGCGCTGCACAATTACTTACTCACAAAAGTGCAAGATTTGATTTGATATTTCAATGCATGACAATCGTTTTTCTGCCCTATCTACAGCTCAAAATGGTCATATTTGAACATGAATAACCAGCATGCCTCCATTTATTATTTCACACACACGCTGTCCTTTCAAATGCATATGGCAGACACAACTACACAAACGTACTCTAAACTGAATTGGATTCAAACATGCATTTCATCAGCTGAAGCGCAATTCAATGTTCGTTCAAAACAAGCATAAGAAATTGTAATATTTTCGCGAGTTCCAGAATTTGGGCTTGTTGAAAATAGCTTGAAATCCGCAAAAATTAATGTACCGCAAATATTTTTGCATTTACAGTATGTTTATTTAATATGTATAGTCCATGATGCAGGTTTAAACCATGGTTTAGATGCAGGTATACCTCTTTCATGAATTTGGGCCATTAAAACTGACCACAAGTATCTGACCAACACCACCCATAAAGTTTCAGTTTGATTAAAACAGACATGTTTTTAATCTTATCTAGATGAGAAAAATAGAAATAAACTTTTCACTCTTCTATGCATTTTATGTTCAGTTGCTTTTGAATTTTTATTGTTGAATTTGATGTTGTAGTTATTTTATTAGGAATACTGCATCTTATCAGTATTGATATGATGCATCTAAATATAGAAGCAAAGTGAATACAATATAGACGTGATATTCACAACATGTTGACACAAATATCATTATGCATTCTCTTTGCTGAAGGCCTGCCCTTAGCTCATTTCTACACACCAACAATATATGTTAACATGAATGGAATAACAAGTCCTCTGTGTGAGCTTCTTATAGGCACTATCCCCTTTAATAAGAAGCCTGCCCTAAAGCTATAAGATGCATATAAAGCAATTAATTCAATGCGCTCATATCCTGGTCGCCAATTTCATGCTAACTAGACTCTATCGCTTTGTGGTCTTTAAAGAAGATCTGTCTAGTGAGACAGATAATGTGCAGTCATCTAATACGATGTAATGTCTGAACCAGAACATGGCCAAAATTGATAAAATCCTTCTTTGTTTCAGATAAGGAGAGTACTGTTAATGCCTTGTAGAACTTGTTTTCTTTTATATCTGTATTATATCTTCATGGTTTTTGTTTTGCGTTTAGAATAGAATGAAAAAAACATTTTGCTTGGTTCCCCTTTTTCAAATTTTTAGTCAGAATTGCCTTTATTTGGTGAATCATTTAATCACAGTATTAGCCATGCACAAATGCATTTATTAAAGACCATTGATAAGACCAAATATACATACATGTATATACATTGAATCCTGTATTAAAAGTATTGTATTAGTGATTAAAAAAAGACAAAAGAAAACAGATAAGATGGATGAAGGGAAAAGCAGAGATTAAATTAAAGAGAGGAGAGAGAAAGAGAGAGTGAGGAAAAGCAGAGGTAAGATAGAAAGATAAAGGAAGAGACAGAGATGGAAATATAGAGAGGAAAGATGGAGAGTATGAGGAGGAGGAGGAGAAGTGGGTAGGTATAAGATGATTAGTTTGAGTAGGTTGTTGTAGCTTGAGGTATACCTGTACTGTATGCCTGCCTACTCACACACTTCATTTGTGATTGCACCTCATATGAAATAGAATGCTTGGATCGAAAACACATTCTCACACACAGGTGTGGTAATACAATTCAGAATATATATTGATTCATCTGTTGGGGAAAAAAGAGACTTCCCTTGGTGTAATGATAATTATTTATAAATTCATATAGTAATGTTACAGTGAAATAAAGTGAATGTATAGTCAGTGTTATATCAAACAAATTCAGAAAGAAATATACTACTCTTGGAGAAAAAAAAAATAACAGCAGAATGAAAAGAGGAATAGAATATGACATTTCCTAATAAAAAAGTCATGGTAATGTTTTATTAGATATCAGTACAATCACAATTTTACAACGTAATGACAACGGTAGTGGAAATACATTACATTGGTGATCAATATGCAGTAGGAAGGAAGACAAACAGAACAAAAAGATAAATTACACATACATAATATACAGTGCCCAGGGCAGTGATAAATATTCAAGCAGGGCCAACGAGTACATTAATATGTGAACAAATGATATAATTACAAACATAAATAGGAGTTGTTTGCAATGGCTTGGATATTGTGAAAGGAAAAATAATGTTGTATGGTTAAAATTGTGTACAGCATGAGAAAAAGAGATGATTTACATGAATTAATTAAATTTAGTTGAAATTTGAAAGTTTGGTATTTGCATGACATACATGTAGATAGAGTTAAAATGAAATGATAGGCTTTGAAATACATGTATAGAGGAAAGCAGAGGTAGGTTCACAAGGGGAGCATTTCATGAAGTGTCTTGTCAGTGATTTTTACTGACAAATTTGCTCTCAGCCTATCAGATACAAGGATTTCAGTAGCTTATAACAGTTATCAGTAAAAATCACTGACAAGGCACTTCATGAAACGCTCCCCTGGTTAACCTGTAGCCTCCTGGAACCAGGTGATTACTATAGAAAGCCTATGTGACACAGAGAATTCATTGGTCACAGGGTTTAAAGGGAAAGTCCACCCTAGAAGTTGCACTGTTTCAATAAACGGAGATAAATTTGAACAGCATTTTAAAAAAGAAATGAGAAAAAATCGGTCAAAATATAAGAAAATTACACTCATTTACATTTTCTAGTAAACTACTCTTGGCTCTGCAAATTGGCAACACTGATGACATCATATGCGAGCAGGTCTCCATTCACTTTGTACATGAAATTTCACATTTTCTCAATTTTCTTGGAAGTTACACATTTTCTTAACTCATAGCCAAAGTATGTTATGTAAAAAGCAATTTTTCTGAAGATACATTGACTATGGGGGTTAGAAAATGTGTAACTTCCAAGAAATTTGAGAAAATGTGAAATTTCATGTACAAAGTGTATGGAGAGCTGCTCGCATATGATGTCATCAGTGTTGCCAATTTGCAGAGCCGAGAGTAGTTTACTAGAAAATGTAAGTGATTGTAATTTTCTTTTTCTTTGACCGATTTTTCTAATTTCTTTTATAAAATGCTGTTCAAATTTATCTCCTTTTATTGAAACAGTGAAATTTCTGGGGTGGACTTATCCTTTAAAGATTGTGTTCTTCATGTGGCATCAGTTATCTATGAGAGTGTGTGTAAATTTACATATGCATCTATTCTATGAGAGAGTGTACATTGTAAGTTCACATGTGCATCTGGGAGAGAGTGTGATTTTACATGTGCATCTATGAGAGATTGAGTAATTTTATGGGTATCTATGAGAGTGTGTGTAAATTTACATATGCATCTATGAGAGTACATTGTAAATATGTAAGCAAATTTACATGCGCATCTATGAGAGTGTGTATAAGTTTACATGTGCTTGGAATGGTTAAGAGAAATCTATTAATCCTAATATTTTACCTCACAAATATGAGGATTGTCTAGCTCTGTTCAGAACATGTGACCTTACAAAACTGAAAGACTACCTTTCACACTCTGAATTCAAGTATTCACTTGGTCATTTTAGAGTGTTGAAGGTAACCGAATCTTGTGGGTTTAACAGTACCCTGCAAAGTGGGTATTACACTGGTCTGTTACCTTGTAAGGTGGGTGCCCTATTACACTGGTCTGTGACCCTGTAAGGCTGGTGTCCTATTACACTGGTCTGTGATCCTGTACAGGGGGGGGGGGGGGGGGGGGGGTGCCCTATTACACTGGTCTATTACAAGGTGGGTGCCCTAAGGTGGGTGCCCTATTACACTGGTCTATTACAAGGTGTGTGCCCTATTACACTGGTCTGTGTCCCTGTAAGGTGGGTACCCCTGTTACACCGGTCTGTGATGCTGTACAGGGGGAGGGGGGGGGGGTGC
Organism: Echinometra lucunter; assembly: GCA_029962745.1. NCBI lineage: Eukaryota > Metazoa > Echinodermata > Echinoidea > Camarodonta > Echinometridae > Echinometra > Echinometra lucunter. The sequence continues at coordinate 9,951,391 of CM057168.1, forward strand.
CCTATTACACTGGTCTGTGTCCCTGTAAGGTGGGTGCCCTATTACATTGGTCTATTACCCTGTAAGGTGTGTGCCCTATTACACTGGTCTGTGTCCCTGTAAGGTGGGTACCCCTGTTACACCGGTCTGTGATGCTGTACAGGGGGAGGGGGGGGGGGGGTGCCCTATTACACTGGTCTGTGTCCCTGTAAGGTGGGTGCCCTATTACATTGGTCTATTACCCTGTAAGGTGTGTGCCCTATTACACTGGTCTGTGTCCCTGTAAGGTGGGTACCCCTGTTACACCGGTCTGTGATGCTGTACAGGGGGAGGGGGGGGGGGGGGTGCCCTATTACACTGGTCTGTGTCCCTGTAAGGTGGGTGCCCTATTACATTGGTCTATTACCCTGTAAGGTGTGTGCCCTATTACACTGGTCTGTGTCCCTGTAAGGTGGGTACCCCTGTTACACCGGTCTGTGATGCTGTACAGGGGGAGGGGGGGGGGGGGGTGCCCTATTACACTGGTCTATGTCCCTGTAAGGTGGGTGCCCAATTACACTGGTCTTTTACCCGGTAAGGTGGGTGCCCTATTACACTGGTCTGTGTCCCTGTAAGGTGTGTGCCCTATTACACTGGTCTATTACCCTGTAAGGTGTGTGCCCTATTACACTGGTCTGTGTCCCTGTAAGGTGGGTACCCTATTACACCGGTCTGTTACCCTGTAAGGCGGGTGCCCTATTACACTAGTCTATTACCCTGTAAGGTTGGTACCTTATTACAGCGGTCTGTTACCCTATGAATCCTGCCAGTAATCCTACAGCTAGACATTGATCCTTAGCTGGTTAGTATACAATAAACCCATACTGGCCTCATGCATGCCTATTCTATTGCCCTATACCTTCCCTTCCTCAGCTCAGTGTATATGACAGCAATGACTAATAAACAGAGATGGGAGATAGAGCCCTACATTCAATTCAGCTAACCAACAGCGGAGAGCGTGATAGATATGGTCTATTTGATGTCTTGCTGTGACGTTAGGTCATGTAAAGTTAATGCATCAATTTATGCGTTCATTAAATTACTTACTGGTATCATCATTGGTGTACCAACTGGATATGTGGTAAGGAATTCAGGGAATAGGGTCAGAGACACAGAAAGGGATAGAGAAGGGACAGACATTTGGACAGACAGAAGGAGATAAAAAGATATAGAGAGAGAAAGACAGAAGGAATTAACAACAGCAGGGCAGAGGAGCCATTAGGGGAGAGATAAGGAGAAAATGAGAGAGCAACACATCCAAATGAAGGAAAGAGAGAAAAATAGATGGTGAAAGAAAGAGGAGAGAGAGAATAAGAGAGAGAGAGAGAGAGATGATGCACAAATGTCGTCAGAATGTCAACATGATATACATATTATCTTCCCTGGATAAAAATCCAATTGCTCTCTTCATAAATCATTTGTTTCCAACTTGTTGAATACTGATCAAAGTGCTAAAGATCTAAACCCTACTGGCAGTGAGATAATTAAGTCATTATCATGTGAAATAGTGTTCAAGATATTCCAATGTGAGATGATTGAAAGGTATTTTCAATTTGTGTTCAGCTGTATCAGGACAACTCCCCCAGGGACTGGGGGAGTCGTCCTTGGGGGGTTGTCATCCGGGAAAGGTGTCCTCCGGGGAGATGTGCCCTCCGGGGAGCTGTGCTCCAGGGGAGTTGTCCTCCCGGGGGAGTTGTCCTAGAACCGTGTTCAGCAATCAGCTGTAGATATTACAGACGGATATCGCTGATGTCTTCTTTTAAACATTCAACAATAATGATGTGTTAATATACATGTATTTTTCAAGCACTTTATAGGTAGTAGTCCACATTTGCACAACATTGTTTCAGAATTTGAAGAGAGCTGTAGATATTACAGACGGATATCACTGATGTCTTCATTTAAACATTCAACAATAATGATGTGTTAATATGTATTTTCAAGCACTTTAAAGTTAGGAGATCCCTTTTGCAAAATCTTCAAAAATCCATACAACTTGGCAGGAGTTTAGGATATGCCCTTCTGATACTGTTTATTTAATCTTACGGTCATACAAAAATGAAAATCTGGCTACCATCCTTGAATAAGCAAGTTGGATCAGCTCACCGACAGAAGCGAAGCCAGCTAGCTAGCTAGCTCAGCCACGCGCAGCTCACGGCCACCACACGTACCGCATAATAGCAGCGCTGTACTGTATGTAACATGAATCCTTTCGTTGTGCGCTATCTCGAAAAAAAATCTGCTAAAATTTTTGGTCTGAAATAAGTACAGAGTTATCAAAAATGTTGATTATTCAGTTAATTATCCATGTACAATCCATTTTTCTTTCACAGAAGTTTTTTATAATCATTCTCTTATAATTGAACACATATTCACACATCTTAATATTTCAGAGCTGCAAATGGGATCTCCTACCTACTTAGTCCACATTTGCACAACATTGTTTCAGAATTTGAAGAGAGATAAGCTAATTTCAATTTTAAATGACAGATAATTGTATAAAAGTATCATGTTATCAAATTTACAATATTCCAAAGAATAGGTGAAAAATGAATGGTTTTACTCTTAAGGCATCAGGAAGACGCCTTTACAAATCGAAGAAAATAAAAGAAAATTTAGCTTTGAATATTCCCTTCTCAATCCTAAACGGGAATGTACTGGGATCAAAAACTTTACAAGTGTTTTTCTGTGGCTTAAAGTAATCTAAACAAAAACTTTTGTGCAGATTGGTTGCCACTTGCAAATGTGGGCTACTACCTTTAAGATAGATTCATGTCAAATTTAATTAGCATCATTTTTCCTCAATAATGTTGACTAGTAGATTTAAGACCAGCGTTAGTAAACAGTGTAGAGTCAATTAAGCAGCCTATCATAATAAATCTTCGTTCCATCCCGTCAATGCTTACTTAACCTTTGGCTGCGTTTACACCGTTTATTCAATAAATCTTCAGGAATGTAGCCTGACCATATGTGCACAGACTAAATTTTCGATTTGATTGTGTGTAAATGTTATTATTTCTGAGTTGATATATAGGGATGGATTTCTTTTTTTCTGGTACAATTTTGATACAACATAAGAGTGCTGAGCATAATACAAGATTGCTGAATTAGGATGCTAAACTGTAAACTGACAAAAAATTTAGCTAATTCCCCCCCCCCTCCCCTCAAAGCAACATTTATCAGTGTTACTTTTTATATAGTTATAGCAATCAATTTACTGTACACACATCTGTTCGCAGTGAAGAAAATAGCTAATTCATAAACTTTCCAGAAATGTGAATGTAAGTTCACACCATCTCAGTCAATTCAAAGCAGATCATGATGTGAAAACAACTGTATTCATATCTAATCTAGATTGGTATCAATTCTTGGTGTGTTGTTCTGCACAGCTCGTATTATAAAGAATGCAAGGAGTTATGTTAATGCTATGTCAGAAGTCCTTTAGAAAGCATTGGGGCAGAGAATAATATTCAGTGTACACAGGGTTAGTTATGATTTAATCATGTGACTATGATATTCTCTCTCTCTCTCTCTTTTCTGTCCACCCCGTCCCTCGCTTGCTCTCTTCCTCCCCTTCTGTCTTGTCTCTCCCTTCTGTTTTCCTCCTTTCTCTAATTCTCTCTTCTCCCACACACACACACACCCACACACTCGCTACCTCTCCTCTCACTCTCTTTTCCCCTCTCTCATCTTTCACTATTCTTGCCATTATTGAATTATTCTGATTACCACTCTCTAGTTGTAAGAGGATTGTGGTTGTCATGGTAACCCATCCTAGGAGGTGCAAAGAAAAATTTCTTTCAGAGTAAAAGTCAAACCTCTAATTTAGCTACCCGATGTGATGTCTGGATGCGAGCATTAATAAAATAGACTTCCAGAATGATCACTTCCATAATATGGTATCCTGATGATTAGATGGAAAGCCATGAATTGTAAGAACATTTGATGAGAAAGTCTTCTTGATGGATGATCTGCCTTACCTGTAGAATGAAAGTGCATTTGTATTTAACTGACAAGTACATGTAACTTTGACATTTCTAAAGGTGTTGTTCTGTGTGTCCATTCCTGAATTATGAAGTTATTTGAAACCAATATATGTAGAGTAAATTGCCTTCAGAATTCCTGTCGTAATGTAGAACTAGGAAATGAGTCTAGGTTCTTTACCTCAAAAATATTAAAAGTGATTCTTGTTCATAACCATTTTCACAAACTTTGAGGATTTATTCATTTCATTTTATTTTTATGAGATTGTATTTTCCTTTAATATTATTGATTTAGTCGTAAAATTTATGTTTTATCTTAAGTAACCTACTGTAGTCCATGTACATGTAAATGCCCCCTTTGAAAATGAGGTACATTTCTTACAAGAACATGAAACTAATCATCATACCTCAAATTTTAGCAAAGAGATACATAACCTTTAAAAGCGTGAATAATTTAGTGTTTGACATCCGTGACTTTATGTGATCACCCTTGTAGTTTGGGTGATGGGGACATGAGACTGAGGAGGGGGGGGGGGGGGTGATGGGGAGAAACAACATTTGGAGAAGGAAATAGAGTATGTATGGAAGTGTGGAAAATAAATACTGTCTCATTCATGGTTGAGTAGAATACCTGTACTTGATTACTAAAAGGAATATTTTTTTCTTAAGAAAAAAATCTTAAGAGCTTTTTATTTCTCATGTCAATTTATCTAGCACTGAGAGAACAGGACAGAGAAAGAGAGAGAGCGTCTGTTCAATGATAATAGTAATAATATCAAAATTTTTTTAAAGCCACTGTGAAATTTTTTTCAAAGCACTTTACAAATTAACATTACTGATGAACTAAACATTACTTACATGTACATTACTAAAGAAATTAGTATTACTTACATTACTTTATAAGAAATTAACACTACTTATAATGAGAACAGGATTCAATAGATAATCATAGTTTCATCTTATTTGACCAGGGTAGCCTTATATCAGTAGTAAATACTACTCTACTTTAGGGCTCATAAGAAAGTAAAAAAAATGCTTTCCTGTACTTTGTAGGAATGAAATTGTGTTCTACAGAATTGTGAAAAAATAAAAGGGCATTGGCTTGGTTGTATATTGGTCTGGTGATTTATTTAGTGGTCTGGAAGTCTAGGTATGATGACAAAAGGAAAAGCAATCAAACTCTATGTCAGCCTTCATTAGTATGTCGTTCTACATCTAAATTGATTTCCATTGCCTCACCACACATGACACAAGTTCTGTTCACACGGGCCATCCGCGTTTTGAAACTTAAAGTTAGGCATTTTGACATTTTATGCAGTGGAGGTTAAACAACGAGGGTTCACATGGGAGCAAAACAACAACCGCTCAACGTTTTAAAACTAAAAGCAAGTAGTCTACATCTGCATTGGAATAGTTTGCAAGCTCAAATCCTTGTCAGTTGAAATGTGTTGCAGATGTCTGGGCTGTAAGACTACCATGCTCCCTGTGCTAAAGCTACTTCAGACACAGCCCGAGACTGGTTTACACTTGGAATTGTGCTTGGGTTTCAAAATAGAGCCCATGTCTACAGATGAGCAAATATATGACCTCAAGTAAGAACCCTCTGCTTTTAGTTTCAGAGTTAACTGTAATCTTGCTTAAGGCTTTGAAACTATGACTATTCTTAAAGTTTTGAAACTACATGCATGTCTACATGACCTGAAACTACAAAATATTCTTAAGGTTTCAATACTACAAGTATTAAACCTTTAGGTTTAGAAGCAGTCTTGTGAATGTAATTGTAGAAACATGACTTTTACCTGATCCCTGGAAGATTGAGCTTAATGCGAATCCAATATGGAGGAGGAAGCAGGATTGTTATCAGAAATGTTGGTGGAGGTTAGATGTTTTATTGGTAGATCACTTTCTGTACTCAAATTGTAAAAAATTCAAATCCCCTTTATAAGGGCCAAGGAATGACATTGTTTTCAAGATAGTAGATTAATGCTTTTAACATTCTTGGATCCAACATTATAAAGGATGATGTTTAAAGGCATTGGCTAACTTTGTGAGCAGCTGATTTAAAAAATTCTCAAACTAAGATGAAACATGTGTATGAGTACTTGTATTTGTACTAAAAAACCCTGAAACCAACCATAATTTAGAACGAAAAACTGTAAGTTTGACGCAAACGGCGATTTTATTATCCTTCGTCTCACGAGACAATCACTAAGAGGGACCGCTTTACTTGAATTTGAAAATGCCGTTATGTGCCTCCCGCTGCGTAATACGCCAATACACACAGTACGGTAACGTGAGCCATACGCGCATGCGCACTCCTTATGTCTATTCTGTGCAACCGACCCTCGTATATTTTTCAAACATTGGTTCACATTTTTTATATTTAAAAATACTTCCTGTGGATATTATACTTTGAAACTTTCAGACTGGTATTTTTACACTATAACCCTTATGTTTATCCCATTTTCAAGTAACAAAACAAGATTTTTTAAAATCATAACAGTGTTAACCAATGTCTTTGATAGGTTGATCTTACACCACTGCCTTTCTATTGGTGATTAGCAAAGGTGGTGCCGGAGGCATTATGTTTTCGGCCCAATTTCAGGTTGTTCGTCCATCTGTACACCCGTCCACCGTCCATCCTGCTTTTTTGTTAACACAATATCTCAAGAACCATTTGAGGTATGAACTTGAAACTTGGTCTCAGTATGTATCACCATAGGTAGATGATCTGATGAGATTTTTGAGTATGTAGGTCAAAGGTTAAGATCATATAGGTCTAATATATGAAATTTCAGGTGTTTACCTCGTTAACATGATATCTGAATAACCATTTGAGGTTTGACTATGAACTTAAACTAGGTATTATTATACATCACTATGGGAAGATAATCTGATTAGATTTTGGGGTATGTAGGTCAAAGGTCAAAGTTCGTAGGGTAAAAAATGTATTTGAAATTGTTTGCAAAACATGTGCTTCCATTATACCTTGGCATATATAGCAGAGTTTTTAGTCAAAGATGAGTGAAATATGATTTTAGGTGGAAGAGGTAGTGGTAACTGAAATGTATCCGTTGTTGAGATGTGCATGAATCAAAATTGTGTGCAAGGTGGAGTAATTTTTGACCTTCCAGGGTTAAATTGCTCTTGTTCTGTTTAGAGTAAATTGGTAACAAATTCTAACAATAATATTAAGGGGAATTCCACCCTGATGTTAATCTGGGCCTCCTTGCATAAAACTTACCGCAGCAAATGGGAAAAATGACATTTGGTTCGAATCCTGCTTGAATGCATGAATATAAGTGTGTATAGTGAGATCCATCCAATTTGACATGAATGCATGGAATATTGATGATATCCATGACTCTTTGTCTGCTTAAATCTCAATGGTATGATGTATATCTCATCAATTATCATAGTGATTACTTAGGGAATTCCCCTATCCATGCCATCATCTATGGAATGCTAATAGGGGATAGGGATGATGACCATTCACCCTACCTCTCATCAATTATCAAGATATTCACTAGGGGATTCCCTATATTGTAGGATGACATGCCAGATGCCCCGATCTGTGATCCTCGTCTTCTTTCAAACTTCTGTATTACCTTCGCATGCAACTACAGTAGGTATAGCAAGAATAGAAAACTCCCCAGCTTTTGCAAAAGGGTCCATGTTAACTGGTTGAGTACAGTGTACTAACTACTAACCTACATGTTTATCTGTGTCATACACTGTACATGTATGTGAAAATTGAATAATATTCAGCAGATGAAATTTATTTTTTTGATTGTTCAGTTATTTTTCTGTGTTAAATGGTTGAAGGTTTACATGTTTGTCACCATTATAGCTCATGATAACAAAATGTTGATTGAAAGGAGGTAGCAAAATGAATTTCTCTTTTATGTGAATTTCATCTGTTGAAAGTTTTAAGAGTATATACTTTATACTAAAAGTATTTATAGGAGTTAATGCTTCATGTTAATACGACCGTCCTTGAACTTCAAGTTTACTTGTAGTTTCCTACATTTACAAACCTTAAAGGTAGTCCATCCCTTATGCAAAATCTTAAGTGAGCGTTTAATTCCAAACTACAAGTGGTGAGTGCATGGTCCTTACTCAAATCACTTTCTGAAAAGCACCCCTAAACAGGGATTAAAGTAGGATGGAAATAATGTTTTACATCTCTGATTTTTATACCCATTACAGGGATTTTATGCAAGGATTGCATCATTATCTCCTAATTACGTAATATTTTCCCGCATTTTCCTGATTTTGATACCCCTTTTTCTGATTTTACCTGTTTTTGATACCCTAAACGGGATCCCCGGGTTCCCCGCCGGTGCTGAAAAATGACCCTTTTTCTATGTTTTGTTTTTAATACGTGGATGATGTACAGGCCTCAACGAGACATATCCCCCCGGGCCTTGGCCTTAGCCTCAGTCCGAGTCACGTGTACAATGTCTATGGGAGAAATTTCTATTCCGCAGCCTCGTGACTCAGAACTGAAGGCCTCGATTCCATCACTGCTCTAGGGCTATTTAAAGTAAAGACCTTTGAGTAGAGCCTTACTTGGCCAGTCTCTGGCTGTGTCAAAAGCAGGTACAGCACCTGGAATATTGTAGTCATTGGCCCGTATTCATAAAGGTGTACTAAATTAAACCATGGTTTACCTTAGTACACCTTTATGAATACAGACCTTACAGCTTAGACACCTGTCACACATTTCAATTAACAAGTATTTGAGCCTCCAAACTATTCTGATGCAGACCCAGCCCACTGGCAAGTAGTTTCTAAACCTAGACCTGAGAGAAAAAAAAAATTGGTTAATATCTTCATTAGACAGCAATAAAAAGCCTAAAGCCTTTATACCCATTGGCTTCTAGAACAGGGTGGCACCTGTATAAAGTCTGTAGCAATATAGAGTTCAGACTGCTAGGCGTGTGCATGCAAGTAAGTGATAATTTATTCCGTTTCTTGTACCTCACACATTCCACGGACACAGGTCAGTTGCAAGATGTTCCTCAATAGGCGCTTTCACACCTACCTGATCGGGAAAAATACCTGATAATTGTTTCCTGCATTCATACCTCCCTGAACCAGACCTCTGCGGGCAAATTCTCGTAGTTGTGAGCATGTGCATTATGGTTCATGCGCTAGTGTTCAATGGGATAAAAGTTCTCTTAATTGGTTTCACATTGCAAATATCCCTGCGACCTAGGAAAAGAATGTGTATTTGACAAAGTACCTACCAAACTACGGGTATATTTTTTCAGGGATATTACGAGTACTTTTGATTCACACTGGAAAACACTGGCAAAATAGCAGGTATTTTTCCTGATCAGGTAAGTGTGAAAGCATGCAGCACCTATAGTTGAGGGATATAAGCATACATGTATGACCTTCCCATTCTCCCCCCCCCCCCCCCCTCCTTACCCTTCTAGAAAATTTCAATGCAATCCATACACTCTTATTTGTAGCAGTTTGGTATTCTTTAGATTCTTAACCCATTTGCTACTGGAACTGGGTGGCCCCTGTATTCAATGGGAATGAAAGAATTCTGTAGTTAAATGGGTTAATATCCCAATTACTGGACTGATTGATTATAGCCTAAAGTAGGGAGAGAGAGAGAGAGAGAAAGGGGGGAGGAAAGATAGTACAAATGGAAAGAAATGCTAAAAAGGAAACTGGTATGTTGTTAAAGAAAGGAGATTTTTAAAGAAATCAAGAAATAAACAGAGAAAGGTTGAGATGCTAACTTTATTGGAGGAGTCTGCGCCTTTGAATGTTTTTCAAACAGATATATGGTGCCATACAAATGCTGTGAATCATCATCATCATCATGGGATAGAAAAAAATTGTAGGTGAGAAATGACATAAAGAGCAGCATTTCTTGCGAGCAAGAAATGCTGTAAATGAAATTGGTTTTTGGCATGTTCCATTTTTTATGCCTCCGCCCACCGTAGGTGGTAGCCGGAGGCATTATGTTTTCGGGTCGTCCGTCCGTCCGTCCGTCCGTCCGTACGTCCGTCCGTCCCGTTTTCGTTCTCGCGATAACTTAAGAACCGTTTGACGTATCAACTTCAAACTTGGCTCGTGTATGCATATGGGAGGGACAATGATCTGATTAGATTTTGGAGTCTCAAGGTCAAAGGTCAAGGTCATAGAGGTAATAATACACATAAAAATGGCTCGTTCTCGCGATAACTTAAGAACCACTTGATAGATTGGCTTCAAATTTGGCTCATGTGTGCACATGGAAGGGAAAATGATCTGATTAGATTTTGGGGTCACAAGGTCAAAGGTCAAAGGTCATAGAGGTCATTATGTACATAGAAATGGTTCATTTTCACCATAACTCAACAACCATTTGACTGATCAACCTCAAACTTAGCACATGTATGCATATGGGAGGGACAATGATCTGATTAGATTTTGGGGTCTCAAGGTCAAAGATCAAAGGTCATAGAGGTCATTATGTGCATAGAAATGGTCGTTTTCACCATAACTCAACAAACATTTGACCGATCAACCTCAAACTTAGCACATGTATGCATATGGGAGGGACAATGATCTGATTAGATTTTGGGGTCTCAAGGTCAAAGGTCAAAGGTCATAGAGGTCATTATGTGCATAGAAATGGTTCGTTTTCACCATAACTCAACAACCATTTGACCGATCAACCTCAAACTTAGCACATGTATGCATATGGGAGGGACAATGATCTGATTAGATTTTGGGGTCTCAAGGTCAAAGGTCAAAGGTCATAGAGGTCATTATGTGCATCGAAATGGTTCGTTTTCACCATAACTCAACAACCATTTGACCGATCAACCTCAAACTTAGCACATGTATGCATATGGGAGGGACAATGATCTGATTAGATTTTGGGGTCTCAAGGTCAAAGGTCAAAGGTCATAGAGGTCATTATATACATGACAATTGCTTGTTGTTGTGATACATGTAACTTAACAACTCTGTGACGGTTCATCTCCAAACTTGGCTCATGTATGCATATGGAAGTCTCATAATTGTCTCATTAGATTTGGGGGTCACAAGGTCAAAGATGTCATTTTATACATGAAAATAAAAAAATCAACATAAATGTGCCATATATTTCCGATCTGGCAGTTGCGGAGGCATAAATTTCGACCGTGCGCGGTCGAAGATTCATCTAGTTTGTCTTCTATTACTGTGTGAGAAAAAAGGGAGGAAAGATAGTGAGTGAAAGAGAGAAAGAGGAAGAGAGAGAAGGGGCATGGCCACAGAAAGAGTCATGGTGACATAGAAAATAGATGATTTACATGTATGTAACCATGATTTAGTGAGAGAATATAATGTAGTGAAAGAGTGTTCGATATTGATTTATATTTATGCATGCTTCAAGGTCTCTACTTATTTTGTCAGAGGATGGAACTAAAAATTAGAAAATGGTGGAGAGAGAAAGAGAGTGCAGGGGTGGGGCATAGGCAGAGGTATGGCAGGGAGTATTGATGATTTATAGGAATATGTCGGTGAAAAAATAGAAGTGAAGAGTGAAAGATTTGGGTGTATATGTTTTGACAGAGGGTGGAACTCTATACTCTGTCTTCTGATTGCTTGTGACTGAGAAAAGGGGAAGCAGTGCATGAACAGAGAGGGATATTTTATCTGAATATTGTAACGCTGTTAATTTCGCGTGATTAAGTTTTCGCGCTGAGTGACCCAAGAACATATTCGCGGGTTCGTGAATTCACGCCGCACAATTAATCACTCGCAAAAGTGCAAGATTTTATTTGATATTTCAACGCATATAAAATCATGCTAGTATTTTCACGAGTTTTAGAATTCGTGCTTGCCGAAAATAGCGCAAAATATGCGAAAATTAATGCAATGCAAATATTTCTGCATTTACAGTATAATAGTGAGAGGATGTAACAATAAGTAAAGAATGTGAGATACTGATTCATACTTGGGCATAGTAGAGAGAATGTCTGCAGTGAGGAGGATGTGTAGTTTAAATGACTGCTGGAAATATTTGAAATTTATTAGAAGAGGGAGAATAAAGGTAGAGGGAGAGAAGGAAATTTGGAGGAACTTAGAAATACAGAGATGAAGGAGAGGGAAAGAGAAAGAGAGAGAGAGAGAGAGAGAGAGAGAGAGAGAGAGCTGCTGATGTTGATAAGGGAGGTAGAGAGGAGGAAAAAAAACCATAATGACTTTTTTTGTACTTTTTATACAAAGATTATATGAAATGTGTCAAATAATATGGAAATTATAGAAAGAGGAAGAGAAGAGATGAACACAGAAAATTAAACAAACAAAAAAAAAGGAAAAATAGAAAAAAGGGAGAGCAGAGAAGAAATAGGAAAGAGTTTAAAATAAGAGATAGATTTGAGGGAAAGAGAGAGAGAGAGGAGTTTAATTGAGATTTGGCCATGAGGAATGATTGCATACAGACTGGCTGTAGGGCCAACAAATATAAGAAATTTGTGAAATTGAATTACATTCTTGAGTGCTTTGTAACAAATAGAAGAGTGTTTAATTTTCAGATTGAAAAGGTCACACTATGGCATGTTCACACTATAGCAAAGCTCCCATTCTATCATAATAAGTAAAAAGAGTTATACTCTGTGGATAATATTTTACATGACAGATATATATGGTTGTTTTCCATCTTTTATAGACTATCAAATGAAAGACCTGAATAAAAATCTACAAAAAATATTGGTATTGTCTCTAGAATTATCTTAGTTTTTAATATCTATTTCTTTCTTAAAATATTATTTACTGTGAAAAAAAGAGGATTGACTGTCACAGTGCTTTGAATATATGTATAAATTTTACATAACATTTGATATACGTACATCTCTTAAGATATATGTGCGCATAGCTGGTAAATTTCGGCGTGCAAAAAATATGTGTAAACTCACTAATGGAAACAATATCCAAGCAGATTGGACAAAATCTTTAGAACAAGAGTACCATTATGCACTTGTTGAAAAAGAAGATTTACAGTTTTGAATACTGTAAATATTACCTACTTCTCATTGCTACAGTTGTTCACTTGTCCTTTTGGAAGATACATGTACATCACTCTTTGCATGTTTCTGGGTTCCCAAGAGTCGTTCCCAAGTATGTCACTGTCTGTTTTGTTCATCCTGATCTGGGCAGGGATTTTGGCCTTTCAACTGGCAGGCTTGTATCATTGTCGCAGGTGTGTCTCCGGTGGGTTCAGTCTCTGTGGCTACGTGGCAGCTTCATTTTGTGGAATCTATTTGTTTGAATTGTTTCTGTTTTATTCTTTGTTTTGTCGAATCACCCATCTTGCCCGACTTACATGTATTTGTAAATATATGTGATTTTATTTGATTGAATAAAACATATAAAGAAAGTATGTCACATCTAATTACTAATTTGCCAAATTTAGCATAAAGATCTGCATATATGCAGAGCTGCCAATTCTCCCTGATTGTCAGGGAGACTCCCTGAAAATAGAATGATTTTAGGTTGAAAAAACTACTAATTTTCAATGTCTCCCTGATTTATACATCGATTAGCTCCACTGGATTCTGTGTAACTGAGAAAGATCTCCCTGATTTCTCAGCATATTCTTCCTGAAAGGTGAATATTAAAGTTGTCAGCTCTGTATATGTATACCAGTAGTTTGTTTTTTGTTAAATTTCAAAATCATTATTTTCTCACTATGTGTTCAGTTTCGTTCAAACTGTCTTTTTCTCTGATCTTTCTTTTTTCACCCAATTACACTTTTCAGGAAGGTTGATTGTCCTTTAGCACCCTTGCTGTAAGTAGCTGATAGTATGGCCCATTACACATGCAGAGTGAGATAGTCTAAGGGTGCGTTTATGCTCACCTTTTGAAGACAGGATGAGTGTTTTGAAATGCACATCGTAAACGCCGTTTCAGGGGGTACTGTTTATGCTTCTTTTCTAAAGACATATCGAGGGCAGGTCTCGAGCTTTTTTCAAAAGTTTGGAGTTATACTATACACGTGTGTACTATGTAGCCTGATAGAGAGAGATCGAAAGAGGAAATGATTGGAAAAAAACAAAGAATAAGAAAGTAAGATGGAAAAAGGAAGAAAATAAGAGGGGAAAAAATAACAGAAGAAAACCAAAAGAGGAAATGACAGAATATAAGGAAAGATAAAAAGGCAAGAAGATAGAAGGAAAAACAAAGAATAACAAAGATATTAAAGAAGATAGAACGATAAAACAAAGAATAACATAAGGAGAGATAGAAAATTGGATAAAACAGAATAACATAAGAAAGATAGAAAGAGGAAATGATAGGATCAAAAAGAGAGAATAAAGAAGGATAGAAAAAGAAGCTAGAAGGAAAACAAAGAATAACATAAGAAAGATTGAATGAGGAAATGATAGAACAATAAAACAAAGAATAACATAAGAAAGATTGAATGAGGAAATGATAGAACAATAAAACAAAGAATAACATAAGAAAGATTGAATGAGGAAATGATAGAACAATAAAACAAAGAACATAACATAACTAAAGATAGTTTATTGGGACGTTATATAAACGTGTTTAGAAATGATGTTGCGTTTATGCTTCCCCAGAATATATGTATACCAGTAATTTGTTTTTTGTTAAATTTCAAAATCCCCCCAGAAACTGTCTTTTTGGAGAAAACGCCTATCGTAAACGCTTCTTTTTGTTAGTTTACGATCAGCGTTTTAGATCGGCGTTTAAACAATAATGAGAAAGGACGCAACCCTGTTTTGAACTAAACGCATAACAAAAGCCTGATTTTGGCCTGAAAATGGTAAGCATAAACACACTCTAATAGATTCAGAGGCATTCTTCTACTCAGTTGCCTTTTGAAGTTGTTTGAATTTCAAATGACATGCAGTCATCACACTTCATTTCACTACCAATCACACATTCAACATGAAATATTTATCTTTTAGCAGAGAGACTGCAAACTATAAAAAAGGTGTTGTTTCAAGGGTAGTAAATTTACATTTTGGTATGGACATATATGCATTGAATTATCTGTCTTTCTTAGAATCTACAAAAATACATCCCCAAAAGTTTTAAGAAAAAATTATCACGGCTTAGAAACCCAAAATTGAAAGTTGTTTTTGGTCCTAAATTAGATTTTTTTTTAATCCTGTGATAAAATCATGGCCATGGTCATAACCAGAGGAGTCGTTTCAAAGGAATCAGCAACTGTTGTTTAGTTCTTCTTATCTTTTTTTTCCATCACATTTTGGACTGAATGTTCAACATGTAGCTGATTTTCAAAGGTTGATAATACCCTTAGGAGTATTCATTGGTGTCAACACATTTCTTAAAGGTCACATGATCATTTATACTAATGCAGTCATGTGGCAATGATTAAAGTCATGTGATCAATTACCTGTGATATGCAGTCGTGTGACAATGATTGAAGTCGTGATCGATCACATTGTCACACAGTTTTATGTGGTGAAATGATCAGTCAGTCTTATTTTGTTAGACACCTCACATTACCACATATTGTCTCTGATGCTTTGTATATCTTGGCTCTTGGCACTTGTCGCATACTTGCCCCCAGTATTAAAACACATTTGCCTGTATTAATTCTACAAAGGGAACACTAAAATTTTTCATATCAGTGTAATAAAAAGGAGATAACAGCCATGTAGTTTCAATGAGCATCATCCACTTTTGAAAGTGATTTGATGAGTTAGATGTAAATTCCTTTGTTAAAGGCATTGGTTAGAATTGTTATAATCTAAAAAAAACCTCATTTTGCTACTTGAAAAAGGGATAAACATAAGGGTTGTAGTGTAAAAATACCAGTCAGAAAGTCTCAAAAAATAATATCCACAGGAAGTATTTTTAAATATTAGAAATGTGAACCAATGGTTGAAAAATATATAAAGGTCGGTTGCACAGACTAGACGTAAGGAGTGCACAAGCACGCATGGCTCACCGGACCGTACTGTGTGTATTGGCGTATCACGCGGAGGGAGGCAGAAAACTTTTTTTTTTTAAACTCGAGCTAAAGGGTCCTCTTATTTATTGTCTCTGAGACCCAAAATAATAAAATCGCGGTGTGCTTCTTACTAACAGTTTTTCATTCCAAATTATGGTTGGTTTCAGGGTTTTTGAGTACAAATACAAGTACTCATACACATGTTTCATCTTAGTTTGAGAATTTTTTAAATTGACTGTTCACAGAGTTAGCCAATACCTTTAAACTTGATTTGAAACCAAGTGTAAACCCAGAGTTGCATTTGAAGCTTAGTGGAATAGAGATCATTCCTCACCCTTTTATCCTCTCTAATGATTTTCACACATGAATCTTAGAATGGATCAGAATGACCTTTGACTTGACTGATGATCAAAATGTTCATAATCACACATGATATTCTAGAGAAGGAGAAAGTGGGGTAGACAAGGAGAGGGAGGGGGAAAGGATAGATGGAAAAATGTGAAGACAGAAAGAGTGAGCCAGTTTGTACAGACAGAAAAAAAAATACAGTAAAGTAGAGAGATAGACTGAAAAAGAGAGATAGAAATAGAGAGAGAGAGAGAGAGAGAGAGAGAGAGAGAGAGAGAAAGCTGGGAGATATTGTCTGTTCAGAGCTGGAAGGGCATTAACTCATGTCATTTTATACAGACTTAAGACCTTTCTGGCTCCGAGCTGGGAGATATCAGGTTTTAATGTGAGTACATGTAATTTAATCCATTGTGATGGGTAGGTGATTAACGTTTGTCTGTCAACATGCATCTTATACAGAGTTGCAACTTCTTGTCATGCATATACATGCTTCCATACATATTATAAGCATTGACGTGTGTCCACCAATACAGGTGGAAGAACAGATTTTCCTACACATTATGAAGGCAATGACAGGTTTTAAACCATTGTGACATTTTCTACATAACCTACACCATACATGTACATTGTCCTAATTGATAAAAGAGATATTACTTCTCAGTCAAAACTGAAATAGCTCATACCATATTCATGCTGTGGCCTAAATTTAGGGTGCTCCAAATTTAGACTGCCCAATTGCATTTATATTGCCATTTACACGTATATGACCACCGAGCTACAGGTCCATGTGTAACTGGTGCACCATTATGAAGTCATAATGGATACATGCACCAGTTATGCTTAACATTATGATGTCAGTTACGTTTCAGCCTATTACAAAGGAATACGGTTACAACACCGAATTTAAACTGGCCTAAATCACTTCGACCATACATACTGAAGCCAGAGATTGGAAGTGCTCTGAATTTGGGACACTCCCTTGAGCATTCCACATTTGGAGTGCTGCAAATCTGGGGTGCCCCATATAATTTTTCATACTGCGAGTTAGGGCACTCCAAGAGTGGTCCTGGGGTGCCCTAACTGGCAATATGAAAATGGTATTAGACATTCAACAAAGAATCTCTCCTGTCAGTCATACCTATTGTAATTGACTAATTGATTTCCATAATTCTTCCCAGTAGCATATTATGAGTCTCAAGATACTGAAGAAGCTCTAGCATTGACGAGGGGCGGAGGGAGGGGGGCAAATTAAAATTCAAGTTCTTGATGAAAATCCATGCAAACAGAAGAATCATTTTCAGTTTCTAATTGCATGAATACCTGAATGAATGCATGAATGAATGCATGAATGAATGCATGATTGAATGAATGAATGAATGAATGAATGAATGAATGAATGAATGAATGTATTAAATGAATGCATGAATGAATACATGAATGAATGAACCAATGAATGCATGCATGAATGAATGCATGAATGAATACATGAATGAATACATGAATGAATGAATGAATGAATGAATGAATGAATGAATGGATGAATGAATGAATGAATGCATGAATGAATACATGAATGAGTGAGTGAATGAATGAGTACATGAATGAATGAATGAATGAATGAATGAATGAATGAATGAATAAAGTGTTATGTGACAAGCCTGTCAATTCATTACAAGGTACACAGGGGGGTCCTAGCATCTTTTTTTTTTTTCATCTTTACTCCATGTAAAATATATCCTTTTCTCTCTTTTCTCTTATTTTCATTTTTTGATTCAGGTCACAGGTCCTCCCCCATAACCCTTCTATAGCTACACCTTTAATCCTTTCCTCCTTCACTGTCTTCCTTTCAGCTGAAGTATTTTCATTTAAAGCCAAGTGTTTAGTTTTGCAAACACTTGTCCTATTTTAATAAGTACTCATAATCCACCATGTGGGTTTGAAAGGTAGTGCCATGAGCTGCTTGTGTGTGCGTGTGGGCCCCCACACCCCCCCCCCTCCAATTCAAATTCAAATTCTGGATGAAACTCCATGCAAACACAAGAATCACTTTCAGTTTCTAATTTATTAGAAACTATAAAAGTTTCAAAGTTTATTGATTTAAATCCACACACATTGGATTGTTCTCAATTTTCACAAAGTGCAACAAAATCATAATTGAAAAGATAGCATAGATAACTCTATGGAATAACAAAGTAAACAGAAGTCACAATGGCCGGAATTCACAGAGGTGGTTTAAATTAGTCCATGGTATAGGCAAATTAGTTTAGATCACAGTTTATGTAAATTCATGCTTGTTGCCATGGTCTAGACCATGGTTTATGTAAATTAATCTAAGCATGAATTTACATAAACCTTAGTCTAAACCATGGCAACAAGCGTAAATGTACATGTAGTGCCCTTTGCCACACGCGCACATTTATCATTAGACCTATCTTAGTGTACGCGCTAAATCAAGCGCACTTTGCCTAAACCATGGACTAAATTTAAACCACCTTTGTGAATTCCAGCCAATATGTTTAAAGATATGATGGCAATCAACTAGGGTAAAAATAATACTTTTTTGCCATGAGAGCTGTGCTCTTTAAAAAATCGTTTAGGAGAACAACTTTGCAAGAGTTATATCTTGCACCAAGAGAGCTATGTTAAACTTGAATTACTGAAATCAAAATTTTTCCTTTAGATTATGCATTATTGAGTATCAGTATAATGCGTTAATATGTGTGTTGTTTAAAGAAATGTTATTTCTACTGCTCCTAGATAATGATTTATGAATTCATTACTAATTTTCAGAGCTGAGGTTAGGGCGACTCTGAAGAACATGGTCGCCTCAAAGAATTGGATTTTGAGGATTTAAGAGAGCTATTTGAGCTCCGAAGTGGGCTAATTCCCCCCTCGCCTGCGTATATTTTTGACCTTGCAATCAACCCAAGGAGTTACTATACTATGATTAACATCGCCTGCTAGTTAGTAAAGTGAGACATGAAAAGATTGCTCATGGCAGAAAAAAAAACCAGCTTCATATGCAGGTGGTCTTCATGTAATAATGTAAATACGAGTTTCTATAGGAAATTAATTCCAGGACTACAACAAAAGTGGTCTTTTTTAGGCAGATGGTCTTTTGAAACGTGTGGTTTCTCAAGCAAGTTAAATTGTATAGACCAAACAAAATATTCAGTGAAATACGATTGCAGGACTAGAAAATTAAAAAGGAAAATCTGAGACCCCTACACTATTACTGACATTGTACCATATTTTGTTAATGTGTACAGCTAGGAGGGGTATCTATGGTGGCCCTGAAATACGCTTGACAACAGGTCATGTGCGCCATGAATTTTCACGGTCAATGGACAGGAATTTCGTGACTGGCAGGGTTCTCACTAGAAAAAAATCTCCACACACTTTTCCCACTCTGCGCAAAGCGTGGAAGTTTCGGAAGTTTTACGGAATAACACCTAAAGTTAGGTGTGGCGGCAGTATATGCTATAGTAAAAGGATGAAAATACTTCTTGGTAAGCAGGAGTTGTCTACTAGTGGCATAAAAATGGCATAAAAGTAAAAATACATTGCCAAAAAGCAAAACAATCTGTGACATTTATCATTATTGTTAGGAATATATACTCCAATATTTTTTTTATCCTTGTTGCCACGCACGGTGCAGCAATTTCACACATGGTTCTTCCTTGTCTGAAACCCTTTATGCATGGTATTGGAACCATGGGTGTTATGTACTGGCGAGAACCATGCTGGGACGCAAAGTTTGCGTTCCGGGTCATGAATTTTGCATCCCAGGTCATGAATTTTGCATCCTGGGTCATGAATTTCTCGTCCCGGGTCATGGATTTTGCATCACATGTCATGAATTTTGCCACTGGGACGCAAATTTCGCATCCAATGGCCATGAAATTCATGTCGCACATGACCTGTTGTTGAGCTTTTCACATTCCATACCTCTTTCCCCCTTTTTTAATTTTCTCTTTCTCTTTTTGTCTCTCTCTCTTTCTTCTTTTTTTCGGGGGGGGGGGGGGTCATTTTCAGTAAACATCCTTTCATAATTCTGACATTGATCTATACAAGGTGTAGTTGTTCATATAACCTGTTTCAATCATCTATGAATACATGTTCCCTTTAATGAGTTAAGGTGTAGAGAGTAGTGGCAAGTGTACAACCAGAGGTGCTATAGTCCCATGTATTATGGATCAAGTCTTGTTTCATGACCTTTAGAGTCACAGTCTTAAAGCTAATGATCAATCATGATGTAAAATTGATTTTAAGGGAGAGACTTTCCAATGCAGTTGTCCTGGCTGATATTCAGTTCTATACTGGAAAACAAAATGGCAATTCACATACACTGTAGCATGTTAATGATCTTATTGAGACCATGTTTAAGTATTGTAGTTTAGTAAGCCGTCTGTATAAGCCACAGTACTTACACAGTGAGCAAGTTCTGTTGTGGCCACTCACTGGGTGATTTCAAGTTCGGTGTTGGTGCTGGTGTTGGTGTTAGAAGCACAATTTTGATTACTTTCCATAGCTCCAACACCTAATCTGAATTTACAAAAGTGGTGCAAATGACATTATTGACTGCTCAACTCCAAGTGACAGTTGTCCCGAGACCAGTTTTATTTTTAATTTGGAGCTGCGTTGATGTAAAAATCAGCCTAACACTAACACCAAAAGGTCAACACCAAACTTGAAATCACCCACTGTTTTCTAGCGATATTTTTTTTCTCTCCATTTTGTCTCTCTTTTTTGAAAAGCAAGGATAGAGGAAACAGCCAGGAAATGGCTAAAAAAATGGCTACGAAACGGCTAGAAAATGGCGACAAATAAACAAATGAGTAGAAGAAATAACCAGTTGTCTCACGATGTAGCAAACGTAGTAGGAGAGCGACGTTTCGTCTGCAAACTGCTAGACTTCGTCAGGCAATGAGCAAAGACGCTGCTGCGCACGGGTTATATAGCGTCGGGAGCTATTGTCTGGCTCCACTCGGGTGTGAGCCGCGCTGTGATTGGGCGGAGCCGCTGGACAATCAGGGTCCGCGCTGGTGCTTGGTGCCCGCTGGAGCATGCACCGCGCGCTGTGATTGGCCGATGCAGCCGGCCAATCAGCGTCCGCGCTGGTGTCAGGCACCCGCTGGTGCGGGCGCCGCGCGCTGTGTACGGTGGATGCAGTATGCCGTCGGATGGTAGGTAACCATTCATCAGGGATCTCAATGCCGCTGTCCCTGTTGATATTGCTCGGGTGTAAACGGATCTGAATCGCTTCCTTAATGCGCCGGGTATACCAATGCTTATCATTAGCGATGCAGCTGACCTCATCCCAGTTAGGTGGATGATTGGAGTCCCAAGCATGTTCTGCAACAGCAGAGCTATCGGTGCGCCTAAGCCGAACATCACGGCGATGTTCCTTCATGCGCTCCCCCACAGGTCTACCAGTCTCACCGATGTAGACTTTGTCGCAAGTCGAGCATGGGATCTTATAAACAACCCCATCGCGTCTGTCGGGGATCGGGCGGTCTTTCGGACGGACCAGCTGGCTGCGGATGCTGTCGGACTTAAATATAACTCGGATGCCATGCTTCTCCAAGCGCCGGCGGAGAAGATGCGCGATACCATCAACAAACGGGATTACTATAGCGGATTTAAATTGCGCACGCTGTTCAGACGGAGCGCTCTACTTCTTAGCGACGCGGTTAACGAAGGAGCGCGGGTAACCGTTAGAAATAAGAGCCGAGGTGATGTGTTGCTTCTCTGTAGCTGTGCAATGGGGCTTAGTAACGATGCGTGAAGCTCTGTCGTAGAGACACTTCACTACCCCGCGCTTAACGGACTTCGGGTGATGCGAATCATAAGCAATATACTGATCGGTGTGTGTGGGCTTCCTGTATACGGTGGTGTACAGTCGGCTGCTGGTGTCACGGTGCACCAAAGTGTCAAGAAAGGCAATGCGCTCGTTGCACTCCATCTCCATGGTGAAACGGATGGATGGCTGCTGCGAATTCATGTGGCTCAAAAGGTCATCGGCGGCGGATCTATGCGTGATGATAAACGTGTCATCTACGTATCGCTTCCAAACTCTAGGGGCGCAGTCGGGCGGGCAACTACTCAGCGCGCGTTCCTCAAAAGCTTCCATGCGCCCCTAGAGTTTGGAAGTCCGTTAAGCGCGGGGTAGTGAAGTGTCTCTACGACAGAGCTTCACGCATCGTTACTAAGCCCCATTGCACAGCTACAGAGAAGCAACACATCACCTCGGCTCTTATTTCTAACGGTTACCCGCGCTCCTTCGTTAACCGCGTCGCTAAGAAGTAGAGCGCTCCGTCTGAACAGCGTGCGCAATTTAAATCCGCTATAGTAATCCCGTTTGTTGATGGTATCGCGCATCTTCTCCGCCGGCGCTTGGAGAAGCATGGCATCCGAGTTATATTTAAGTCCGACAGCATCCGCAGCCAGCTGGTCCGTCCGAAAGACCGCCCGATCCCCGACAGACGCGATGGGGTTGTTTATAAGATCCCATGCTCGACTTGCGACAAAGTCTACATCGGTGAGACTGGTAGACCTGTGGGGGAGCGCATGAAGGAACATCGCCGTGATGTTCGGCTTAGGCGCACCGATAGCTCTGCTGTTGCAGAACATGCTTGGGACTCCAATCATCCACCTAACTGGGATGAGGTCAGCTGCATCGCTAATGATAAGCATTGATATACCCGGCGCATTAAGGAAGCGATTCAGATCCGTTTACACCCGAGCAATATCAACAGGGACAGCGGCATTGAGATCCCTGATGAATGGTTACCTACCATCCGACGGCATACTGCATCCACCGTACACAGCGCGCGGCGCCCGCACCAGCGGGTGCCTGACACCAGCGCGGACGCTGATTGGCCGGCTGCATCGGCCAATCACAGCGCGCGGTGCATGCTCCAGCGGGCACCAAGCACCAGCGCGGACCCTGATTGTCCAGCGGCTCCGCCCAATCACAGCGCGGCTCACACCCGAGTGGAGCCAGACAATAGCTCCCGACGCTATATAACCCGTGCGCAGCAGCGTCTTTGCTCATTGCCTGACGAAGTCTAGCAGTTTGCAGACGAAACGTCGCTCTCCTACTACGTTTGCTACATCGTGAGACAACTGGTTATTTCTTCTACTCAATCCTTCACCACGATGAACCTCTTCCAATAAACAAATGGTTCAGATGGTTGTTAGGCAGAAGCTGTATGTAACTTAAAACTATATCTTTTATCTCTCTTTTATCGCCATTTTGTAGCTGTTTAAAAACAGTGAATTTTGTGCAATACCATTCCTCCATAGGAAATAACACTGGACACAGAGACAAAACGGCGAATTTTGTGCACTTTGCGCATTTTGGTTCTCTGTTTTACTAATAGCTGTTTTGATGTCACCATGGCAATCTTAAATTATGTGCATTTTAAATGTCGCATTAAGATGCTCTCTTAAGTCACTGATCCATAGGTTGAATGACCTGGACACCTTTATGGAGAGAACTGCCAGCCAATGGACCTATTTAGGCATCTTATCAAAAGTCAGAGCCAATTTTGGACACGGCTTTTAGCGTCTTTCCCGTTCCGCATCTTTTCCCTCCGATCCTCCTGTTTCTCCGTAGATAAAACACAGGGGATCGGAAAAGCCGATGTGAAAGAACAGTCGCGGAGAAGACGATAAAAGATGAGGGACGAGACTTTTGATAAGCAGCCTTACTAATGTATTCAAATGTCTGCATTTTTCTCTCCGGAACCCTTGTTTACCAACTATTCAGTTTATCCAATATGCATGATAGCATCCGAATAAATGGAATCCAGTTTGTTGTTGCTGTGTCAGGCAAGTTTCTGAGTTTTCAAGAGAAACCTTTGTTAAACAACAGCTATTCATTAGTACGCAGATCTAATGAAAGCTGTTGAATCGTTATATGATACTTTTTTAAGCAGTTGCTCTGTGGTCATTATCTGACAACCCTTCAATTCCTTACTTCAACTTCTGGACTAAACTCTAATCTTAACCCTTAACCCTAACCTCAAAGGCAACCCTAACCCTATCCCTATTTCTTTCATAGAATTTAATGTTAATAATTTTACTTGAACCACTTGGTTCGAAAATCTTCCTCAAATCTTTGTGCTGTATTTGGATTATTATAGCTCTATATTTTCTTCCAGAAATGGAAAAAGGATGCTGCATTTGTGAACTTGTAACATTGAAACAAGAACTGCATTTGTAATATTACACTTTAATGCGAACTTTTGACAGTGGTTCCAAACAGCATGATGCATCTAAGAATTGAAATTCCATTATCATTTATAGTTGATCTTCGTCATTATGAATTCACCACTTCTGTTATTACATGTGAATTTTTTTTTGTTACTTGTAATTTTAATGTTTTCTAAAATGTACAAAATCTGTAATTTGGCTTTCAAGCCGCAATCGATTTTCATTTTAATAAACCATTCAAATAAATTTTTTTTAAAAGACAGGGTGTCTCAGAAGGGATTGATATTCTCTGAAATGTAGCTTAAATTATATATGAATATTTCATAAATATTTCTTTACCAGTACCAAAATTAAATTAAAGTTTACATTTTTCAAAATGTTTTTGTGCAGGAAATGACGCAACCTAGAATGTATCAGGAGGGTGGAGAAACAAGACCTACGTTATCAAGCAGTGAATTCTTAGAATTATTCAAAGAAATGTCAACAAGACCTGAAATCTACTTCCTGTTAGTGAGGTAAGTCACAAAAGTTAAGCTTATTTACATGCTCTCTAAGCTTCCTGCAGGTGCTCCTTTTTTCATTTCTTTAATTCTCATGGTCTACCTTAATCTTATGCTGTTAGACTCATGTTTTTTATTTTTTTCCTTCTGTACATATATTTGAACTATTTTTATTTGTGATGGATGTATATATTTGAATATTTTGAATGGAAATGAATAAATGAATTGAATTGAAATACATAGACTGGAGAGAGAGAGAGAGATGAGGGACCACGGAGCCCTTTAGCCTCCCTACTTTTTTGAGTAGACATGTTGGCCTCTGTACAATAATACAGCAATGATATTGCGTGTTAGCATGTGCAACCCCCCCCCCCCCCCCCCCCCACTTTCAAAAATGCTTCGTGGCTCCTGAGGTGATATGGAATATCTAGGTAGAAAAAGGAAAGAGTGCTGAAGATATCAAAATTGAGTTGGGATAAAACCAGCTGCACAATCTGGCTGATATTCATTATGGGAAGATGTTTGCAAGAGCATTGATACAGGGGGAACTCCATATAACATATAACACAGAACATTGCATACTCGTGAATATGCATGTTACATTTCTTTCAGGGTCTAGGCTGGCTCCGCTGAGGTATGAAAAAAAAGTCAGGTCAGCTTGTTGCACTGTTCTGTGATAAAAATAAAAAATGCACCCTGCATATGTAGTCATCTGAAATAGCCTTGTACCTATTTACTATGCTTGTAATTTGCATGTTCATAGAGATGCATTGAAAATTTGCTTTCTCCTAGTAACAAGAATGATTACTAATCTTTTTCATTGTTTCATGGACTTGAGATTTAGCTCATCATATCTGATATCTCATTATAACCAACCTCGCTATGATAGGTTTGTTCCCTTCCACCATAGATTACATGCAAGTAAATCTGGTTTGGGACAATGACAATATCCTTGTTATAGCTCTATCTCATTGAAGCCAACCTTGTTATGTCAAGATTTGCTTGCATAAACATTTCATTTTAGAAAATCCTAGTGATTATGATCGTGAATCATCATAAATGAATGGGTTTCTGAAATTTAAAAAAAACAAACAAGAAAAATATGTCATGTGACGTACTGTTGTGAAATGATTTATTGAGAGTATTTATTGTACTTATTGTATTAATTGTATTTATTGTATTTATTCATTGTATTTATTGCTTGTATTGTTTTCCCAGGTATTCAAGTAGTGAATTCATGACCTTGGATGACCTTATGATATTCCTAGAAGCAGAGCAAGGGGTAAGTCTAATCTACATGTATGTAGTGTTTAAGAAATATGGCAAATGTAAGAATTGTAATAATAAAATTCTCACGTTTCATAATACATGCGCCACCAACGTCCATACCGTGAAAGGCCCATTTTCCCACTCGCGGGTCAACAAATGTTTCTGAGAAGATAGCAGATGCCGTGAGTGAAAGTTGGCAAATTGAAGAAATATTTAACTGACTGAGGGATCTCAAGTGCAGGGAAGAAGAAGAATGAGTTAGTAGAACTAGCAGTGAGAGCCCAGAGAAAATATGAAGTGTCAGAAGTCTCTAATCAATTACAATAGGAGCGGAAAAGGGCGACTAGTGCAAAATGTTGATGTTACTGTTGTCGACCCATCTCCCAGAATTGAAGCGCTAGAATGACTGTCGCAACTGAACCGAATGAGGGCGCAAGGATTGCGAAATGTGAGAATTGCAGAGATAAGAACTTGATGACAGTGATCACTAGGTGATGAAGATGATGCAAAATAAATGATGTGATGATGATAATGATGATCACAAATTCCTAATGATGAGTGCAAAGATAATGATTATAATGATTGCAAAGTAATTCTCTGAAGATAAGAAATACATGTATGCGGTCATTGTGAAAATTAACAGATGGTCATTGCAAAGTAATGATTGCAATTTGGTGGAGAAGTGTTAGTAATTGTGAGATAAGGGAGAAAATGAGAATGATGATAATAATGATGATGATGATGATGATGATGATGATGACATGCAGAAATGAAGAGGATGACATCAAGGATATGGATGATAATTCTTATTTTAAATTTAGATTTTAGTTAAACATTTGTTTGACATACTCGGACAAACTTGCGAAGAATAATAATAATAAATATAGTACAGATACGATGGTAGACAGGACTTTCATAGTACCTTTTAGAGCAGATTGGATAGAACTTCAACCTAGGGTAATCTTCGTATGTTAAAATATTCTGCTTGGGACGGTGATGTGTCAGTCAAAGTTACCGCTGAATGGTTCATCTTTCAAACAGCTGCAAACCAAGCAGATTACCCCTAGGCATTCTACAATCTTACATATCAACTTAAAAGAAATTAAATCCATTATAATCCAAAGTAAACAAATCACATTCAAAAACTAAAACCCAGTACAACTTGAAATTAAAAGAAAAGAGGAAATCTCATTATATGAACCTACCATCAGCTTTACAGAATAAATTCAGTATAATTTAAAGCTGTGACATACTGCCCCCCCCCCTTTTTTTTCCTTCCAGGGCTACTTTTTGAGCCCAACCACCCCAATTTTCTACATTGTATTACAATTTACATTTGACCCTAAGAGAATTTCAGGGCTCTTTTGGACATTTTGAGGGCAAATTCGCCGTGAGTCCTCATGTAATTTTTTCGCTGTACTGGATTAAGTACATACTCCAAGAAATGTGCTTGCTCCTCTTTCATAGAATCCTGGATACTGCTCCTATCTTAATTTAGCCTTCATTTTAAAGGTCATAGGAATACATATTGTTTGAAGGATGCCAGCAGAACATACTCATATCAGTCATAACATCCTTCTGGCTACCAACATATGATGTTCCTATTATCTATATCAGAACTTGAATGGTCCAAAGAAATATGCATATCTTGCCTCTTCATATCATCTCCCGGATTGGAGAGGGGCGATAGCATATGCACAATTTTATACATCCCCCTGGCTGGCAGAAGGGTGTTATGTTGAGTGCGCGCTATGTGAAAGGTACAGTGTGCGCACGTAAACACCCTTCTACCAGCCAGGCGACAAAATCTATACGTTAGACTCTGTATTTTGTTCACTGTAAAATGTGGTTTGATTGATATGTAAGCTTGTTGGTCACTTTGCCTGTAAGTGATATACAATTTGTAGGACCGTGCTATTACATCTCCTTAAGTTTAGGCATGCAGTTTTGTAACAATATCTTTTATTAGACATTTAAAAAGATGGTAGTTTGTTATACCAATCAGAATGGCTTTGATACCTTTAGAATACTTGTGATATTTATGCTTTTTTTTTGGTGTACCCAGCTGTATTGCATAATTTGGCATGAAATCGGCAGTTTTGCAAAGCTAAGAAAAACCTGCATCTATATTTTACAAGAATGAGACGAACTTTTTTTCAGGGAATTTGAAAATCATTTTCCAAAAGAGAACTGTTTTACCCTCAGCTTACCACTCAGGGTGATATGATTCTGAAGTGGTCTCTATATTCTGATATTATGTCTACTCTAATAGAAATTGATTTTATATCACAGGGTTCTATAACCTTGACCATTATGTACATATACAGCCAAACACACACACACACATGCATAATATAATAGCAAGTGATAGGTAGGCATCAGTACAGGTGATAGGAATGTCTCCTTAGGCAGACAAGTTGGGAAGTAGTCACAGAAATGCAAAGAGAGAGAGAGAGAAAAGGCAAGTATGAAGAGGCTGGGTAGGGAGTCATAGAAATGCATACTGTAAATGCAGAAGTATTCACGGTACATTAATTTTCGCAGATTTCACGTTATTTTTGGCAAGCACGAATTGTAGAACTTGTGAAAATATTAGCACGATTTAATATGCATTGAAATATCAAATCAAATCAAATCTTGCACTTTTGCGAGTGAGTAATTGTGCAGCGCGAATTTAAGAACCTGCGAATGTGTTCTTGGGTCGCTCACCACGAAATTTTAATCACGCGAAAATAACAGCGTGTACAGTAGATGAAAAGAGAAGAGAAGGGAAATGGAGAGTGGGAACATGAAAGATAAGGATAGGAAGGAAAAAAAGATGAAAGACAGAGAGAGGGATGGAATTGAGAGAGAGAGAGAGATAGAGAGAGAGAGTGGGGGGGGAATGGAGCAAGAGAGACAGGGTGAGTCATAGATAGAAAGAGAGGAAGACAGGAGAGACAAGGAGAAAAAGAGAGAGAGAGAGGGATAGACTGAGTGAAAGCATGATATTTAATGCTCAAAAGAAATAGATGATGTGAAAAAATTAAGTGTATGGGGACAATAAAGAAAAATATAGAATAAATAAATGAAAGTATAGAAAAAAATAGAGATTGACATTTTTAGTACAGTGGATAGGAAAGAGATACATGATATACAGACAGAGCACTTTAGGAGGTGTGGGATAGAAAAGAAAAAGGAAAGAGAGTGGATAACACAGAAAATACTCTCTTGTCTTAAGAGAGTGGGTGTGTGTGTGTGTGATAGTCAAGTGAAGTCAATTTACCTGTATTACAAACAGGCACTTTTGAATGATTCATGTAAGCTATCTAATTGCCCTTAAGGGACATTTGCTCTATTAAAGAGTGGTAAAGTTTATTAGAATACAACACTACTTCATCTGGTATTAGATTGAAAGGTTAACCAAGGACTGTACAATTAACAGGGTTTATCCTTTTCCCAAGTTTCTCCTTTCTCTCTTGCTCTCCTGTTCTATTTCTCTCTCGTTCTCTTTCTCACTCTGCCCTTTCTCTTCTTTTTACTTCTCTTTTACTTTCTTTTGCTTCCCCCATTTTTCACTCTTTGTATGTTCCTTCTCTGCTTTTACCTTTTTTGAATGCTAAATCATTCCCCCTCTCTCTTTCTTAACATTTCATTGGTACCTCATTTCTTTTCACTCTTGTATTTTACCTTTCTTTCTCTGCCTCTCCCCACTATCATTGTTCTCTCTCTCTCTCTCTCTCTCTCTCTCTCCCCCTCCCTTATTCCTCACTCCAGAAACAATCTAGTTACATTTGACTGGATAACCTGATATACAGGCACTTACTCTCTATTTCTAGTCAAATTTGATTAGATTCTTGTGAAAATAACTAGAATTGTAGTAAAAGTTTGTTAACTAGAATTCTAGTAAAAAAAGCCCAAACTTTTACTAAAGTTCTGGTCATTTTCACTAGAATCTACTCTATTCTAGTCAAATTTGATTAGTGAAAATGACCGGAATTCTTGTATAAAAAAAACAAACTCTTACTAGAATTCTGGTCATTTTCACTAGAATCTAGTCAAATTTGACTGGAACAGAGTAAGTGCCTGTCTGATTCTGTGATTTATTCAAATCTGACTAGATTGTTTTTAAAGTGCATCTTTTTTACTAACAATTTTGTTCTGAAAACTGTACATGGATAGATACATGTATTACTATATTGGCAGTCTGGACTGAAAACAACAACAACAACAACAAAACCACGATGCTTATTAGTCCATGTAATTGTAATATTTATATCTGTTAATTTTATCACCAGATTTTTTTTTTCTAAAATAAGAATGATTGTTTATAATGATTTAATGGCTGTCTTGTGGTGCAATGAAGGATGAAGACATGATAGCATCTACTAAAAGCCAGCAAGTCATATAGAGAGATTGGAACAGAGTTAAATCCCTTCTGGCTCAGCTGTTGATGGTTTGATAGATTGAAGGAGATTAGAAAGAAAAAGGCTAGAAATAGAGAAGAGGGGAAAATAGAGAAAAGGGAGATATAAAGGTGCGTTCAGATATGATGCAACTTTGTGCCACCACATTTTGGTTTCCTGCCTGGCTGCAAAAAAATTGTGCACCAGTCAAATTCCTAAAAAATTAGCGCAAAAATTGTTGTCATGAGATTGTTTGCGCAAGTTTTGACAAAATTCCCTCTTTGAGAGTTGACGCATTAGTGCGCGTTCATTAGCATAAAGTGGGGGCACAGAGTCGCATCATATCTGAACGCATCTTAAGAGGGAGAAGTAGAGACAAAGAGAGACAGAGAGAGATTTTGAGAGAGACACAGAAAAAAGATAGTTGGTTAAATCAAAGACAGAAAGAAGAAAAAATGGACGGACATAAGATAAGTTCATATCTACTATAGATCTACAACTCTCTATCCATGCTAGTTATCTACACATCCTGGAAAATTTATGTGTTGAACAAATGTAGATGAACAGTGTCTTCTTAACTCATTCTTTCATTCAAATATCTTTCAGAAAATGCAAACTGCAAATATTTGTGCCTGTACACATCATAAATGAAAATGATATTTTGAACAAATGCAAATGAAAATTTCATTCTTAATTCTTTTCTTTAAATATTTCTAGAAAATTCTAAATACAAACTATATCTGCCTGTATCCGTCCTGAATTGCTGGGAAAATTGATGTTTTGAACAGATTCAAATGAATATTTCATTCTTAACTAAATATTTTGTTATAATATTTCTAGAAAATTTGAACTGCAAAATACATGTATTTCTGCATGGCTGTAAACCATAGCTGAAGATATTCAAGGGATGTCCTTTGCAGTACTTGAAATATGTGTGTGTACATGTATGTACAAACAACTTGCAAACTGTGCTTTCATGCCTAATACTATTCTCAAAACAAAAGTACCTGTTATCATAATATTTCTTCAAGGATTTTAGCTAAAATGTGTAAGGCAAGTCTTTTGCAGTGCTTGAAAACTCTATGTATACATGGATGTTCAAATACCTTTGAAGCACACATGCAAATCTGTTCTCACTACAAAAATACCAATTAACATAATATTTCTTTGTGTGGTGTATCTTATAGAATAAGGTCACCATTGTTGGGTTGAGACGAGGCATGGATTGAGCCACGAAGCAAAAGCTTTATCACTTTCCTCAAGAGATTAGATAACGAACAGTCAGTAGGCCATTACAATTGTCTGGGGAATCCATCTGTAAATGAACTCAAAATTGTCTTTCTATTTCAGGGTTGTAGCAATCCGATACATGGTAACTTCTAAAATGAACCAGAATTCGTAATAGTGACTGTGAAGCTGATGATTGTATTATTAAAGGTTATATGTATCACCTTGCATTGACTGCCATTCAATCTGTCTTCTCTGTAGATAAGTATAGCAGGCTTCATATACAGGGATGCCACTTTTCAGACAAAAGTAGGAATATTCTTACTTTAGCGGTATATTTTTGTCCATAGAAAACACCTTTTTGTGTACAAAAGGCCAATTTTAGATGATTTTTCTACTTTTTTGTCAATTGTAAGTGGCATCCCTGCATATAGAACACACCATATCAAGGTAAAATGCATTCAGTTAAGTCTGGATCTTTTGATAGAATTATGAAAAGTGATTGTACATTCATTGGAGAAATATGGATTATTTTACCAGCATTGCTCGCCAAATCTGTCTTTGGTTCCATGGCATTTGGTGCCATGGAAAATCTACACTTTAAGTAAAACATAAAACTCAGCACCAAACCTAACACTAACCTTAATCCTTATTCTCACATCGTTCTGAACCAAAACCCCTATATCAAAACCGTAACCCTAAACCTATGTTTTTGGAGATATTAAGACAGGAGCAATTATTGCAGGAGCAAATGAACATGTTCAAAACTTCCATAGCGAGAGCACCAAGGTCGCCGAGAGCATCACAATCGACTTAAGAGCGTATTAAAAGCGACATGTCCGTAGCCCTAACGTATCAGCAACGCCTAAAGCGTACTTCAAGCGCATGGAATGCAGCTTCTATCACCCCTGCTTTCAGGCCCGTTCCCAAGACGATATTTCCTCAGTTGTCATTGGGGATGTATCTATAGTTATTAGTGAAGGATGGGTATTCTTATTTTTCACAAGGGTAGATGGTAGATGTCGCACAGTATATTCATCATCCAAGGGTCTTGAGGCAGTTGTCATGTTGTTGTTGTTTTTTAAAAGTCTGTATATGCCTTCTTAAAAGCCACAAAGCAATAGTGCCAAAAGTCTGGAAGCCATACACTGAACATTCTCTTGTTAATAATTTATAAACCTGTTTTGAATTGCAAGAAGGAAAGGTTTTTGTTGGCATGTGTATTGTTTACAATATTGATATTATAGATGGTCAGGAGTGCCTAGAGCATTGACAGACACCTTAATAAATCATGGA
Organism: Echinometra lucunter; assembly: GCA_029962745.1. Classification (NCBI taxonomy): domain Eukaryota; kingdom Metazoa; phylum Echinodermata; class Echinoidea; order Camarodonta; family Echinometridae; genus Echinometra; species Echinometra lucunter. The sequence continues at coordinate 9,984,578 of CM057168.1, forward strand.
GCTTGAACACTACCTGTTGTGTGTGTCTTCTTCTCATTTCAAATGGCAGACATGCTACGTGCCTGTATTCACAGTCACGCTGTGATGACTGCCTGAAGATATCTCCTCCCTATACACATCTCTATCTCTCTTTTCTCTCCTCTCTCTCTCTCTCTCTCTCTCTCTCTCTCTCTCTCTCTCTCTCTTTTCTTCATGCATCCTGTGAAAAGGCTCTCCTACTCTCCTTGTGGAATAGACATCTCATTTTTTCCCAAACTCTCCTCACATTCTCTTCCTGCTTCTCACTATTTCTCTTTTCCTTCCCAACCTCCCTCCATCGCAGGAGCGTTATTCAACCCCCCCCCCCCCCCCCCCCCCCCCCGGTATGAGGACCTGTCTACGCTGATGCTCCATTGCTCTACCTTTCACTATCTTCTTTTCCCTTTGTTTTTCTGTAACTATCAATGTATTGAAGATCTATCCATCATGCCCCCTCCCCCTCCCTCCCTCCTTTTTTGCTCCCTCTTGTCTATTCCTCTTTTCTATTTCTCTCTCCTACCCCTCGTCTTTTTTTCTGTTCCTTCCAATTCTCTCCTTATTTAGAAGTTATTTATATCCTACTGGAATGGGTGCATTCAAGATGTGACTATAGAGTCAGACAGATAGAGATAATTAGTGTGGAGGTCAGAGTGATTTTCATAAAGGTTTCTCTCATTCTATGTTGGCATTCTAACTGTTAGAGTATGATCATCATCAAAATGGATGAATTTGTCACCCTATGCAAAATGTCTGTACTTTTAATACCATTCACAATATTAAAAAATCTGCTTTAAAGTCTTTGTGGCATGACATTTAGAGGGCGCTATTCAGAATTACGGGTGCGGTAATTCCTCACCGCCAATTCTGTCACAAAGATTTATGTTTGTAGCCTAAAAATCTTAATAGTGCTGAAATATCTGATGAAAATCAAGACTTATACCCCTTTCGCAGTGGACTCTTCCCCGTTGAAGTTGAAGCAGGGAACTTCAGCGAATAAAGGGGAAGAGCCCACTGCGAAAGGTGCAGGAGGAGAACTTCCCCATTGAACTTAAGCAGGTAACTGGTGGAGAATTTAAGCGGGTAAACGGTTTACCCGCTTAAACTGGCCAGTGCGAAAGGTACACTGGAGAATTTCCCCGCTTAATGACGTCAGAGGTAAAATCTCATTTCCCCCTGAACCGAGATTCCTCGCGCTGATCTGAGCTCACTGCATATGCATGGCAGGCTAGCTAGCTACTATATGCTGTTATGATGGCCGATCCATAGTCCGACCCCTGTATAAGAGTTTCTTTTTACTAACGATATTTATTATTAATAGCGTCTTTTGCATGATGAAAATGCACTGAAAATATTACAAATATTTTAGAATTAAAGAATTAAAGAGAGCAACCTCCTCCTCCTCCTTAATTTCGCTTGATGTGATCGCTCTAATGTCAGTAGCTTGATGAATAACACTGCGTTTGTGGACTGCAAACTCAAAATAAATGGCAAGAATAAACACATCCATGATATCCATGTCCAAGACGTATTGTTGCCCTACATCGTCGAAAATTCTGCAGTAGGCCCACGATCGACACTCCGTGTGCTTTATACTCTTTGCTATTATACAGCGAGCTAGCTTTCCTTTGCTTCCAGGTATGGGTTTGCTTGCAAAACCCCGCGCCTGGCCTGCAATCGGAAAATTAAAAAACGCGCGCCCTAATGACCCCAGCCTGCAGTACTTCCGGCCAAGCTCAATTGCCCGTCTTGCTTTCACCGGGGAAGAGAAACCAGTGTGAAAGGCGACATTTCTCTCTTCCCCGGTGAAGTGAGGAATGTGTGCTTGTAAAGTTAAGAGGAGAACTTCAATGGGTAAAGGGGAAGAGCGCAGTGCGAAAGGGGTATTGGTGACCAAAGAAATTCCCAGCAGTGCATTGTGAGATATGCAAGAAGAGACTTCAGAAACAGTTGCCAAAGTAGCAATACAAAACTTTGGTCAACATCAGCAATCTTCTGGCTTTCAGACACATGGCAAATGTGTACCCACACCCCTAGACAAGTACAGAAAACCTCAGTTGGTAACATGCCCCGTTCTTCTGTTCTCGTAATTCTGAATAGTGCCCTCTAAATGTTGTGCCACACAAGGGATGTTGTGGCGTGTGCCTGTAATCCAGCAAACGGTGGAAGTTACAAACTGATTCAGCGGACTCGGGTTCAAGTCTGAGTCACGTCTTTCAGATAGTGATGTAAAAGTTCAGTCCCAGAAAAAAAAAAAAAAAAAAAAATCCCCCCAAAATACATGAGGGCTCAGGGCAATTTAGACCCTGAAAGAAGAGCCCCAGAAAACTAAATAAAGATCCCCTGAAATTCTTGTAGGGTCCATTGTAAACTGTAGTACAATGCAGAAAATTTGGGCGGGTGGGCTCAAAAAGTAGCCATGGAAAAAAAAAAATTCTCCCTGTTTGGAAATTGATTGATTGATGAATTCATTTTTCAAAAAGTAAATATTTTAATTGAAGTCTAAAATTAAAATTGATTGAAGTGTAAAATAAAAGTAATTAATTGATATACAATGAAAAACTAACACATAGGAGCTTGAGTAATTACCAAACTATGAAGAAATATTACAAAACTATGAGAGATTTCTTTAAAAAGGAATGAGAAAAACTTGAAATATATTGAGATAGAGACAGAGGTGAAAGGAAGAGAAAGAGAAAGAGAGAGAGAGAGGAATTGAGAAATGGCATAGAGATGCATTGTTACAGTGTACATGATGGGATTGGGACAGGAAGAGAAAGCTGGAAAAGTAGTGAAGACAGGGAAATAAGGGAATATGATAGAAGGGAAATGGAAGGAGACAGAGAGAAAAAAACCCCAAGAAAGATAGCTACATATAGAGACATAGAGAGAGAACAGTAAAGATAAAGAAGAGAGACAACTAGTAAGATGGATCAAGAGAGATATAAAGGAGAAAGATGATAGTAAGAGTGACATGGGGTTTTTATAATCATAATTAAAAAAATGAGGAAGGAGAAAGTGGGTTAGGAGAGGAAGGAGAGAGTATGTTAGAGAGAGAAAGAGAGAGAGATAAAAAGAAATATGGAGATGAATTATGGAGAGTGTTGTTAATGAAGTGCCCCGTGGCTATCTCTCACCCAGAGATCATTTAAGAGAATTCACACCATGACAGCAATCATTCTCTCCCCAGAGAACATCCTCTGTATTATTTACACTCAAGTTTCTATGGTAACATTAAAAAGAATCTTGGACAGGGAATTGCACAGAAATTGACAGAAATAATCTGAAAAGGCTCACCATTGGTTAGGCAGTTTCACCCTGGAAATCTTAATAGGTAATGTCATTGGTCCCATAATGATAGAGATTTAATGATAATTGTGATCTTGAAGGTGATGATGATAGCAGTAATGATAATAGTGATAGGGATATGTGATTTAATAATGGTTATAATTGTGATGATGATAGTACTGATGATGATGTCATTTTCTGTGATCTAATAATAACAGCAGCAGTGATGATGATGTCTATGATAATGATGGTGTTATGCTGATAGAGATGCTGATGATTGTGTGATATTGAAATGGGATGTGGTAATAATGATATGATGATGAGTATAGGGATGATGATGATGATGGTGGTAGTGATAATAATGATGATGGTTTTGATAATAGTGTTTATGATGACAGATGATGATGATGGTGGTGATAGTGATGATGATGATGATGTTGGTGGTGATGATGACAACAATGATGGTGGTAATGGTGATGATGATTATCATTATAGTGATGATGATGATGATTATGGTGGTGGTGGTAGTGATGATGATTATGAAGATGGTGGTGATGGTGGTGGTGGTGATGATGATGACGATGATGATGATGATTATGAAGATGGTGGTGATGATGGTGATGATTATCGTGATGATGATGGTGGTGGTGATGATGATGATAATGGTGGTGGTATGTGATGTTATACTGATAGAGATGTTGATGGTGCTGATAATGAAATGAGATGTGTTGACGATGATATGATGATGATTATAATGATGAAGATGATGATGGTGGTGGTGATGATAATGATGATGATGGTTTTGATAATGGTGTTTATGATGACAGATGATGATGATGGTGGTGATAGTGATGATGATGATGATGTTGGTGGTGATGATGACGACAATGATGGTGATAATGGTGATGATGATTTCATTATAGTAATGATGATGATGATTATGGTGGTGGTGGTGGCGATGATGATGATTATGAAGATGGTGGTGATAATGATGATGATGATGATGATGATGATGGTGATTATGAAGATGGTGGTGATGATGGTGATGATTATCGTGATGATGATGATGGTGGTGGTGGTGGTGATGATGATGATGGTGGTGGTGATGATGATGATAATGGTGGTGGTATGTGATGTTATACTGATAGAGATGTTGATGGTGCTGAAAATGAAATGAGATGTGTTGATGATGATATGATTATAATGATGACGATGATGATGATGATGATGATGATGATGATGGTGATGATGGTGATGATGATGATGATGAAATGGTGGTGGTTTTGATGATGGTATGAATCTATATAAATGATAATGAGCATGTTGTATTGATGATAGAAGAGCTGATTCACCTGTAGTCTTGTAACTAGATTCAAGTAATCTATCTTGAATATTTTCTTATTTCATCTAGATGACAGGTGTAACAAGAGAGAAATGTCTAGCTCTCATACAACGCTATGAAGTATCAGAAGAAGGTCGTCAGAAAGGCTACCTAGGCATTGATGGTATGTATGCAAACATGAAGAGATCATGTAGAGAACACGCCGCTCACTACTTACATGTACATGTACATGTGATAAGAACCTAATGCACTTTGGGTAAAATGGAATGGAAAATTCCCACGTGTATATCCCAAACACTTACTTTATGATAAGAGAACTATGAGTGATGATGAGTTTGCTTCTAACCTCCCAGGAGTAGGTGATGATGAATGCAGAGTTATTGCAGTGATGGCACTTATAATGATAAAAATAATGATATTAATAATGATGATAATGATAAGGATAAGAATAAGATCCGGCCGGGGGGGGGGGGGGGGGAATCCATGAACTTAATTATGTGACAAATTATGACCCCTGACCTGTTACTTTAGCTGCAAATATTACCTGAAAGAAGAAGATTATAATCATTATTTTACTGCCATTGTTAATGGTGATGATGTTATTATTTTTATCATTATTTGATTGTTACCATTATTATAATTATGATATTCATGATATTGTTATGGAAATTTATTATTGGTTATTATTATTGATAATGTGATTAAAGCAACATTTTATCTGACTTTCTAACTGATTCCTCGACACATGCTGCAGTGATGGTTGTTCCACATCAGTTTTGTACAATAACAAGAACTGAACTTGAACCCTGGACCAAACATGATGCCCACTCCTAACCCTTAGCCTAAGCTTGACCTTAAACCCTATTGCAACCCTAACATAACCATGTATTTTGGGCATTAATGTAGTCCAGAGTGTATGTCCATCACCTTCTATCTCATGCTCAGCTATAGTGTATTTAAAGAATATTTTATTTGTTGAAAGGTTCATATTTCACTTTATCTTTTGCAATATGGATAGAGTAAGGTTAGAGATTAAAGATGATGTTTTCTTTGTGTTGTAGGTTTCACAAGCTATCTATTGTCATCAGAATGTGACATATTTGACAACCAACAAAAGAGGGTGTGTCAGGATATGAACCAATCATTATCTCATTACTTCATTGCAGCTTCACATAATACGTAAGTATGAACCCATAATAGGTTCCTGTCATAAGACTGTTTAGATAACTTGTTGATGTACATGTACATGTATGATATTTGCTACTCTATCTTTCTCAATTGAGCCTTTCACAAACATTGGAATCATTTCACTAGAACTTAAATATTTTCAAAAAGTTATTAATTTATCCATTAAAATGGATTTATCATTATGAATAAATGAATTAATTCATCAGTGAGAGAGGATTACCTAAGATCCTTGTTACATACAGAATTTAAAAGGACAGAAAGAGAAACTTATATTATTTACTTTCTCATAATCATAAATTCATTGTGATATACAAGTGTGCGTCAAGAGATATTTTGAGAGTATTGTAGCACTTGCATGAGTTTCAAAAATACATTTCATAATCATTTACTGGTAATTTTTTCTATTTTGTTCACTGTGTAATGCTTTGAAAAGCATCTTTTGTTCATGTTATTGTTTATAACAAACATCCTATATGGGACATGTCTAGACTGTGAATTATTGTTTATAACAAACATCCTATATGGGACATGTCTAGACTGAATTATTGTTTATAACAGACATCCTATATGGGACATGTCTAGACTGTGAATTATTGTTTATAACAAACATCCTATATGGGACATGTCTAGACTGTGAATTATTGTTTATAACAGACATCCTATATGGGACATGTCTAGACTGTGAATTATTGTTTATAACAGACATCCTATATGGGACATGTCTAGACTGTGAATTATTGTTTATAACAGACATCCTATATGGGACATGTCTAGACTGTGAATTATTGTTTATAACAAACATCCTATATGGGACATGTCTAGACTGTGAATTATTGTTTATAACAAACATCCTATATGGGACATGTCTAGACTGTGAATTATTGTTTATAACAAACATCCTATATGGGACATATCTGGACTGTGAATTGAAATATAACATAGATAGTGGCAGACATTAAGTTAAGTGTTAATTGTTATGCTGTGGTCCATACTTCACAGTGAACCACTGTGTATAATGGGTGAAATTTTCACATGATTACTTTTTCACCCTCAACCAAGTTGAACACAGTGGCACTTTTCTAATTTTCACGGACAGTTAGGATAACTATATTCATGATAAAATGTTTCATGTGGTTTTATTTTTGTGCAAGTGTCGTGCCGTGCGAAATGCGCGAAAATTTCAACACTACGAAATATTCCACGTTTACAGTATAAGGTGCAGAATGTGTACTCAACCAGACATTTGGAGATTTGGTAAATGATCTGAATAGTGGACACTCACTGAGAGCTCCAGTAGGCCGATGAAGTGCTTCACTGCTTCTTGAAATAACTCATTTTCCTACATGTTACATGAAAACTCAATTAAACAAACTCTAACAATTTCAAGTAACAAGTCCTGTCCATTTGAGAAGGTGTCTGTGTACTCTACATTTGATTGCCTGAAGTCTGATATTGGAAATGTTTCTTACAACATGAAAAATGAGGGAATTCAATATGTCTACAGCATTATAGGAGTAGATACATGTGAACTTAGATTCAAGAGAAGTCATGAATGGAAGATCACATGACTTTGTGCATGTATCTTTCTATGTAAGTGAGACTATATTTAATCAGTTTCATGCCAATTTCCTCTTTCCTATCAAAACTCTACATGAGCTTTGAGATGCTATTGAGGTGAACCTTAAAAGTTGTTGCTAGTATCACCACAAGAAAGCTTTATGATCTTTCTGATTTCAGGGTACAAACGTCAGAGGCCAAAGGTCACATACTTCCATATGTGTAAAATTAAAAATATGTTAGTTTGTCATCTCCATATCTCATTATTCTGATTGCTTTACTCTGAGGAGACAATTGATCATACTTTGGGGTTTTAAGCCAAAGGACAAAGGTCAAAGAGCTCAGTTAATAGGTAATGATCACAATTATTCTAGAATAATTTTAGCCATGAGGTTGATTGAGTATAGGCAGAGGCATGTAGTAGTCACAGACACAATTATCTTATTAAACTTGATTTGTTATGATGAATCTCAATGTATGTATAAATATTGTGAACTCCCTAATGGAAATGGTTTCTTGGAAGGGGAAAACAGACTGATTAGGGTAGACAAACAAGCATGGTCTGTCAAAGACAAAGAAAAATAGTTCATTCGAATGTAAGTCACCTACATGTAGTTACACCTCAAGAAAGGTTGCATAGTCCATGAATTTGTAATACTCAAATCTGTGTGCATTACTTTACAGAATACACAGAAAATATCAAGTGAAGTATAAAGATTTTTCTATTTTTAGGGCACCTGAGGATTTATCGAGCTGTTTGGATAATAATGTTCTGATAGCCTAGGTATTTACTTTTTTGTTTTTAGGTACATAATTGAGTGCATATTGTGGGTGAATGATATATTTTTTTTCCCCTTCTTCTTTTGAAGGTATCTAACTGAGGACCAATTGAAAGGACCATCTAGTGTAGCAGCTTATGTATCAGCCCTACAGAAGGGCTGTAGATGGGTGGAATGTAAGTTTCAGCTGCACAATAGTGCCTAAAGCCCGCCGCACACTATACAATCCATCTGCGATCTGATTTTGGAAAAATTTGTTGTAGCATTTGATGTGAACATTAAAACATGTAAAATCTTAACGGTCAAAGGTCCGAATAGTGGTATGAATAATAAAATCGAAATTTCAGGCTATTGCGAGCCTCCTGTAGGGAAATAAGTGAACTCAATTCAGAATCGTGATGAGTCATTGCAATCTTGCGATCGGCTACAATTTGAAGCCGATTTGGCTTTTACTCCGACCACAAGGCTTGCAGTTAATCGAAACTTTCATATTTAATGCTAAATGCCATTTGTTCGAAAATCGGGTCACAGTCAGATCATATAGTGTGCGGCGGGCTTTATAAGTACTTTATGGCCTTACTGCCTCCAGATGAAACTTTCTTATGCAATATATATTTCCCAAATATAAGTGCTATATCATTTACTTTATCTAATCATATAATATGTGAGACAACAGTCATCATATGACATTCATATTCTTTACATGCTCAAAACAGTTCAACTGAATTGCTGGAATTTAAACTATAAGAGTGCTATTTTGCCAACACCAATCATTTTTAATGTTAGATTTAAAGCTTCCACATACATTTAATACACTTTGAGATCCAAGTAGATATGTATGAGTTGTATATTAGTAAAATGATCTTGTTATCAGAAGTCAACTTCAGCATTTCTTTAAACATTGTTTTTTTTTCTTCAAATTGGCAGTATTCTTATCTTTTCTTTCTATGTATACATCCTAAAAATGTCATATCTGAAAATGCAGCAGAATGAATTCTAGCAGTGAAAATACCTAGGTTGATAAGGAAAGTTGTGATTTCCCATGGTATCTTCTGGTATAAAATGGACAATTGACTTTAAATCATTCTTATTTTAACTTACAATGACAGTCTAAATATTCTGTTTATATTCCATGATTACTTTGAGTTTGCAAACTAGTGATAATCCTTGTTTTGTATAACAGTAGATGTATGGGATGGTGCTAATGATAAATAATCCCTGATATTTTGTTTTGTTTTAATTTCCAGTGGATGTATGGGATGGTGCTAATGATGAACCAATCATCTACCATGGTCATACTCTTACATCAAAGATTCTCTTCAAAGCTGCTATTGAAGCTATCAATCAACATGCATTTGAAACCTCAGAGTAAGTCAGCCAAAGCAGGGGGTGTTTCAAAAAGCCATTCGTAAAGTTACAAATGACTTTGAAAAAGACTGGAATATAGCAAGCCAAATGGGATGCCCAAAGTTTTCCTGACACTTCAACAAAGTGTGACTGCATTTTCCATAATCTTGATTAAATTGAGGCAAAAAATATTTTCGCAATAAAAATATTTGTAACTAATAATAATGTTATTCTATGTATGCATATTTTACCTTTAGCTAATGCAATTTATAATGATTTGAGAATCAGCCTGCCATACTCGTTCGTTCGTAAAATCATTCGTAACTTTACAAACAGCTTTATGAAACTTTCCCCAGGTGTGTCAATTGAATTATATATGGGGGAACACTCTAAAAAAAGGTTATCAGCTTGAAGTTTTTTTTTTGGGGGGGGCATACACCAAAAATTTGCGGAAGAAAAAAAAAAAGAAAGAAAATGATCCTCAGGTTGAAATTTTAGTGGAGGATATAACTTTTGGGAAACACACCAATAATTTGCTGACAAGCAAAAAAAAGGGTCTTCAGCTATAACTTGGGGGGGGGGGGGACATACCCTATTGTGGCCCCCATCCTTAAAACTGTCTCCTTCCTTATTTATGCCCATGAGCCATGACAAACTTTTTATAGTTTCTTTTAATATAGAAATCAGCGTGCGGTCGGTCGGGCGGTCAGTCTGTTGCAAATTTTGGCGATCGAACTACTTCCTCAGTTTTCAAGACATTGGTCTTGGGATGAAGATGTGCACATTTATTGAATGTGTCAGAAACTGCGTTGCCATGGTAACGGCATATTATTACAATAGATGAGGAAAAATATCTTGCAGATTGAAATAATTCATTTTTCGAGCAATGCTCATAAAATTTGGCAGGGGTATTAATCACCTTCAGTGATATTTCTCGTTCCATGTGAAAGCCGTTTGATATTTCGATTCAAACATGATGCAAACTAACTAGCATAGGATTATAAGGACAGTTGGGGAATGTGAGATCTATGTGGGTAAACCAGTCACAATGACATAATGACACACCATTCTTTTCATGATAGTAGTTAGTATTCACTGCCATTTTCATTACCAATTTTTCAATGATTTTCATTTCTGTTGTTATCATTTGTAGCTATCCAGTCATCAGTTTTGTCATCATCATCATCATTATCATTTTCATTGTCAGTGTCATTTCATCGTATATTGCAGTAATTTGTGTGCTTATGTGTGTTTGTGTGTCCTGAATAAGAGACCAGCAGGGATGGGTTATGGAACAAAGAACCTATAAGCATAGTACAAGCATATCCTCGTGTCCAATGAGGGGGGAGGGGCATGAATCTGCGTATATCTACTTATTTATGCTTTTAAGATTTAGCCCAGGACATCATGGTTTAGACCATGGTTTGAAACAAACCTCATTTTTTAATTCAGGCCTAAGTGTATTTAATTTCTATTGTGTTATAACTGATTAGAATATAAAGCACACCTTTTTGAAAAGAAATTTAATGCTGCATATTTGAGCAAGCCTTTCATTATCATTTCATTGTCATTGTTATTGTCATTGAGACCTATTGTCATTGTGACTATCATTGACAGGTATCCAGTGATTGTATCAATAGAGAATCACTGTAGTGTTGAGCAACAAAGAACAATGGCTCACTACATCAAGACTGTGTTTGGTGAGAAGCTACATACTGGTCCTGTAGATGAGGAGCTTTCCTACCTACCATCACCTCAACAACTTAAAGGCAAGATTCTTATCAAGGTATGTGACAGAACCACCTCTATGCTGTAAGGGGTATAACCCGCTGTCACACAGAGATAAAATTCATTGTATGTAAAGCTGATGAGTTAAGGGTTAGAAGCTTTAAACTAATCAGCTTTAAACTAATCAGCTTTAAAGTTTATACGATAGCTTTCACACACACACAAATAAAATGTGATCGCTATTAGATTCAGTGCTATATTTGCGCAGTAGGGCTATTGCGCATTGTCATGTCGATCAGAGTGTGTGCCTGGTCCTTGCTCCTTCCACTTAAAGACGTATATCCATTCATACACAAAATGTCTTGCCTTAGAGCAGGCTACAGATATGAACTTTGTATCTGTAGCTTGCTCTGACCAGTCTTCATATCACAAGTTCATATCCGTCTGAACATTGTATAGTTCGATGTTTGCACAGGAAAACTATGGCTTAAATTTAAAGCTGATCACCTTTCCATGTGATGAATGTTACCCCTGTGTGAAAAGGCCCAAACTCCCCTGAAGAATGTAAGCTTTATGAAACCTTGTTTCATAACTTTTAAAAAGCTAAATGTACTTTCATTGAGAAGTTCTTCACATAGAGGATATCTCATACTCAATTTAATCATGAAACAAAGCACTGTAAGCCAAATTTAACTCTTGAAAGTTAACATGGCAACTGCTCAAAACATTGTAGCACTGGAGGGATGAAGCAAGGCATTTTTCTACATTGTTTCTACTTATACAGGTGTTAAATAGCTATGCAAAGGGATATGAAGACAATTATGATTTACTGAGCACTTTGTGCTTATAAATGACTCCTGGTTGGAAGGCTTCCCGGGGATTGTCAAATGTAATAAGCTTCTGTGAATTCTCCATATCGCTAATACAAGATTCAACAGTAGAGGGCGACATTTCCCACATGCCAGGCAGGTCAGAACTTGCGTAGATACAAATCCAGTACCAATGATATGATGAGATTTCTTCTGGCTTCCATAAAAAATGAACAGCAAGGTTAACAAATCCCTCATTTGACAAAAGTATTATTCAGGTTTCATAAACTCTCTTGATAATTTTATTAGATTTATGCAGGTAGCATCAGAATTTGTTGCTTGCATTTTCTTGACTCAGTAACTGTAATTTTTATGGGACTTGTTAAGACTCGACCCATGATGTATGTATTGAAACTGGAAGTGCCCTTGCCTGTGCTGTGTGTGTGGGAAATATTGCCCTTTACTGTTGAATATCATTTGTGATAGGGAGTATTGGTGCAACAGTTCTATGATGACTTTCATAATCTCTTGGACATTCTTGAAGGTTATGAGATGTTTTATAAGCTACAGTTGGTATGGAGTAATAACTTACCAGATGACTTATATAATGCTTTGGGCCACTTTGATTCAGGGCACTTAAAAGTTATAAGCCATGGAGATACATTGTAATTAGGACCTGCATATTGTTATAAGCTACTGTATGATAGTTAGTGATTGTGTGTATAATGTTACAAGCTACTATATTACAGGGCAAGAAGTTACCTATTGATCATGAAGGAGATGAAGGTGAGGTGACAGATGAAGATGAAGGATCAGATACAGACAGAGGAAAGAAGATTAAGAAGGTATGACAAACGGCTCACTACTTACCTAATGTTTGACTGGTGTATACTTATCATAATGCGTCAATTATGTCGTGGTGTGAAAGAATGCGTCTGGAACGCAAAATGCAAAAATGCAAAAATCAAAATGTCTAATGTGACATACTGGAACAAAAGTTTAGCAAAGATCATGCCACAAGGAGTTTGTATATCATTTACAAGGTCTACATGCTACCCATGTAATTATCAGTCATTGTTTGAAAATTATGATTTTCAACAATATTTCATTTTGCGTTCCGAACCCGTTCTTTCGCACCACGACATTAATATAAGAGGTCTAAAATGAGTCATTTATGAACCATCTTGTTACAATCATCTCTGTGGGTTACTGTATGTTTTATTTCCCATCTTGCAAAAATTGCATCTATGAAGCCAAACTTCTGCATTTCTTCTCTTTAAGAGCAATGGGAAGAGAGAAAATGTTATAAGCTTTGCTGAGGATGATTAAAATCCTACTGAATATATTCAGGGAAAAATGCAAATTTTACCTGTCAGATCTGTTTTGAGGATAGATTCTTCTCTTTAATCTGTTGGGCAGATTCTTTTCTTAATACTCATACTTGTATGAGTTTACTGATATTTTGTAGGATGGATATCTTTTTTCATGGTGTACTCATATGGGTTAATGTTTTTTGCTTATATTCATAAGGTAGATTTCTTTGTTCACACTATACATGTGGGGGTTTACCTTTTGTGTTTGTATTGTTCTTGTAGATTTGTCTGTGAACATTATACTTCTTACTATGATGATTTGTGTTTTATAATTGTAAGGTCGATTCTTCTGTATAGGTTTGTCTTTTAAAACCCCTCAAAAAAGTTCTGAAAATCAAGTTTTAGAGGTAATATCACTATGAACATGGCAGACAAAGAAAGCGGACAAAATAAACAACCTCTCATTCTACCCTTCACAATGGTTCTGTTAGTCAAAAGAACATCCCTTCGCAGCTATTATGTTTAATCATGTAGTTCCAGGTGAATATGCAAGTGGCACCTGTTCCACATATTTTAGACAATAGCAGTGAAGGGATGTTCTTTTGACTACCAGAACCATTGTGAAGGGTAGAATGTAGATCTACTCCAATTTGGAGATTTCTTGCAGATAGTCTTTGATTCCTTGATGCAGACAGTATGATATACTGATCTTCTGGAAGGCTTATCTTTTTGGACATTCACTCCACTTCCTGCCTTTAATTTCTCCAGTTTGAAGAGATTTTGCGTGCAGTCTTGATATCATACTTGAACTCACCAACATCATTTTTTGGTGCACCTACTTGGAGTTGTCAAATTACTTTGGCTTTTAGGACACTCAATCAGGGTGTCATCTTTACATCGTACAAACGGCCACTCACATGACTCAGTAACTGCAGAGTCTCTAACACAAACATTATTCAAGGTAAATTTCATCTTCCAAACAAAAGGGGATAACACCAGTCATATCTTGGAACTTCGTCAATGACTACCTGAACATCAGTCAGTCAGATTTCATCCTTTAAAGAAAAGAACATTTACCTCATTGACATTCATGCAAAACATGCACTGCCACCTTGGTATATTCAGTAGTGTGCATTCCATGAGATCATAATCACTATATAATATTGACTGGCCTTGAGGGAGATACGACATATATTTCCCAAACTAGTCTCATATTGTCCCAAGTCGAAGACAAGGGCAATATGGGTCTAGTGAGGGAAATTTATGTGGTATCTCCCGAAAGTTACGCCATTCAATATTATTTTTATTACCCTGTTCACTCCTATCAGGTGCATTTAATTTAAAGTTCAAAGAAAAACTCAAAACAAGTTGTAGAGTGTAACACTAACACTAAATGACTATTTACAGTTTGCTCTCGTTTACTAATTGGCGCTCTAAAATTGTCGATAACTTCAGTTTGTATGAGCTCGCGCGAACAGAGGTTTTCCCCATAGAAAAGCACACTTGCCCACCTGCCAGCGAACTATCTTCCATGTGTTGAATTTAACTGAAGTAAGTGACATTTATATTTTGCCTATGCGTACATGTACGTACACAAGCAAGCAGACAAATTTACTTGTTTGTGCGCATGCGCTTGGGTGTTATCAGGGTGGAATATGGATATTATGGACCGATCATTTAGTACAGAAGCGCAGTAGGAAAATGACAGATTTTGCGGAGGAGGGGTGTATGAATATTATTACCCTAGTCATGCAGCTGAGCCCTGGCTGAAGCATTGTGACGTATTTTGTGTAGAGTTAATCGATTCGAGAGACAAAATACGCGCTTATATCTTGTCTCCAATATGGATATTATGGACCGATCATTTAGTACAGAAGCGCAATAGGAAAATGACAGATTTCGCGGAGGAGGTGTATGAATATTATTACCCTAGTCATACAGCTGAGCCCTGGCTGAACCATTGTGACGTATTTTGTGTAGAGTTAATCAATTAGAGAGACAAAATACGTGCTTATATCTTGTCTCCAAAATGCCTCATTCAGGTAATAATAGCAAATAGCACAGGATTGTATAGAAGAATAATCAACCTTTTCTATGATACTCAGTTTCCTTTGAAGAAAGATATTATCTCTCATACTTTAAGGGGTATTCAGATATGAGGCGACATTGCAGCGCCACAAAATTTTTAGTGTTCAGATATGTTGCGACATTGTGGCTTTAACGCCTCAACTCTCAGATAAAAGAGAACTTTCTCAAAACTTGCACGGATATTCTCATGACAACATATTTTGCACTAACTTTTTTAGGAATATGATTGGTGCGCATTTTTTTGCTGCCTCGCTTTTTTTTTTTTGTGCAGCCAGGCAGCAAAACAATGTGTCCTGCCTCGGCAACATAATTTGTTTTGTCGCCTCATACCCCATTGACTTGTACACAAAAATGTTGCGGAGAGTTTGTAGCGCCACAATGTCGCCTCATATCTGAAGCCCCACTAATTGCAGAACTTTTCTAGGGTTTATTTGTGTATCTGAAGGATTCATTTTTGTTTTAACACTGTGTACATGTACGTGCATGTGTCTCTGTTTAAGTTTGTATCTGTAGGGTAGATTTTTCTGTTTTCTCTTTACATGTATAAGTTTCTCTTTTTGTATTTGTATCTGTAGGGTAGATTTTTCTCATTCAGGAGAGAAGATGACCCTGACCTTAGGGTCAACAGGTTAAAAGATAAATTAGCCATGAATCAGATTATGGCCTCTATTACTAAGGTATATCATTGTCTTGCTGTGGTTTGTTCACTCTCATTACTTCAGGTTTCATTGGTTCTCCTTTTCTCTATTTCATTGTTTCCCTCTTTTACATGTTTAAAAAATTCTTTTATATTTGCTGTTCTCATTTTGTCATTCCTTGTTTTTTGGTTTTTTTTAAAAACATTTTCAGTTATTTTTCAATATTTCCATTCTTATTCTATTGCTACAAAGATGATGTCTAAGGCATGCTTGAGGTTTCCTATTTTTCTTTTTCCCATCACCTGTATATCTACTTGTATAATCTGCATGGTGTATCTTGGATTTTATATTCCTTTTCATTCTCTTATTTTTTCTACTACGGTTTAATTCTCACCTGTTTGTGGCTAGTTCAAGGATCACAAATTCTCCCCTTGTAATTTCTCTCACCTGTGCATTTCTGCTGTCATCCAGTACCCCTTTTAGAAGCTCGCAAAGTCACTTAATAATGGTATAATGGAAGCTTTTATTATGAAGAGAGCCACACCTAAGTCATGTGCATTATCCAAGTGCTGCTGTGACATGATGACTGCCTCATCATCAAATGTTGGGTTTATAAACAAGATCAAGTGAACCATTTGATCTCTTGCAGCTACGTTCAAAGTCTTTTCTAGCATGATGCTGGGTTTTGTAGAGGTTGGTGAGAGTAGTTGATAATTCTATATTGTGCTGTTGAATATTGCTTGCATTGCATAACATGCATTATTTTAGTGTGTGTGAAAGGGGTATTACTAACAATCTCATAGTTCATGTTCCAGTTTGTATACTGGATGGATATATTGTGAGACATTTATCAAGGTTCAAAGTGTATTTCATCCAAATTCTTCAACCAATGATTAATGATAGGAACCAGGTTTGTATATATTAAAGAAATTGTTTTTTTTCAGTGAAAATATTTTAACTGAATCAGGAGCACTGAAACTCTACTTTACTTTCACTTCAAAGAGAGATATTGACATTTATTGCAGTTTACTTTGTCATTGAGTAGGGAGAGATCACTTTCCTGGTATTGGAAGCTGATTTATGACATTTGTGCTTTTTGTTGAGAAGATAATCAAAACAGCATGCAGATTGCAATTCTTGCATTTCACAATCTTAGTGCCCTCTTTCAATTCAGTTGTGACAGTCACTCTAGAACCTTGCACTAGTCGCCTTTTCCACTCCTATTCTAAGTGATTACACACTTCTAAATATTTTTCCAAATGGTCAAATCAAACTCTCACTTACTTCATCTGCTATCTTGGAAATAGTTGTCAACCCATAAGTGGGAAAATAGGCCTCCCATGGTACGGACATTGTTGGTGCATGCATTGTGAAATGCAGGAATTATATTTGAAGTGCATTTCATGAGGAATTTAAAAAAAAAATAGTGACAGGTGGTTCAATGATTTGTTGTATAACTCCTGTTTGTGAATTCATATATCAGTAATTCATGTAATTCCTTCTTATATTTTACCTAGAAGTAACCTCTGAATAAAGACCAATTAACTCCCAAGAGAAGTTTCTTAGCCTGTATAAAAAGACCTTATTTCTTTTTAATTGTGAGTGTTTTGTTATTCAATTTCTGTCATATAAAAAATGGTAACAGTTCAGTATTTTCTCTTTGTGAAAAGGGTGTGTAAAGACTTTAGATCTTGCTCCCCATGTTAACACATGGCTGGATAAACAGTCTTAAGGTGTGTTCACATATGAGGTGACTTTGTGGCCTTATCTGAAGTTCTGATTCTGAACACAAATATCTGAACGCACCTTTAGAAGATACAATGACTTAAAGAATCAAAGTAAACCCTGGCATAATTAAGGGAAGATGTATTTTGCTTTGTATTTCTGTAGCTTACATAAGTACATATGGGGGCATTGTTGTGCACAGCTACCTTTTGTGTCCCCTCTCTTGTCATATGTATTTGGAATATTTTTTATTTGAGATCAGCCTGTTTGAGGTTGTAAGGCATCATGTGTGTAGAAGGCTTTAATGGTCTTTGTTGTTGTTTATTTCTTACTACAGGAAGGTGTCAAGAAGAGGTCTTTAATACGAGAGTTATCTGACCTTGTCACACTATGCAAATCAGTTCGCTTTCTAGGATTCAATGAAGCAAGACAAAAACGTGAGTAATGCATTCTTCAGTGAATATGGGAAAAAGATCTAGGCCCCGTTTCATGAAACTTGTTATCAGTAACAAATTGCAGTAACTGTTATAAACTACTAAAATCCTTACATCTGATTGGTTGAGAGCAAATTTGTCCTAGAAATGTAGCAGTTGTTACTGATAACATGTTTTATGAAACCAGGCCCTGCTCAAATTCTTACAGTGTACCAATCACCAAAAGACATATTGCTTTGTATGTTTGTGGTTCCATATCACTTTCCTGTATTCAAATTTTATAGTATCTTGAGATTTTCCTTTTGTATGCTTTCAATAAACATAGAAGTGACTAGGGAGTAGGTTATTCGATGTACCCTTGCACCCTTACATGATATTAGGCATGAGTGGAACCCAAGTCTACTTTGATTCTGAACGTTGGATTTAGCGTTACCTTTTATTTTGAACATGCTATTTCGCTGTTAACTCATGGAATTGCAAGTATATATTTTTAGGTATATTCTATACATTCCATCTGTACACAAAACATTTTTATGTGAATGATACAAGTTAAAGACTGATATGATGTAACTAATATTTGTTTAACCCATTGGCTATTGGATTGGGTGGCCCCTATTTTTAGTCTGTGAGACAGAGAGATATTCTCTTGTTCTGTCAGTGCTTCAGGTTTACTGATGCCCATTTAGTGATTGCTACTACAGCTTGATTAGTTATTGCTCCTGTGTATCTATTTCACTGCTCATCACTGGTCTCTTACTACCATAGATACTTTGAGAGATACATGTGTATTCATTTCTTAAGGATGGATTTGCAAGTAAATGTTTGGGGGTTTTTGTGTTAATTTGTTTCAGACAGTCATTGTGAATTCCGATCAGTTCTTGCAAATACATCAAATAACTTTAGAAATGTTTATTTCTTGTTTCTTTCAGAGACTTATTGGGAGATCTGTTCATTTGTTGAGAATACAGCAGAGAAGTTTGCCAACATGTGTCCTGAAGACTTTGTGATCCATAACAAGAGATTTCTATCCAGAGTCTATCCTAATCCTAACAGAGTAGATTCAACTAATCTCAACCCACAAGATATGTGGAATGTGGGATGTCAGATAGGTGAGTAATGCTAGTAACTCACACAGGTTTGAAAACATCAGTGAGGATGGATGGGACTGAACAATGCAGTCTTTCAATCTCAAGGCTAACCCTAAAAGATTGACTCACTCTTAGATAAGTACCTCAGTGTATTTGATAGGGAGTCTTTGTCTCAGGTGGGTAATGTCTTGGGATAGTAGCCCTAAGGATTAGCTGTCCAGGGTGATGTTTCATAAAGCTGTTTGTAAAGTTATGCATGACTTTACAAATGACTTGAATATGAAGTACCATATGGGATGCTCAAAGTTTTTTGTGATGCTTTAACAAAATGTGACTGCATTTCCCATAATCTTGATTAAATAGGGGCAAAAAATATACTTTGCAATAAAAATGTTGGTAAACAATCAGGTAAATCTATGTCAGCATATGTCACCTTTAGCTGATGTGATTTTTAAGGATTGAGAATCCCATTTGGCTTGCCATATTACAGACGTTCGTAACTTTACGAACAGCTTTATGAAACACCCCCCAAGTGGGTTGTTTTCCTAAAGCTTAAGGTTTGGGGGCGGGGGGGGGGGGGGGGGGGGGGGGGGGGGGGGGGGGGGGGGGGGGTAGTTGACCTCCGGGGGGTAGTTATAGAGGCTTGTTTTAAAAAATTAGTCAGCTTAATGGTAGTTGTGAAAGATTGCAGTTTCTCTGGGGATAGTTGTGTAAGACGGGTAGTTCTCCTAAACCCTGTAATAAGATAATACAAAACAATTGAAGTAAGATGTTGTTTTGTTTTATTTTCAGTGACTTTGAATTACCAGACACGAGGGTCAATAATAGATCTGTATGATGGCAAGTTCTTAATGAATGGTGTTGTTTTGTTTTATTTTCAGTGGCTTTGAATTACCAGACACCAGGGTTAATGATAGATCTATATGATGGCAAGTTCTTAATGAATGGTAGCTGTGGATATGTCTTGAAACCAGCCATAATGAGAGAAGGTATGAGGATGGTAATACAGGGGCCAGATTATGAAATTGATTTATCTCTGATGTTGTATCTTTGGTCAATCTGCCCATGATCCTAATTTACATATGCATGCTGAGATAATATCTCGAGATAATAGGTTTTCTCAAAATTGTTGTATCTTTTATTTATCATATCTTCCATGGTGATTACAACAAAATTTGATAACAGCTAAGGGGCTATTGTATCTCACAATGTCTGCAAATTTCTAGCTCAGAAACACGCAGTACATAATCGACCAGCAAGATAAAGAGTGTTTTTTGCTAGAAATGTCACAGAAGAGACATTTTGAAGAAATTATTGAGTGGGAATCAGTGATATTACATCGAATTGTGACTTGGTTTGAGCGAGGGGGACATGAGCCTCATGGTTAGTCAATTGCTGTCGATTGTGCATGGTGCATAAAACGTGTAACTTAATCAGCAATGCCTAAAATTGTTAAAGCACAAAGCACATTCCTATGTTTTAAAATAAGGGATACTCGTATAAGACCAATATGATTGGTGAAAAGCCAACAAATGGGCGTGACTAAAGGTGAAATATGGGTGGTCCTTACAGAGATAAGACAATTTTCAGAATACCACCCCAGGACAGGGAAAGGTTGTGATCCTGAGAGCATTGCTTCATGGTCCATTCCCCACTCCTCCTAATTCTTGGATCAGTATTGCACCTAATGCAAACCCTAACCCAAACCCAGCTTTTAAAGATTCATCTCAATCTCCACCCTGCCACCGACCCTAGAACCTGAAGCAAATGTCACTAAATTAGATCACCAGTCAGATCAGCAATTGATGAAGCAAGAAAAAGAATTTTTTTCAAAAAAGGTCAAACACTAGGGAACAAAAAGGAGGAAATTGAAGAGAGAAAGAATTAGATTAATGATGTAATTGGTAATAAGTCACTGCCTTTTTATATTCTTCTTACTTCTAATACATCCTTTTTGTATATACTGTAGTCACCAAGATGTCTCATGAAAACTGTAGCTAACTATATAAGTTTTTTGTGTTTTTCAGAGATTGCATACTTCAGACCAAACTCATTTGATGTGATTCCTGGGGTCCCACCTCAGATCCTACATATTAAGATCATTAGTGGTCAACAGTTTCCTAAACCTAGAGGATCAGGATCAAAAGGAGATGTGAGTAACAAGATTTATTCTTTTTATCAAGATTGTAGGAGTAAATCCCTTATTATCAAGATCGTCAATAGAAAACACTTTCCCCATTCTAAAGGTAAAAAGGGAGAAGTTACATGTAGTAGCAATCTTGGAGTTTATGTGTCTTTCTTTAATCAGGATCATCAATAGAAAATGGTTTTCCCAATCTAGAGGTTAAAAGGGAGAGGCTAGTGGCAAGCTTGGAGTTGATGTGTCTTTCTTTAATCAGGATCATCAATAGAAAATGGTTTTCCCAATCTAGAGGTTAAAAGGGAGAGGCTAGTGGCAAGCTTGGAGTTGATGTGTCTTTCTTTTATCTGGATCATCAATAGTTAACGGTTTCCCCAATCTGGAGGTTAAAGGGAGAGGCTAGTAGCAATCTTGGAGTGGATGTATGTTTCTTTTATGAGGATCATCAATAGTTAACGGTTTCCCCAATCTGGAGGTTAAAGGGAGAGGCTAGTAGCAATCTTGGAGTGGATGTATGTTTCTTTTATGAGGATCATCAATAGTTAACGGTTTCCCCAATCTGGAGGTTAAAGGGAGAGGCTAGTAGCAATCTTGGAGTGGATGTATGTTTCTTTTATCATGATCATCAATAGAAAATGGTTTCCTATTCCTCGAGTCTTGAGGATCAAAGAAAGAGCTATTCTTTAATTATTATTAGTAGTAGTACTAGTAGTATTCTTATTGTTATTATTATAATTATGATACTTGATCATTGTTTTCTGAAGACCATCAATTGAAAACGTAACTCCTATAGGAGACCTTGACCAGTTGGCAACAGTAAAGAGTATGAGTAAGATATACATCCATTTACCCACAAAAGCTTTTGGTTTGTATTAATAGGTAATAGATCCATACATCTCGGTGGAAATCTTTGGTATACCAGCAGACTGCAAGGAGGAGAGGACCAAAACAGTACCTCACAATGGTAAGTATAATGCTACAGTTTATATGAAGCTTCATTTGCCATTCCCCACCCATGAGCAAATTGGTTCCTGTGAGGATTGCTGGAAGCCAATGTGACTGCCTTTTTCATTGCCCTGCATATACGCATGTGAATGGTGCAAAATTTTAGGAATGCTCCTAAGGAGTGGAGATGGTTGCGAGCTAGAAATCCAGTGATCAGGGGTGATAATAATAACATTGTAATCACATTGAAGTATTCACAGAATGCGCTATATAAATGTAATATATTGTTGTTGTTGTTGTTATATGGCCCCACATAGTAGAAAATAAGATACTGATACACAGTTACTTGCCTACAGTCTCCAAATGATGTTATTATAATTGAGGGAGATAAGGAAATCAAACTCATGCATATAGTCCTGACAAATATGCAGTGTGCATTTTCTCTTCTCTAACTGTAATTTTCTACACTACTTTGTACTTATAATAATTATAATAATAATCCATTCTTGTATAGCGCATATCACATTATTATCTAACATCTCTATGCGCTTCCAAAGCACTTTGGATATCTTAACCCTGGCTTTATCCCGGCAGCCATTGCAGCGCTCAAGCATTTCAAGTAATCAATTCCTGCCAGGTAAACATTTACTTCACATGGGTCGAGTGTGGCAAATGTAGATTAACCCATAGACGTACAGTGTCTCCTTTAGGAGACGCTTTGGCAGTATCTGTCGGTCCAGAGTGCTGGGCATGAGACATTATACATGAGTAGAAAGAGAAAAATTCACTGAAAATTTTGAGTCCATTTTCAGTGCAGTATGATGTTGCGTTTTTTAATTAGAGCAGTTTAAATGTAACAAATCATTAAAGTCTTTAAATTGGCAACACAGTTAATATTATATAATCCCTATTTCCACGTTCAAATTGGCAGTTTCTGCTTAAAGTTTACAATCATAATTCATTTTGGTTCATGTTATATCTATTTTATTTTTTTCAAACTATGTAAGAGTGGAAAAAATAATAGTTGTTGCCAATTTGAGGATTGAAGATTAATTTAGACCTCTAAAAAGCTCTATACTTCTATGAGTTAATGTCATGCCATGTTTACTTTCACCAATTTTGATGACCGTTTCCTTGAAAGGAAAGTAAATTTGCAGTTTTAGATAGGGGGAAAAATAATTATCCCCTCAGTAAATTTGTTAATAAACTTATTTGTAAATCATGAACCTTTTTTGCAGGGTACAACCCTATCTTTGATGAGAGCTTTGAGTTCTCGGTCAATCTGCCAGAGTTAGCGTTGGTCCGCTTTGTGGTTCTGGATGATGACTTCATTGGTGATGAGTTCATTGGTCAATACACCATACCATTTGAATGCTTGCAACCAGGTAACTTCATTGGATGAAATTACATATTTTTAATGCTTACAAATGTTTCTTAATCCCCTTTGTAAATTTGATTTGCAAAACATTGTCAAGTCTGTAAAGTCATTTGCTATATGATACTTTATTGCAACCCATGCAAAGTATAAGGTTGGATTAAAATACAATAAAAAGAACATACAGATCGATAACAATCATGAAATTGATATACACATATTCAAATAATTTGTATGAACTTTAAAATAATAGTTCTAAGAAAAGAGACATGGGTTACAACATATTACAAATCAGCTTGATAAGAATGATAGTACCGTATATCATCTGTTGAGAGACAAGCGATTAGTTGGTATTATCAAATGAAGGTTTTTTAATGCATACTTGTAAATATTTTTTAAGTCTTCAAGAATGAAATGACACATAATGATAAACTTAATTCTCTATTGTCATCTCTCCGTCACTGAATTATTTGTTGATATATAGGTTATCGTCACATCACCCTGTTATCAAACACTGGAGAACCATTGAAACCAGCATCTCTCTTTGTCCATGTAGCTGTTACTAACAAGAGGGGAGGAGGGGTAAGTCATCACATTTGACCTCTTACATTAAAGGAGAATGAAACCCTGGGGAAAAAATCAATTTTAATGAAAAGAGAGATCAAGATATAGCATGGAAATGTATTTGACACAAAATATCATGCTGAGTTCACAAAAAGACAAGCAGCATCTTTAAAGATTATGGAGAGAATATGAAATTTTGTGTACAAAACATATTGAGAGTTGTCCTTCTAAAGCTGTCATTTTGAAGTAACATCATCAATTTGAGGATTGCCACAAAAAGCAAATGGAGACTTTTCATACTTTCATAACTTTTTCATTTCATAATCAATTTTGATGGAACTTTTTTAAAATTGCTTCTCTCTGTCCTCTCTTTTCATTCAAATGGATATTTCCCCAGGGTTTCATTCTCCTTTAACTCTTTATGAGCTATTGATCAAAACCCAGGACTGTCACTTTGGTTGCTTTATACGGTACATATACACTGTACATGTGCTAAGAGTTGACAATGGCATCCCAGTGTTTGTACCCCAAGTCGACTAGCTACTAATAGGTTAACGACTTACATGACTTAAAATAGGTTAATAACTCTCATGTTCACCTTTTATTTTGTGATTATAGTTGTGGCATGATCTTTGCTAAAATTTTGTTCCAATATGTCACATTAGACATTTTGATTTTTGCATTCCGGATCATTACACACCACAACATTAATATAAGATGTTTTATTTCTTTCTTTCACATAGATTTAGTAGTGTTGTTGCTTATTTTCTAGTTGTTATGATAGAAGAATTCAGTAAACCTTTTTGTTGCTGTAATTATTTGCATGTTATAATAAAAGCATATACATGTAGATTGAATGCCATTGTTGCTTATTATGAAGTTGTTATGATAGAAGCTGACATGTATTACCTCTGTTAATTCTCATGTTGTTATGTTGATGATATGAATAGTGGCTTGGTCCATTGGATTGGCAGGTGAGATATGAAGCTGTTTTCATTCAGATTAGGATTTCATCATGAGTTATTGTTTGACAACCATTGGTTACTTTGGTGGTTTGCGGTATTCACCATATGGGTAGTCCTGAGAAGGGCTGTTGGGTTTGGAATTGATAAATAAATTCTTTTGGGAGTTGTGGTTGATCTAAAAAGGACAGGTATTACTCAACATTTTGAACTGCTCAATAGTTAGTCGTCATGGAATAAGGTGACGGGCGGTATAAGGATGTGGGAGTGTTGCATGGATTAAGAAAGAAAGAATTTATTTAAGAATATGTTATAATTTATTTTATTAGGAAA
Source organism: Echinometra lucunter (assembly GCA_029962745.1). Classification (NCBI taxonomy): domain Eukaryota; kingdom Metazoa; phylum Echinodermata; class Echinoidea; order Camarodonta; family Echinometridae; genus Echinometra; species Echinometra lucunter. The sequence goes on from CM057168.1 coordinate 10,010,236, forward strand.
GAAAGAATATATTTATCACTTCCAAACCCAACAGTCCTTCTCAGGACTACAAACATGATGAATATCACAAACCACCAAAGTTATCTCTCCACCATGCAAACCTCTTCCTTCAAAGAACATTTGAACCATTGGTTAATTGGTCATTTAAACATTAGTTTCTTTTCTTTTGTGAATGCCATCTAAGCATCCAAGATTTTCAACCCTTCATCACAAATGAACTTTCACAAATTAAGTTTGGTTGAAATTATTGTTTCATAGTTAAAATGTGTATGGAATATCTTCCATTTGTGAGAAATTTCACCTGTATGGTTTCTGGTACTGTTCAAGCAAGATAAAGTAATTATATTTACCAGAAGTAAAATATGTTGTTCAGCGGTCCTATTTCTCAGATTTATTTTTTTTCTCTCACTGTCACATTAGCCATCCAACATTTCCATAGGAATAATTTTCATGATATAATTCAGTTCTGCTTTTTTTTCTGAATTATTGGGCAGGCATTTCTGCCCATCAGTAGGCTTTTTTCTACAAATTTGAATGAATTTGAACGCATGAATAAACAAGACTAGTTAAGTGGATTAAACTATTATGTGACTTGTACTGTGTAAATGGATTAGTATTGTTTTTCTAGAAACCAAGTTATGTGATTTATCATAGGGATTCTAAATTTTTCAAGATAATACCATTTTGATAGTGTTTCTTCAAGATGTTTACATATTGTTTTGGTTGGTACACTCCTTGGGCTTATTTCATTTTTTTTTTTTTTTTCATATTATACCATTTCACTTCCTTTTACTTTCAACCTTCTGACAGGTGAACATGGAATTATGTTGAAACGTATTGTAATTACATAATTGCGTACTTTAAGAGAAATATACAAGGGTCATAATTTATTTGATATAATGGACTGCAGATTATGAATACGCTTAGCAAGCTTTTCATTATTTCAGGCAGCCATAAAAGCTTTTCATTATTTCAGGCAGCTGTAATATGTTTTTTCTTGATATAGTCTAGAAGCAGTAATTGATATGAAATGGGCCTCCAGACAGTTTTAATCAACTTGTAATCTATAGCAGTTTGGAAGTAACATAAGCTAGTTTGTAATCTTGTGACATTTTCATGTACAGTATATTTCTAATAATAATTCAACAAGAATGTTTTATCTATATCTATTACTCATAGAATCCCTTGTATGTTTCTTTACAAATTTGGTTATTATATTTATTTATCAAATTTATCAAATGAATTATCAATATTGATGAGTGACCTAAGGATACTGTTGTTTCATTTTGTAATCTTGGCATTCAAATGCTTTCATGCAGTTTTCTCTAATATCTGTGTAATTGTCTCTCACTAATTTTGTTCATGATGTCCTTTTTTCAATGCCCTGTATTTACCAGTAATTTGGTGATGTACTGGGCTATTATGTCTTCTTTGTTATGCAAGTTTGATCAATAAAGTGATATTATTTATAAAAAATGAAATGAAAAATCCAGCAAGTCATTCCATAGAAATGGACTTACAATCAAGTCTGTTTCCTGCCATTCTTGCTACACGTAATATTGTAGCTCACATTAAATTGTATCTTAACAAGATATTTAATATGAAGGTAGAATTGGTTAAAAGAAAAATTGAGCTTCTACAGAAATAAAATTGATTACAGCTTTTTATTGTACAGGGTTCATGTCTACCATTGGTAGACATGTCTACCATGTCTACTATCTTGAAGCAAATGAAAGAATGATATGTAGATAAAAATCTGTCATAATTGTATTCTCTCAGCTCATTGTGGGTTGTATGAGCATCCAGGGGGGCGTTTCATGAAGTGTCATATCAGTGAATTTCACTGACAAATTTGCTCTCAGCCAGTCAGATGCAAGGATTTCAGTAGCTTGTAACAGTTGTCAGTGAAAGTCACTGACAAGACTCTTCATGAAACTCTCCCCAAAATATTTGCCGAGACAGTTGACAACAAATAACAAGAGGACTACAGAATACAGTGTAGTTGCCCCATCATATTTTGATTAGACAAAAAATCTAATCTACTTTCATTTTTCTGTGAGTATGATATCATAAAGCTCAAAATATCCTAAAAGTTTGTTTTAAAACTTTCCTGTAAGGAATTCCTTGTAGGAATGAGAAAGCTTTCTTGTATTTTCATTTGTTTCTCTGTCTTTTTTAATTTAAAGAAACCGACAAAGAGGGGGATGTCTGTGAAGAAATCCAAGAAATCTCGAGAATACACCAGAATGAAACCTATTGGAGTCAAGGCTGTAGATGATGCATTCAAGGTAGCTTGAATCTGGTCTAATTTCCATCTTAAACCATGAACTTTGAAGTAATATTGTATAAGCCAATATTTTTTGCACACAGATTTTTTTATGAATCACAGGCTCAAAGAAATTTTGGTAAGTTGTTGATTATGCGAGCGCAAGTGCAGTAGCAAGACATGACTTGCAGTAAACTTATTTGTACATGAAAGAGCCATATCAGCAGATCTGGGGTATTTGTTTTTCAGTTCTGTTTTTGCCGATACCATCACACTCATGGCTTGTAATAAACAAAAGAGCCATCATAAAACCGTGATTTCTTGATTTATAGCGCATTTTCGGTGACCCTCTTTCTTACCACCCTACTAAAGACCTTTGTGCTTTAATGAATACACTACATGTTGAACAATTGAAATTATACTGATGTGCAGGCTCATTTGTTTGATGGATGTGCTATTGGTTTGACAATTAGAATTATACTGGATCATCATCATGCTCCTGGGGGTGTTTCACAAAGCTGTTCATAAGTTACGCACGATTTATGCACAACTGGAACATGTTCTTGGGTGCTAATCAGATTCTCAATCATTTTTACATGTAGCACAAGAACATATCACCCGTCGTGCGTAAAGTCGTGCGTAACTTACGAACAGCTTTATGAAACACCCCCCCAGGGGTGAAAATGAAAGTGTTATCTGTACATGTGAGAATTGTAATTATTGACTGGCTTATCAGTATTCAAACAGATAATGATGATGAACGCATGCTTTTATTCCTATATCTTCTTTTGTAGAGGTGCCGTGGTTTTGTAGAGGTGTCATGGTCTAGTGAATATGTCACCGGACTGTGGATCTCGTGGTCAGGGTTCAAAGTCCCACCACGGCGCTAATGTCCTTTGGCAAGATGTGAATCTACATTTGCCTCTCTCCACCCAGGAGCAAATGGGTACCTGTGAGGATTGCCAAAAGCCAATGTGACTGCCTTTGACATTGCCCGGCATGTATGCATGTGAACGGTGCAAAATGGTGGGAATGCTCCCTAAGGAGTGGAGATGGTTCACACGTATGTACGGGCTTGAAATCCAGTGATCAGGGGTAATAATACTAACATTGTAAAATGGATTGAAGTATTAACGTAATGTGCTATGTAAATGTAATTTTTTTTTAATTTTTTTATTTATCCTTTAGACTGCTTTCCAACCTCTCCGTGAAGCAGTAGATCTGAGAGAGAATATTCAGGTTGCTATGATAGCTTTCAAGGAATCCTGTGGTCTAGCTTCTATGGCTAATCTCAAACAGTGTGTGAGGACATTGTTTAACAGACTATCTAAGACAACTGAACCAGTCTCATTGATGGTAGAGATGGAAGGTGATACAACCATACTCAGATTGGAAGGAAATACACCAGGTGTACTCAGGAAAGCAATAACAGCATACACAACAGTACATACTTCTCTTATTCTCTCACTATCTCAATCTCAATGTCTTCCTCTATCCTTCTTTCTATCTCTCTATCCGTTTATATCTTGGCACTTATTCTTCATTGGTATACTTCTTTTTTTCTTTTCTCTCCATCTCTTTGCCTTCTCTTCTCTGTCACACTCTCTCCCACTATCGCACTATTCTCCGAGGGAAGGAGAATTCCCTGCGCCTCAAAGAATTCCCCTCCAATTTGATAGACTGAACGGTTGCGGAGAACTCTTTCCCCTCTCCCTCGACAGTTGAGGGGTTCAGGGACAAAAACCATGCCTTGGGGCGTAATAGGTAGCGCACAGCTGTTTTCAAGGAATGTGCACATGCGCCAAATGTGATGGCCTGGCCTCGCCGTACACGATCTGTAACGACTTGTCTCCGCGGCTCGGAGACAGTCCATGCCGCTTTGAACAGTTGGTTGTAAAAAAGATAAGATCTCTTGAGACCATTTCCTCCCCTCGTATAATAGTGTGAATGTAGGGTGTGTCCCTCGCCCCTTTTCTCTTGTTCTATGTCTCTATCATGTCCACTCTCACTATCTCCGCCCTCTCCGTTTCTTTATCTCTCTTTCATTTATTTCTCTGTCACCATCTCTCCTTCCCTATTACTCTATCTCTCTATCATTTTCTTATCTTACTGTCTTCGTTCTCTTGTTTTCTTTTTCGTCCCAGTCCCTCACTCTCTTTGTTCTATCTCAGTCTTCTCTTCCTTCCTTTCTCTCTTTTTCTCTCTCCCTGTTTTTCTCTGTCTCATTCTTCCTCTCCATTTCCTCTCTTGTGAATTATTTTCAGTTGTTATGTCGTGATTTTTTTTTATCATTCAGTGATTATCATTTATCATTTGGTGATGTAATCATATACCTTTGTTATAGGCAGTGACATAACTGATGTCATAATGTTAGGCATAATTGGTGCATGTATCCATTATAACATCATGCACCACTTACACTTTGAATTGCAGCCTTGTGGTGTACATGACAGTATAGACCGATCTGAGAAGCGATTTGTGGGCAGTGCCATTACTGCTTATCCTAGTGCGTATGCAACTCTTTGGATGGGAATGGATTTCTCTCCTGTGCGTGCTACCAAAGAACATAAAGCGCATGCTTTGTAATCTTTGCGCGCTACACACAGCTGCAGGACAACGCAGAAATGCACTGCACTAACTCTATGGGGACACTGCAGTTTTGGCCGATCATCTGCTGCCCTCAGCGATAAGCTGGATTGGTCTATAATGCATTGCAGCCTAAATTTGGGGTGCTCTTAGACCACAGTATGAAAATGTTATGAATGACATTGATGGAGGAGGGAGTTACTAGATACAATGCTCTAAGAATGTATGTATTGATGTTTAGCTTGTAGAAGAATGCAAGAAGCTGACAGAACAAGCTGAAGGAATCTCAGTAAGAATAGATGAGGCTCATACAGCTGGTATGCAGTATCATGTAAGTTATTCACATTTTATCTCTACATCTATGTATGTTTATCTGGTTGTTGGAATTTAGTGCTTGACACATTGCTTCCTCTTTATCATTCATGGCTTCAGTATTTAGACATTTACATTGAACTTAAGTGATGGAATGTTTACTAGAGTGGGAGCTGTTATATTGAGCTACACAATAAAACCAAATTTCTAGTATAACTTCTTTTTAATTTTTTTTCATTTTTCATGCTCCCATGGTCTTCTTGACAGATTTTCCACTGTATGTGGATTTGAAAGATTATCCTTTTAGTTCTGGCCAGCTAGTTAGAGGAAATCAAAGTACATTTGTAACGTTTCTTTACAAAGTCTGTTCCTCAGTGTTATCTTTTGTGCTGTATTAATGACTATCTTGATATGTAAATGATCCTTCACTGATTAATGTATGTCATAACTTTTATCCTTTTTCCTGCTACTCTCTCTCTCTCTCTCTCTCTCTCTCTTTCTCTCCATCAATCTATCTACCGGTTTCTCTTCCGCTCTCTTTCTATCTCTTTCTCTGTCTTTTACACACTCTTTCTCTCTTATATTCTGATAGGACAATCTGACTGAGCTCCTTACAAAAGAAGGCATCAAAGGACGTAAACTAACAAGAGTTAGTATCTTATCAATAATCATTCAATATCATTCGCAATTCTAATTCTTTTTTTTTTAATCTAGCTAAGCCATCTGTTTTCTTCTAGGGAAATTTTTTTTTGCTACCAAACATTTTAAATAATTAAGCACACTTTGTAGCTTAATCTGTTGTTATGAAGCAGTGCAGATGGAAATTGGATTTGTGTTATGAATTGATTATGCACCAAATAGTTTAAAAGTAAATATTCCATTCATATTTTAAAAGATTGTTCTTAGATTATTATGGGAAAACGTTTTATGAAACATTCAGGTGAAATTAAAATGTGTCACCTTTATAATGCAATTTTCATGTGATAAGAGTTTCAGTGAATGATGAATGATTGAAAGGTATTTTTTTTCCTTGTATGCATCCAGTACTTCAGCTTATTACTGGCTTTGGTTAACTACTGTATTTATCAGGTCCATCCCAGTCACATGTACAGTATTATTATATCATATTGTCCCCGGTCTTCTAGCCTAGGGGATAGATGCACAGGAAATAAAATCTTAAAATTACAAAGTACTTAATTTTAAAGTTGCAGGAATGTTAAAGTATGACCATGGTATTTTATAGCCCTAACTAATAAAGTTGTCTTGTTGTATACAGTCAACAGAGAACTTTGCTTGGAACATCCGTGTTTTGAAAGGTCAGAAGGAAGTCATCAGGAGTGCTAAAGATGAATGTCAAGAATGGATGAAACAGGTATTACTATGACAACCAGGGCTGGTATTATAAAATGTTCTTATCTTTCTTATCTTTTATCTTATCTTACGAAGATAAGATAATCTTACTTAGATAAGATAATGCTAGAGTCATTGTGAGTTGGTATTCTGAAAATCATTTTAGCGCGATCTTATCTCTGTAGGGACTGCTTTTTTCATACCTCTAACATGCCCTTTTTGAGACATTACCAATCAAAACAGACTTTATATAGGTAGTTTATCTTTAGCATGCATGTAAATTAGCATTATGTGCCATGAGTACCAGTTATACACACACTAGGCACTTAGCACAGGCTATAAAGATACAAGAAAAGATAAGAAAACGATAGGAACGTTTTCAGAATACCACTTTGTGATCATGACATAGATAAGATCACATTTTCAGAATACCACCCCAGTACATTACATAATAATTTTAAAAGTGTTGCAAAAGAAAGTTCATTTCAAGAAGCGGTTTTGGGGTATTGTTCCTTTATATATATTTGAGAAAGGTAATACATGATGTTATATAAACCTAAAGTCTTCAAAGATTGTACAGTTTTTGTAATTTTGTTTTCATCTCCATGCATGATTAGAACATAGCATCTATCTTTTGTTTTTGTTAGCTCCAAATGTATGTCTCTTCTGATAAATCACAAGTGTGTTATTAAAGACTGGATTAACATAACCAAGTCTGTGCCTTGAACAGCATGTTAACACAGATATACAGACTTAAGTCATCTGGCTTGATCTACAATCTTAAGGCCCTGTCCCATACTACCGTTTAACAATTCCGTCTGCCTCCATCTAAATATTTATGTGCCAGACGGAGGCAAATTAAAAAATTTGTGGCCATGAACTAGCGCCGTCTGCCAACATCAGTAAACCATCTGAAGAACGAATTTAAAAAGTCCAATAAACGTATGAGTTCGTTTCTCAGATGGAATAGTTAAACAGCAGTGTCTAGACACACAGATAGTTTCCCAACTGAGCCATTGCAACTCAAGCTAGGTTTTGTATCTAATCTTTAGTGGATGCTAATCTCTTTCTTGTCTTTCATGTCTTTTACAGGTGTACGAGACAGCAACTTCTCTGAAGCAGGCACACGAGGGCGACATTCAGGAAGAAGATGAAAGCAGATGATCTTATATCCCTGATAGAGGGCAGCATATACATCTGTATGACCTTTGACCCTTGAACTTATGATTATGAAACTGGAGACATAGAGCTGTGTAAGATGTTTTTTGTGATCTCCTGAACTGATCTCAGCTGTAAGGCTGGCTAGAGCCATGGAGGTCTATACCTTCTGCTCTATTTGACCTTTGACCTTTGAACGGGTATTGGTTATGAAGTTGTGTGAGTTAGTGTGTTATTTTAAAGTGACTAGGTACTAACAGGTAAGTCACCTTTTTTTGCTCAGTATGTGAGCAATTTGGAATCAGAAATATCTCTCAGAGACCATTGATATAGTACTTTGTTTTTATATTCTCCTGTTTAATAGTCTTGTATAATAATAATGCCAGATATTGAAATGAATGAGATTACTGGTTTAATGTGAATAGTCTTACAGACTCAGCTACAATAGCATAATGATCTCTAATGCCCATATTCACAAAGGTGTACTAAGTGAAACCATGCTTTAAATCTGTGGTTTAACAATGGGTAGCCAAATGTGACAAAATTTTCTATGCTGTAATGTTCCTTTTATTTACTGGACTTCTGTTCTCATGCTTTAAATGGTCAAGAAAACTATTGTACTTTCATTCCCAGACAGTTTTTAACAGTTTCAGTAATAAAATGCTGATAAATCAAACGTTGACTTGTGTCGCATTTGGCCACTCATAGTTAGACCACTGATTTAAACCATGGTTTAACTTAGTACACCTTTGTGAATATGGGCCTAAGTGTTTTAGCACCTGTTGTAAACAGGTTTGTTGTTATTTGTCCTACGATAGATGATAGGTAACTCTTCTACATCAGTAATTGTGTATCTGAATAAACTCTACATGTATGTAAGCTTATGAGAATCATGCTGGCCATTGATGAAGTATAGATCTCAGGTATATTGAAGGATCTTAAGCTTTAATAGCAGTTTAAAACTTCTGAAGCTTTTTTATGCCTCCGCCCAACAAAGGTGGGTGCCGGAGGCATTATTTTGTACTGCATCCATGTAAATGTCACAGTAACTCTCAAACTTTGGACACCATGTGGGAAATGGGTAATAATAGAAATTTCTTTCATTAAGTGTCATCTTTTCATATTTGAACACTTCTTTTTTTATGTGTAGATTGTTTTTTATTTTTATTACTAGTTCATTTTGTTGAATTGTTTGAGTATGTTTGTTTGATTGCCATGTCTGTGCAATACTTTCCTAGACTTCGCCAAAAGCAACTCTAATGGTGATCTTGCCATGAAAAGCACCCCTATAGTATCTATGCAAAGTAATCAGAATATACGTTCTGATGTCAAATTTAAGTATCTTAGCAAAACCCAATGGCGTTAAACACTAGTTTTTTTTTTGTTTGTTTGTGTGTGTTTGTTTTTTAGAAACAACATGGGCCAATTAGTAGGGACCAGTCAACTACTAAAATAATTTGTGTACAGCTAATTTGTGACCCTTGTACCGAGAGGGACCTGGCAGTGGCTAATGACGTGGCTCTTACATGTGCTAGACATTGGAAAACAGTTGTGTAATGATTTGAAATGATGATGAGCTGGTCAGGAACAAGATGAAAGCAAAACTAAGTTACTGTTGAATATTTAAATCCTAAAAAGACTGGGGAGGGCCTGAAGGCTCCCCTAGACAATTTTCACTGTACAGTTCGAACCACTGCCGCGTTTCACGCCACACCACTTTCTGACATTTTTCTTTCAACTCTTGCACATCTTTTGACAAATTTATGAAAATCAGTCATACCGATACTGAGTCAAGTGACCTTTTATGATCTCATGTCAGCCCGAAAACGGAGAATTTTAGAGTTGTATGTACAAAATGAATGAGAAACTGCATTTCTTCATATTTCTGGATAATCACCTATAATTTCTTCTTTGAGCTGTTATTATCATCTACTGAATAGTGGTCCAGGTAACACCCTGAAACAGCAAACTTATAAAAAAAAAAACAATGAAAAAGTTAAAGTTGAAAAACAAAGAAAAACATAAGAAATTAAAAAAAACAATAGAATACATAATATCTGTTTAGAACCAGAAGGGCATTAAATTCTATGCTTTAACACATACTTGTAGTAATGCCTTCCTGGCTGTGCAAAGATGATAAAAATTGAAATCACTTTCAAATTTTTTTCTTTGTAATGTATATAAAGAACTTCCTGCATAGAAATTTCATCCTCAGGAACTTTTATTGGGTAATTGTCACTCAAACTGTATCTATGCATATAATTTGCATAAATTATAATAGTAAATTAAAAAGGGATGAAGATTAACAAAAATAATGATGGATTGTGTTCTTAACATGATTCTTGAGGTCTGTGCTAAATTTTGCGGCAAGTGATCATGTCGCAGGCAGGATATTGAGGGGGATGGGGGGGGGGGGGGGGGTTATAACCCAGTTGGAATTAGTTTAAAATTTGATATTTGTTTTTGTGGGATATTGGTATGGAACAAAGACTGTGTGCAGCAAAAAAAAAAAAAAACACCACTGATGACACCATAATAGACACAAATGATCTGTGCAACATTCCTACAACATAAGAATAAAATGATTGCCAAATGAAAGGTCTAAAATGTTTTGGAATTCAAATGTTTTGACAAAGATTAATGATATGAAAAGTTCATGTTTAGGTGTACCTAATGTTAGATTAAATGATCATTCTTATGATGTAGCAGCTAGCTGCATTTGTGTATATAAAACAACTGTCCAGGGTAGGCTCAGAACTCTTTTATGACTTTAACTGTTATTTCTTTCCTGGGGTGGTATTCTGAGATACATTTTATCTCAGATAAAATATGTGAGATAAAATACCCTTCAAATCTGTCTAGGTATTCTGAGAACCATTTTACCTTGATTTTATCTCATCTAAGACATGCCCATTTATAATGCAATAACTTATAAGAAATGTTGTTAAATCGCACTCTCATCATGCTTAGCCAGTGAAATTACTTACTGCCAGTACATGGGCCAAAACAGTGCAAGTGCATTATTTATACAAATTTCAATATGCTGCTTGAGCTTTCATTCAAGCGCAAATGCGTTTTGGCTGGTATTTCCTTGAAAAAGTACTTCAGTATTTTCTGTGGTTTCAGCATGCCATTTCGAGGATCATTTCAAAGACAATATTATTTAGCAAAATTTTTTTAATTCAATTTGATTGTTGCGAAGTTATCCAGAAATATTGTACATACCGGGCGTCCGAGAGATGAAATAGCCCCTGATCTATTTTAAGTTTAATTTCATCTTTTCCTTCAAAGTGAGATGGGTGTTAGCGCAAAAGCTGTGTATTTGTCTTTAGCTGTAGGTACGCGTGCTGGAGATGAGAGGCTGAGATAAAATGAAAGATAAAATAATGATAATGATAATTGTAAATTTATATTGTGCAAATTCTATAGGAATATACCCAACTGCGGATAACAATACATAGTAAAAGTAGGAAGAGCAATACCAGTAATAACATAAGTGAAATCATAGCTAAGAGGGAACCTGGGAAGCCTACTGTCTCTACAAAAATGCCTTATGAAAAACATGTCTGTAGAAAACTCTCCTGAAACAGGTAAGTTTTCAGAAGGTTTTTGAACAAATTGACTGATGATGCATGTCTAATTGAGGGACGGAGACTGTTCCAGAGATAAAAAGTGGTCTCACAATACCGATTTTATTTTAGGGATGAAATTTAAAGATTTAGAGATAAACAGAGATGCCAAGGTCAAAGACCACAATTTGTGAGGTTTTAGGCAGGGAACCGTGAGATCGCCAGGCGTTGTGTATAATATGGGGATAGGCTGTGATGTAGGCGTGAGAAAGAGATTTGGGGTGATGAGCAAGAGCCCCCAATGCAGGAGTCTCACACATTAGGCGTGAGACTTGACATGTCTGGATAAAATGATGCTCAGAATACCACCCCTATTTTTCTATGTTTTTTGTTATTTTGTTTTTCCCCCTGTTCCTTTTCATCAAAGTGCTTGATTGTTTGCTATGCTATATGTGCTGCTTATGCTACACGTATTTTTGTTTTTTGTTTTTTTAAACAATGATTTTGCTGCCAATTATGATGCAATAGTAACCATTGATGTGTATATAGAAATTTGTAAATCTGTGTACCGTAAGCATCCTCATGATGATAATGCTTACATGGATCAGTTGTCATGATGTTTTTCAGTGAAATGTTTGACAAGACTCTCATTTTCATAAATATCTCTAATATTCTCTTTCATAACCTTTGATCATGGTTGGTTTAATTCTGCACATTGATTTGATCAAATATAAGGCTAATGCGATGAATTGATAACTTATGATAGACAATAATGGATTTGATGTTATAGATGCATTATTGTTTATGAGTATGAGAGTAAATTGGATATTTTCTTTTGATGTCTGGTATGAAACTTATTGAAATAATATAATATACAAATATTTGGAATAAAAGATAATAATTTTTGAGATTATGATTTAATTAACACCAGTACTCTAGAGAAAATTTGGAATGATGGACTAAATCATGTTACCCTAAGTTGCAATGGTATCCTTATGAATAGCATTTATGATTGGTTAACAAGGTAAAGTATTGATCAGTAAATCTACAGATCATATGACATGGTACAGAATGGATTGTTTGTTGCTCAGTTTCTATTAATAATTCCCTGCCCTAATCCTTACATAACACCATATAAAGACCTAAGCCTTGATTCTCGTCTCCAAAGCAATTCCAGGGGCCCCGTAACACAAAGATTTGCAATCAATCACAAAGTTGTATGAACCTATCCAAACCATTGTGTCATGCATATCTGGTTCAAAAAGGTGACCCTGGACCAATCAGAATGGTTGTTTTAAATTTGCGATTGATCGCAAACCTTTATGTTATGGGCCCCAGATCATCGAATTTAGATGAGACTTAATCAAAATGCTATTTTGAAATAGATGTGTGAGTAAGCTGTCGGAGAAAATGTAAAACAGGGTTTGGACACCTTGAAAATTACTCTTTTTTTTTTTCTATTTGCTTTATACTTTGCCATTAGCTACACTATGCTTTCCTTATTTGTGCATATTTTATATGGGAAATGAACAGTGAAAGAAAAAATTTCATGGGAAGAAATCAAGTAAGGTAGGGTGAGGAGATTATATTGAATTAATGAGGCTTCATATCTGTAGTTACTAAACTTACTTTTGCTTATATCAGTAAAGACAAACTATTTATTGTTTTAAAAGAAGCTTCAGTTCTGCGAGGAGGTGAAAGACATTTTGTTAACTCTGTCTTTTGATATCAGTTTGGAAGAAAATCATAGTAGAAATGTCCCCTGTACAGGACTGCTCTTTATATGCCCTCGTGACACAAAATAGCTCAAGTGTTTAGCCTGAACATTTGTGTGCAGTCCCATATACCCATTTCTGTGTGCATGCACGTTTGTCAAAATGTTTCTTTGAGTTCAATTCTTATCATTGTGACGATTTCAAAACCTCAGGATATACATCAGTTTGTATTTATTACTTAACCTTTATAATTGATTAACCAGAACTCATGTTCATCTTTAAACTTAGACAAAGTGAGTAGAGTTAGGTTCCATGGTTGTGAAATATCGTGTGTCATCCCTGAAAATGTTACAATTCTATAACCCATTGAAGCAAGAAAGAATCCTTATTGTTCTTGTAAGCCCCAGCTGCCTCACATAATGTGCCATGGTGAGGTATTAAAGCACAATGATAGAGTGATGTATATGTAGTTTGAAGAGTGATGACTGAATTGGCTTCACAGGCTTGATTGGCAAAATGACACCTTGTGTTAATTGTCTTAAATAGGATAAAACTATTTCTTTCTTTGTTGAAATGAATTATGTATTGATCATCTTGAGAAGTAAGAACAGGGCAGACATGTTAGTATGTATATACTGAAGGCTTAGAGGTATCAGATCTTTCTAATAGTACTATGTGCTCTCATTTTTTCCTCCCTCTCTCTCTCTCTCTCTTTCATCCTAGTGACACTTCACTTCTCTTTTTCTTTCTTTCATTTCTTGTTTCTCTTTCTCTCTCCCACTAAGGAAATCCTTCCCCATCCCTCTCTATCTCTGTTTACAACAAACAGTTTGTATACGAGTGTTATGATGTATATACGATATGGTAATTGTATAAGATACAATGTAGAACATTTTTATATTCTGAATAAATACTGGTACCACCCAAACATGTTTGTGCTTATAGGTATAGAAAAAAAGGCATAGCCTGGCTCCCAGTCACTTAGTGTTATTTCCTTCTCAATAGAAATAATTTAACATGACTCTGTGCTATATAATCCTTTTACTTCCTTCATCTTCTCCCTCTCTCTGAAGCAGCGATAGTAGAGTACTTCAGACATGAAATTATTGTCACTAAGAAGGAAGAAAACATTCGGCCTCGAAGCCAGACTAAGCGGTGGTCCATAGGTGAAGGAGGGTAGTGTGTATTTATAATGAGATTTATATGCAGTACAAATCATTTAATGGTCCTTTATGGGATGTGTGTAATGTTAGAGATGATTATAAAGTCATGTTAAGACTGACAAAATAAGATTAAAATCAAAATGCAGAAGATATCAATCTTGTTCTTGTTTTCATATCTTATGTACACGTCTTATTTCATTTTTTTACACAGCATCTACAGTATATCATAATCATGATTCATACAGTAGGTTATATATGTCTAACAAAAACCCTCTAGGAAGTTTGTTGTCCCCTCCTCTTTCCAATCTGATACATGAGTGTCTTTCATTCTCTCAATAGTCTTTCAGCATAACATGGAATTACAAGTGGATAGAATCATAATACACATATTTATATCCTTTGGTATGTAGAATAGTCATTGTCTTGCAGTTTGGAAAAAATGATGTCCGTGTCCTGTCAGTAATTATTTCCAAATAAAGTTGTTATAACAAGAATTCAAATTTGTGTAGGAAGAGGTGACTAGTTTGTCATCGGTGAAAAATTGCATTGAAATTTATAGCTAGTACAGGACAACTCCATGAAGCTAGTGTGAAAAAAAGAAAATTTTATATTTTACCACTAGTTGTCAATGTCATCATGGCGTTAAAATGGACCAGCTCATCATTAATTATGATAATAATAATAATACATGGAATTTATACAGTGCTTTCAACAGGTGTTTCAATGTGTTGTACAGGCAAACACAAAACAAGTAGTAGATAGCAACAAGCAATTACATATAATGCAGAGCTGCCAACTTGAAAATTCACCTTTCAGGGAGAATTTGCTGAGAAATTGGGGAGATCTGTCTCCATTACACACAATCCAATGGAGGTACAGGTAATCAAAGTATGAATCAGGGAGATGTTGAAAATCTGTAGTTTTTCAAGCTAAAATCATGCAATTTTCAGGGAGTCTCCCTGACAATCAGGGAGACTTGGCAGCTCTGATAATGCAAAACAATTGGATATAAACATGAATTATTAACAAGCTAATATAAACCCAAAACTTAGGAAACAAACAGACAAGTTTTAGCAGAGATTTGAAGGATTCAAGAGTAGTGGCCTGACCGATAAGGGAATTTCGTTCCAAAGAGTAGGAGCACTAAATGCAAAAGCATGTTATCCTGTAGCTTTACCTTTCTTATCTCTCTTCATTGCCAAAATGAATATGGTTTGCATATATGATACAGTTTTCTCAAGTTAATGAGAGCATAGAGGTAAATCCCCTGTTCAAAAGCTTTTTAGCTCTACACAGTATTTCATCATACATGGTTTGTATTATAAAGCAAATAATGTGAGTGAAGGTAACTATCACTTTCAAGGTGATCGAGATGTAGCTATCTTTCCAAAGTGAAGCCGAGGAAAGATAGCCTATACCACATTCAGATTGCCAAGGAAGTGATAGTTTGTCTCATTGCCCGAAACCAAAAAGGTGATTATTTGCTTTATATTCCACATCTGAAACCATTCAACAGTAGAGAAAGAAAAGGATATTTACTTCTCAACAAGAAAGAAAAGTACTGTTTACTTCTCTACATTACATGAAAGTAAATTTGTAATTGTTGCACCGCCAGCAAAACGATTGATAGGCAATTGATAGTCCAAATTCATAGGGTGCAACACACTTTCATTTTTTGCATGTACTCACATATATTGACAACGCGTTGTGACTATGGACTGAAAAAATCAGCGAAACACAAAAGTACCATCACCGTCGAGAGCAAGAAACTTTTTTTCTTGGGTACTTGATGGGCAAAACTACGCTTTATCACATGAATAACTTTTGAACAATCCTATAGTAAGATTCTTAATACATGTATGTGGAATATAATTGCCAATATCAATATGCTCTGTAAGCAAGTAATAATACACTTGACAACTTTAAAAGCCTGTACATTTTAGTTTTCGTGCTATAAAAAGCTGTAAAAACATTGATTACCTCGTCATTTCAAGATGTTTACTACTGAAAATGATACGGAAGTGCATGTAATAATATTCTGTTCTTGCAGAGTGCATATCACCTTATGATCTAACATCTCTACGTGCTTCCAAAGGACTTTGGATATCATGATATAGTACATGTAGCATTTCAATATGCATTATCATAAATATTACTATGGGTAAGTAAATTGATGACACATTGGGCCAGTCATGTAAGAGGATTATTTAAACAGTGGATTAAACCTCCATAAGCGCAAATCATCTCATCCACTGGGCAGAGTTATGTGCTTCTACAAAATACATGGATGCTTACTTGGTATTTAGGTTTATTTTTGCTTAATTTAATCCACAACAAGGGTTTAAACCATGGTTTAGAACAGCGCTTCTCAACTGGTGGTCTGCAGCCCACCAGTGGGCCGCAAAGCTTTCTCAGGTGGGCAGCGAGGTCAGCCCAAAATATCTTGGAGAAAAAATTCTTAAATTCAGCTTTACTGTTAACAACAAATTGAATTGAATTGACTTTATTAAACATCTTAAAATAACATCAACAGTTGTGGATTATCATCAATGCAATGTGCTAAAAATTTTCGTAGATTTCTGAACATTTGGGGTGGGGGCAGTATCTCAATCTTTCATTTATTGTAGGTGTAGGTTGGATTTTGTAATGTAATGTAGATAATGTAGTGGTCCAGATAATTACCGTACAATTCGTTCTCTATTACCGTTTGTCATGTTTTATTAACTTTTTTTTCTCAATGATATTCTGTGAGGTGGGCCTCAAAAAAATTTTAATAGCCAAAGTGGGCCTCGAGGTAAAAAAGGTTAAGAAGCACTGGTTTAAAACATGGTTGCAAACTAAACCTCTTTCATTAGTTCAGGCCGAAGTGTGATCCAGTGGTTAAGGGTGGTTATCTCTAAACATCTTTTCACACTGCAATAGCAGGTTGTCCCCTTTTGCATCGTTGAGAAACCATAATCATAAGGACAGCGTGAGATTATGAATGACAAAACAATGGTAGCATTATTACATTCATGAATGGAGACTACACAATTTATCATGGAAAATTCTTAACCAACATTACAATGTAACTCAATATCCATGCAAAAGGGAGCTACATTTAGCTAGCTCTCAGAAAACCCAGTACAAATGTGACCAGGCACCACAAAACCACCAAAAAGGCACCGGATATGAATTTTTAGTTAAAGATCGATTCTGGAGGAGTAGATTCTCAGCTTTAAAATGATAGATAACATATTAGCGTTGGACGTTCCTAACCCACTGTATAAAGAGTAGAATTTCCCAGTCCCATAGAATGTTGTTTTAGAGAAATAAAGGCTTAAAGTTTGCAGTCTATTGAAGTGCTCTGACATGCGAGGTATTGTGCAAATGTGGCAAAAGGCGGATTGGGGGTCAATAGAAATTTCTATGAAGGGATTATCAGATTGTCCTAAATCTTGGCATACTAATTAAGCACATTCTGCTCATCATAGTGAATATGTATCAGTACAACAAAATATTCTGTTTTAAAGTTATGGGAGATCAAACTGAGACAAGTATTCAGGGTTGTAAAAAAGAAAACAAATAAAACAAAATCTAAACACAGGTCTACTAAAAACTGTCAAAAATACCACGTTTAGATTGTCTGGTGCCTCCAAATTTTTAAATCAGCTTAGGAAAACATATACCCTTACAGGAAATACCCAAAACTAAATTTTAACCGTGCAAACCACAAACACCTTTATTGAGCTCTAAATGTAAATCACATATTGAGACCTTTTTGGTGGTATCGTGGTGCCTGGTCACAAATGTTATATTGGCAATTATGTAATAATAATAATAATAATAATAATAATAATAATAATAATAATAATAATAATAATAATAATAATAATAATAATAATAATAATAATAAATAATAATATAATAAATAATAATAATAATAATAATAATAATAATAATAATAATAATAATAATAATAATAATAATAATAATAATTAATAATTAATAATAATAATAATAATAATAATAATAATAATAATAATAATAATAATAATATGTCTTGTTTACCCAGGGTAGCCTCTTCAGTACTATGTACTGTTCTCCCAGAGAGCCCTGCAAGAATATTATTACCCTGGCTTTAGCTCGAGCAACCACAGCGCTTCGTGCATTCAAGGAATAAATCCTACCAGGTACCCATTTACTACACCTGGGTCGAGTGTGGCAAATGTAGATAACACATATCTCCATCTAGTATTTCCCTGTTTAACTCTAGGCGGGCAATTTTTTTGCTTACATACATTTTAGTGTAATATCTATTCATACTGAATAACCTCACATACATCTTTTAGGATCTTTATATGTAAAACGGCTGGAAAAAATAAAACATGAAAAATAATCTCATCACTGACAATGTAGATGTAAATAAGCAAGGATGGTTTGTTCAGTCATTCAGAAAATTCTACCCAAAACTTCTGTTTATACACAATAAATAAAGAGATGGTGAGTGTAGAGAAAGTTCATTTGGGATCCTCAAATTCTCCTGAAGCAAGGTTTTTAAGCTTTGGAAACTTGACCTTCTTAGCATCTAGTTGTTCTTGTGACCACAATAATAGCTTGAGAAGATTGGTCAGTTTAGGAGTGGATTCACGATTCTCTGCTTCTAAAATTGCTGCATTCAGTTCACTTGCAACCTGAATGGAAGATTAAAGATGGAGAAATCAAGGTGACAGATTGATACAGATGAATGGAGAGAATGATATTCACTCATTTGAGTACCTATGATTTGATGTCAAGTATAACACACATTTTCCATAGACCTAGCGCACGTTATCGAGGGTTTAGTATTCAATGGGTTGCCATGTTGAGTGTGATTGATTTCCGTATAACACACTTTTGAAAATAAAAACATTAATATTACACTGTATATTGACAATTTCATAATTGATAACATACATTTTCCATAGACCCTAGCTTGAGTATTTAGCATTTAATCTAAAGAACAAGAAATGGTAAAGAGAAGATGCATGCTGCTGTGATTAAAGGCTATGCCCATTGCAGCACTCAATACACAAATTTGTATAATGAATAACAAGAAGGGTTAAAAAAAAAAAATAGCAGTTTACCAAGTCATGAAAAGTTTTAGTACTTCCCTTCCTATTACTAATTTTTTTTTAATTATTGAAACTCTTAGTTTATGGTGAAGACAAATGGACTTGTAAAAGAGAAACTAAAATCTGTGTCCAGTCTTTAGTATTAACCTATGTCTTTGGAAAGATCTGTGTATACAGCCCACTAATAATATCTCAGTCTCTCAGTCACACTGACAAGCTGACTACAGCTCCATAAAGATCCAATAAACCATCTAATTCTTGGTCATTCAAAGTAATACATTGGTGATGTTAAGGAATTTGTTTGGTTTGTTGTACATCTGGTGTTCAGTTCAATAGTCAACCATAATTTTAAGTATCTATTAAAACTCAGTTTTACACTAAAGTAAAATGCTTAGCCATCTTCTGTATCCAATTGAATCTTTAGACTAAGTACTTTACCTTAAGTCTAAGACAGACACCTAGCAGATTTGAGCAAATTACTTTAGAAGTCTGATTGGCCGGCATGTAGTTTACAGACACATGCACAGTCATCATATGCTACACAAAGGTAAATTCTATAACCACGCATACAATACATTATTTTTGTGTGTTATTTGGGATGGACTGTAATGGATCGGGATGGACTTTATGACATCACAATGGTTATCAGTAAGTATTTTGCCTCAACATCGGCTTGCTATATTAAAAGACTTATTGGTAATCTGAACACGAGTTAAGGCATTTTGCTTAGCCAAGTAATCAAACCGAACACCAGCCCAGGGCCCCCTTGCATAAAACTTACCATTCATGGCAACTTTTCCATCAATGGTAACTTCCATGGAAACCTTTAATTTGGCTGATGAGCAATGTTACCATGGTCGTTACCATTAATGGCAAGTTTTATGCAACAGGGCCCAGGTGTTAGTCTCCATGGTGTGACCAGGGATATTAAGGATGGTAGATAAAATTTTACATTGATGTAGTTCTTCTCCTTAAAAGGTTGGTTGGTTATTTCACCTGACTGCTAAGAAAGCATGTGTATGCTTGTTAGTAAGCAACCAGGGGACCAACAGCTTTAAGTCCCCTCCGAAGGACTTGGTAATGAGGATTAATACCTTACCAAAGGGCATTAGTGCATCAACTTGGTTTCAAACCCGGATACTCCCGATTACGAGACCACTACTCTACCACTGAGCCATAGCACCTCCTCCTCCTCCTCAAGCCCAGCGCACACTATACAATCCATCTGTGATCTGATTTTGGAAAAATTTGTAATAGCATTTGATATGAACATTTCAACCTGTAAAATCTTTACGATCAAAGTTCCACATAGTGGTATGAATACTAACATCAATATTCCAGGCTATTGTGAGCCTCCCTGAAGGAATAAAAGGGAATTCAATTCCAAATCGTAGTGACATCATAGCAATCTTGCAATCAGCTTACGATTTGAAGCCGATTTGTCCTTTACTCCCACCACAAGGCTTGCACTGTTGCAGTTAACCAAAATTTTGATTTTAGTATTCCTATCATTATTCTGAACTTCAAATCAGATCATTCTGTTTAATCTTTCATATTTAATGCTAAATGCCATTTGTTTGAAAATCGGGTCGCATTCGGATTGTATAGTGTGCGCCAGGCTTTAACGAAAGGGCATTAGCGCATTAACTTGGTTTCAAGTTACAGCCGAGAAAGCAGCGTTAATGAAATGCGTTTAATAGTGAAATGCTAAAAGAACTCCAATTTGACACACTGGCAAACAGAAGGGAAAAGAATCGACTGGCAATGATGTTTAAGTACTAAGATCCAGAATAATATTTTTGATATAAAGAAAGAAGAATACATGAATTTAATTTCAACAAGGGAGACGAGGAGTGGTCATGGTATGCACATAGAAGTACCATTTGCCCGGACTGAAACATACAAAAATGCATTTTTCCCAAGAACAATTAGAGCCTGGAATTCATTAGATGTTGACATAAAGAAATCAACAACAGTACAGAGGTTCAGAGCGGCACTCTGACACGAGAGCAGCACGCTGGCGATATGCAGTATATTGCCCTGCTGGTGTAAACTTCAGAAGGTTCAAACCTGGGTACTCCCGGTTACGAGACCAATGCTCTACCACTGAGCCACAGCGCCTTCTCCTCCTCCTTAACAACAAACAAAACATAATAATTACAAACTGGATACCTTTTGTCTTTGTGATGGATGAAGTAGATCTGAGAATGGTGATGAAGATGGATCTTCAAATGCAAGCAATGCTAACGTTCTCTCTAACTCTGGTAATACTTCCATACTCTCCTCTCCTCTCTCTGATAGGTGTGTTTGAGCATAAGTTAGAGCGCCCTCTAAGTCTTTGTTACGTATCAGTTCTATCAGATGCTGTTGCTGATGAATATAAATGTATCAAGAAGGATAGTGATACTTTCAAACATTACTTGAAATATTGTAGACAGTAGAAGTGAGACAGTGGTAAAGATATGAGTTGTATTACAATGTGGTAATCGATTTCATTGGGTCAGCTCACAGAATTCTTTGAATTTTCATAAGGGCTTCCCGATACACATTCATTTGTTTTTGTATTATTTATTTGGCATTTCCAAGAGAATTATAAACAAAATGATTACAAACATTAAAAAACATCAATCATAAAAATGCATATTCTTATAGCAATCCTCTGAGTGCAACAGTTGGCTGCCAGGGAAGAGGAGAGCAAACTTAATCACTATAACCGTAATGGTCCCTCCTCCCAACTAACTGATGCACTCAGAAGACTGATAAACATAGAGGCAAATAATAGAGGATAATAATACAGGCAAATAATGCACACAAAAATGTAATTTGGTGCATATCACTACACCATGAACATTGAACACTTTTTCAAATTACTCCAATTCCAATAAACAATTCTTCCCAGATTCTAGTGCTAGTGTTTCCTCCTTTTCTGGGCCATTTTACAAAACTTGTTATCAATAACAGGTTGCAATAACTTTTATAAGCTACTGAAATCCTTACATCTGATTGGCTGAAAGCAAATCTGTCATAGAAATGTGGCAGTTTTTACTGATAACAAGTTTTATGAAACGGGACCCAGGTGTGATATACTCACCTGTAAATGAAAGTAGAGATATCTATCATTATCAAGCAGCTCAGGATGGAGGTCATTGACCTTAGCTATAGCATCTTGTATGCGACCATCTTGAATTGCTTCTCTAATCTGTATCCTCTCATTGAGTGTGTCTAGATCAGTCATAGGTTTAGTACTAGACTCAGATTGGAACCGTTCAGCAGCCTCCTTGAAGCCCTCTGTTTATAAGACAAGCAATTAACACAGAGGAATATCAAATACAGAAAACCTCACATTACATCATCAACTGGTAAAAATTATCTTAAAGGCTCTGGTTGACCAGGGCCTGTCTTATAAAGAGTTATGATTGATGGAATTCAATCACAACTTTGACATTGATCTCAACTCCTATCTCTTAAGTACACAGTTAAGATCGCTCTCACAGTTTTGATCAATTTGAATCAATCGCAGCTCTTTATAAGACGTGGTCCAGGTGTCCTTGAATGCAAAGTTTCCCAATCTGATGATATACCAACTCACTGTGTGTCCCATTTTATTGATCTTTGAAAGGTACATGTATGCTGAAAATGTTATAAATGGCAAATGCGAGGAATTCACTTTTAACTGACATACATTTAGCATAGACCCTTACATTAAAAAAGCAAGCATATTTCAAATTCCAAAATCTGAAGCAAGTGCAAGATGTTTCATGTGCCTTATTCTATGTGGCTACATTTTTATGGATGAAAATACTAACTTTAGAAAAGGCTCAATAAGACACAAGTCCATTACATAATTGGAAGGAATATAAATCGTACGTGTACATGGCTAGATCATACATGACTAGCTGGTGATCTGTTATCAAATAATTCACAATCCACTTTTTACATGCATTTTGCGAATTACCAAGTCATGCTTTAGGACTGAATAACTTGGAAGTTTACAAGTACCTAAACAATGCATCATTACACAGGAACTAATGTCCTATGATTAGATAATTCATGATTAACTTTGCCTGACCACCTTATTACCTGTGACTAGATAATTCATGACTAATTTGTTCATGTCTCCTCTCGTGATATGTAACCCTGTAGTCTGTTCATCCAGGCTTCTTTAGAAATATCAGTTAAAAGATTCTTATTGCTGGCCTGCAAATTAGAAAAAAATATGAATACAGAACATTATCAATAAATACATGTACTTGTTTATCATTTACAAACACAATGAGCAATACCTAAACACATTGCGCACTGTCGCCTTAATAATGGTATGCTACAAAATTTTCATAAATGAAATGAACTTAATATTTGCATTCATACTTGTTTAGCGCAGTACACATATAATTTGTGCAATATTACTCCACATAGTAAGGACAATGTTGCATTAATTTTACTTCTTATTTTCAAATGTTCATTAGTGAAAGCATACCGGGTATGTCTCTATAAACATAAATTTTCAGTTTAACCTTTTTCAATACTTTATTTACAATCAACCACTTCCTCTTTTAATGCCATATGCATTGCATTTAGAGCATTACTAGTATTGTCAGCAATTTGCACTGTATAGGCCTAATTCAATGCAATATTATCCGATGATAAACTGGCATTTGTGTGAGTATGGCCTAATACAGCATTTCGTTGGCTACCCCGTAAAAGGCCGTTATCGACCTTTTCTCAATTTTACCACCATTTTCTTTTATTGCAGAAATGGAAAAAGCATGTCATAAGCTTTATTCTCGTACCATTCTCGAACCTCAATTTGACGTCATTATGACGTAATAAGCCCCCCAAAAAAATTATGCGAGCACGTGAATTCCTCCTCACTCAATGTGCTTACGCGCATAGACCGATTCGCAATAGCGTCCTTTTTCTGGGAACTATTGCGCATTTTTTGTTCCCGGAAGAAAGACACTAATTCTTCGCTCAACGTGCTTATGCACATAGACCGATTCGCGTTAGCGGCCTTTCTCCGGGAACTGGATTTATATACTTGCGCATTTTTGTTCCGGGAAGAAAAAATAAGCCAACTTTCACTTTTGTTGAAATTCTGCACCCTAACTGCACATACTTGTAGTGTCAATGGGACAGGAAATAAAAAATGAAATCTGGCCTATTTTCATCGATGATTATTGTTCAATCTACTACGAGTCTTTTCATGAAATTTGGCACATATCTCCCTGAGATCAACTAAAAGGATCTTATGCCAAATTAACTATCCAATGTGGCACGGAGCAGGGCCAACGCCCTAACTTTCACCTCATTTGCAAAATTTTCTTGTCGCATTTGCTCCCTGAAGTGTAAGTTATTGGGATTTCGACGAAAATCAAATCAGACGAACTCCCCAAGAAGACTTATCACGGTTACCCACATTAAGCAATTGAATTTTGGTCGATAGGTGAAAGAAGAGCTTTTCCAGTCCCAAGTGCTCATTGAAGCGTGAACATTCACTTAAATGCCATGAGATCATTGATACATGTGCACCGGTCATGTAGACATGCTAAAAATGTTATCAATAAGATTTTTAGTGCACAAAAATAAGGTAATAATTACTGGATAATTTCAAATTGGTGATATTTTGTTATTATCATGTGTTCATTCAACCATGAATTGATAAGTATCAATTGCAAAAGTTGCAAACACCCTTCCAAAACATGAATTCCTCTGCATTGGATCAGATTAACTGTGCAAAAGATGTCAAAACTGCAGTTTTTGCCATTTTCACCTCTTGCTCACTCAAGCATGAAATTTGGTGCACAACTCATTTGGCATGTTTGGTAACGAATAAAATTTATGCTGCATGCCTTCAAACGCAGAAAACTTTAAATTATGTTCTGATATCACTGCATCAAAGTCATGGCACAAGGCTTGTGAACTTCAAAAAATGACAATTTTGTATTTAGGTCATGTTCACTGAAGCGTGACTGAAGGGTTTGCCATGAATTTTCCAGGCAATGTAGCTGAGAAGTGTTGCTACATGAGTCTGTATTCAGATTTCATCAAAGGTTCCTGATCGAAATAATACAGGGATATGTCGGCCGTGATCTAGAAGAACTGCATATCTCAATTTTTTGACCTTTTTAGTTTTTTGGTCTATGATAATCTAGAAAACATCATGTTTAATGTGTCCAAATGTTATGTTATTACATAACTAAAATTCACAAATTTCCACCTTTTGGGGAAAAGGTGACGTCATTTAGCAGGCAGAACTACGTCACTCGAGTTTTTTTATCGGAAATGGACTATCGTCTATTTTTCAGGTAAAGGTACATGTACGTAAGTAAAGTTACGTTGTTTTGGCAGATCATTTTCCTCCAAATGAGGCAGGTCATGTGGCTGGCAGAACTACGTATCTCATACGCGCATGCTGCACTAATGGGATTCTTATGATCTGGCAAAACTATGTATCTCCTGCCTGAAACGGCGCGTGCCAAATTTAAAACACACTATCTATGCGCACGAAGAAGACACGCTGTTTTGCCAGATCCAAGCGCACTCATCACATGTGGCAACAATCGGGTGTAATCTGGCAAAACTGTGTATCTCAAAGTTACGTAGTTTTGCCAGATCATTATGCTGGTGAGTATGCTGCATTGATCTGGCAGAACTATGTATCTTTTAAAAAACTGAAAAATATTCATAAATAGTTGTGGAAGAATTCGTATTTTGAGTTGAGTAAAAAAAAATACGGTTCCTGAACTTTACAAACTAAGGTTCCTGAACTTTACAAACTAAGACAAGTCAACCCCCAGTCTAAATTATCAAATGAAACTTGGAGTAACCTGAAAGAACTTGGTATCATTTCTCATCGCCTGAGTCATCGTGGAAAACGAGGCGGAATAAGGAGACAGCATGCAATACCAATCATTATTAGTAGAAGAAAGAGTCAACTGATACCAACTAACAGTAACAGATCCAAAAGGGACATCTCCAGATCAAATCTGATACAAGTAAATAAATCCAACTTCCAGGGCACACTTAGGCCAACTAGTAACGTACTCCCATCTCTGTATGTTGTGAATCCCCAATCCTTGAGCAACAAGCTTGATGAATTCTATGCAGTGATACATGCACTACAGCCTGATATTGTATCAGTAAGCGAAACCTGGTTCCAAGCTTCAGATCCACCAAATGTCTACCGTATCCCAGAGTATGAAGTCTTCATGAGATCTCGTGTTGGAAGGCGTGGAGGAGGAGTGGCGACATACATTAAGCACACAATGTATCCCAAACCTGTCCCTTTAGATGTTCCAGCAGACCTAGAAGTGGTATGGGCGCAAATACGACCAAAACGTCTCCCGAGGTCAGTCTCATCTATATTCATTGCAACTGTTTATAGCCCTCCTAGCATGAACAATGACAATACCTTAGTAACTTACCTAACCGAAGCCTTAGACGATATCTTTAACAACCATCCAGGTGCTGGTGTGCTCATCAATGGTGATATGAATCGCAGTAACATGTCATCCCTTCTTTCCGCACACACTCTAAAGCAGCTGGTAGACAAGCCAACAAGGAACGACATGATTTTGGACAAAATTATTACAAATCTTAAACAATTCTACTTACCTGTCGACTTAGTAGCTCCTGTTGGAGACGTAGCGACCATCGTGGTATTCTGCTCAAGCCCAAATGCCTACCATCTCATCCAAACAAAACAAACAAAAAAATGGTACGGCCTATGAGAGATTCTAATATCCGTAGCTTTGGCAACTGGATAACTAGCCACGACTGGTCCCCTGCCCTTGCTAGTAATGATGTAAATATTAAATGTGATCAGTTTTATAGCGAGTTGAATGCGGCTGTAAGTACCCATTTTCCTATCAAAAGCATCAGGATGCATCAAGATGATAAGCCATGGATCACTGCCCGGATAAAATCTTTGATTTCCCGACAGCATCTATTTAAATCGAGCCTACCTGCTTGGAGAAGTGTCCGCAATCAGATCTTAAGAGAATGTACATCGGCCAAGAGGGAGTTCTATAGTAATAGAGTTCAACGATTGAAACGAGAGAATCCTAGAGCTTGGTACAAATATATTAAGTTGATGACATCAAATAAACCTTGTGAATTGGTCATCAATATTCCTGGTGGCCCCGAAAACATTACTGACAAAGAAATTGCCGACAAAATCAATGATGGCTTTTTGCAGATTGCTGAACAGATTCCCTCATTATCAACATCCAATCTCCCAGCATCCTTCCCAAGAAGAGAGAAATTCCCTTTTCATGTACAACCATGGGATGTCTATCGCGAGCTTCAGAAACTTCAAGTAGGAAAGAGCGCTGGTCCAGACGGCATTTCTACCCGCTTGATCAGAGAATATGCCCTCGAACTTTCCACACCGATCTGCGAAATAATCAATGCTTCACTGGAACAAGGTATTGTACCACAACAATGGAAAGAGTCAACAATAGTGCCTGTTCCTAAATCTTCCCCTGCAACCATTGATAAACTGAGACCGATCGCCCTCACCAGCCATTTTGCAAAACTTGCTGAAAAATTTGTTTGCAGGTGGCTTCTCCGAGACATAGAAGGCACATTGGACCCTCATCAATATGGAAACAGGGCTAAGACATCTACCACGCACTACCTTGTCAACTTGTTAGACTTCCTCCATTCCAATGCTGACAAACCTGGTTATACCTCAACAGTAGTACTGACTGACTTTTCAAAAGCATTCGATCTTGTAGATCACAACATTGCTATTCGCAAAATCTTTTCTCTTGGAGCTACACCTGAACTAATCCCATGGCTGTCGAGTTTCCTAACCCAAAGAACCCAACGGGTGAGGTATAGTGGTGAATTATCAGACCAGCGAGTAACACATGCTGGCGTCCCTCAAGGGACACGATTGGGCCCCTTGCTCTTCCTCGCACTCGTGAATGATGCCCTCCTTGAATCATCGGTCCCTAGGTGGAAGTACGTTGATGATCTTACACTGGCAGAGAGTCGACTATCAACATCCACCGGCAGCATTTCAATCGCTGTGCACGAACTAGAGACTTGGTGTAGAAACGCTAATATGAAGCTAAACCCTAGCAAATGTCAATCCCTTCAAGTGTCTTTCGGTAGAAACCCCCCATTGCCACAAGCAATTAGCATCTCTAATCAAGTCATCGAAAATTCAAATCATGTAAAACTGTTGGGTGTCTCAATCCAAAATGACTTGAAGTGGAGTCTTCACATCACTGACATCGTATCCAGAGCAAGTAAAAAACTGTACATGATTCGTAGTCTGAAAAGTTCAACCTCTCTAGAAAAGACCTGCTAACTATCTTTAAATGCTATCTACGACCCATACTAGAGTACTGTGCACCTGTGTGGCACTCGTCCATAACAGCCAATGAATCAAAACAAATAGAATCTATCCAGAAAAGAGCATTGCGTATCATTTTTGGCAAAGATTATTACTCATATGATAATGCACTTTCAACTTCTGGCCTTACAACCTTATATGACAGACGTGTCACTTTGTGTATGAAATTTGCACTGTCCCTTGAAAAGTTCTTTCCTCATTGGCTACCCCCCAAACAATCTGAATTTAGAGCCCTCCGAAATAGCGAGAAATATAGACTGACGAAGTGCCGCACAGAACGTTACAAGAAAAGTACCATGCCCTACCTAATCAGGCTTTTAAATGATAGATGAGTAACACATATGTTTCTATGAAGCTTAAGCGTGCTATGTATTTCCCCGAATGATCTTATAATGTATTAATTACCCTTTTTATATCCATGTTGAATATTATCAATTTCCTATGTATGTTCAAATAATTATATATTCGTTGTATTCCAAACACCAGATGAACGAAACAATGACCAATTTTACCAATTATGACTTTATCCTATTTTGACAATGCCCCATCTATTTTGAAACTTAAATAATAATTTGCTGAAAGATGGTTTTTACCCCCCCCCTCTTTTATATATCTTTATTCCCATTATGTTGAACCTTTTCGATTTTGTGTTCAGCAGGACCGTTTTTTCCTCTTTATGTTCTACTTGTAAACGCTTCCTTACACACACACACTCAACTTATCATTTCTCTTATTTTGGAATCATTATTGTTCATTGAAATAATTATGGTTAATCGAAATTAGTATTGCAATTAGAATCATTATTTTTGTAAATTTGAATTATCATTGTATATTTGAATTATTATGGTTATATTGAATTAAGATTATTATTGTAATTGAGATTTCATCATGTTTATGTGCAATTTATATGTTTTTATTGTAAATTCAATGTCAATTCAGCCTTCGTAGCTGCTAAATTGAATAAAATATATCTTGAATATCATAACAAAAAATATGTTTCCCTCTTCTTATAGAACACAATTCCAAGTTGTGAAAATAAATACATGAAAAAGGCAAGCATTTAAAATTTAAATGTGAATATCTCGAAATCGTTAAAATAGAGATACGTAGTTTTGCCAGATCACGGCCAATTTTTTAGGGGGAATTTATTTTTTGTTTTGTGTTTACTTTCTATCTTCTCTACTGTCCAATTTTAGTGGTCATTTGCCAAATTTTCCAAAAAAAAATGCGCAGGAAATTGCATTTTCATGGATTAAAATTATAAAAAATTTGCCGCTTGGTCGGTTGTACCATACATGTTTGGGCACAAAAGGTCGGGGGGGGGGGGGGAGGGGCTCTACTTCTTCTCCTCCTCCTCCTCCTCCTCCTCCTCCTTCTTCTTCTCCTTCTTCTTCTTCTTCTTCTTCTTCTCCTCCTCCTCCTTTTTCTTCTTCTCCTCCTCCTTCTTCTCTCCTCCTTCTTCTTCTCTTCCTTCTTCTTCTCCTCCTTCTTCTTCTCCTCCTTCTTCTTCTTCTTCTAGTTAAGTGCTGCTTCAGGGTGCTGAAGATAACACACTGTAGAATGGTATACAAATAGCGAATAGACATGAGTGCGATGGTACGAGATTCCGCATGAGGTGAAAGAACGACCTTCTATTCAACGAGGCGAAGCCGAGTTGAATAGAAGAAGATCGCGATCTTTCACCGAATGCGAAATCTCGTACCATTGCACGAATTAGAATATTCGCTATTTGTATTGTACTACGCCTCAGAAGTCTGAGGAATTGATGAAAATCAAGAAAAAACAGTCACATTTTGGTTAAGAAATCAAGGTTTATAAAGCAGGGAAAGAAGTTCCGACTGCAAATGCAGCTGGCATGGTGCCGGCATGCATAGTCAGTGCACGTGCGCGTATCTATAGCAGTGCGCGAAAATAAAAAATTTGCCGCTTGGTCGGTTGTACCATACATGTTTGGGCACAAAAGGTCGGGGGGGGGGGGGAGGGGCTCTACTTCTTCTCCTCCTCCTCCTCCTCCTCCTCCTCCTTCTTCTTCTCCTTCTTCTTCTTCTTCTTCTCCTCCTCCTCCTTTTTCTTCTTCTCCTCTTCCTTCTTCTCTCCTCCTTCTTCTTCTCTTCCTTCTTCTTCTCCTCCTTCTTCTTCTCCTCCTTCTTCTTCTTCTTCTAGTTAAGTGCTGCTTCAGGGTGCTGAAGATAACACACTGTAGAATGGTATACAAATAGCGAATAGACATGAGTGCGATGGTACGAGATTCCGCATGAGGTGAAAGAACGACCTTCTATTCAACGAGGCGAAGCCGAGTTGAATAGAAGAAGATCGCGATCTTTCACCGAATGCGAAATCTCGTACCATTGCACGAATTAGAATATTCGCTATTTGTATTGTACTACGCCTCAGAAGTCTGAGGAATTGATGAAAATCAAGAAAAAACAGTCACATTTTGGTTAAGAAATCAAGGTTTATAAAGCAGGGAAAGAAGTTCCGACTGCAAATGCAGCTGGCATGGTGCCGGCATGCATAGTCAGTGCACGTGCGCGTATCTATAGCAGTGCGCGAAAATAAAAAATTTGCCGCTTGGTCGGTTGTACCATACATGTTTGGGCACAAAAGGTCGGGGGGGGGGAGGGGCTCTACTTCTTCTCCTCCTCCTCCTCCTCCTCCTCCTCCTTCTTCTTCTCCTTCTTCTTCTTCTTCTTCTCCTCCTCCTCCTTTTTCTTCTTCTCCTCTTCCTTCTTCTCTCCTCCTTCTTCTTCTCTTCCTTCTTCTTCTCCTCCTTCTTCTTCTCCTCCTTCTTCTTCTTCTTCTAGTTAAGTGCTGCTTCAGGGTGCTGAAGATAACACACTGTAGAATGGTATACAAATAGCGAATAGACATGAGTGCGATGGTACGAGATTCCGCATGAGGTGAAAGAACGACCTTCTATTCAACGAGGCGAAGCCGAGTTGAATAGAAGAAGATCGCGATCTTTCACCGAATGCGAAATCTCGTACCATTGCACGAATTAGAATATTCGCTATTTGTATTGTACTACGCCTCAGAAGTCTGAGGAATTGATGAAAATCAAGAAAAAACAGTCACATTTTGGTTAAGAAATCAAGGTTTATAAAGCAGGGAAAGAAGTTCCGACTGCAAATGCAGCTGGCATGGTGCCGGCATGCATAGTCAGTGCACGTGCGCGTATCTATAGCAGTGCGCGAACGCTAGCTAGCCTGAGCTGAGCATGCAAAAATCAATACGCGTATAGGGTCTACAACGCAAGCTACTTGTGACATCACAAAAGAAATAAAAGAAGTAATTTGTGAGAATCTACTGTGACGTCACGCTAACCGTGCAATGGTACATTTTGGATGGTACGAGTGCAATGGTACGAATATCGCACGTTCAGCTCCCATAGACTTGCGTACAACAAGCTGAGTAGGCGTTGTACAATAGATGTGGGTGCATGTGTAGCTTCACACACGTTATCCAGGCTGATTCATGTTTTATTTTTTAACTTCATATTTAATTTAGCTTGCCTTCACAGTTCACACACGTTGTCCTGATTCAACGATAGGGTCATTAAAATCTATTCTTATTCTTAATTTTTATTCTTACTTATCTTATTCATCATTCATGTTTTAAATATTTTATAATATGGCTGAGTTTTATAATTATTTTTATAATAAACCCAGCTCATATAGGGCCTATATGTACTAAACAAACTTGGTTCAAAGACGAAAGTTGTAATAAAAGGTAATAAAAGGTAATAAAGAAGTGCAGTTAACATGTATTAAACTTTGTAATCGTATAAATTCATGCGCATGCATCATTAATTATTAACTTAGATTTACATCATGATTTTAAATGTATCGGACTGGACAACGTGAATACGGAAAAATGACAATATATTTCACAGATAACAGAAGAACGCAGTCTACTGAATTCATACCATTTTGTAGTTGAACTAGGGTTTCTAATACTGCATTGGTCGAAGACGGGATATTTGAAGATCTCGGCGACTTTCTTGTTCTCAAACTGTGTGTCATTCCACTGATGTGGAAGCGGTCACAATCACATTCCACTGCACTGTCGATGTCTGATGCATGGCGATCACATTATCGATATCAATGTGTAGGCCTCCAGCTATAGGTGACGTCGTGCCAAGCATCTGTGCCGTAGTCGAGAGGGCGCTTGAGACGCGAGAATCGGGGGTTCGATCGCCGGCACGGCACTTAAGCCAGCCGCACACTATACGATCCATCTGCGATCCGATTTTGGAAAATTTTGTTATAGCATTTTATATGAAAATTCAAGCATGTAGAATCTTAATGATCAAAGTTTTGAATAGTCATATGAATACAAAAATCGAAATTCCGAGCTATTGCGAGCCTCCCTGTTGGAATAAAAGCGAACTCAATTCCGAATCGTAGTGACGTCATAGCAATCTTGCCGTCGGCTAAGATTTGAAGCCGATTTGGCCGTCACTCCAACCAAAAGGCTTTTAGCTAATCAAAATTTTGATTTTAGTATTCATATCATTATTCTGAATTTCAAAAAAGATAATTTTACGAGTTTAAACCTTCATATTTAATGCTAAATGCCATTCCCTTATAAAAAATTACCATGAATTTTCGGGCGACCCCAAACCATGGTTTTACAACCAATTTTAGGCATGGTAAAACCATGGTAAATTTACCATGGATCGGATTGTAATAAGGTGGTAAATTGGAACGCACTTACCATGGGTTTACCATGGTATCGATGGTAAATTTATCTTTGTAAAACCACGGTATACCATGGTTTTCAATGGTTTTATCTATGGTAAAACAACAATAAATCCATGCTTTTACCAGAGTAAAAAAAACTATCAAAACTATGGTAAACCCCTTGGTAAGTGCGTTCCAAATTACCACCTTATTAAAATGGTATTACCATGGGTTTACCATGGGATTACCAAACCATGAATTCATCGTAAAACCATGGTTTCACCAACCAATCAAAAATAGTAATATTTTCAAGGTCCTTTTACCATGGTTAAACCAGAATTAAACCATGGCTTTTGAAGTGTTTTTATCACGGTAAAACAACAGTATCACCATGGTTTTACCACAATCAATTATAGTAAGGTCAGAACCATGGTAACCATGGTTTTACCATGGTTTTACTGTGGTATTACTATAATAAAATCACCATTAAAACTATGGTAAAACCATGGTTAAACCACAGTAAAATCTCTGCCCAAACCATGGTAAAACAATCATTTCACCATCGTTCCGTGGTGAAACGGTGGTGCAACCATGTTTTTTTTTTACTATAATATTCTAACCATGGTGAAACGATGGTTTTGACCATAGTTATATAACCATAGTTTTAAAATCATGGTTAATCGATGGATAAACCATGGCTAAAAAGCAAATGTTATTTTACTATGATAAATCCAGGATTTTTCGATGGTTTAATGACCATGGTTTTTCAACCATCTTAAAACCATGTTTACAAAAACTGTGTATTAACCATGGTTTGTAAACCCCGGTATTAAAATGGTTTAACTATTGTTGAAAAACATATGTTTTCTTACCATGGAAAAAAGGTGGTGTAACCATGGTTTCTTTACTATGATATTTCAACTATGGTGAAACAATGGTTTTGAGCATAGTTCTATAACTATAGTTTTAATATCAAGGTTAATCGATGGATAAACCAGTGTTTAAAAAACAAAGTTTTTGTACTATGGTAAATCGATGGTTTTTCGATGGTTAAATAACCATGGTTTTCAACCATCTTCAAACCATGCTTATAAACACCTGTTTATTAACCATGGTTTTTAAACCACGGTAACAG
Source organism: Echinometra lucunter (assembly GCA_029962745.1). Classification (NCBI taxonomy): domain Eukaryota; kingdom Metazoa; phylum Echinodermata; class Echinoidea; order Camarodonta; family Echinometridae; genus Echinometra; species Echinometra lucunter. The sequence goes on from CM057168.1 coordinate 10,044,629, forward strand.
AATGTTTTAACTATGGTTTAAAAACATATGTTTTCTTACCATGGTGACAAGATGGTGTAACAATGGTTTCTTAACTATAATATTTCAACCATGGTAAAACAATGGGTTTGACCATAGCTTCAAGACTTTGGTTTTTATACCACGGTAGAACAATCGTTTTACATTGTTGCTAATCCCATGGATTTTGTACATGGTAAAATGATAGTTTAACCATAGTCTTATTACCATGGGTTTTTTTAACCATGGTAAACGCTCGTTTATCCTCGATTTGACCATGGTTTTGAGTGTGAAATCATGGGCGACCATCGATCCATTGTATAACCATGGTTAATTCATGGTGCTACCATGGTAAAACTATGGTAATTTTTTTTTTTATAAAGGATGCAACATTATGACGTTTTCTCTTTGTTAATAATCTAGCCTATAGATCGTCCTATACTAGCCCTACATCCTAACATCCTACAATGTACCTAACTACTGGTGCTTTGTATCGACATTACTATGGACTGTAGTGTACTACTTGAAAAAAAAAAAACAGAAATTCCAATTTCATGATGCATTCCGAAATACCCAGCCCATGACATTAACTGAATAGTGTCCAACGTGTAAGTCATTTTTGAAATCATGGTTAATCGACAGTTAAACCATGGTTAAAAAACAAATGTTATTTTACTAAAGTAAATCAATAGTTTTTGGATGGTTTAATAACCATAATTTGTGAACCATCTAAAAACCATGGTTTCAAGAACTGCGTATTAACCATGGTTTTGAAACCACAGTATTAAAATGGTTTTACTATGGTTGAGAAACATATGTTTTCTTACCATAGTACATAGGTGGAATAACCATGGTTTCTTTACCCTAATATTTTCACTATGGTAAAACGATGGGCTTAAACATAGTTTTAAAACCATAATTTCTAAACCACGGTAATACTATTGTTTAACTATGGTTAAAAATGATAGTTTCTTATTATTGTAGAAAGATGATGTAAGAATGGTTTCTTTACTATCATAGTTCCATAACCATAGTTTTAAAATTATGGTTAATCGCTGGTTAAACCATGGTTAAAAAACAAGTGTTATTTTACTATAGTAAGTGGATGGTTTTTCGATGGTTTAATAACCATGCTTTTTCAACCATCTTTGAACCATGGATAGAAAAACTGTATATTAACCATGGTTTTTAAACCACCGTAGTAAAATTGCTTTACTATGGTTGAAAAACATATGTTTTCTTACCAAGGTAAAAAGGTGGTGTAACCGTGGTTTCTTTACTAGAATATCTTCACTGTGGTTTGTCCATAGTTTTAAAACCATAAATTTCAAACAACGGTAATACGATGGTTTTAACTATGGTTGAAGAACAATAGTCTTCTTATCATGGTAGAAAGGTGGTGTTAGCATTGTTTCTTAACTATAATTTTTAAACCATGTTAAAACCATGGGTTTGACCATGGTTTCAAGACCATGGTTTTCATACCACGGTAGAACAATCGTTTCACCATAGCTTCTAATCCCATGGTTTTTAAACCATTTTAAAGCCAGGGTTACAAAAACTATGCATTAACCATGGGTTTTAAGCCATGGTAATAAAATTGTAAAATTATGGTTGAAAAACATATGTTTGCTTACCATGGTAAAAAGGTGTTGTAACCATGGTTTCAAAACCATGGTTTTTCTAACATGGTAGAACAATCGTTTTACTATGGTTTCTGATCCCATCGTTTTTAAACCATGGTAAAATGATAGTTCAACCATAATTTTATTACCATGTTTTTTAAAACATGGTAAAACGATCGTTTATCCTCGATATGACCATTGTTTTGATTGTAAAAACATGGACGACCATTGATCCATTGTATAACCATAGTTATATTATGATTTTACCATGGTTACCATGGTAATTTTTTATAAGGGTTTGCTCGAAAATCGGGTCGCAGTCGGATCGCATAGTGTGCGGCGGGCTTTATATTGAGCAAGGCATTTTATCTACATTGCTCTTTTATCGTACATCAAATAAATCAACGTGCTATAGGGGGCTATAGACATATGAGTCAACGTGTGCAGCTGTGCATGTGAGTTTCTTAAAATATATCAAAGGCCCCAGCATACCTTTTATTTGATATTGGGCACAAAAGAACGACTTAGAATTTCGGTATTTGTAACTAAAAATATCTTCTGTGGCGTTTTGGGGTAAATATTATCTCTGTTTATTTACTTCCACATTCCTTGTAAAAAAAAAAAAAAGTACCATGGGTATACCCTAATGATTTATCAAAAGTACCATCAAATAGTCAAAGTAATTTGATGGTACTTTCATGGCACTTTCATGGTTTTGATGGTAATTCAGGGTACTTTTTTTTAGCTGGGGCAAACAATGGCGTCTAAACTAAAGGGGGAGTGATATTAATTTTGTTGCCCCCGACCCTCTTCTTTTTGCCATTACATATTTTTTAGTGCCCCTCTATATCCTATAGCCATGAAATGATAACTAAAGGGCCTTCCGAGTTTGTTTGTTTGTTTGCCTCCCCCTTTTCTCTCTCTCTCTCTCTCTTTGTATGTGCTAGAATTCTTTTTCTCACTGGCCTCCGACACATGTAGGTTAATTAATTTGGGTTGGTTTGCTGGTTTTCCTTCTTTCTCTACCCCCCCCCCCCCTCTCTCTCTCTCTCTCTCTCTCTTTCTCTCTCTCTCTCTCTCTCTCTCTCTCTAATATCATTCAGATTACTGTGCCCCCTCTTTTAGAAAAAAATAATAACTATATTCGCCCATGCTTAATCTTGTATGGCAGTGCATGTATATCAATAAAAGTTTTACCCATGCAGCCAAACTGACATGTACGGAAGCTTAAAAGTGTACCCCAGAAGACGAGGAAGATGAGGAAGCGAAGAGGAGAAGACGAGATAAGGAGTCAAGAAGACAAGAAGACGAGGCAAAGAAAAAAAAAAAACAAGATCCTCACTCTCGTCAAGTCGACTTCTTCAAGACGAGAAGACAAGAAGACAAGATCATGAATCTTGTCAAGTCGACTTGATGAGGATGAGATGACAAGAGGAGAAAATCATGGATCTCGTCAAGTCGACTTGATTAAGACGATAGGACAAGAAGACAAGAACCCGAATCTTGTCAAGTCGACTTGATGAGGATGAGAAGACAAGAAATCAAAATCATGGATCTCGTCAAGTCGACTTGATTAAGACGATACGACAAGAAGACAAGATCCTGGATCTCGTCAAGTCGACTTGATTAAGACGATAGGACAAGGAGACAAGAACCCGAATCTTGTCAAGTCGACTTGATGAGGATGAGAAGACAAGAAATCAAAATCATGGATCTCGTCAAGTCGACTTGATTAAGACGATACGACAAGAAGACAAGATCCTGGATCTCGTCAAGTTGACTTAAATGAGGATGGGAAGACAAGAAGACAAGATCCCCGCCCCCATACTCTGTATTATTTAGGATATACGTGTATGCTCGTGATCTTGTCTTCTTGTCTTTTCGCCCTGATGAAGTCGACTTGACGAGATCCAGGATTTTATCTTCTTGTCTTATCATCCTCATCAACTTGACTTGACAGGATTCATGATCTTGTCTTCTTGTCTTCTCGTCCTGAAGAAGTCGACTTGACGAGAAGGGGATCTAGTCTTTTTGTCTTCTTGCCTCGTCTTCTTGTCTCCTTGACTCCTTTTCTTGTCTTCTTGTCTCATCTTCTCGTCTTCGCTTCCTAAGTCATCATGTCTTCTGGGGGCACTTTTAAGCTTCCGTACATATCAGCCTTGTTCAGTGATATGATTTTATTGTGTAAAAAACATAAATTTTCACTATTTTATTGTAAATTATTTTCTACTTGGGCCGAAATACGTTTTGTGTTTTTTTTTTTTTTTTTTTTTTTACATTCATATGATATTCAAAAAGAAGTTACATGGTAGAACACCAATATCAACCTCAATGGTAAACTACTGTATTTTAATACGTGGCTTGAAAAAGGTATAGATCGGGTAAAAGACATAATTAAGATGGAATGTGGAAAGATGACTTACAAATTGACCAGAAATTAGTTCTTTGTTCGTCATATTTCAATATTCTACTCTCTCTCTCTCTAAAAAAAAAAAAAAAAAGAGTGAACGCGTTCACTCTGTCAGGGGTGAATTTCAGAAGAGAGTGCATTAAAAGTGAATTCAGAGTAAAAATTGTGATATTCACTCTTTATTCACTCTTTTAGGGGTGACCTCAGGGATCACTCACAATCCTTGAGTGATCACTGAGGTCACCCCTCAAAGAGTGAATAAGGAGTGAATATCACAATTTTTACTCTTAATTCACTCTTAATTCACTCTAAATGCACTCTTTTCTAAAATTCACCCCTAGCAGAGTGAACGCGTTCACTCTTCTTTTTTTCAGAGAGAATAAGATTTAAAAAAGCTCTTCCACGTTTTTGGTTTGATAAGTTTAATGTGAATTCAATATTGAGTATAGTTCTCAATTATTTCAAATAAAAACAGGGGATTATATCAATATTTTAAAACAAAACAAGTTTACTCTTTGTTGGTTGAATTAATATTCTGAACCCGAATGTATGGTACTTTTGGCAGCACAAACTTAAATTAGCACCAAATTTCATTTGGACTTCACTACTAAAATTTAAGTTTGGAAAACTGATAAATAACAGAATAAAACAATACTATGAGCTACTCCATACGATTTTACCGTTTAAACATAATATATCATATTAGGAAATTGCGTGCAAACATTGCAAAAGGGATGGAAATACTTTTCATGTTTAATATTATTTCCCTGCAGTAAATGCTTTCTGGTGTGAAGTAAATGTCCTATCTATAATGTAATAATTATGATTTTTACATCGATATTAATGAAAAAGTATTGGCTTTGGGGTTATGTATGACATTGACAGTGAAAATATGATTCTTCTAAATATTATCCTATATTGTTCGCTCAATATACCATTTACAAGGTGTATGTCATCTAAACAGTTCAATTCAGTATATGTTTCTTGAATTTAAAAGAGCTCTCTTGGAAAATGTGAAATACCTCATAAAGAACTTTCAGAAGAAAAGTATGCAAGATTAACAAAATTTTGAAGATGATTAAGTTTACAAAATTTGAAGACATATATTATCTTATATATTTCATGAATTTGTTCAGTTATGTAAACTATGTAATATTATTGAGTAATTTTTAAATAATAAATGTCACGGCCCTGTTAAGAACCAATGGAAAATTAGCTAAGGAAAACTTAGGATTAAGACGCAACAAACAGGCTTTAAGGCTTTGACTTTAGTTTAAGTATTTTAATCAATTCATAATCCTTTTCTTGCATTCATTAGCAATACCCAAAACTCATATACATACCATATTGCATAGAGCGAAATCAATTGTCTCTTTCACACTCTATGATGTAAGAAAAGCAATAATGCATTTTACTCATATTACCTACGAACCGGTAGAACAATAATTAACCTTAATATGTCTGACACTAGCACGGACTCATTAAACAAACATCCACACACTTATTCCACTCATGCAAGCAGGGAAAACAAATAAATATTCGAAAAAACCTGAGGATATATCAGTTCGCGGTAGGGGCCCCGTAATACGACGAAACTGCGAACAAAAAGTCACTAAGGCTGTGTAGTCAACTGAAGATGCCTACATGATGCGACGATGTCGGTGTCATATTCGACGACTCACGACGACCACTGGCGACGACCTATCAACGATGACCACTGGCGACGACTCGCCATGACCACTGACGTCTGACCCTCAGATCAGTCGGTTTATGTAGACCTACTGTCGGGTGGACTCCAAGGGAGAGCAGTTTAATCCCGTAATTAAAACTCTATTCGAAAAACAATAAGTCAAACGCTCTTCCAGAAACTGTATTATTTTTACCAATTCCCTTCAAAGCACAAACACAATCAGACGCATATGCACCTCAATCATCATGTTACTCCCTGTCGTATAGTTTGATAATTATAATATTTGAAAGCTTACAATATTATTATCAAATCATAATTAATTGCATTTCTCTTCTCTTCAATAATTAATTCCACAGTATCGAATAATATCGTTTCTTTATACTTTCATAACATTTTCCTGGTATACAGCATGATTACGTTTATTTCAATCCCTTAAGAATACGACTGTAATTCCTACACATTTCTATGCCAAGCAAAAAGATTAAAATATTCAAATCTATGCTTACCACCGCATGTGAGTTTTCCTAACTAAATAATACGACGATTACATACAACGGATGCCATGTTCGACATCGTTCAGTACAGGCAGACTCTGGCTAGCAAACGAAAAATAACAGCTTGTTCATGCTGGCAAAACTGAACAGGACACAACTCAATTCAACCAAGGCAGAAAACGTAATGCCCGTTTCACTATACGAAACCACTAACAGCCTTGCCCGACCCAGCACTACGGGCGTGGCTCAAGATCTTTACCCTTATTTCCTTTCTTAATTCATGCACTCACAGATTACTCTAAGATTACGTTTAGTCAGTCAGAACAGAAACTGCTAACACTGAATGGCTTAATACTGATACACCTACTTATCAATTAGCATACGTTGCCATAGGCAAGCGGTACGTAGAGAAGAAACACTATTCATTGGAAAAGATGCCAGCTCTAGCGATCGCCTTATAGGCACGCTACACACCTGTTATAATTTTAAAGACGCTCGATCTTGAAACTAGGATGCAATAAACAATTCTATTTTGGAAACGAGCAACTCCTCGAAGTAACTGGGGAAAATAAATATAAATGTTAATTTTTAGCGTTTACCTGTGACACTCGTCCGGGGGAAAAACTGATCTTGTCTTCTTGTCTTCTCGTCCTAATGGAGGTCGACTTGACGAGGATGAGGATATTGTCTTTTTGTCTTCTTGCCTCGTCTTCTTGTCTTCTTGACTCCTTTTCTCGTCTTCTCGTCTTCGCTTTCTGAATCATCTCGTCTTCTCATGGACGTACCATGAGAAGGACAGTCATCGTAACGTTAATTAATTCATGCAATTGTGACTGTCAAAGCCATCTCAATAACATTCTGTACATATTTCTTCACTTTGATCTAAGTATAGTTGGGAGAAAATAGAAACGGTGATTTGAAATAGGCTGTAGCTACATGCGCAGAAAATAATAAATAGCTTAAATCATGGAAAATCAATGTGCAGTACTTCTTAAAAGTTTGACTTCACTAAAATAATCTCTGTGTTTCATCTCGAAGACTGAATATTACAAGATAGAGGTAATATTTCAATTGAATGTTTGAGATTTATAATCCTGTTTTCCCCCATATTTCTCTTAGTTTTCCAGAAGTATAATGCACGGATCTCATGAAGATCATGTCCTTCTCATGGTTAAATAAGATCATACGCGTGTGCGAAAGCGTGCGAATGAGTAATAATAAATCTTATATCACAAAAATTAGCATGTTCTAAGGTTTGCTGCTCCCCTAGCAGTGTTCTGAATCAAAGACATATTCTGCAAGAGCACACCAGCCAAACAAAACCGAAATGAGGGTATCTGCTCCTTTGCCAATGACTAACATGCTTACACAATCATTATTGTCAAAACATCTGTTTTCATTAAGCTGCACATGATCAGAAGGCAGTGACAATAATTGTACTTGTGTAAATTAAACCTCGCGGCGGAACTGGTACATGTACTTCAAAGGGCCCTTGACCGTCGGTATTCCATTCATAATAATTCTATGGTCTTCTGGGGGTACTTTTAAGCTTCCCTATAAATGCACTGAAATGACTTTTCTATGAAGCGATTTCAGATCGATGCCCTTAATGAAAAGAGTGCATGGTGTCATTGAATCGGAGACGGGAATCGGAGGAGGGCGAGTCGTCGGAATTAAGGTTGTCCCACGAGGCAACGGATCGATGTTTTTTTATGTATAACTTTCTATATTTGTTTTTGAGGGCTTTGTTTCTTTGTTCATGCCCATAACTGATACCGGAACTGATAGACCTAAAGTAAGCTAATTGATCTCAAATCATTACAAATTAATTTATTTATTGGTTTTTCACGTTCATTTTCATACTCTTGTCGCTCAAATTCATTATAGTGCATTCAAATTCATACATTATTTTTCGTACAACGATCAATATCGGTCGTTCGATTATGAATTCTGAGCAAGCGAATTCATTTTCATTTAATATCTTATCAACGGGCATATGGCATTTCATAAACGGTCATTCAAATTCACTTATATTATATAGATGTTCGATTTCTTTTCGAGGCAAAAAGATTCATAATGTGCATCGGAATTCATCAACGGGCACCCATCCGCTCTTTTATTGTTACGGTCGTGATGCAATTCTCGCAGCCTACTGAACCATACTGCGTGATTAACGGGTGCTCCTTCAGAGTCTGTGGTATGAGACTACAACATGATGTTATGAATGAATACCATCAACAATGTAAACAATGACGACTCTGACCGCTCAACCTTTATCATCTGCTCACAGGAAAACGTTCATGCGAGCTTATAAACACGCATAAGCCCGTGTCTTTCTTTCAGAATGGGACCTACAATATGCACAGCGTGTACGGTTTCTGAAAGCTGTCATTTAAAATCTTGATCAGTATCATCAGGTAAGAGTGAGTATAAATTAATTACTGAGAATTATTATGCAGGCTATATTTTTTCTCCTGCACATACATGCGAAGGGGCAGCGACAGATGGAATTCCAAGTGTCAGTGCATATTTACCTGACCGAGATTTACCTTGATATTGGGCATTAGGGGGTCATCTGAAATAATTATATCTGACAAGAACGAGGAAACGGCGGAGGTCATTTGGGGGAGGAATCAGATTGAGGGGGGGGGGGGGGGTATCTCTGCTCCATGTATGTAACACCCTCCAGCTGCACTAGTCGATTAAAAACAGCAGAAGATAAGCGACTATAACAATCAGGTGACATGGTCGTATGACCATGTGCATGGTATAACAATGAGAAACCACTCGTTCGTTTGCGCGAACGCACCTGTGTGCAAAGTGAATTATGCAGAGGGAATGAGGAAACAATTGCGTGTGAAGGAATGAAGTACAATTTCAAGTGTATTCAAAGTTTCCACAGAAAAGAAATTCACAATATAATTGAGTAACAGTGCATTCCAACCATGTTTTCATTACACATGTATGTAAATACAAAATTCTATTTTTCTCCGTTCGCTCAGAAAATCTGCAGAAACAAGAAGGTATCTGGCAGCACTGAGCCACTCTTGTTCTTTATGCTCGAATTTATGCTCGAATATCATATTTTGGCAGCGAGGTATATATCCTCGAGTTCTGGAGGAAGATAAAAAATCTAGTGTATTTTGGTGAAGAAGCTACGATTTATTAAAAGAAAATATACATAATACCAGAGGCGTCGATCCTGGGGGGGGGGGGGGGGGAGGCAGGGGGCACTTGCCCCCCCCCAATAATATCCGCACAAAAAAGGAAAAAAAAAAGGAAAAGAAAAAAGAAAAAAAGAAAGGAAAAGGAAGGAAGGAAGTGAATTGAAAGCGGAAAACAAGGAAAAAGAAAGAAAATGGGACACTGGGAAGCGCTCGCTCGCATTTGAGTATAATGCCGATAATAATTACTTTTCTTATGAAAGAAAATCGGTTTGCATTTTGTGTTTCTGTCCAATGTTATACTATTCTTATACTCATACTAAGTAATATAACCAAACAAGATATCACTCCAAGAAATCGAGCTGCCAGTTGACCTAAAAATAGATACACTTTCAGGAGATAACGGCCTAGATAAAAAACAAAACAACCCCCCCCCAAAAAAAAAAAAAAAAACCCATTTTTCGTTAGCTCGCTCGCTACTCTCGCTGGTAAAAGCTATACAAGATCATTTCGGGCAGCAAGTAGCTTATTTTAGTGGCGAGATTCCAAAATATATTTGGGCAGCAAGGTGGTTGACAATTTTTGGGGGACGAATCCATATAATTTTGCCGGGATCGGTCGTTGATTTTGCTCGCTGTTATATGGTAGAAACAGAATCGATACGGACTGTAAACCGTGTCATATTCGGCACACAGGTGATCGGAAGTATTATGTAGATATCATATAGGCATGACAGGTTCATAGCGTATTCTGATGATGATGATAATAATGATTGTCACATCTGGATATGTCCAGAGGACTTTGACAAGTTTATCTAGATATAGGTTATTTGACCAACTCTCAAAAACCAAGAAAAAAATTAATTCTAGAAACAGTTATGTAAAGTTAATATTCTGTTTAATACGACAAAATCCCATCTGGGATTATAAATCTTCAAATGAATTCAGAATATAATACAATTGTTTCAATAATCTGGTTAACAGTTTAAACAGTCTAACAATATGAATCTGAATAATATAATTTCTTTTAGCACATGTGCATTATGATTCCCGTTTAAATATTAATAAGGAGTTAACGTTTAGGCCTGTTAAAAAAATAAATGTTCACGTGAATATCGCTTTCTGAATGTAGTTTCTATGCCGAGTCCGAAGAGTAAAATATTATAACGAAAATTCCTACATCGGGCGTGATGAACTGAAGAAAACGGTGAACACGATGAAGCGGAGGTTGCGATGTCCTTCCCTGAAGGAGCTCCGTCGTTGCCCTGAAGTCGTGTTGAAGCTTGGCTGAACGACTAGTCTCATCGCACCTCAAAACCGACGAACCGGACAGGTATATCAGATCGTTTCACAAACTGTGAAATCGTGAATCCTTTGACTATAGGATCCAGAAAATTCCGCCATAGTCTGATTGGAAAAGTCCTGCCTACGGAAACACAGGCTGCCTACCCTGGCATCTTGGGTGTGGCTCTCTGGCAGTATTGCTGCTGCCAAATACTGCAGCAATCTTAGCAGCTCAACAGCTTCTAACAAAATGGCAGCGCTAGCATGCATGCATTGCCCGAGCTTGCCTTAGCTTTCCCAACCTAGCAGAAAACCGCTCTACCATGACCTAACAAAAGACTGCATGGTATAGCAAACCCCAGCCACTATACAAAACTGACCTGCTTAAGAATTACAAGCACCTGCAATTATAAAAGATGCTATGTACCTTTGACAATGATATTCCTTTCTTGTATAGCGCTCATCACATTACTATCACATTATTATATATTATGATGACGAAATAAAACTTCTATCATATGGAAAAGGGTATATTTTTCCTCGCTCGCTGCGCTCGCTCGTTTGATAGTAATGGTTTTGAAAAGCAAACGATTTGGTAAGTGAGCTGAGATCGAATAGATAAATGTAGATGTATCATGGGCTCACAGTGTAATTTGCCGAAGGGGTTACTACTTCTACCATCAAAGACAGTGTGTGATTCTTCGCTAGCTTCGCTCGCTCGTAGTATTAAAAATAGAGTGGGTTTTTTTTTGGGGGGGGGGGGGGCAGCAACAATGGACCAGCGATGTGACAAAATAGGGTTCATATTTGGCAGTGAAGTAACCATATATATATATATATATATATATATATATATATATATATATTATTAGGTTTCATATATTTTCATATATTCCTATAGTGTATTTTGTTGATTAAATCCTTCTGTAATAACAAGAAAATTGTTATTTTGCTCGCTCGCTTCGCTGGCTCGCGAAATTAAAAAAGCAGGATGGTTCACAATCTAGCGAGATGCGTTATTTCCCAAAATGGAAAATGCTTCACGTTGATATAGGCCTACGTGTATGTGTTATACATAATATGTGTGGGTGTGCGTTATGTGTGCGCGCACAAATACGAATATATATGTATATATATATATATATATATATATATATATATATATATATATATATATATATATATACGTATGTATTAGTGGCCAAGGGTTCATCTCCACTTGGTCGTCTTGCCCCCCCCCCCCCCCTCCCCAAAGAAAACTGCATACACGGGCCATATAAGTCTTCATCTATAACTACAATTTTTAAGATCGACACGGACCACCAGATACTTGTTTGTTGTTGAATTTTGGTTTTTACAGACGTGTATCAATCAAATATTATTTACGTCTGGTACCGACCTTTTAACGTCACGTCGGGAAGACGTGACTCAGACTCTTCGAGAGCCTAGGTCCGCTGAATCAGTAGGCCTACATAACTTTTAGTGTTAGCTTTACAGGTGCACGTATACGCCACAACGCCCATTTTCAAGTGGCGTAGCATTGGTCTACATTGAGGGGATGACATTATCATGGGTTATCGGCCGTGCTCGGTAGATGATGACTTTTAAGCCCACCGCACACTATACAATCTGTCTGCGATCCGACTTTGGAAAAAAAATGTTCTTTTTAACTAGCATTTGATATGAACATTCAAACTTGTAAAATTTTAATGGCGAAAGTTCTGAATAGTCGTATAAATTACTAAAATGGCAATTCTGGGCTATTGCAAACCCCTTTGTATTCATAAAAGCGAAGTCAATACCGAATCATAATGACGTCATAGCAACAAGCTTGCGATTGGCTACAATTTGACGCCGATTTTGCCAGACCACAAAGCTTGCAGTTAACCAGAATTTTCATTTTGGCACTCCTATCATTACTGAGAACTTCAAATAAGATAATTTTACTTGTTTAAACTGTCATATTAAATGTAAAATGCCTACGTTTGTTCCAAAATCTGGCCCCGCAGTCGGATCGTATATAGTTTGCGGTGAGCTTAGGAACATGCACTTTGTTAGGGGAAGGGTAGGGGAAGGGTTTTATTATAGAATCTTTTTCCACGTTCCCGTATTCTATCTCTCCAATCCCCCCTTTCTCTTTCACTGTCTTTTAAACATCTTTCTTATATTTGTTTCATTTTACTCTACGGTCTGTGTTACGAGATTTTATTAGCGTTAATGGTGGGCCTTTTTGCTTTTTGTTATAAGGATGAGTCTGCATAGCCTAAATAGAGTATTATGGTGTTCTTTTACAAGTAGAAAAAGAAAAAAGGTAAAGGACATAGACTAACTATCATGAAGTTTTCTGGCCTCGGAGTAGATATACTGAGTGGTACTCGTGTCATTATGTTACTCCATAATGGCCATCATTCCACTGCTCTTTGTATATTAATATAGTTTTATTGAATCCCCGGAGCTGCATTAGAGAATCATTATGTATATAGAATGTGGCACAGGACTTTAGCCTTGGTTTATTTTCTATTCTCTGTGAAGCAGCGAGTATATAATTTTATATAGCTTCCTATGAATAATTATTACTTTCAGTTATGATTCTCGTGATCAAATAAATGCAGTGATAAAGGTTCTGTTTAGTGTACACAATATCGTGATCGTATGTTTGGTGTCTTTCGTTTGTGCTTTCTGGGAGATCTTGCAGGTAAGTATACCTACACCACTATCGCACATACTTTCAAGAAGTCAGTACAAGGATTTCCGTTTCTTTGTCCATCACTATTTAAAAGCATGAACAATGCTATGATCAATTTCATAATTGCAACATAATAGGCATGAGTGTATCATACAGGAAACTAAAATCACCCTTGACTTCCAAGTCTAGCCAGGTTTGTCGTCTGTTTACTAGCGCAACTCACCGAGTACTAAGAGATCGTTATCTTTAACCCAACTTTTCGTCTTTCCATTCGTCCTTCTTTTCATTATATAATCACATCCCGTCTTTTATCTCCTTTTTCTTTCATTTCCCTGTAAGCCATAGATCTCTGAGCCAAGCTAGCTTCACGATACCCTGTATGACAGACGAGCTGACATCATGAATGAATGGCAAGAAAGTGACGCTCTCAACGGCGACAGTGCTGAAGATTTGAGGGACTATGCAACCCATGAAGAGCCTCCACATGATGATGACACCGCCGATGTTGACATCATACATGGTTCAGTGTGCGGAAGAGAACGCGCTCGTCGCCGATGGGTCACTGTCGAAATTATTGTGGTCCTTGTTGCAGCTAGTTTTGGGGGTTTAAGCACTCTTTCAGGGCAGTACATAAGACGTCGTGTCAGTTCAGATCTCTATGGTAACGCAACAGATCACATGAACGTTTCACAATGTACTCTAGGCAATACCACGAAAGACATAGAAGATGAAATCCAGAAGATTACATCACAATGGACGCTCTATCTAAATACTGCGGGCGCACTACCAAGTATTTTCTCGACTTTGTTGATAGGTACTATGAGTGAGAGATATGGCAGAAGGCTTCCACTCCTGATACCATGTATAGGGTTCCTCGGTCAGTGCACTGTGCAGCTGATTGTTACCTACAATAATTTTCCTCTAGAACTCTTATTGATTGGTAGCGTCTTCAGTGGGTTTTGTGGAAGCTTGGCTTTATTCATGGCAGGATGTTTTGCTTACATCGCTGATATCACGACCGAGAAACAACGGATGGTGAGGATAGTTGTCATAGAGATTCTCATCTTTGCTGGAATAGGAGTAATGCAGATCGGGTTGGGTTATATGATCAAGTTCCTTGGCTTCGCACGAACCCTGTGGATTCCATTCGCAGCTCTCGTGCTGAGTGGTATTAATGCTGGAGTACCATGGTTCCTGATAGAAACAGTTATACCAAAGATAAAGGAGGAGCAGGCAAGTTTGACTGAAGTTCTCAAGGACATCATTCGTTTATTCCGTGTAAAAACAGGTAAGACTGCTCTTCATGTATCGTTTTTTTGTATAGTGATAGGTTAGGGTGTGTAATCTCATGTTCCACACGAGGTGTCGTTACTCTTGCGATTCTAAAACTCAGTGCATCGTTCACTGTCGTACCAATCTCCACAGTCTAAAAAATGCGAACAGATCACTGACAGCAAAGTGCAAGCGACTCTATCTGATGGGGCCTGTTGTTCATTGCTTACTTCTGCATAGATTCTATTGAATTTGATAATCATTCAGAGTTACGATGTAGTGAAATACCACCTCTAATTGTGAACCAAACTTAAGACAATGATGAATTTTTAAGACGATTTGACACGTGCGCATTGATTTCGCACCCGGTTTTCCAGACACCGGCTTACAGTTCAACGTCCGTCCAATCCCCGAGCTGGTACTCGTTTCCACGTTCCCGGTAAACATATCAATGCAAACTATTATAGCCCTGGGGGTCTTTCATAAAGCTGTTCGAAAAGTTGCGAATGACTTTATGAACGACTTAATGTGGCGAGCCAAATGGGATGCTCAATCAATACAAATTGCATCAGCTAATAGTAAGATATGCAGACGTAGATTAACATAACTGTTGTAACATTTTTATTGCGAAATATATTTTTTGCCACAATTTAATTGAGATTATGGGAAATGCAGTCACACTTTGTTAAAATGTCAGGAAAAACTTGGGGTACCCATTTGGCACTTCATATTCAAGTCGTTTGTAAAGTCATGTGTAACTTTACGAACAGCTTTATGAAACACCCCCAGCAGAGAAAGCTTGTTTACCCCAAATAATACACATTTCTTACTCTGTCGTTCTCAAAGCCACAGAAGTATTAACTTCTTCATGAGATGAATGTGATGTCTGTCATTGTATTGTTTTGGTAAAGAAATTTGAATATATTTTCTACGATGATCTATTTGATGTTCTATTTCTCGTTAAACAGAAAAGCCTAATCGACTGTTTATCCTTCTCACAATGATCGTCATCAGTATTTTTGTCGGCATCGTCGTTCAAGGAGGGATTGGGATCACTGCGCTTTATGGACAGGGACAGCCGTTCTGTTGGGAATCAGTCACTATCGGTTTTTTTGTTACCATATCATTGGTTATACCAGGCATTGGTAAGAACTAGTCCATGCAACCGTATAGTTAGCGACTCGATTCTAATCAGACTCAAACTGAAAACTACCCCCTGAAGTTCCGACTCGACTCGAGTTAAAGCTGATAAAAGCTCGAATGGACTCCTGACCCGACATAGACTCGAGTTGATTATTTAAAAGTAAAACTATATATAGCTGATATTCTATTTTGGTCTTGAGTGTTCCTGCAGTGTTCTAAACTTCTCTGTCGAATGAATCCACAACTAATTATAACAGAAACTACGGAACGTCCGGTTCGGACAATGAAAGTGGGGGTGCACCTATTGTTTGGCATGCAAATGATTCCCCCCCCCCCACCCTCACTTCCATTGTTCGAGCGCGACTTTCCGCCGCCTCTGATATGTTATCTGCGTCCTTATAGAGGCTTTCACAATTGGTCTGCGACCAGTTTGCAACCGCCTGCAACATATTTTACGGGGTGTTGCACGACCGATCGCTTGTTGTCTTGCGAGCAGTCGCAGTCGTTGCAGGCGGTCTCACGAACTAGAAGCGGTCGTGACTGGTCGCATCTGAACTTTGAACATGTTCAAAATTCAGATGCGATCGATTCACTCGCATTAGGTCGTACTACCAGTCGTGCGAGTGGATCGTACGAGTGTTGCACAACGTTGATGCTGGATACTTGATGCGAGAGTTCGCACTACTCGATCAGTGGCGGCACCAAGGGGGGGCATGGGGGGGCATTTTCCCCCCCCCCACTCAGAAGCTTTGCCCCCCCAGTTGCCCCCCCCAGAAATTTTGAGGACTGAAAAGAAAAATTATACAGTAATTTGTAAATAAGTAGATGTTGTCATAAGCATCATATTCAAGCTGTGAAGTGCTCTAAAATACAATTTTCCACTCTTCAAAACTTCGATTGAAAACAAAAAAAGTGGTTATTTTGGCTCGCTCGCTTCGCTCGCTCGTCATATTTTAAAATTTCTTTTCTAAAATGCGATTAAAAACAAGAAAAGTTGTCATTTTTGGCTCGCTCACTCGTCTTTTTTCAGAATATTTATTCGAAATTGCGATTAAAAACCAAAAAAGCGGTTATTTTTTGTTCGCTCGCTCGCAAAATTGATATTAAAATGGGTGTAAGCGACCCAACTTGCGCTTCACGCTCGATTTTCCCATACACGCCTCTGCCCCCCAACATTTTCTTTTGCCCTCCATTTGCCCCCCCCCCCCCACTTTAACAATCCTGGTGCCGCCACTGTACTCGATAGTCGCATTGGGTCGCCTGTGGGTCGTGCAACACTCGCACGTGTGCTAGCGACCTATAGAGACCGGTCTTGCGGGTGGGTGCAAAATTTCGTCCCTGTTTTCACGAAGTGACGGATGAGCGCGCAACTTCAAAAAAGTTAGTTTTGAGTAAATCGCTTTCAAAGTTTCTGACCTCAATCTCAACCTCTTTAATGTATGAAGGGTGAATAAATCTATATCCTCGTATAGGGCATATTCTGGACAATTTTCATTATCAATCATTTGATTATTCCTTTTATATCTTAAAAGAAAACGAGGTGTAAACAATGCCGTCATTTCATGAAAACGAAAATTCAATTTCCTACTGTGATTTTGTTTTCACGAATTAAACAAATGGGACTTAAGCGCTCATTTGACCTAATTGTGCGCGATCACGTATTCAAAGCGGAGACGCGCTCTTTTATGTGTTTTCACGAAGTGACGGAACTAAGCCGCACACGTAAAACATATGGGACGGCTGAAAGCCGTCACTTCGTGAAAACAGAAAATCCTTTTACTAGATATTTTCTTGTTGACGTCATTGCCGTAGTTACGTAATTAGACATTATTACGGTCTGAAAATGTGAGGTTCAAGATGTTAGTGAAAGATGTCCAAAAATGCAAAAAACTACAAATTGAAAAATTTGCGATTTTCCTCGTATCCGTCACTTCGTGAAAACAGGGACGATTAACTCCAACTCGGAACTGACTGCCGGTCAAGTTTTGAGGGGGATTTTTATACCCCACGCTTCTCGCACGAACACTTGCAGGATCACTCGCACAGGTCTCATTCAGTCGCGCGAGCGATCACTTGGTTTCACGTGCACCCGCACGACCAAGCGATCGGTCGTGTGACTATTGTGGTTGGCGTCAGGCCACTCGCAATCACTCGTGCAACACTCGCATGTGAACGGGATGTGAACGCACGACCACTCTGACGAGCATATGCGAGCAAATGCGACTTACTTGTGCAATGGTCTCTTCTAGTCGCTTTGGTTGTACAATAGCTGTTGCATTTTGTGACTGCCTTTCTGCGACCTGATGAGATCGACGTTGATTGAAGCCTGCATGTTGCAGCCTGTCGTGCGACCAAAATTACTGGTCGCAAACGGTCGCAGACCATTTGAAAGCCCCTTAAAGGAATATCTCCGTTTCCGTTCAGGTCTTAACCTTCTAAACTTCGTTTTCTTCTTTTGATACATATTTCAGGTACAGTTACAGGGGCTGGTATCTTCCAGTGGTGTAAGCTGAGTTACATGTGGATTATACAGATATCAATCTTGAGTTGTTTAGCTAATACTCTAGTACTCGCATTCACCTTCGCCATTCAGTCTACTCCTCTCATCTTTGGAAGTAAGTGCATACCTAATCATTATTTAAAGACACGTAGGGTATGGAATGACCACTGGGAGTTTGTGGGAGTGTGGGAAGTTTCGCGGGGTTTTTCCCACTGGACGCTCGATATTTTTATCCTGTGTACCGGCCCCTTTGTGGTCTGAGGGTACGTTGAGCAGGCTGCTCACGTGGAAATTGCTCAACTGAATCCTAAGTGCCAGTCGATCCGCCCCCGGTCACGGGTTCTTAGTGGGAAGAGACAGTATCTTCACTCGATATACCGTATTATTGATCACCGACTGGAGAGTAAATTTGTCTATTTA
>CM057168.1:10068312-10133812 GCA_029962745.1 Echinometra lucunter
GCTTGCTTGTAAAAATGTAAATTTATGTACTCTTACTACTAAATGCACCATCATTTGCAAAAGTTTTAAGACCACCTGGGAATTTGTGGGTATTTTAGTAACTTGGAATACATTCTTTTGTTTATCGAATGATTACATAACATGTTTAAACTACTGAGGTCAGTTGCACAAGAGTAATGATATCAGCGCATATGAATGTGTTGAAAATAAATGTATACAAATATAATAGGCCCTATATGTTTCACTTTGATTTTTCTTTGAGTTTGCATTTTGGAAGGGTGGTCTGAAACTTTTGCAAATGATAGTATCGTTAGTATAGCTCTTACCGCTGTCCTTATTACTTCTTTCTCTCTCTCTCTCTCTTTTTCTCTCAGCCCTGACTCTCTTTTTCTTATTTTCTGTCGGTCTCAATCCCCTCTCTTTCATTCTTTCTTCTCCCCTCTCTCTCTCTCTCTCTTTCTCTCAGCCCATGCACTCTCTGTTTCTGTCGGTCTCAATCCCCTCTCATTCTTTCTTCCCCTCCCCCCTCTCTCTCTCTCTCTCTCTCTCTCTCTCTCTTTCTTTCTACTTCCCATTGTTTCTCTCTTCCTCTCTTCCCATATTGCCAACATGTTTATGTATCTGGCTGATTTTCTGATAAGATATTCAAATTTATTTTGATTTTCATTAGTTACATTCGACTGATCAATGTTGATATTTTGTATAAACGCTTGTTTGTCTATTCCGTTTTAGTAATTAAAAGAAACATTAATTTGGTATAGACCCGTTTGCTTTGGGTGCTGTTTTTTATGTTAATGTCTGTTTCAGTCATAACTGGACGGCTTCATGCCTAACAATAGTTGATTTATGCACTGTCATAGCGATGCACCTGACTCATTGCATAACCCATTGAATCATCTTTTCTCTTTTATTTAGCAAGCCCACCAGTTATGGCCGACATAATTTACGGTGTTTTAAAAGTGAATAGGTCTATATGAATTGCAAATATACCAAAGACTGCTTTCAGTATTATATGGTTTTCATGCATGTATATAGTAATACTGAGTTTTCGCTACCACACATGATCATTATGAATCATTTCTTGAAAAGAAATCTGAACATGCAGATATTTTATAGCTCTTCGTTTAATGAAATAAAAGCAATACTGAAATCATATAAAGTTTGTGTTTTATTAGTTGAATATTGTAATGAATATATTTTGAAGCTGTAACACACATGAGAAGACTGGATATCGACCCAATCATCTTCACCCCCCTTCCCCCTTATAATTAGACATCTAGATAAGTAACTGATCTTCTATTTGTCATTGTCATTTCATCGAATCAATCTGAATCTGAATCTGACTATTATCAGAGGAACGGTGGTAATTTGACATTAGTGTAGCAGGTCCTCATACCGGGGGGGGGGGGGGTGATTAACCATTCGTACATATTTTTGTACACACGTGAGTCCAGTGGAGGATGCATCCCCCCCCCCCCCCGTGCTATCTACGCCCCTGCAATTTAAAACACTGTTCAGTGGAAACAAAAATTGGGGTCTTTTTAGGCAGGTGATTGCTAAGGGAGGTTCCATGACGTATTACATGTATAATATTATGACAAAATGAAATAGTTGAGAGAATAAATAGTATTAATCAATTATCATCTGAAGTCAATGTTTCTTTCTTTTTTTTTTTTTTTTTTTGGCCTTCCATAATGCACTATATATAGGCCACAAAAGTGATTAGTAATACCGGCGGGGACAGTTTTATATTACAGCATCCAAGATTTTGTCCATCATTAAAAACCACAAATTTATCACTGCGAGTATACCAGTCATTAGATTTGTTTTGCCTATTATATAAACCAATTACCATACGCTCAATAAGAACAGTGGTAGTAAGGAAACAAGAAAGCAATAATTTAATGAAAGCCACTGAAAAGCTCTACAATATACCTTATACATGTTAGTACATGTATGTAGTTAAATCCAGGTTTTGAAAACTACTAATTGGCATTCATTTTGTGACGTCAGTTCAGAAGAAGTCACGTGGGTTGTGGCCATGTGTTTGACTGACAGAATCTCGATGTTATCCATGTTATCGTTGGGGTGTAACCACTTTTACAGTTACCGTTAATGGTGCAATATTAAGCATAATAAAGCTTATCATTGATTTGAAATGGTTTATTAGAATAAAATTCAATCGCGGCTCGAAAGTCGAATTATAGATTTTGTACAAATTGAAAACATCGAAATTACATGAAAAAAAAAAGGAATCAATAATTAAAAATGAATTAATCTACAGGAGTATACATGAATTATGATTCGATATTATCACATTATCGTCGGAAATTGATAAAAGTAACGAGTGTAATGATTATTACCACTATTACTATTATCATTATTTTTATTATTATTTTCATTACTTCATTATCACAATCATCTATATCATTATTATAACAATACATTTTATTATCATTGATTCATTATTATTACTATTGTTATTGTTGTCATTATTATTACTTCTATATCATTGGTGTGGTCAGTCCTTCAAAGCTGCGTAAAATGTCGATGAACAAAACATTATGGCCTTTGTTATTTTGTGCTGTAGGTGTAGTGGTGCTTTGCAAAAATGGTAATGGATTCAGAACATCTCGATCAGTACAAATATATCGGTATTTTAATTCAGTATTTTAATGAAAACATGAACTGCTGACTTCAGGTCAATCATTAAGTTGTTGGGTTAATGGTTGATTTCATAACATTTTCGTATAGACGCTTGACGTTTTCATATGACAAAAAGATGAGATGTTTCTGCTGTAAATGAAAGAAATTTAAAAACAATGTCATATGCATGTAGATATAAATGGAAATGAATTACAGAAAAAGAACCACGGTTATATAAGACTTGCTGATAAATAAAACCAATTAGATGACAGAGAATAGGCCTATACGAGAGAAAGATGAATACATTGCTCAGCTGTATACCACAACACAGTTATTTACGACAATCCATGCATACCCCGCCCCTCACCCTGCCCCTCCCCCTCTACCCCCTGCATATCATGGAGGTAATGCCATACATGACCCATCTACGATAGCTATCCCATCCCCAGAATGTATTAGCTTAGTACTACGATTCTAGAATGATTCCCCGCAGTACCTACCCCAAACATATTACTTATGACAATATCCCTAATTCATTAACTGGGCCACTAAGCCTCTGGAAATGGCCCGAAGGAAATATTTCTGAAAGGATTGTCCGACAGCTAAGGGAGGTTGTTGTCCGGAGGCAGTTAATCCGGGGTAATTCTCTATCCTGTGGATAATCGCCCCTGTAGAAGTTGTTCATTATTCAGGTGATAGTTGTCCGGGGTAGTTGTCCTAATACGATGTAGGATGATCACTTGTACAATCAGTTCAAAGATTTGACTCTAGGCCAATCTTGCCACCAGGACATATCTTGTATCTTGTCTTGCTTCACAGATAGAAGTAAGGATTAGGACGACGTTCTACTCTCTCAATTTCTCGCAAGTTGGGTGCTGAGTTTGGCTGGAAAAAGGTAAATTAAAGTAGAGAGTCAATGATTTTAAAAAATCAGTTTATTTTCATTATTGCATAGGTGAAGCTTTTGATTGGACAAGGTAATCAAAATTCAATGCTTTACAAAAGGCTAAATAAATCCCCGACATAGCACATGAAGAGCTCTCAACGCTGCTGAGATGTGTGACGTCACAGGTTGGATATAATTTGTACAAGCAGACGATGTCCCATAACATCTTGCACATATTTCAGTGCCTGTCTGATCTTCACTTGTTTCTCTTCCTTCACTAGCGGTAGTCTAAAATGTTGCCTCACTCTTAACACCGTGCATGGGAGTTCTGATGAATAATGCAGCGTTAGAAAAATTAAGGATTCAGTCGCTTCACTCTAAAAAAAGATTTGTTGAAATAACCAATGTTTTGATGAATAATTTAGTGTCAAACCCAACCAAATTTTGGTACATTTTAACCAATAATTTGGTAATATTGACCATCATATGGGTCAATCTTTACCAATATTTTTTGTCGGACACAGTCATATCAACCAAAGTATTGGTTGTTTTGACCATGGACGTACCATAAGAAGGACACTCATCGTAACGTTAATTAATTCATGCAATTGTGACTGTCAAAGCCATCTCAATAACATTCTGTACATATTTCTCTACTTTAATCTTACGAGGTCCGCCGCTAATTAGTTGGGAGAAAATGGAGACAGTGATTTGAAGCTGTAGCTACATGGGCAGAAAATAATAAATCGCCTAAATCATGGAAAATCAATGTGCAGTTCTTCTTAACAGTTTGAATTCACTAATCTATGTGTTTCATCTCGAAAATTGAATGAATATTACAAGATAGAGGTAATATTTCAACTGTTTGAGATTTATAATCCTGTTTTCCCCATATTTCTCTTAGTTTTCGAGAAGTATAATGCACGGATCTCATGAAGACCATGCATGTCCTTCAATCTCGTTGTTAAATAAGGTCATTGTGCGAAAGCGTGCGAATTAGTAATAACAAATATTATCACAAAAATTTATATGTTCTCAGATTTGCTGCTCCCCTAGCAGAGTTCTGAATCAAAGACGTATTCTGCAAGAGCACACCAGCCAAACAAAACCGAAATGAGGGTATCTGCTCCTTTGTCAATGACTGCACATGCTTACACAATCATTATTGTCAAAACATCTGTTTTCATTAAGCTGCACATGATCAGAAGGCAGTGACAATTTTTGTACTTAATGTAAATCAAACTCGCGGCGCAACTGGTACTTCAAAGGGCCCACGACCGTCGGTATTCCATTCATAATAATTCTATGTTTTGACCAATCCATTTTAGAATGTTGTAAACAAAATAAGACACATTGGATGTATTTTCAGCTACATACACCGCGGCGTTCCAAGAGGAAACACATTCCATGCATCATTCGGCAGGTTTTTTAAGCGTGGTTACTTTGATTAATCAATAACCCTTATCTTATTTATAAACAAAAGATTTTAGTTATCAGAATCGGCTTCATTTCCCTTTTAGAATGATGTGAAATGTAGTCACGTTTAAATACACTACACTCTTTATAATTTGAGAAATAATTGCATTGCAGTTATGTTCATTCTGTGTGGGAATCTGCTTGGGCAGAATCGGTGCCTTCTATGACGTCATTAAAACATCGTTACTTTTCTGCATGGCGAATCTCTCGTATATCGCAGATGCTGGGAGCCTGGTTTTATTTTTAATATTTTTATCACCCGAACCGCATAGTGTCGTAAAACTTGTACGATTGCCATCTGTTAGCTTACCAGTGAATTAGATTATGCCGTCTTTATAAAAAGTAGGATATATGTTTTCCGTGTTCTTGCAAGTTTACGTCTTTAATTCACAGTGAATGGTATTTTTGTTCAAGAATCTCATACAATATATTACTTGAATTTGAAACCATCGGTTGCATTTCAATGTAAACGACTTTATTACTATAACTCTTTAAGCTTAAAGATTTTTTTTCAAGTTTCTTTTCTTGTTTTTTTTTTTTTATCTTTTGTCAATGCAATATGTACAATCATTTTCATGCTATGTATTTGTTATGACAATGAAAATGGATAAAGAATTGAAATGAATAGAAGTCTTCTCACTTATCAGTTTTACCAGGACTTAGTTCGTGTTAATATAATCATTCGTTATGTAAGGTGCCAATCCCGTAAAGAAATTTTGTTTGTCCTTTGACTTGATGTATCACTTGAAATCTTCAATTTTGTTTGATTTGATATACCTGATAAGGGTACTGTCTATTCCTCTGATCTCTCTTGCTTGGTAATGGTTGATGTGTGGTAGTAACTTGCTTGTTCCTTGGCTGTCCATGTTCAAAGTTTACTTGATGGGCGTGGTCTGGTTGATGGGTGTGGTCTGATGGATGGGTGTGGTTTGGTTGATGGGCGCGGTTTGGTTGATGATGGATGTGGTATGGGATCACTGCATGGTGGTTGTCTTCATTCGGATCCATGTGATGATGAAAGCTGGGCCTTTCGATGGTTTTTACGACCTGTATGGGTTGTACAGGAGGAGTATTCCCATACATCACCTCCCCTATGGCGTCACCAGGGTGATATGGAGGAGAAGCTTCATCTTCGGTGATGGGGAATGTTCTTCTGGGGCCATCCCTCTCATCCCATTCCTTAACATGATGTACCTCAGATGCAATAGCTGGTCTTGCTTGACTGATCAAACCTACACAGTCCATACATAAACTGATAAATGCCATGATGAGAATGATCAAAGATGAGGAGATGATCGTAGAATAGACTGGTATCAATGAAAGCTGAAGGTCAGATACCTTCCGGTCACCATCAGTTGTGTTTTGTTGTGACGGCACACTGAATTCAGTCACTTGGTGTTTAGACAGTATGGCGATCCCCAGTGCGGACATGGACCACGAGCTCAAAGCGATACACAGAGTGGAGACGATGACGGTTAGAAGGTTGGCTACAGGCAGGGCCACTGGAATACCGCGCTAAATAGACAGAGAAAAAAAGGGGAAATTTATACAATTCATGTATTTCTTCGTTTAGATTTCAGGCATGAAATCAAATATAGATAGAGAAACTGCAACAATGCAAAGAAAATAACAAAAGAAACCAGACGGTAAAAGAATGCATTGACATTAAATTATGATAGTACCGTACTTAAATTCATTTAAACACACCGGGCAAGATATCTGAGCCTCGAGTCTTCATACTAAAATTCGAAATTTGAAGTTAATGTATTCTTTTGAGAAAGTTATCAAAGTTATGTATTGAGTACGGTAATGATCGCTTGTGTTTCACTCATGTTAATTCAAACATCATCATCATCATCTGACTTCAGTAACTATATAAACCGGAGCCTTATTCTACTAACAGGCGTATCGTGGTTTAAGAGACAACCAGTGATATTTCTTTCTTTTTTTCTAAGTTCAAAATTCATTTATTTCCACTCATAATTTTCAAAAAAATAACATTTGCAATAATGATATTCACAATGCTTTAATCCTTTCTTGCAAGTCACGTCTACATTCTTCCTTTCATATAAAAATTTCTGAAGTTTCACATGTCCTGATGCCGACAGGTCTTGGTTCAAAATTTATGAGAAAAAATGAAATAAATTGAATCCTGTGGCCCCTCCTTATACGCTACGTAGAAAATTGGACGCAAGAGACCCCTTTACGTTATACGCCACGCCCACAACACTGTAACTGGAAAGAAATGATATTAATAACCAAAGCATGGATAAAACTATCTTGTTTTAAATTCCGATATTAATTCAAAAAGCTCCAAATTACCAATAACCTTGGGAACTAAAACTTCACATATCTCATGGCTGTGTTGTATCTCGGTGATGGCTAAAGCTCGGAATCTGTTTTCCTCTTTCCTTTGTTTTGATTTCTATCGCTACATCTCCTGACAGAAACAATTATTCTGCAGGATATCTCTCAATAGTTTCTTTTCTACCCGGATTTGTATTTCAGTTCAATAGAGCACTTACCTTTTCTTGTTTCCTTTCCATCCCTTTCACAATATTCACAGCTCCGAAAATGATAAACTGTTATGTAAGGAACAATACAAAGGGACGAATAAAAAAACTCGTCTTGTGCTATCACAAAGTAAAGAACGAAATGAAATGTTATACACCGATTCACCAAACATAGAAGTTCCAATCGCCATTACTGGGGCCGTCAAGTTTGCAAAATAACAGTTTTATACCCCGTTCACAAAATCATCCTCCGCATCATAATAATGCGTTCACAAACTCCGAAAATAATCTGCATTATTTACGAACGAAAATATAACCATCGAAAAGGAGAATATTGAATTTGTGAAAGGGGTCTTGCTAATTCCCGCTTTAGTTCAGGGATCGATGGCCCATGTTTGTGCAGGGGGCCATCTTGAAATGATCCGGGATAAAATCGACCTATCCTAGAACATTTTAGACCGTGCACAGCGCAAAATCGAGATAGAAAGAGAATGTGCATTTCTGCACAACCTTTCAAAACTTTTTTGCTCAGTGATTTAATAAGAAAGTGTAAAATGGTTACTGAACAGACAATGGTGAAATTTCATGATTCTGCAACACATGAAATGTAAGGTATTTTTAAAGTGGAGCTTGCACTTGCTGCGTAATGCCCCGTCTGCTGGCCAATCTCGAGCTACCACGGTCCCCTATTATGCAGTTTTGTTTTTTCTTTTTTCTTTTCCTCAGTCAGAGGTATTTATTCATCAATCAAAATCATATTCATACATTTGCTCATATCAAATAAACTTCTGTCTTTTCTTCTTTTACATGTCCTTTTTTTCTCCCCCCCCCCCCACACCTTGAAATTCTATTAACTACGTGTGGTCCGCAGAGAAACAAGGCATTGCCCGCCTTGCCCTTCTCCAAAGATGCATCCCCACCAGCGCCATCAAGGTAACCATGGAAACAGTAGCCGCAGGGGTAAATTGCCATTTGGTCTACTGCCATTTCGTCCATTCGTCACATGGCCCTAAGTTCATTTAGTCTAATATCATTTCGTCCATCAACATTTCATCTAACAACCATTTAGTCCAATAATCATTTCGTCCAGTAATCATTTCGTCCAATGATCAGTTGGTCTATAACCGTTTCGTCTACAACCAGTTGGTCTAATAACCATTCAGTCTACAACCATTTCGTCCAATTTACCACTTAGTCTAATTATCAGTTCGTCCAATATTCATTTGGTCCAATACCCACTTCGGCTAATTCCAGTTGGTCTAATATCCACATGGTCTACTTTTCAATTCGTCCAATTATCATTTCGTCTAATCATCATTTCGTCCACCGGCCATTTGGTCTAATGATCATTTCGTCTAATAACCACTTGGTCTAATAACCATTTGGTCCAATTGTCAGTTCGTCTAATAATCATTTGGTCTAATATCCATTTGGTCCAATATCCATTTATTCTAATGCTGCAAACAATACATGTGCAATATTATCTTACTACAAGGAGGGGTCCTGATAATGGTAATGATACTATTAATGAAATATTATGGAAAAAAAATAAATGAATGAAATATAAATATTATCTAAAATGTATTATTTATACATTTATAGTTTATGATATTCGAAATATTATGAGTAAAAATAAATTAATAAATATAATATTACTACTTACAAGAATGACAAGGATGATGATAATTTTTCAGATTTTTCAGATTTCAGATTTTATTTCCAATATAATTATAATAATGATAATAAAATGATTATAAAAAATAATAATAATCATAATGATAACTATTATTCTGCTACTCCTACTCCTACTTCTGCATACTGAAACTACTACCATCACCACCACCACCACCACCACCACTACTACTACTACTACTACTTCTACTACTACTACCAATAACACATTCTTAACAGTGCTATTTTAATGTTGCTCTCTTCACTCGCAATTCAATCATCATAGCATTCAGGGGCGGGATTTTTCCAGTGATCAGAGAGAGAGAGAGAGAGAGAGAGAGAGAAGATAAAGAAAAGAAGAAGAAGAAGAAGAGGAGTATAATAAATTTGTTCATTTGAAATGTAAATAATCTCACCTGTGGGCTATATATTTAAAACATCTTTGGGGCACAATGACTCCCTCACTTTTCCAAGGATGAAAATAGTGCCTCCTACCCTTCTTCTCTTGACAAGTGATCCTTCCTATATCGCCCTTTTCCCTTCTAATTCACCTTTCTTATATCAATCCCACAACCACTCCCCTTTTCAACCACAAGTTTAAGTTAGTGGTCCTATTTTTGGTTTCCACGTCTGGTGAAAAACAAAGTGGCACAGAGAGATCGAAGGACACACAACATGAGAACTGCAATCGCGACGTCGACGGCGGAGGCTAGGTACATGTAGCAGCATACGGTCGAAGAGGGCTAGTAGACCAAGTGGTTATCAGACGAACTGACAATTGGACCAAATGGTCATTACACCAAGTGGTTATTAGACCAAATGATAATTAGACCAAATACCAATTGGACCAAATGGTCATTAGACCAACTTGGTGTAGACGAAGTGACAGTAGAAACGAGTAGACCAAATGGCTATTAGACCAAATGATTTTAGACTAAATGGCTATTGGACCAACTGGTTATTGGACGAAATGGTGATTGGGCGAGATGGTGATTAGACCATGTGGATAGTGGACCAAATGGCAGTAGACCAAATGGATATAAACCGCCGCAGGGACGGGTCTTGCGGCAGACTCCTCTACTGATAAACACATTGCACCTGACCACCTGATCATCCCACGCACATTCAGTTGCACCCTATTATGCAGTTATGTAAGGGCACTGATGAGTGAAACGTCAGGGGTGTTGCCTCTAGCATTTGAGATCGGCAGTGTTTTTGTATGCTTTGGTAAAACGTGGTACACTTTGTAGGCGATGCTTCATATCATAAATAATCTACTGACGGAGGCAGCGGAACGTCGGGCTCGGACATAGGAAGTTGAGGATCACCTTTTGTCTGTCAAACTAAGTGCCCCTCCACTTTCAATGTCTGAGCCTGACCTTCCGCCGCCTCTGGACAAAATCATTAGATTTGAATTTTTCAAGAGGAAACTGGAAATTAACATTGAAATGGGGTTTAACAATAATGAACTGTATTTTACTAAAGTTGATTCATTCCATTTTTTGGTCTCCTCCATCGGCTCTTTGAAAAAAATTATGTTGGGGGAAAAAAAATTAACTCCTTTAAAAAGCAATGCATGCGTCCCCCGGTAGAATATGTCGCCGCTCACGGAGCGGTGTGTAGTTGACGAACATACATGGGTTATGCACCTATCTGATTACATAAGACTTTCAATTATCTTTTGTCATGTTCTTTGATCGGTTAAGGTGAATGAAGTACAATAGTGCTTCCAGAAACTATAGAAGCTGAATCAGTCTAGTAGCTAGGTAAGAGCCAGTTTGGCCTTTTCTCGCCAGTTTGAAAATCCCATTGGTATGTCTCATTAATTGTTAGGGTTTAATGCTACCCCCTTATTGTTAAGTACAATTAAGAATGCACAGATTGAATGCACTGGGTATTATAGGCTCCACTGCACTCCACATATCTCAAATATGTGATGCATTTTGCAGTGAGTGTGCCGGGTGAGTATGTTGCCTAGCATAGCAGTTCAGTTTCATTATCTGCACAGAAGTCATACAGGCATAGCCATACTCTACATAGCTCAAACATGTGATGCATTTTTGTAGTGATTGTGTTGCCTAGCCTAGCAGTTTAGCTTCACTTTCTGCACAGAAGTCATACAGACAGGACCTACATGTATGGACTGGAGGTGATCCATATTTCGAAGTTCCATTTAAAAGAAAAAAAGATGGCATTTTCTTCTTCTTCTTCCTGTTCAGTACAGTCCACCTCTGGCGTATACTCGTACTGTTGGCAGGTATGGTGTGGACTTAAAAGAACTACATTTTGCGCTGCAGTTTTAAGTTCCATTCAGTATGACGATTGCCAGTCAAGTTAAACTGGTAAGTTGTTGAATGAGTCAAGGTCACAGGTAAACCCTTGAGTTTAAAAGATATAAAGAAAGAAGACTGCAAATGATACCTCTAAATTAATCAATGTCAAGCTTTGACTGACTAAATGCAGGGAATCTTGGTAGGCCTCAGTGTTGTTTCTGGCAATCGTGATACTGCATGCGGAACTTAAAATTGCAGCGCAAAATGCCAGTTAAACTCAATAATTATATTTCATTGATACCTGATTCATTGTGTTTCTTTTCTTATAGAAAACATTTATTGTAATTTATTGTATTTCTGAATTAATCTATATATCATGAATAATCTATTTGTATTTGCAATCCTAATGATAATTTTAATATTTCATTGTATTTATAACCATTTCAAATTTTAGCCTAGTAATTGAGCCAAATAATCCTTGTTTCATTGTTTCTTGATCAGAAAATATGGTCTCCCAATATATTGTAATTGTATTCCTGAAATTATCAATCAATCAATCAAGTCGGGTAGTATTCCCGAGATCTATGGACAAGTGTTCTCCAGCGGTTCCCGTCCTTCATTAGACTGATAATTTCTTGCGTTTCATGGAGGCCAGTGTCTATTCGTAGTGAGTCGACATAATGTTCTCCTGGGTCCACGGGCGTCAACCGCTTCTGAGAAGTGGGGGGACCATTAGCGAGGAAACGAAGCGAGCGAGGGGGAGGTGTCGGAGGGGGTGTCCCCCTCCCACGGTAGGGAGCTTTTTGCATTTCTTGCTTGAAATAATGCAATTTGGTGCATATTTACAGGGTCTTTTGTCTACTTCAATACTTCTGATCCCAAAAAAGTGGAGGACAAATGATATGATGCCCCCCCCCCCCACTTTGAAAAGTCCCCCCGTCCCCCACCTGTTGACGCCCATGCCTGGGTCTCACCCTTTTTGCCTTTCCATGGAGGGGCTCCCACAATCATATAGAACTGAGTGAAATTACTCATGTTCTAAGACAACGCTCTGCCTTTTTTACTCTCTCTCTCTCTCTCTCTCTCCATTTTCCAAGGCCATTGGTTTGATCTTTCTTATTGTCTACAATTATAACTGCGAATTTTTTAACTCTGTAAATTATCACATGTATAATTACCGTATGTCTGAATTTATATGACTCTCCATGTATTTTTATCACGTTTTAATTTTTGCATGTTGATTTTACCTTGTTATATGTTACTCTGTAAAGCAAACAGTATCAGCTTACGGCTGCTTTTTTGTTGATTTTTAATCATGTTAATCAACCTGATCAATTCAGTTCAATTCAATTTATTGATTATTTTGTACATTTGTGAATGATAATGATTGCAGGATATGAATTCAGTAATTCAGGGTCTTTTATTTCAGAAGGATATTTAATGTATGCAAAAAGAGTTCGTTATGACAGAGGTCTTTTTTAGGTTATGAAGATTTATTGTGTAAATTAATGATCTTTATCATTCCAGTCATGAGCTTTAAGTAGATGACTTATAAGGTACCTGAAATTAATCTATGGATTATCTTCCAGGGATGTAGTGAAATTAATTTTCGGGTAATGATAGTTTTTTTTTTTTCTTAATTATGTCATGATACTTAATTTGGTATAGCTTGGGTACATGCAATTTTAGATGGTGTCCCGGCTTGGACTACACCAAAAGTCCAGAGTCAAAGTTCGTTCCACTAAGAGTGGACCCCTGCTAATAAGTAGGAAGGAATGAAGGACTGGTGCTACCAGATGGTACAACACATTTCTTATTGTCATCAGGGGGTCTTCACTAGATACGAAATATTATCACCAAAGTTTACTCAGTCGTGGCAGTGATGCAACTTTTAAAAGAGTCTTAAATTTCTCAGTATTTGTTTGAATTTGTTCAAAGTAATTCCCCAATTTAGTTCGTGATCTTCCAGGCTTTATTCAGAACAATCCTTTTAAAATGGTTTACTTAGTTCTATTTTAGTCTACCTCAAAGACTTTCGAGGAATCAACCCAAGTTTAATTTCTCTACAATTCTGTGGTATAGCCCAGAAAATCATGTTTCGTTTTCATTTCGTCACAAGCCATTCTAATGTTCGCATATTTCAGAAGATGTTGAAATTAGCTGTCAAAGCTGTTGAAATTACCTTCGGTTGATTTTTGATAATAATTCTTCAGTGACCAGAAGAAGCCGGGTCAAAACAAAACGGTTACAAGGGTGCCAAAATCGTAAAGGATGTCGAAACATAAAGTTGTTGCGACATTATTATAAGTGTACGAAACACGGGGGTTTTAGAAAAAAAGGGGGGGGGGCGGAAATGAAGGGGTGCTTGAACATTTGAGTGTCGAATCTGTCGACACAAGAAGATGTCTGAACATTGGGTGCCGCAAACAGTGCTGTTTGAACATTGTGGTGTCGAGGCGCAAAAAGATGTCTGAAAATCGTGGTCCCAAGTGTTATTCGGTCCACAACTACAAAATTTTGTGACGAAATCAACTCAAAAATCTATCTGGTTACAGAATTCATCACCAGATATATATTTTGTTATTACAAAATGAAATCCAACTGGCAATTCGGTAACAAAAAAAAACCCAGATCATTTTTATTCTGTAACAGAATCCTATTTTGTTACAAAATAAGCAATTTTTGGGGGGTTGTTGCGAAATTTATTTCATGCAATTTCATTTGTAACAAAAAGCAATTCTGTTACAAAATAAACATGGCGTAATTATTCTGTCCAATTTCATATGTAAAAAAAAATAGATATCGCTGATGAATTCTGTAACAAAACATATTTTTAGTTAATTTTGTCACAAAATTGTGTAGTTTTGGACCGAATAACTTGGCGCCCCATAGAAACACAGGGGCGTCGAGATCGACAATGCATGCCCAAACAATGGGTTGCTGAAACACAGGGGTGTTCGAACATTTCGACGCCAAAACATAAACGTGTCTGAACAATGGTGTGTCTGAAAATTTCAGAGGATCGTCAAAGCACATGGGTGTCTGAACTATGGGGTGTTGGGAACAGAAATGTGTTAGAACATTTGGGTGCAGAAATGCAAAGATGACTAACATCATACAAAAAAAAATATGAATTGGCAATGGGTTTCGAAACAAAGAGGTGTCAGAACATTTGGATTGTCGGCTTTTGGAATGTACGGATCGCGTTGGTCTATTAATATTTCAAGAGTCTTAGACAATAGTATTTCGTAGCTTAACCTGTTAATACCGTGACATTTTCAAATGAGAGTCATACTTACCGCTAGACCACACCACATAGGTGTTCCCATGGCACCGTTATGATAAGAACCCGGATGTAGAAATGATGCCATAGCACCAAGCATGTTCAGAATGATGCCGTATGAGATTAATATTATACCCATGATTGTGACGTATGTACGACGTAACCCCGCCATCCTGTAAAAAAGGGCAAAGATGACATGGATTGAAGCAATAAGTTTCTATTTTGATAACAGTTCTTTTTAAATTATCACAAGTCACAATTCAGGCTGTATGAAGTAACCTTAAAAGAAAGTGAATCATTACATTTTCATTTCAGTTTAATAATCCACTACAACCAACGGCTAAATCGTATATGTTTATCTTATTTCGAACTTACCAACATTAAATCATTATCTATTACATTTATAATTATGGTGAATGAATGATATAGTAACAGCTAAATCTATCTGCAGCCTTCGGTATATCCAGAGTTTAAAATCTTTTAAAAAAACAAACAAAAACAAAAAGAAAACAAAAAAACAAAAACAAAAAAACTTTGGGGAAAGAGGACGTCCCCTGGTAAATTTCATAGTACAGTGAGTAAGCCCTAATCATGCCAATGGGAGTTTGCATTGCATGGTACCTCTAAGGACACTTAATGCATGCAAGGAGGGTTTAAACAGTAAATATTTACTCCAAATCAATAAAAAGTTAATTGAATAATTATTCTTTTTGCCTTTCTTCTTCTCTTTTCTGCTTCTTCTTCTCCTTCTCCTCCTTCTTCTACTACTTCGTCTTCTTTATTTCCTCGTCTTCTTTCAGATGACACCATTCTACCTGAGCTCACCTATGACGAGCTCTATAGACAAAGTGGAAGAGGTATGCATTAAGTGGAGAATGAAAATCAATGCAGCGAAATGCAGAATCATGAAAAATTATAATGATGACATTACACTGAATGGCAGTCATATCGAGAAAGTTGAAAACTTCATATTCCTGAATAGTGTGGTCCCCTCAGTCTTTGAAGATGTCAGGAGATGCACGAAGTTAGCCTCCTGGGCATTTGGCAGACTATGGACCAACCACAAGAACCTTGAAGGTCATGATCTATAAAGCCCTCATTCGTCCTATTGCCACCCGTGGATCAAAAACCTGGACTCTAAAGAGACTGACCGAGATAAATTAGAAGCCTTCGAGATGAGATGCCTGCAGCGGATTATAGAAAGAGTTCACCTTCTAGACAGATCGAAGTGCAGACACCCGAAAGTCTTTAAACATTTCCAGGTCCATAAAGGGAGGAAATACCTAATCTCAGATTGAAATGGTATGGTCATGATGTACGCATGTCTCAGGATCGATTTCCATTCCAAGTCAATACCAACGACATCTCATCTCCACGGCCATCAGGCCGCCCCCCCCCCCCCCCCCCCCCGGTGCTAAGATCAACTACGCCAAGACTCTGGGTCAAGTTTGAAGGCTGCTGAACATCAAGCCCAGAACAAATGTGAATGGAGGATGACTACCCGGAGGACTACAAGGGGACGCTCCATCCTGTGCCCTGCTAGTAAGTCTAGTAAGTCTAGTAATTCTTTCAGTCCTGATAACTTTTATGCAGGGTTTTTCCTGCTTTTTGTGTATGCATCGTGGAAAGTGTGCTGTCTACGCATTGATTTGGGCAGTTGCTTTTGGTCATGACCAGGAGAAGTATCCCAAAATGCTGAAACTTAATCTGTTCTATCACTGGCGTACTGGAGGGGGGGGGGGGGGGCTTGGGGGCGTCAGCCCCCCCCCCCCAATAAATTTCAACCATGGTTTATTTTCAATTTTATATTAGTGATATCACGCGAATTTCAGTATTTCTCCCTAGACTCCCTTTGCACTGTTAAGTAACGCATTCACAATTTCCCAAATAGCATGCATAGCAAGGCAGAAAACAAGCATAATATCAATACTAATGTGTTTTGTGATAATAACACTTGGTTTTATTTGTTTATCTGACAATGGATTCAAGCTTTGATAATGAATAATCTTAGATTTACCAAAACTAGACACGGGCTTTAAGTTTGTAGTCCCAAATAGCGTTCTTTTACAGAGTTGCAAACTATCAATATTGCAAAAAGCTCCTTTACCATGAGAGTGCACCCGCGTAGCCAAGGGGGGGGGGCGATGGGGCGGTCGCCCCCTCCAAAACGCCAATAAAAAAGAAAAAAATCAAAGGAAAAAAAGAGGGAGCGAGAAAAGAAAAAGGTAAGAGAACGTAATAAGAGCGGGAGCAGAAAAGGAACAAATCAAAGAAACGTCGGAGCATCCGCGCTTCGCGCGGGAGGGTGAAAATTCCCCCCTTCCCAGCACCCTCCCCCCTAGGGAGCGCGCAAAGCACGCTCAGTAAGTGATTCACACACTCCGCGTACTCACTACCCGCCCCCCCCCCCTAAAAGGAAATCCTAGCTACGCCACTGTGGGAGTGAAACCCTGGTACCCCACCGCATCACACCCTCGCGTCCCTTTTATTTCATAGTGTCTTTGTCTGTATTATTATCATAAGTGATAAAGTATTTTGTGTAACGCTGGCATTTGTTTGAAACTTGCGAAGTTTATTTGGGCTGCATGTTTTCGTAATCATGTTTCAAAATTCATGAAAAAAAAAAATCCTTTTCCCGTCGGTAGATTCATGACATATCCATAGTAGTACATTTCATCAAATTTGATGTTTCATATAGCATGTATTCTACATGTACTTCAAATGTTTATTTTTCATGATATTAATTTTACTTCTTTTGTTGGAAATGAGAAAAAAAAAAATTGAACTGAACTGAAGTTGGAATTTCCTTTTCAGGTTTTGCAGATTGCACATTTTTAAGTAAAAAAAAAAAAGAAAAAATATGAAAAATATTTTGGCTCATTACGCCACTGTGTTCTATATTAAAGGAATACCCCCCCCCCCCCCTACCCGCATCTATGCCTCTACATCTGCATCAAATCTTCACATCTTATAACTGTACAATAATCTGTAATAATTATACTGGGCAGTGGTTACGTAATATCCCATAGAAAATGTAAGACTTGGTTTTTGTGTTTTCTAAGTCACCCGAAGTCTTGTCTTTTCAAATGGTAGGATTATGCCAGATTTGTTAAGGAATTGGTCAAACTTTTTGGAAATCAGTACAATAGAGCATACAATGTGTCCCTTTGGAATGGCTTTTGCATGGCTATTGAATAGACTGAAAAGTTCGGTTAGTTGTCAAAGTGGCTTGATATACAGCAGCTTCACATGTAAGCCGCCTACTCCTGCTGTATGAGTATTCCATTGGCGTTAGATGGTAATAGATCTAGAAGTTATGTGGGTATATCTATTAAATAGGTTGCCTGAAATGAAATGAAATGAACTGCAGCACGTGTTTTCGAGAAATATTGAATTTTTAGTTGAGTGGAAACCAACCCCGGGGCAAATGCAGAATCAGATAGTGAGGGAAAGAGGAACGGGGAGATCCCCCCCCCCCCCCCCGACATTTGAACAGGTGTAATTGTGTGAAGGAGGGGAGGGGGAAGATATATGATCTAGTTATCTGGTTATGCTCAAAATGCGATTTAGGGGTTAATTCTATTTATTCTATTATCATTATCATTATTATTATTATCATTATTATTATTATTATTATTATTATTTATTATTATTATTATTATTATTATTATTATTATTTATTCGGCAAAGAAACATTATAGAGTACGAAAACGATTGACAATGAAAAGGATAAAGATAATGCGGCCATGGAACGCCAGGAACAGAAAAAGTTAACTGAATAACTATAGCTCGTGGCTTTCCGTCCCAATTCCAGATTATTTGCCTGTTAGGCCTAATCTCACTTTGAAAAGAAGATCTTCTGTTTAATTTTATATTTTCCAAGAACATGCTAAATATAAATAACTGCACATATTTTAATCCAGCCTTGTCTGATCGTATTGTGCGTTTTTTTTAAAGTTCAACAAGTATAAAGCTGGTGGAATTGCATTTTAGATATTAATAAAATGGTCGAAATGTTATCAATTGTTATAAAATTCTTTTGAAATTATTCCTGTATGAGTATATAAAGTGCAGTTTTTAAGGGGTAGTCTACGTTTTTTATTTCTCCTACTGTCAATCAACCTTTATTTTTCTGTCCATTTCAGCAATTTTCAACTTGCATTCTAAAAGAAATTGGTGAGCATTTCAAACGTTTTTCAAGTGGAGGTATCCATCCTGAATTGTGATTATTCCATTGAAATCAAATTACAATGCTTTGTCCCTTTGATATTTCGTTCGATTCGATTAACTGAGTTCTTTTGCAATAATATCGGACAGTTTTACTTATAACATTATTTGCTGAAAAGAACATATTACCGTAATATAAAAATTCATTTGATATCAGCCTGCATGGTAGCGACAGCAAATGCGTACACACTTATTTTATATATATTTTTTTGTTTAATAATATTCGGTAAAGGAAATAAGGTATATAATGGGCATCCTCCTTCCCCATTGGATGGGGGGAAAAGAAATGGTGATCTCGCAAACGGGAGTACCCGGGTTCGAAGCCAAGTGGATGCGCTAAAATAATACCCTATGGTAATGTATTAATCCTCGTTACCAAGAGCTTCGGAGGGGACTTAAAGCCGTCGGTCCCCTGGTTGTTTACTAACAAGCATACACATGCAGTCAAATTAAGCAACAATTAACAAATAGCAAAAAAAGAGAGACAGAAGGGGGGTAATTAGAAGATGATGTTAACACCCTAGATATCTTCGCCACTCGTTCGCTTTCCGCCCTTGCCTGCTTTTGATTAGTCTACCCCTTCCCTATCGAGTATCAGATCCCCTTGTAAATTACTACACAACTATCTAACTTATCATTATGATAGAGTATGGAACAGTCGTCATATTATTTTCCCACAACAAAATAAACGCGACACACATAGCATTTGTGTAGATCTATCATTCATAGGATGATCTTCAACGTCCATGTATCATTTCCCTAACAACATAAATTAATCTTGATATCTGTATACATTCTAATCATACCTCCTTTTGATAATGAGATCTGTATATTATTAATCTGAAAAATAAGATAAAACTTACTCAATATCTCCGTGGAATTAACACTCTGAGAGATCCACCCATATAATAGTTCAGGACTAAGCTGCAGAGGCTTGACAAGTACACTGTACATATGAATGAGAGGTGTGTCACGTGGGGGTATTATTATAGCCCATCTCACTTATCACTGGTAGGCGCTATAGACCTACACAATATCAACCCCAGTGACGTAACTAGCCAAAAATTTTAAGGGACTGAGCCAAAAGCATTGAAAGTTGTCGTGAGCGCCACAAATACAATTACATGTATATCTACATAAGTTGAAACAGTTTAAACATTTTCGCCAAGAGAGCCGAATGACCCTTGCCCGAATATCAACTAATAGTTCCTCTAAATTTCGCGGGATCGCTTCCCTCTCCTTGCTGAATTATGATATCTATTATAGGCATTCTAGAAATATTATT
Source organism: Echinometra lucunter (assembly GCA_029962745.1). NCBI lineage: Eukaryota > Metazoa > Echinodermata > Echinoidea > Camarodonta > Echinometridae > Echinometra > Echinometra lucunter. The sequence goes on from CM057168.1 coordinate 10,088,573, forward strand.
TCGTCATCGAAGTACACTACATTTAGACAAATGGTTAAAATGCATTTCTGCTAGGCCACGGTGGTAACATACTATACGGTGTATACACTGTTTACATTCTATAAACGTGATTATAGAATAAGAAACATTATTTCTCAGTGATCTAATGGTTATAGGCAATACATTGCCATGACACCAGGGCCGTAGCTAGCGCGGGGGGGGGGGGGGGGGGTGGGGGTGTGACACCCCCCCCCCCCCCACTGCTCAGGATATCGTCGGTAAATCTGCGCTGCCGTCGGGAAAAATGAAAAAGGGGAGAGAAAAAAATGAGAAGGGGAAAGAATAAAGAAAAAAAAGGAGAAGAAGAAAAAGGAAAAGGAGAGAAGAAAAAGGGAAAAAAGAAAAGAAAAAGAGAAGGAAGAAAAAGAAAAAGAAAAGAAAAAAAAAGAGAGGATAAAAGGAAAAGAGGAAAAAGGGAAGAAAATGGATAAGAAAAACGATGACGACAAGGTAAAGAGAAGAAAAAATCTCGGAGAGAGAAAGAGAGGTTCCGAGGTTGTGCTTGCGCGGGTACGGTGCAGACGTTGAGTCGGGGGAATGATGGACCATGTCGGGTCAGGAAGGGCTGTCCCGGCTGTAATTTGTCGGGTATTCTTACTTGATCCTTCATCATCCTTGGCAAGTTTTGATATTACGCAATTGGCGCGCTCTCTGTATACCGACAATAGTGTACCGTGATGATGGGGTCGTCCAGTAATCGGGTTACCCAGCCCCCCCCCCCCCCCCCCCCCCCCCCCCCATCGAGTCCGGACTGGAATCTACAGTGTTATAGACCAATTTCACGGCCGGTTTATGTATTTGGCCCTCTATCGGCGACGCCATTGCTGCTGTGGGCAAGCGCGCTGACCGCGATTGGCTCTGTGTACAAAATGAATGTAAGATATGAGATATGCCCCGATATTGTTCCATTTACTTTATTCTAGATCAATAAAATAAAGCATGGATACATGGGTAGATGAGGTAAGACAATGGTCATATCTGACGGATGAAGGTATGATGTATTTTTGTAATTTCGATGGTTTTTCAACTTAGTTTTGTCAGTAAAAGTTCGATTGCAGCATAGAAGCCGTAGTGGAGCCCTAAATCTTACCCTGTTTACAAAGTCAAGTTTTCACTCATTAAATTTTACGCCAAAGTACATAATGATAATGTTTCTTGACTTAAAAGTCCCTTCTGTTGATGTTTTTACCCACTGGCGACGAATTCCTTCACATTGCTTACGGAAACCTGTGTAGGGAGTACGGCTTCTCACACAAACAGGCTTCATGAGTCAAAAGCGAGTGAATTTCGCACTCAGTTAGCTTCCATTTTTTTAACTTTCTCTAATCCTTGTGGCATTTGAGCACCCCACAGCTGCGACCTGAACTTCCCTGATAATTTCTCATTGCAAATATTAAAATAAATCTGCATATACTGGTCAAAATAGACAAAAAATCGAACGAATGTACATAACGCGCTATTGACTTGTGTACTATAAAAGTTGGAGCGCCCACCCCAGTATGTCGAACTGTGTCGAACAGTCTGCTGCCCTCTTGCGTTGTGAAATTGGTCTATAGAAAATAAAGCATTATTTTGTCGGTCGCTCGCTTCGCGCTGGTAGAAACAGCGAGCGAGGTGTCCAAATATTTGGCAAATAGGTGATCGAATATTATTTAGATATCTGATGGCAGTGTATTTTGATGACGAAATAAGAATTCTACCATTGAGAAGAGTGTATAATTTGCCTCGCTCGCTGCACTCGCTCGTATAGATGGTGGATGGTTTCGCTTTTTTGGCAAATAGACAATCGAATACATAGTTTGGATATCCTACATGTTTAAATGTATTTTGATGACAAAATAACACTCATTCTATGGAAAAGGTGTATAAATTTTCTCGCTCGCTGTGCTCGCTCGTATATTATTCACATACGGGATCGTTTAGGAAAAGCAAAAGAATTCGGCAAGCGAGGTTACCGAATATATGATTTAGATATCTTACTGACATGAGTGTATTTTGACAAAATAGCATGAAAAAGAGTATATTTTTCCTCGCTCGCTGCGCTCGCTCGTATAATATTAAAAAACGGGATCGTTTTGGAATATAATTTAGATACCTTTCGGCCCATCATGTATTTTGATGAAGAATGAATAATCACCTCAACCATGAAATATAATATTCAAATACGAGATCGGGCAAGCGAGGTGACCAGATATATAATTTAGATACCTTTCGGCCCATCATGTATTTTGATGAAGAATAATCACCTCATCCATGAAAAGGAGTATATTTTCCCTCGCTCGTATAATATTTAGATACAGGATAGTTTTTGAAAACGAACGAATTCGGCAAGCGAGGTGACTAAATTTAGATACCTTTCGGCCCATCGTGTTCTTTGATGAGGAATGATCACCTCAACCATGAAAAGGAGTATGTATATTTTTCCTCGCTCGCTTGTATCATATTTAGATACAGGATGGTTTTGAAATCGAATGAATTCGGCAAGCGAGAGGACAAAAATAATCTAGATATCTAATAGGCGGCCCATTGGATATTTTTATGAAGAATTATCACTTTTACCATGATAAAGAGTATATATTTTTCCTCGCTTGCAAGCGAGGTGACCGAACAGGCTATGATTTAGATATCTTATTGTTCAAAATATATTTTGATGACAAAATACAGTCAGTCCGCAAGTCCGTATGCTAATGAGCAAATACGTCAGATTTATCAAAGTCTTCTCGTGAATAGCATGACAAAGAGTGTATATTTTTTTCTCGCTCGCTGCGCTCGCTGGTATAATATTTAGACACAGAATGTTTGGGGAAAGCGAATGAATTCTGCAGGCGAAGTGACCAAATTTATGATTTAAATATCGTATAGGCCCATCTCGTATTTTGATGAAGAATCGTCACTTCTAAAATGAAAAGGAGCATCATTTCCTTGCTCGCCTCGCTCGCTCATATAAAAATCACCTTAATCTGGTTGAAATTGAATGAAAATGTGTAGGAATGACGAAGGAAAATGTGATAGTGGCACACAATTGAAAGTGCCCCATGGGCTTTAGACGGTTTAAGTAATAGACGTTGGTCGTCGGTAATCGGTGACAATGTTTGTCGGTAATCAGTGGCCTCTACACCCCCACTGAAAAAGGTCTAGCTACGCCCCTGTATGACACATGTATATGACTCGATGTCTACATGTACTTACAGTAGCCCCTCGATCTATATAGAGTTGATGGAATCCTTAAAAAAAAAACATGACGAAAAAAGAAACCTTTTTCCTCTCTTCTCATTCCCCCCCCCCTTTCATTCAAAGTGGAACTTTTTATTGGGGCAGCCCCCCCCCCCCCCTCGCAGACGTCCGAGTAGTCATTCCTTTTATCGATCTCTCTGAATTTCTCAAACTTGTTAGCGCTGTACTTTGTCAGTGGATGAATGTACTTCGAAAATAATAGGTTTTCCCATCCAATTTCGCACTTAGTGCATGCAAAAGTAAAGATAGGTCATGAATGACCACATAGTGCATGAGAAAGTATAAACAGGTCATTCAATTTCGCGGATAGGACAACCAAAATCATCATTTGGCATTCAAATTCACTATAGTGTAGCCAAAATTGCGAATTGGCATTCTTAATCGCTTCAGGGCAACCAAATTCGCCAATCGGTATACGAATTCGTACATAGTGCAACCAAGTTCGCCGGTGAAACCCCCTCGAGCTAAGTTAGAGCATTCAATTTCGCCATAGGGCATCCAATTATACAATTTGTGCATCCAATTTAGCACATGTATTTTTTGATAGCTTTCTCATGTTTATATCTTTTTCCACTTTATTAGCTTACTTTGTCGCTGAATAAAAATCATTTATCGGATGGCCCAAATGCATATGAATTAACAAAGGGAATATTTCCTTACATTTCTCTCTGTTAATTCATATACCCTTTTTTATCTTTGTAAATTTTCTTTCATAATGTATATTTTCTTGTGGTCATCTGCACCATCTCTTCAATTATATACATTGACTAGAGACATAAATCATAGCATGTATGCAATGTCATGATTTTCTTTCATAATGTGTATTTTCTTGTGGTCATTTGCACCATCTCTTCAATTATATGCATTGACTAGAGACATAAATCATAGCATGTATGCAATATCATGATTTTCTTTCATAATGTGTATTTCCTTGTGGTCATTTGCACCATCTCTTCAATTATATGCATTGACTAGAGACATAAATCATAGCATGTATGCATTACTGTATACAAGTCATGTCAATACAGTGCTAAATTGAATGCACTAGTCATGAACATGAATACCTTATGGCGAAATTGAATGCTTTATCTTCAGTCACGTGTCCTTCCGTGCTAACTTGAATGCACTATGGCGAATCTGAATGATGTTTTTACACTTTTGATTGCTCTATGGCGAATCTGAATGCCCATTATGAATTTTTGGCTGTCCTATGGCGATTTTGAATGACTAGTTTGAATTTTTGGTTGCCCTATAGCGAAATTGAATATACTCTTGCATGCACTAAGTGCGAAATTGGTAGGGAAAACCTATATTAGCCTAAATATCATTTATCTCAATTAGCACGTGACAAAATGAACAGAGATAGAAGAAAGGAAAGTCGCATCGATTATTGGGTTACAGTTCGTTATTCCGAAGGTTCAGTAGTCCGAAGGTTCAATAGTCCGAAAATAAAATAAGGCTCGTTGTTCCGAAGATGAAATGAGAATGAAATAGGGCTCGCTATTCCGAAGGTGCGTTAGTCCGAAAATGAAATAGGGTTCGTTAGTTCGTTAGTTATTTTCGGACTATCGAACCTTCGGAATAACGAACCTTATTTTATTTTCGGACTAACGAACCTTTGGAATAACGCCACAAATGTTCGGATCAACGAACCCTTTTTCATTTTCGGGCTAATGAACATCTAGGTATACGCAATTTGCGTGTTTCGGAATAACGAACCTTTGGAATAACAAACCTTCGGAACAACGAACCTTTTGCAAAATTGTGACTCTGTAAAAGCTTATAAGGTTTGGCACAAAAAATAACAAAACAAAAAAGTCAGCGACAGGTAGAGAGAGAGAGAGAGAGGGGGGGGGGGCTATGCATGTAGGGAGTCAAGGTAAATTTATTTTCTTTTAATAGTTTAAAGTTATATCTTCACATTTAACATAACATAAGAATTTAACAATAAATATATGATATAGTCAATGAATAATTTATTGTTGAAATAACGTATTTACATTTAAATTTTACAGATTTAACGTAAATGAAGTCATAAAGGAGGATTATCAAAATAAGAATGGTTATGTGATGTGACAGTCCTTTGCTTGATATCTGTAGTGATGCGTGTATTTACCGAAAGGGATACAAATAGAGTGGACAATAATTTTATTTCATTCATAATAACAGAAGTACACAAACCATGAGTGCAATATGAGATGAATTTGAGAGGAGAAGATGAATGATAGGATAGTAACAGCTCCATGTGTTACATGGAAAAGAGCGGTAAAATCTCAAGAACAAACGGGCAATTATTTCAACAATAAATTATTCATTGACTATATCATATATTTATTGTTAAATTCTTTATGGTTTCTTGTTATACGACAATACAACGGCATGTATCATTTCCCCCTTATTAAACTTCAAGGGTATTCTCTTTTTCGTTTCCAAATCCGCATCACGATTTTTTTTTTCGAAAGGCAAACATTTCATGCTTATTTTCTTCAGAAAATTTCCCCTTGATGAATAAACGATAATTAAATTTGCCTCCCTCTGCAAAGTTGCATGAATTAAAATATACAAACCGTGAATAAAAGAAAAGTCCTGTCATTTTCAGATCTCCCCCCAACCACATCGTGCTCCAGCAGAAGATGCTAATAGAGGGTAGGCCCCTACATAATATTCAACAATGTCTACATTTTATTTTCCTTTTTTAAACGTATATGGAAAAATGCCTACATTTTTAAGTATACCTTTTAATTGTTCTTTAAAAGGAGCAAAATATATACACATGAAAAAAAAATCTGCTTGATCATCATGCAGCCACAATAGTGAATTTCGGGCCAGTTCGTATCTGAGCATGGGCAGATAAAGGTCAAATATCTGTGTCCAGAAATTTACGTGCGTCGCATGATAGCAGGTTTAATCTGTGAAAAAGAGTAAACTTTTACAATCCTAAAACCCGCAATTTGAGACTTTTCCGTTTACTTCCTGCAAACGAAAATAAAAAGTGAATTTGTTGAAGTACAGTCATTTATGATATTATATGTCAGATTAGCGCCCACACATGCCCAGTCGAGTAATTTTGATTCATATTTCACGAAATTTTGCACCATTTCCTTTCGCTTGCCTCCTGTAAACGTAAGCACTGTGTGCTGCTCATATTATCAGACGAGTGGTAGCGAAAATTAATTATCATTACAAAAGCATATTTCCCTTTGAAAATGGCCGTAAGTTTGGAGCCAGGCAGAAAACTTTTGTCTACGTATCTGCAAGGAAGATCGAGTTAAGCACATGCTGACATGTTTTTTCCTGGCAGCATCGAACGTCACTTCAAAGGGAATGCGTTAGATGTGACTCCAGCTCTTGAAACTCCTTGATTGTTCCAAGTGCACAAAAAGGACCTCTCCGTGTTTACAATATCTGTGGATATTTAGGATCATTAAGCGAACTGGTCTATTTCCGCATCTGCTAATTCTTCCGCACTTTATGTTTTTTGTTGTTGGGTTTTTTTTTATTTCCTGCCTCTGAGTCGGTCTTGCTCTGTTTTATTTTTCGCTTTGTTTCTCTCGTTATCTTTCTCCTACTATCTCTCCCTTTCTGGGACACATTATCGAATTGTTCCCTTTCTTTAACTCATGTTTACAACATATCGCATCTGGGAAAATACATGTATGGTTCGTTTTCATCAGAGCGCGGCCAGACCCATGGTCATCGAGCTATACGGCCCACATCGCTTTGTTGGGCAAGCACTTAACAATAAATGTGCATAAGAGTGTGTCCAACTGAACATGATTTAGTCAATGTGTAGTTGTTGGTGCTTATGGGGTATAGAAAATAATTAGAAATATTCTTTTTTTCAAAGCTCCACCACGAGGTTTCTTTGGAACCTTTTACATGTAATTAGAGGCATAATAATATTAGAACAACCGAAATATTTTCTGTTGCAATTAGTGGGGTCATTTCCTTAGAATGACTGTGCTTAGCAGCTACTACAGTCCAGATTAAACTGACCACCCACTAAATGCAGCAGGAAAAAAAAAATCAGTTTTCTAGCATTTTCGAAATTTCGCTTTTTTTTTTTCCTGGGGATGGTGAGGAAATTTCTCACAACCATCCCTGGGTGTATATGGTAGAGTCCCCAGTTTTCCGTTTTCTAAACTTCAAATTCCGTGTTCTTCGGGGACATGTACGAAACATATGACAAAACAATTATAAATAGTGGAAATCTTAGAAAAACGCAAGTTTCTCTAATATATTCGCTCTGTAGTATGCAGATCAAGCTTGGCGAACACATGCTAAATAGTGCGAACAGGTTTGATCGGCAAATTTTCCACTGATGCACGATTTTACTTTATTGGATTTTGCTTTGATTTTCATGATTTTCACTCAATTCTTCGTAATTCAGATTTTTAAACCTGAAAATCGCATTTTCCGTGAAATTCCGTGAATTCCGTGTTCTTCTCGAATTCCGTGAAAATTTTCCGTTTTCCGTAGGCCTATCGCGGAAAACTTGGGACCTTATGGTTCTGCAGATCAATGGTATAACTAGGTGGAAAATTGAGCAAATTTTAGAATTGTTTTTCACTAGGAAACCTTGACAAAAATCTTGCCTAGGGTTCAAATTACGAGAAAAAAAGTAGTGGCCCAACTTAAACTGTCAAAATAATGTGATTTATCATCATTGGTGTAAATGGTATTTACACTTTTCTCGAATTATTGACACATTCAATGTGAAAAGCCATAATTTTACAAATTTACCAACAACCAAGATGACAGAAAGGATAGTACAATTCAACGAAAGCCTTTCATTATCCAATGAAACATTGAACTAGTCAAAAAAAGCTAATAAACGACTAATCATGAAACATCCCCCACCCCAAACACACCATCTCTCTTTCCCGCACTCCCTCATTCTTCTCCTATCACCCTCTTCTCTTACTATCTCTCCCCTTTCTCAGAGCGTGTTTATACTCAACTTTAAAAATTCGAGGTGATGCGAGGTTATAACACCTCGCATTTTTCTCTGAAGAAACACATCGGGTAGTTGTAAAATACAAGTGGATGCGGGTGACAAAATGCGAGGTCATTCGAGGTGTCAAATAGAAACACACTCTCATTCTCTCTCCCTTCTCTCTTCTCCTCTCTCTCCTTTATCTTCCCCTCTCTCTCTCTCTCTCTCTCTTTCCTTCCTCCTACATGTATCCCTATTACATCTCTCTCCCTTATTCTCTGCATCTTCCCCTTTCCTCTCTCAGACCTTTCTCCTAACTCATTATCATACTTCTCTCGATGCCCCACCTCTCTCTCTCTCTCTATTATATATTTTGACCCCCCCCCCCCCCATTTTCTGAGGTTCTTTGACTCTTCAGAAGTAAACATAAAAACCAAATCACTGACAATATAGCATGAACATTTTATGCATGAATATATCTAACCTGGTATTTCATTTCATTTTTTTTAATACAAAACTTTACTTCAATCCACTCCGTCAGTGTAGACTTCTTTTAATTTCACCCTAAAGATTAACTTTTTAAACTCAGAAATATTGCACTGAAGAATAAAACTTAAACCGAGTTTAGTTAAACCCTCAGATATTATGGGCTCTACAAATTTCTTAGAGAAGTAGAGGTGTTGTGGTCCAATGGATAAGTCTCTGGACTTTGAAAGCAAGGTACAGGGTTCAATTCCTTGCTGCAGTACTAACATCCTTTGGCAAGACATTTATCTACATTCACCACACTCGTCCCAGGTGTTAAGTGGGTACCTGGTTGGATGCTTGCGAAGTCATTGTGGTTTGTTTAGCATTGTGAGCGTCTGCAAAAGGCGCCTGGCTGGAATGCTCCCCAGGGAGTAGAGAAGGTGCATACATTGCGTGCGGGCAAGCCCGAGTCCAATGACAGGGGTAATAATATCTCTGTAAAGCACTTAGAGACTTTGAGATGTACTAAGTGCTATATAAATCTAGAATATTATCATTATTATTATCATTATTATTGTACGTTGGAAATGTTTTTGTTTAGGAATAGATAAATTGTTCTTATTAGAATATATGAGGTGCAGACAACCACTTTGATTAGCCTATTTGGGACAGCTGTTATCTGTTCATACCCAAAGTGGCTATTCTTTGCAATTGCACTACATAAAAAACAACAAATAAAAACATGTTCTTAGGTGATTTATATGTACTGTACAATGTACATCCTAAATGTATAAGTTCATATATCATCCTTCTCCCCCCCCCCCAAATACAATTACTGTCAAAGGAATAAATATTTATTTCCAGGGAGCTTCAAAATATTTTCATAAGGGGTTGATAGTAGTATATCTCTTTTCTTGTTCCTTGTCATCATTTGAATTTGACTGGAAGGGAATGTCCCCTCCACCCTTCCTCTGCCCCATGGCTAGTCCGCTGCCTGTGATTAAACACAGTACATCCATTTTTTGTTAAACACAATTTCATATATGGTGTACAGTGAATGGGAAGAATAGTAATAGTTACACAAGTATAGCACCTAATACTAAGATTCTAAGCACTTTACATGTCATTATTACTGCCCCTGTCATTGGATTCTATTACTGTTCAATACAAAGTGCACCATCTCCACCATCTCCACTCCCAGCCAGGCATCATTTTACAAGCTCTCACGTACTAAGCTAGCCTCAATGACATTCACATCCTACTAGGTACCTATGTAACACCTGGGTGGAGAGTGGTAAACATGGATTAATGTCTTGCCAAAAGACCTTAGTGCCATGTTAGGATTTGAACCTTTCACCCTTAGAATGCGAGTCCAGTGAATGAACCACTACACCACAAGACATGAAAATGGCCAATCAAAACTGTCTAGTTGTATAATACATAGGAGACCTCTTCATAATAAAAATCCTTCGCACTACACAAATCATTGTTTTCAAAAGATGTTGTGGGGAAGTTGGTAAGAAGCACACGCTCTTGATCGACTGGGGTAGTGAGTTACATATAGATTCCCACTGATGCCTGGTTTCTTATGTTCTTCACCAAGACATTTAATCCACATTTGCTGCCCTCTACCCAGATGTAAATGGGTACCTGGCACTAATGGGTAATAGTAATATTAATGATAATTCATTACAAGAAGCTTAAGCACCCCTGGGTGGATATACTGTGCAGTATAATATCTTCATTATTATCACTGTTGGTTTTTTGGAAGATTTCATTTTTTAAAATGAATCCACCCTCAATCAAGATTTAGGCTAAATTCTATCTCCATCTGAAAACTCCATCTTACTGTAGACCAAAAGGATACAGTCCTCTATTATTGTTTCAAAAAAAGATATACATGCATGCAAAGCATGAAATACATCATGGTTCATTGCTATGACTATTTCTATTAGTATGCCATCCATGTCAAATGCCCCTAGCAAAGATTAAGGTAGTGATTCATTTGCAGGAAAGATGCCTGAATGTACTTCTATTGAGCATAACATGACTGCATTTCAGCCAATGAATAACACATTTTACACACCAGAAATTATTTCATCAAAACAACAAAGAATATACATGTAGGAATATTAAAGGAGAATGCAACCCAGACATTAGTCTAGATTCTGGACTCTTTTTATGAAGTTTTTATATTCCCCGAAACAGCTGCTAAACTCACTGTACGCGTCAAGTCGAGTGATGGCGGGTGCGATCCCGAGAACCTCAGAGAACCTGTCCATCCGGACAGGTTCTCGGGATCGCGCCATCACTCGACTTGACGTGTACAGTGAGTTTGGCAGCTGTTTCGGGGAATATAAAACTTCATAAAAAGAGTCCAGAATCTAGACTACCCAGACATCAGTGTGCTTCCAGTGAATGAAGAAGAACAAAAAGAGGAAACAGTGAAAGTTTGAGGAAAATCGGACAATCTGTTCAAGAGTTTTGAACAATAAAAGTTTAAGTAAATCCTTATTATGGGGATCCTTGAATTGACAGCTTTGCCAGCATCTGTGATGTCATCGTGGACAACTCTCCATTCATTTTGTACACAAATTTTATTTTTCAAGAAAAATAAAAATTCTTTTGATTTATTGTTTGAGTATGACATGGCTATATCACTTCTGCAAGCATTTTGGGAAGACTTATGTCGATTCCTTACTTGAAATTGCATATTAATCAATTTATTTGAAAAATTATGTACAAAATGAATTGAGAGTTGTCCACGACGACATCACAGATGCTGGCAAAGTTGCTAACTCAAGGATAACAATAATAGGGATTTACTGTAACTTTCAAAATTCATCATTCTTGAACAGTACGTCCGATTTTGCTCCAACTTTCACTGTTTACTCTTCTTGGTCATCTTTATTCACTAAGAGCACACTGATGACTGGGTTGCATTCTCCTTTAACCACAGGGATGGTAGTAGCATGATTTGTATTGCAAACAGATGGTCTATCTGTATATAGACTGATTTGGCTTATCATTGAGGGCAGCAGATGATCAGCCATTACCTGTGGTGTCCTGCCATAGAGTTACATACAACAATGCAGTGCAGCTGAATGGAGTACACAAAAATTACATACGCATTATGGGGGATACCGCAGTAATGGCACTGCCCACAAATCGATTTACAGGCTTAATCTCAAGCCTCTAAAACAAAGAAAAGATTGGTAATCAGTCCCATTATAATAAGCAAGCACATTTCACTGCACCTAAATAGACAAAAATTACTCAGCTGGAGAAAACGGTAACGGCACACACAAATAATTATGAACAGAGTACAAAGACAGCGGGCCATTTGGGAGGCAATGCATGCGGGGTGCATCTTTTTATTTGTATCACAATCTAGTACAGGGCAATGAACTAGCCCCAACCTTTATTTTTTTATACCTCTGCGCAGCTTGGTTCGCAAAAGAAATACAACATGAACATTCATGAGTGTGCGATGTCCTGAGATGCACAGTATGCTATTCAGCTATCAATATTCATGGTTCACACTTGACGGACTTGCTCGTCACGAACTTTATCATCTGAAATAAGTATTTTTAATGCATTTTCTGATATAATGTGGAATTCTATAACCTAATTCAGAGGATGCAATAATTATTAGCATGCCTTCATAGCTCTAAAATGAGTTTATAAATGGCAACAGCAAATCTCAGTTCATTCATCAATATACATGTAGTCCCATATGTGTATTTTTTGTTATGTTCTCATATGACCAGGGGCCGTATTCTGAAAACTGTTGCATCTCATATGACCAGGGGCCGTATTCTGAAAACTGTTGCATCTCATATGACCAGGGGCCGTATTCTGAAAACTGTTGCATCTCATATGACCAGGGGCCGTATTCTGAAAACTGTTGCATCTCATATGACCAGGGGCCGTATTCTGAAAATTGTTGTATCTCAAATATTGTTGTATCTACAATGTTAAGATCAAAATCAGGATTCTGAAAATTGTCTTAACTTTTGTCTGAATTTTTCTTGTAAAATGTATCTTTGTTCAATCTGCGCATGATTCTAATTTACATATGTGTGCTAAGGTAATATCTCAAGATAATAGGTATTCTGAAAATTGTTGTATCTGGTGTTGTGGCTCAGTGGATAAGTCCCCGAACTGTGAACCACAAGATCTGGGGTTCGAATCCCACCACAGCACTAATGTCCTTTGGCAAGACATCAATCTACATGTGCCACTCTCCACCCAGGTGTAACTGGGTACTGGCAGGAAGGAATTCCTTGAAAGCTGTGAGCACTGAAAATGGTAGCCTAGTTGAGCCAGGGTAATACTAGGAGCACCTCGAGCACCTTGTTTGGTGGATATGTGCACTATATAAATATCCAGTATTATCATTTTGTTTAGCTCATCTTTCATGGTGATTACAACAAATATTTACAACAGCTAGAGGCTGTTGTATCTCACAATGTCAGCAATTTTTCATTTACATCATTTTACATCAAAATGTGAATTGGTTCGAGCGAGTGGGATTGAGCCGTGGTTAATTAATTGCAGTTGATCGCGCACGCGCAAAGCATTAACCCTATTTTAACTGGGCTATTTCAGACCAAGTTTTTACTGAGGGGTGGTCAATTTGACCCCCCCCCCCCCCCAAGATCAATATATATTTTGGGTGATACCCAATTGCAGTAAAGTTTGCTGTAGAAACCATTATAACCAATGGGTTTCTGGTCTCCACTGGATCATTTTGATTTTGAAATCTCATTTTGACCAAAAATGCAGATAGCCCTTTGCTGCACTAAACCCTCCACATGTAAGACAATTTTCACCTTACAACAATTGTCTGAATACCACCTTACAATAATTTGAGCAAGGTATTATCTTTGTAAGATAATTGTTAATAGAAAAGTTAAGGCAATTTTCAGAATACCACCCCAGGTAACAGCTATAACAAGGAAAATCTCTTGGTCATGACAGCCTCATTATATTGAGTTTCCCCTGTAGTTTTCTTGAGGGAAATTACATGTAAGTAAATGAAATAGAATATTATGAGTGAGTAGTGAGTGTGACAAAAAAAGACATTGATGACACAGCACAATAAGCTTATTAAGGACCTTGGTTTTGAAGGTAATTGTCTGATATACAGGCAGCCAGTATAGTTTCAGTCAGAGAAGTCAATAATAGTGAGCTTTAGATTGGCAACGCGAGTCCTGTGACGCGAAATCTTGGCAAAAATGTTGTTATGCGCATGCACGAGACAGCTGTTTCCAGTCCGTCCTGCATCCTCCTTTTTTGCATGACGGTCCTGGGGCCAGTTTACTGTCCTCTCCAATTTTGTGACATGAAAGCTTTTTTGACCCCTTTTTATGACGTAACAATGGTTCACATTTGAGCGCGCGCACTTTGTCTGATCAACTACATCTTCCCAAAATCTAAAGAACCTTTTGCAACAGAAAAAGGAGAACGCATGTCACCCAGGAAGATTCCATGTCACAGGACTCGCGTTGCCAATCTAAAGCTCGCTAATAATAATGGAGGGGAGGGGGGGAGATCCTTGTACAGAGCTCATGTCTGGCATGACTGTCACTTCTGAGGCTCCATTACTAACACTCAAGGTTTAGCCAAGCTGCCACTATGTACCTTCCAGATGATGGAGAGAAAAAGACTTTTCTGTAAGGTTTGTTAGTCTCTTTTGTTGTGCAAGATCTATATGGACAAAGACTAACAGTTGCATAAGATATATCCAGTCTAGATAGTACAAAAACAAAAACTCATACAGTAGCATGACATGTTTCTCCACAGAGATGCAGATGATCCTTGATGTTTCTCTACAGAGAAGCAGATGATCCTTGATGTTTCTCCACAGAGAGACAGATGATCCTTTATGTTTCTCCACAGAGAGGCAAGTGATCCATGTCAACATACACAACATGAAGACTGAGAATCACTGATGGCTCAAACATACAATGATCAAGGGACATCAATCATCATCTCAACATTCCTTGCCTTAGATTCAGTCTGACATAGTATCTAAGACCATGGTATAAATACTTCTATTACAATCTCCTTTTCTAGGAGACTAACACTGTTTGTCACTAATATGTTTCTGACACAGAGCTTCGGCGAACAAATATTCCCTGTTCCTGGACGTGTATACAAAGCTTGTTCAACTACACTGTCAAACACTTTTCGCAGCAACAGGTGATGTACTATTCTGCAGCGTTCCATCCATAATTCACAGAGCAAGTGTATCTCTGACAAGTTTCCTGACAGCAGTCCCAACAGAAGCGTTGGTTGGTCCAGAGTTCTGGCAGCTAATCTGGATGATATTCAGAAATAATAAATAGTATTCTGAAGGTTTCATATTTCTTTATTTAACCCCTAAAGGCTAGATTTGTACTCCTTTTTTTGTTGGCAGGGAATAATAGGAAAACTTAGCATATAATGAAGGAAAACTGAACTTATACCTAATAATGAATAGACCTTTGAAGGTCAGTAACTATATGAACCAGATCGATAAGGTGTTGGCATTTTGTTCGTCCACGACACCATTTTATGGATTCTAATTTGCAGGTAACCATGGCAACCATGCTTTAACTTTTTTTCAGTGGTGCCCTTCACAATAAAACATAAACTGCTTTCTCCAATGAAGTACTTTTTTCCTACAGGCCTTTTAACTTTCAAAATTTGTCTATGTCAGTCTGTGACTAACTGATCAGGCTCATATTTCAAACAATTTGGGATTTATTCTTAACTAACTTACTCATACAATCGCATATTTACAGCATTTGCACAAAATACTTATGAGGAAGTGTCCACTGGTGAGGTTGCAGTAGGTAAAAAAGGCATTATTAATATTTCTGAAGTCTTACCTTGAATAGATATGGTTGAACATCTGAGAATGATGTATTGAAGACTGTATCGAGGAGAGGTTGATTGGGAGCTTTGGGTAGGTAATCATGTCTGTTCATAGCTTCAACTATACACACAACCTTCTCACCTAATAACTCTCCAAGCTTCTCCCGATATGCTTGCCTCTCTATCATAGTCAAGATAATAATGAGCATTATTCAAGGTTTGTTCACAGTTTCTCCCAGTATACTTATCTCTATATCATAGTCAAGATAATAATGAGCATTATTCAAGGTTTGTTCAGTTTCTCCCAATATACTTGTCTCTATATCATAGTCAAGATAATAATGAGCATTATTTGGAAGGCTTGTTCACATATCAAGCAGCTAACCCCTGCTGTAAGTTTTTTTTTTTTTTAAATGTAAATGATATATGAGGCAGCAAAAAAAAAGTAAAGGCAAAAATTATTTTTTGCCTCCTGGTGGCAAAAAGGTGTGGACCAATCTTATAACGTTACTTCAAAATATGACGTCACAAATTTGTCTGTGCAACTTTTGGTAAAACTTTCTTTAATTTAAGCTTGAACTATTATTGATGCGTTAATGCTCATCTCACTATTATAAAGGTGCTTTCACACATGATGTGACAGTGTGGTAACACGCTGTGTCACCAAACTTTTTTGTGTACAAGCCTATGGAATATAGGGCGACAAAAAAAATATCAACGAGGCAGGACACACTTTCGTTTGATGCCTAGATACAAAAAAAGGCACACCAATCAAATTTTCTAAAAAGTTTAATAGCACGAAAATTGTTGCCATGAGATTGCTTGCGCCATTTTTGACAATATGCTCTCTTATTGAGAGTTGACGCGTTAATGCGCATTCATTAGCATATGTGGTGACGCAAAGTCCCATCATGTGTGAAGACAAAACAGTGTGGCGCAACAGTGTGTTACAACACTGTCGCATCATGTGTGAAAGCAATAAGTGGTACAGTTTACCACTCCATATGAAAACAATAAAAAACCACAGGGATTTTCAACTGGAGTTTTCCCCTGGATATTTACACTGCACTCTTATATGGACAACAGCACCTACAAAATATTTAACATAATAGTAATGATAATACATTTATAAAAAGGAAATACCTTGTAAAAGAATTTTCTGTTTTCATGAAGTGACGGCTTACAGCCGTCCCGCATGTTTTACGTGTGCGGCTGAGATCCGTCACTTCCTGAAAAAAATCGATTGCGTCCTTGGTTTGAACACGTGTTCACGCGCAATTAGGTCAAATGCGCGCTCATCAAGTCCCATTTGTTTTACACACGAGCGGCTGAGATCCGTCACTTTGTGAAAACGAAATCACAGTGTGTCCTTGAATTTTGTGTTTTCACAAAATGACGGCTATGTTTACAGCTCATTTTCTTCCAAAATATGACAGGAATATGCAAATGATTACTAGCAAACATTGTCCAGAATATTCCCTATACCAGGATATAAAATTTATTCACTCTTCATACATTAAAGAGGTTGAGATTGACGTTTAAAACTTTGAAAGCGATTTACTCAAAACTAACTTTCTTTAAGTTGCACGCTCATCCATCACTTTGTGGAAACAGGGACAAAATGTCTTACCATGCTCATTACTAAGAGTGACTACATTAACCTTCAGAGTCCAAACCTCCCATGGAATACTCTCATCAGGGAATGGCCACCGATTCTTCTTCTTCTGATAGAACTCTAACGAAATCTAAAGAAGTATTACATGAGAAAGAGAAACAGTTTACCAAACGGTTATTCACACAAGATAATGTTATACAACAAAGAAGTTAAAACTTCATTCTAACCATGCTATGAGTACAAATCCTGCCCAATAATTTGAATCCTAACAAAGTGTTAGGATTGGCTACCTTTCTCTCCCTCAGAACGTTGCTTTCACTGAGAAGTTTATTCCCATGAAATGATTCACAACAAATAAACACTTCAAGTCAAAAGTTTCCTACATGCAAATCCCACCCACATTGTTATTTGGGACTTTTCGATTTACAAGTCGACATAGTGGACTGCTACATGTAAGCGATGAAGTCATTTTAAGGCACTGCGTGCATGAAGTTGACTGCCCCTGTTGACTACAGATAGAAACCTTTTAGATTTCAGTTGACGATACTTCAACAAGCCGTGAACGAAGGACGTCACAAGGCAATTACTAAAATGCATTATGACTTAGCAATGTGTGCAGTCAGTGTCTTGAATTTTTAAAGCATTATGACGTCACAATAAGCACTGCATCATTTTTTAATGCATTATGGCATCACGACTGAGCACAGCCTCTTAGATTTCTGTATGCATTATGATGTGACAAGTGAGCATGGCATTTTGGATTTCAGGAAAATCAAGGTGGACTTGTTCTTGATTCTAGTAGTTGACAGGGGAGATGATGTGATGCATGCCTTAAAATGACATCATGTACTAGTCCACTATGTGAACATGCAAATTGAAAAGTCCCTATTCTATGTTATTACTTCCATTCAGAATCTCAGTCCCAAAGATTTTTACATTTGAATTTCATATCAAATGCTATTGCAAATTATTCTAAAATGTGATTCATGTGCAGTCATCTGTATGAGATCATCATAGAGCTATCCATGTTACCTGTCCACTGTGTAGTCCATCACTAGATTTCAGAAGGTCTCTAAATCCTGATACTTCTTTCCTCAGATATGCATCTAATTCTGCAGAATCACATCGGATCTGAAAGAAAGAAGTCAGTTACCAGAGAACAGACATAATGACATGTATTGTATTTTATTGAACTTCATTGATACGAATCAATATTCTGTTCTTTTTTTTTTGTTTTCAACATAACATACATAAAGTTACATATAGAAACAAAAAGTCAGAGTAACAGCTATTTAACAAGAGTAGAAAAAGTGACAAAAATAACAAGAACAAAAAACCAACAACCAAGAGCAACAAGAATTGAGTCACTTTGGGGGTAATGTGATACATTAGATCAATTTGAGTGATATTTCCAGCTGAAAAAGTGTTGAAAATTTAATACATGTAACTACATTAATACATCCAAAAAGAGTAATTTTATCTACTGAAATGTATACACTAAAGTTTGGAAAACATTTCATGTGCTGAAATGAAAGTTAAAGTTAGGCTAGAAAACATGTTTGTGAGCTAAAAAGAAAATGAAATTGTTGGTCTGGTTGGAAGTATGGTCAGCCCTCTGCAGCTGAAGCTTACAAGTTGATTCAGGCCAAACCAGACTGGCAGGGCAATACATATGGGGCAAAGAGGTCCATTCATTCGTATCTTTTCTCAATTCAACATGCCATATTTCTTGGATTTTTTTTTTTTTTTAAATTGCAGTTTTTCTCATGTAATGATTTTGAAAATATGGTACATGTACCTGTTTGTAATATCATTTTTAATCATAACACATACTCGGGGTTTTTTTTTTAAAATGCTCTGAATTGGGTCTTCATGCGTAAAATTATTCCATCTCTGTACATTTTATATTGCGGCCGTGATTTGGCAAAACAATGCATCTCTGTTTTGGTGCTTTCAAGATATCAATGATTTTAGATTTTACTGATAGAATTGTTCTTGTTTCTCTCCAGCTGAATAATTTTCCAAGATACATTTTTCTCAATGTAACTAATATCATTCTTCTACTATCTAGTGTAAAATTAAATCATAAGATTTTTTGTTAAAAATATCAAAGACTCTTTGAAGATACGTTGTTTACCCAGATCACCTGAATGTGGCATCTCGTGCTTGATTTGGCAGAACAACATATCTTCTCTGCTGTGAGATGGCAAAACAACGTATGTCATTGTGCAGCGAGTAGTCTCGCTGCGCATCATTCTGCGCAGCGAATGTGATTTAGCAAAACAACGTATCTTCAGCTGCGATATGGCAAAACGACGTATGTCATTTCGTAGGGTATAGAAGT
Organism: Echinometra lucunter; assembly: GCA_029962745.1. Lineage (NCBI taxonomy): Eukaryota > Metazoa > Echinodermata > Echinoidea > Camarodonta > Echinometridae > Echinometra > Echinometra lucunter. Next base: position 10,108,073 of record CM057168.1, read on the forward strand.
CTCTGCGTGCATCATTCTGTGCAGAGATGGTGATTTGGCAAAACAATGTATCTTCTATCATAATCTGCAGTTCTGCCATATCACACATACACGACGAAGATTTGTTGTTCTGCCAGAAAAACTAGAAGCTCAAAGGAGAGGCTGTTAACGTAGCAGAACAAAGTAAGTCTATCTGGGACGCAAATGTTTTGGCAAAACAACTTGACTCAAGTTACATTGTTTTGCCAAATTATTTGGATTAATTTTGGAAAACTGCTGAAATTGAAATGCAATTTTCTTAAAACTGAAATCATTTTGAGAGCTGAATGTATCTGACAAGCTAAAAACCTGAAAAACCTCAAAATTTGAGATACGTTGTTTTGCCATATCACGGCCGAGTGGACGACACTTTGCTCAGAAAATCAGACACAGGCAGTTCAAAATAGCTTTATGTAAAGAGTAACACATTTGTATCGAAAAATACATATTAGAATCAAAATGATAAATATTCTTCAACAATTTCTCACTCTTTCAAGTCCATTGTGAATAAATGATGATTAACATAATTATTGTTCACTAGCAATAATGGCTTATTCATGAAAGCGCAACGCACAAAGTTAGCACGCCATGAGTCCCGGCTCTGGTCAAAACCAACCTGGTAAAAGCTCTTCATACAACTGGAAAAAAAGTAAAAAATATTTCTTATTGTACTGCTGATTTTTCATAATCACATGACTGGCAAATTAGTAAATGCAAGTATAAGCTGAAGTATTCCCCACACATCTGAAAAAGCTCAGGAAAATGCAGATCCCACAGCAGAATGGGATTACCTTTTGAGGCCGACTCGTTTGGCAATTAGTCTCGTGGCGCTTCAGTGATAAGCAATTTCTGCTGCTTGCTGCTGTTCTTGTTTGAATTAGCCGCAGAGTGTGGACTTGAAAGTGAAAATAACACTTAGAGAATATTATCTCGGAAAATATTCCAAAAGATGACACCAAACTTTCTTGACGACTTGGAAAATGTAACTTAAAAACTACTTTTTCGCCTTGGATAAATTTTGCAGTCGTCCACTTAACGAATGTCCCCAGTCTTGTCATTCTGTGTTTGACAGATAATTTCAAAACCTTAAAACTTTCAGAGTTGTCTCATCCTTTTTTCACATTTTTATCAATCTTTTTTCATCTTTTCCTATCAACCAACTTCTTGGACTTTCTTTGTAAATACCCAGTTATACTAGAGAGCATTATGTCCTTAGCATGCACTGCACATGTGCATATATTTATTGAAGATCTTCGTTATCTTTATCCTGTGTTTATTCAGTTCTATGGAATGTATATGGCGAGTGGAAGGATTATGAAGTACAGTAGTGAACTATGGACCATAAGGACCATCAAGGGACTATCATGAAGCTTTAATAGTGATAGAAGGTGAGTGATATTCCATTCCAAGTAAATTTGTAGTATACATGCTGAACTGTTGCTAGGCTAATGCCATGAGTGTCCTTGGAAAGTGTGTGTGTGTGTGCCTTATAAGTTTTCACCATTACTATTATTATTATTATTATTATTATTATTATTATTATTATTATTATTATTATCATTATTATTACTATTATTACATGTAAGTAGTGAGAACAGTCTGGGTACTTATGAAGAACAACCTTTATGGATTTTCAATTCTTCTGATACTGCAAATGACCAGTCTGCGCTTATTATACTGCATTTTCCGGGTAAAGGCCACATTGCCGTAATGCATGAGGTTTCAAAGGGCAAATGAAAAACGTATGAACATGTTGTCCCTGTGCATGTGCGCAATAGAAAGAAGCCCAAACATGCCCAAGCCATGATCTAGAAACTATGCTTAGGACGTCAAAGTAACACGCTTACAAAAAATGCCACACATGCGCTTTGAAAATCCTCTGTGATACTCGCCAGCTAACTATACAATATACACGTCTCCATGAGGGATAATGCAAATATCCGACTCACATAGCTAAAGACTGCATTGATTATGTTTTAAAGGTTCACTTAGCTGAAGTCTGTATTGGTTAAGATTATTAGACTCACATAGCTGAAGTGTGTATTGGTTAAGATTTAGACTCACATACAATGTAGCTGAAGTGTGTATTGGTTAAGATTTAGACTCACATAGCTGAAGTTTGCATTGGTTAAGATTATTAGACTCACATAGCTGAAGTGTGTATTGGTTAAGATTTAGACTCACATAGCTGAAGTGTGTATTGGTTAAGATTTAGACTCACATAGCTGAAGTTTGCATTGGTTAAGATTATTAGACTCACATAGCTGAAGTGTGTATTGGTTAAGATTTAGACTCACATAGCTGAAGTGTGTATTGGTTAAGATTTAGACTCACATACATGTAGCTGAAGTTTGCATTGGTTAAGATTATTAGACTCACATAGCTGAAGTGTGTATTGGTTAAGATTTAGACTCACATAGCTGAAGTGTGCATTGGTTAAGATTCAGACTCACATAGCTGAAGTGTGTATCGGTTAAGATTTAAAGACTCACGTAGCTGAAGTTTGCATTGGTTAAGATTCAGACTCACTTAGCTGAAGTCTGCATTGGTTAAGATTCAGACTAACATAGCTGAAGTGTGTATTGGTTAAGATTTAAAGACTCACAATAGCTGAGGTTTGCATTGGTTAAGATTTAGACTCACATAGCTGAAGTGTGCATTGGTTAAGATTTAGACTCACACAGCTGAGGTGTGCATTGGATAAGATGTATGTACTTACATAACTGAAGTCTGTATAATCACAATCTAGCTCCACCATTCCAACTGTACCAATAGAATAAGTTCCTTCTTGCTTGTACTGAAACTAAAAGAAAAATACAGGCCCATGAGTAAATCTCTCTCTTAGGGTGACCCTTGGGCCTCAGCTCTTTTATCTTAAAGGCATTGGCTAACTTTGTGAGTAGCTGATTAAAAAAATTCTCAAACTAAGATGAAACATGTGTATGAGTACTTGTATTTGTACTAAAAAACCCTGAAACCAACCATAATTTGGAATGAAAAAGTGTAAGACGCAAACAGCGATTTTATTATCCTTCATCTCACGAGACGATCACTAAGAGGATCAGTTTGCTTGAATTTGAAAATGCCGTTATGTGCCTCGCGTCGCGTAATTCGCCAATACACACAGTACGGTAAGGTGTGTCATACACGCATGCGCACTCCTCATGTCTATTCCCTTGCAACCGACCCTCGTATAGTTTTCAAACAGTGGTTCACATTTTTGATATTTAAAAATAGTTCCTGTGGATATCATAATTTGAAACTTTCAGACTGGTATTTTTACACTATTTTTTATCCCATTTTCAAGTAACAAAACAAGATTTTTTAAAATCATAACAATGTTAACTTTAACTCGTGGTGGACCCTCCATAAAAGTAGTACAAACATCTCCTAATATCAAATGAACAGGTGATGCATGCTTAATTTAGTCAATGGTCAGGGCTTAAACCATGAGCTAAAGTCTATGGTTTTAATTCAAGCAGCCTTCATGTATTCAGGCCTTTAAGATTTCTATTTTCAATTTTATCACAATATATGGTCTTTCAGTGATCAGCTTATTATCTAAAAAATACTAAACCACTTTAGCAGGTTATTATTAAGAGAAAAGAAAATCAACAATGCACAAAAGAGAGTCCAACTCTCCCATTTTTGGTGGGAGATCTCCTGCTTTGAGGCCATTTTCACAAAATCTCCCTCTCAAGTTGAATTTCTCCTGCCCAAGCTGTGTTTCTATCTTTTTCTCCTGTCCAACCACCTTTTTGAAAAAAAAATCTGAATCACTGGAATTTACCTTGTTTAGTGTTGTCATTATGTGAAAAAATGAGCCTATGGTAGCACCAGAGAACTTCTATAACGCTAAAAGTGGCCTCCGGCTGCAAGGAATTTCATGCTTTTGCGCTGGTGATGTGGGTTACACGCACATTGAGTCAGAGTCTCCCGTTTGCTAGGGGGTCTCGGCAGGAGAATCTCCCGCTTAAGAGGTGCTTGGGGTTGGAGTCTCTGTGATAAACAACTCTGAAAAAGTGTATCTGTGAACCAAGGTACAGTACTCATCTCTTTCAGGTTGTCCAATTACAGAGTTCAACATGAGATACAAATTTGATCACACCTTTGCCTTCCCAGTTTTTTAATAAAACATGAATCTGGAAGATAAAAAATAAGCTACCTTTCATGTCCTACAATAAAAAAAGGCAGTTTGAAAGAAGAAGTAACTTACCTTTCCAGTTGTCCGATGAAATAGTAGAGTATGAAAAAGACTTAATACAACTTCCTCTATCTGCCTCCCTTCAACAGTCTGAAATGAAACACAAGTACAGCATCAACTTATCAATTTCAAATGGAAAGCACCAAAATGCAATGAATTGTCAACTGATAGAAATTTCAAAATTCACTTTCAATATAAATTTTAGCCAATCAACTCATGACACACTATGAAGTGAATAGCATTTGATTTAGATTTAAGACATAAGAAAGTAAAATATAAACACCAGTAAGAAGGAAAGTAATAAAAGAATAATAGGGGACAATTATTTATGAGTAGAAAGTAATTTGAAATGGAAACTGGAATTTCTAATTCCAAACCCATTTGCAAATATAAAACGTTATACAGGAGTCAATGGGTGTGTCTGTGAATGTGTGCTTGATTCCTGCACAATAGCCTTGGACAATGAATGTTTTATTAATTATTCATGAGGAATCATCCTGCAACTGCTAGTCTTTATTCATTTACTTATACTAAAATCAGAAATAAAGTAAAATAATGCCCTTAAGATGTCTTTGATGGCTTTGAAGCAATCCGACTTCGCTTATCTGGCCTTCATTTATCCCGACTACTCCATTAACTGGCCGCGTCTCCCGGCCAGCTTCCCTCTTTTATTCTTCATCCAATTCACCTAAAAACCTGGGAGATGGAAACATCGTGGGCAATTTTCCATTTTGTTTTATTTTATTTTCATCTCATACAAAAAGATTATAGATATCTGAGATAGATATTATTTATCATTTACAATCATCTACAACACCAGGAAAAAAGATATTTTACAGCAAAAAGACCGCTCAACAGTCTACACTATAAATTTTCACAGAAAAGGAGTCCCACTACATTACTCTCATATGCGGCCATTTCACTTAATATGGGCAATTCCACAGTAACTGACGTTACCAAGATAGTGTACTAGTGGTATTAATTATATTGTAATTTTGTGAATGCACTTGCTTCGGCTTCTAATTGCTATAGATAAATAAGTTGATAATGGGGAAGAAACACATGGACAATTTTTTTTATCTCAAACTGCATTTCTTATCACACAGCAAGCGAAAAAGGGGCCGGTAACTGACGTTACGCAAAAAGACATGGAAAATGATGATGTCGAATCAAATATCTCATGTCTCAGACTTGTAAGGATTATGTAATTCATTTCACATTACACCTAGGTTCCTGGGACGAGATGTGCAAAATAATGAGCCATTTGAATAATTTGTTTTAGTGCCATGAAAAATTTACTGAAGGCATGTTGGTAACTGATGTTACTCTTAAATTCAGCGTAGGTTTTGCACATTTCCATTAGTGTTTCATTCATTAACTACTCAAAATCTGTTTAAGTAATCCATTAAAATCAATTAAATGAAAACAGATCAGAGAAAAATGAGTAAATATCAGAATAAGAGGCATTAAAAGCACTTTTCCCTTATCATGACCCCCATATGTGCAATTTTTTCTTTGTTTATATTATTCTCCGTAAGAAGGTCGAATTGCAAATTTTTTTATCTTAAATGTTTATTTGTAACAAAAAGAAGAGCTCTGTAGTGATTTTAGATTTTTATTTGGAATTAACAGGGTGCAGTGCGACTTCAAATTTTGAGCTCTGTGTCCCATATGTTGTGGATTTGCCCTTATACGGACGGGTGCCGGTCCAGACGCGGTCGGATTGTAATGTTGACGATGATGATGATGATGAAAAACTGAGTCAAAAATTGTTTTGTTTCCAAAGAAGACAATTAATAATGCTTCGAACAGGATAAATCACTAAGGTAATAAAAGAACAACAATCAGTATTACATGTATCATGGGTTTTCTTGATCTTTTTATCATTACATCACACATCATCATCATCATCATCATCAACATCATTATTATCATTTAGATGACTGGAATTGCTCTTAAGTTCTTTGATTGCTTCAATTCCATCAAAGACACCTAAGGGCATTTAAGTATTAATGATTATAATAAAAGGGGATAGATAAAGACTATCAATGATTGGGTGATTCCTCATGAATAATTCATAACACATTCATTGTCCAAGGCTATTGTGCAGGGTTCAAGCATACAATCACAGACACTCTGTAATAATAACAATGGGTGGGGAGTAATGCCCTTATATACGCTTTACTATTTAAGCTTAAAGGTGAAATTCAAAGAAAATCACGGAACAGGGTTAATTATATATGAATGGAAACGGGGAAGTATCCAGAAGACAGTGGTGTTCATTACTGCTCCTGTAAATTCCAAGAAATTATCTAAAAACAGATTTTCCGAAAGCCCCTCTGATTCTCAGAACCTGGAAGTGGCTGCGAGTGAAATGGGTCCCCAATGATGATGATGTAGGCACATGGACGGTATGCGGCGAGCTAGCGCTTGCATGTAATGAAACATTGTGAATAGAGATGATCGCATGCAATTTTGATGGATTTTAGATACTGTTATTAAGAGAGGAGGCAAAACTGCAGTGGATTACCTCATTGATGACATCAATTTTCTTTTCTTTTTTTGGTCAAAGCTGAATTTAAAGTAGGAAATTGACATGAAAAGGCAAAGAAAACAAAGCCCGGTGGGGATGCAAATATCAAACTACGTCCCAAAACAACGTTGCATCAAATTCTCAGATACTGTCTTGATCTCAACATTCCTTTCTACTAAAATCTCGTATTTATTATGATCGGAATGGCTAGCTAGTGTACAGAGACTGTACGTCACCACTGATCTCAGATAGTGTAGAGCCGGGGTGTAGAGATGAACATCATACATGTATTGCCTTAAAGCGTAGCTTCAAGTCTATCGAGGGATTTTTTCCCGTAATACTCTGATTAAACGTGATTTCAATAGGGAATTTTATTTGAACTAGATGAATCTTCGACCACGCGTGGTCGAACTTTATGCCTCTGCCATTACTAAATCAGAAATAAATGGCACTTCATGTTGATTTATTTTCATTTATACAATGACATCTTTGACCTTTAACCATGTGACCACCAAATCTAATGAGAGCATTGCCCTTTTCATATGCATACATGAGCCAAGTTTGTTGAACCGTCAAATGGTTACTGAGTTATCACAAGAACGAACCATTTCTATGTACATAATGACCTCTATGACCTTTGACCTTTGACCTTGAGACTCCAAAATCTAATCAGATCATTGTCCTTCCCATATGCATACACGAGCCAAGTTTGAAGTTGATCTGTCAAATGGTTCTTAAGTTATCGCGAGAACGAAAACGGGACAGACGTATGGACGGAAGGACAGACAACCCGAAAGCATAATGCCTCCGGCAACTACCTACGATAGACGGAGGCATAAAAGCATTTTTTCAAGGAATTTATCTTTTTAGTGCAGGTTATGATGATTTTCAAGCAAATAAACAGTGAAAATAACCCAGATACGAAATTATAACCTAACTAAGACCAGGGTTGGCGGATTTAAATCACGTTGATTTAAATCATGATTTAAATCACCATGATTTTTTTTTTAAAATCATTGATTTAAAATCACTTCCATTGAAACACGTACAAATCATTGACAAATTGTTTGTTCAAGGCAGTTTTAATTCTTCAAATCAACTGAAAAAATTTGAATTAACTTTATATCAACAAAAAATCAACAAATCCTTTCTATCTACTTAAAACAAATTAAAATCAAGTCAATAAAATCAGCTGATTCCTTAAAAATTAGAGATTTGTGTCGTCATCAGTTACTCCATTTTTTGTAAATGTCAAGTTTTTCTTCTGAAATTTTACATTCTTTGTCAGTAATTAATAGTGAAACAAGTTTCTTATTTATTCATTATCATTTATCACACAATTCAAGACTTTTCAGAGAGCAGTAGTGTAAAAAATATAATATGTAAAAGTCAATGACAAAAGGTTTGTTGGCAGTTTTCCAGTTTTGATCCTTCACAGTTATACTTCTATCACGTGAAATTTTTTAAAAAGTCATCTAATCAACTGATTCCACATGCTTATTTCTTCTTGTTACATTTATCATACAATTAACATAATGTAGTACAGTCACAATTTGACTGTTGAAAAAAGCTTTCTCATATACATTGTTGTACCTTTTAAGTCACTGGCTCATTTTATGTTCAGTGCTATGAAAGTTTTGTATCTGCATGTAGCAATGGAAAGAGGATCTGTAAAAACAATTTGCAAAACTCAAAATAAACTTTTAAAACTACATTTAAATCTTAAGATGTACATGTAGGTACAGTGTACTTACATGTAAGTTACAATCAATTACAGTTATAAGTTGTGTCTGATTTAAAATACAATGCTTCTTTTTTTAATACATATGTTGTAATATCAGCGGTTTTGCTTTAATAATAATAATAATAATATGCAACATTTATATAGCGCTTAATACAAATGTTTCTAAGCGCTGCATATCATTACCCCGGCTTTAGCACGGCTGCCCTGATCAGACGCTCGAGCATTCAAGGAATTTCTTCCCACCGGGTACCCCTTTACTACACCTGGGTGGAGAATGACAAATGTAGATAAACGTCTTGCCAAAGGATGCGAGTGCTGTGGTGGGATTTGAACCCCGGACCCTGTGGTTCAAAGTCCGGAGACTTATCCACTGATCCACAACACCTCTTAAGTCAAACTTACAGTTGTATAGGGTCAAAAGTTTTTTTTGGTTTTTTTTTCCTACTTCATGTATCAAACAGATTTTTAGAGAACATGTGAATAAGAATTGTAGATTAATGTAAAAATCACAGTAACATAATGTAGTGCAGTCACCCTTTGACTAAGCTGTCGCTTATATTGGTCTCTCCAACACTGACAGTTTTGCATCTCTATCTGTAGCAGTAACTGTAAAACTGTCACAAAGCTGTTGAGTGCACATTTAGTGTCTTGAGATTTTCCTCTGGGATTTTTTTTAATACTGAGTGGAAATTCACAGAAGGGAATACTCTCTACTCACTGGGAATCCCTTATGGAAGTTTCCTTCATAGCCCTACATGTATGTGTGATAGAATTAAGTTCATATACATGATTCCTCAAATTGATTTTTATTTGCCCATTTTGACTAGATTTAATTGCAAATCATTATGGTTAAGACAAATATTAGGAGTGAAATGTATGATAACATTAAAATTGATGTCATTGTAGGGTGAGGTCTTTTGGTAATTTAACTTTTTTCGAATGAACTTCAAAAAAATATTTTTAAAAATTTAAAAAATCGATTTAAATAAAAAAAACTGATTTAAATTTTTAAAATCTGATTTTTTTTATTTTTATCACCAAAGGCCTAATTGAATTACAAGCCAAATTACTCTCACCTTCGCCTCATCTAACCTACATACCACATACAAACAATTGACTACTGAAATGTCGAGTATTGAAAAGTTAACTTGGGCTTGTAAGCACAGTCTTGTAATTAGCTAATAGAAAAGAAAAAAAAACAAATTAGAAGAAAGGTGATTACTGTTTCTATATTTTCTTTAGACAAGTTCAAACTATTCACCAAGAAAACAAGTTTAAATTCAAGAAAACAAAGTATTCCGTCTATCCCTCTGTCTTTCGTGAATTATAACACCCCTAAAATTAAAATGGTACGCCCCACAACCGTTACATAGCATGTACAAAGGAGACTGTTGTATTATATTATGGGATTTTTTTTTCCTTTCTAATTGCAAAAAGTCATCGTTAATTTGTAGAATTTCTCCGACATGATATGAATAAATAGAATGGTTGAAACATAATTTGAAAACGTTCACAAAAGGATGAATTCATCTAAACAATGCAGAAACATCGTTTTAATCACTCGGACATGACACATCACATTCACCACATTCACCACATTCACAACACACCACATCACAGGCTATTGTCCATGTGATGACGTCACGGATCTCGCATCGAGTCGGGCAACGTATGCACAGGCAACATTGGGGGTCCGTTTTATCAATTTTTGACAGGCAATATTTGTTTCCCATTTACTTTTCATAAGTTTCAGTTGGTTTCATAGTGATTTGTGCACCATAAACTTTATTTTGATATGAAATTCGAGCATATTCAAATCCTATGAATAGCAATTTTAATAGTCCACAATGCAGGTTTAAACTTACATGTATACCATGGTTTAAAATAAACTTCTTTTAAGAATTCAGGTCATTAAATGCAAATCGGAACTTGCAGTGAACAGTATTTACCAATTCAAATGTTTGTGATCTAGCATTCATGGTTGGATGTTGGAACTAATCAGCAGAGTTTCATCACTGTTGATTCAAATGGAGATCTAGAAGACATACACAAATAAAAAGAAGAGTCATAAATACAGCAATACAAAAATAAACAATGGGGTTGAGACCATTAGCTAAACACCCTGCAAATATGTGCAATGCAACACGTTTAATTTTCCAAAATTTTGAGGTGACTGAGTAGCAATAACATAATTTTTGTTTGCAAAATAGTCAATAATTTTCCTTTATTTTTCATTTCACAATTAGTAACAAATCTAAGGTTGAAAATCACATCAGAGTAATTCCATGGTACAATTCATAATTCCATTACTCACAATTTTAGAGTATTGCCTATTATGTACCCTGCCTTCCTTCTTACTATTCAATACTTTGAAAATACAGTGTATGCCCATTCTTTCACCTGAATTCTTTCATTCCAACAGTTTTCTACCTACATTCATGATATTTATGTACATGTGTACCATGGTAACAGAAAAAAGCGATACTTTAAAAAAACAACTAGATCAATCTTCGACCACACGTGGTCGAACTTTATGCCTCCGCCATTACCAAATCAGAAATAAATGGCACTTCATGTTGATTTATTTTCATTTATACAATGACATCTTTGACCTTGACCTTTAACCTTGTGACCCCTAAATCTAATGAGCATTGCCCTTTTCATATGCATACATGAGCCAAGTTTGTTGAACCGTCAAATGGTTACTGAGTTATCACAAGAACGAACCATTTCTATGTACATAATGACCTCTATGACCTTTGACCTTGAGACCCCCAAATCTAATCAGTTCATTGTCCCTTCCATGTGCATACAAGAGCCAAGTTTGAAGCTAATCTGTCAAATGGTTCTTAAGTTATTGCAAGAATGAGCCATTTTTATTTGTATTATTACCTCTATGACCTTGACCTTTGACCTTGAGACTCCAAAATCTAATCAGTTCATTGTCCCTTCCATGTGCATACAAGAGCCAAGTTTGAAGCCAATCTGTCAAATGGTTTTTAAGCGATCACGAGAACGAGCAATTTTCATGTGTATTATTACCTCTGTGACCTTGAGACTCCAAAAACTAATCAGATCATTTTCCCTTCCATGTGCATACAAGAGCCAAGTTTGAAGCTAATCTGTCAAATGGTTCTTAAGTTATCGCGAGAACGAGCCATTTTTATGTGTATTATTACCTCTGTGACCTTGACCTTTGACCTTTGGACCCCAAAATCTAATCAGATAATTGTCCCTCCCATATTCATACCTGTGCAAAGTTTGAGGTTTATCAGTCAAATGGTTGTTGAGTTGTGGTGAAAACGAACCATTGCTATGTACATAATGACCTCTATGACTTTGACCCTTGACCTTGTGACCCCAAATCTAATCAGATTATTTTCCCTTCCATGTGCATACAAGAGCCAAGTTTGAAGCTAATCTGTCAAATGGTTCTTAAGTTATTGCAAGAACGAGCCATTTTTATTTGTATTATTACCTCTATGACCTTGACCTTTGACCTTGAGACTCCAAAATCTAATCAGACCATTGTCCCTCCCATATGCATACACGAGCCAAGTTTGAAGTTGATCTGTCAAACGATTCTTAAGTTATCGCAAGAACGAAAACGGGACAGACGGACTGACCACCCGAAAACAATGCCTCTGGCAACCACCTACGGTGGGTGGAGGCGTAAAAATGTATTGTACAATCAAACATGCATCGTGCCATCATCTTTTGTCTGTCAAACAATAGGTACCCCTCCACTTTCATTGTCTGAGCCCCACGTTCTGCCGCCTCTGCACAAGTGTGCTTTCCCACCGGGATCGCAGGAGACTAAAACCCAATTAAACGATATCAAATCACAAGAAAATATTAAACTGAGTGTTGCAAACTTACTAACCTAGGCCTGTTTCTAAGTCTGTCCTGTGCCTGATTTCATGTATTTTCCTACAAATCCTCTATTTTGTCAAATTCACCACCAGTCACTCATAGTCAATTTAGTGGGGCATAGCCGACCTATTGTGCATTTTGGGTTAATGGAACCAAATTTGGCACAAATGTAGATGTATGTAGTATAAACAAATTCAGAAGAGAGGACATCTCAAATTCTGCCCATGGGGGCCATGGGGGCTACCTTTAAAAAATGGTCACGTAGGGGCACCTTTTCTTTACACACAGTCAAAAATCTTACTGTAAAAAGTTTATTTTAGGTAATATGACATCAATAATCCATATTGAAATGTTTCAAGGCATATTTCTGAAAAAATAATTTAGGGGCTCAATTTGATAAAAGGGTTTTTTTGAAAAAATTGAAAATAACCCTCAGTTTACATCTTAAAAACACAAAATTCAGCACACCAGGTAGACTAATACATTATAACAAGATTTAGATGTGGAGACATCTCAGATTCTGCCCTTGGAGGAAGTGGGGCCATTTTGAAAATTATTGCAATGGGGGCATTGTTTTCTATGAACACAGCCCAAATGAAATGTGGCAAGTGAATTTTAGGTAATATAGTATCAGTAAACCATATTCTGATGCTTCAGGGCTGAATATAAATATAATTTAGGGCTCAATTTGATAAAATGGGGGCTAAAAAAAAATCGAAAATAGCCCCCAGTTTACCTCTGTCTTGGAATAAAAGTACTAAATTTGGCACACAGGTAGATTAAGACACTATCACAAGATTTAGATGAGTAGACATCTCAGATTCTGCCTTTGAGGGCCTTGGGATCCATCTTTAAATAAAAATGGTCACCATAGGGGCATTTTTCTGTATATTAGGTCGAAAATCTAATGGGAAAAGTGAAATTCAGGTAATATAACATCACTTTTTTACAATCGAATGTTTCAGCACTCGAAAATGTTTTTTAAAAACCCATAGTTTAGGGGTCCATTTTGAAAAAATGGGGGCTATTAAAAAATATTTAAAACAGAAAGCACTCGGTTAACATCTATTTTGTAATTCAAAACACCAAATTTCGAACACAGGTAAAGTAAAACTATTTCACTCGATTTTTATGTGGAGACATTTCATTTTCTGCCCCTGAAGGCCAGGGCGGCCGCCATCATAATAAGTTTTGTATACATATGCATTCTAAAATCATTGGAAATTGTGCACCATGAATAATTTGGAATGCAAATTGCTTTTCTTTTTAATGAATGTTTCGGATTTGACCCATACATGATACATGGAAAGAGGATATTCGCAGCCATTCTCTCTTTTCTTTTTTCTTTTTTTTTCTTTTTTTTTTTGCGGCGGGGGGGGGGGGGGTTGTGTGTGTGTGATTGGCCACTTTTTGCTAATTCAGGGAAATAGTCTAAAGAAGTTTAGATTGGCTTCATTGTAATCAAAAGAGGTATCAAATGTCACAAAACGTGTCACATTTTGCTAAGAAAACAGTTACCCAATTACTTAATGAAATGGGTAGTATAGTATCCATATAAAGAAAGAAAGATAGAGAAGAATTAAAAAAAACACCTTTTTAAAACAGTCATAGAATGCATACAACTTTGTAATCAAGACAACAGAATCAGCACATGACACACATGTAAATTAATGCATCAGAGAATTCCCGATTCTCTAAGAGATAAAAGAAATTTTGCCCCGAATGTCATGGTGGCTAGTTTACAAAATGAATGCCATATAATCATATGTATTTCCTAAAGTGTGCAAGTTATCTGTGGGTTAATCAAACTTGCAAAACACAATTACTTAAATATTTACAAATTATTTTATTGTTTAGGTACCCCATCTTGAAGGACCCCTTTCCGTAAACATTTATTTAAGAAACAAAGATGAGTTTCAAATTCATATTATGACCATGCAAGTTCACGTCCAGTTCACATTCAATGAGAATTTGGGATAACTATTTTCTCAGCAAAATGTAACATTATTTGTAACATTTGAAACCTCTTTTGATTAGAATAAAGCCAATCTAGACATCTTTAGACTATGTCCCTAAATTAGCAAAAGGGGCCATTACCAAAAAAAAAAAAAAAAAAAGAGAGAGAGTGGCTGCAAATATCCTCTTTCCAAGTATGGGTCAAATCCAAAACATTCATTAAAAAAAAAGAAACAATTTGCATTCCAAATTAGACATCGATGCACAATTTCCAATGATTTTAGAACGCATTTGTGTACAAAAATTATTAGGATGGCCGGCCGCCCCGGCCTTCAAGGGCAGAAAATCAGATGTCTCCATCTATAAATCTTGTGATAATGTCTTACTTTACCTGTGTACAAAATTTGGTGTTTTGTATTACAAACTAAATGTAACCTGAGTGCTTTCTGTTTTAGATATTTTCAAATAGCCCCCATTTTATCAAAATGGACCCCTAAACTATAGGTTTTTAAACAACATTTTTGAGTGCTGAAACATTCGACAGTAAAAAAGTGATTTTCTGTTTTAAATATTTTCAAATAGCCCCCATTTTATCAAAATGGACCAACAAACTATGGGTTTTTAAACATTTTTGAGTGCTGAAAAATTCGATGGTAAATAAGTGATGTTATATAACCTGAATTTCAATTTTCCCATTAGATTTTCAACTGTGTATAATTATAGAAAAATGCCCCTATGGTGACCATTTTTAAAGATGGCCCCCACGACCCTCAAAGGCAGAATCCGAGATGTCTCTACATCTAAATGTTGTGATAGTGTCTTTATCTACCTGTGTGAAAATTTTGTACTTTTATTCTAAGACAGAAGTAAACTGGAGGCTATTTTCATTTTTTTTTATTAGCCCCCATTTATCAAAGTGAGCCCCTAAATTATATTTATATTCAGCCTTGAAACATCAGAATATGGATTACTGAAACTACATGTATATTACCTAAAATTCACTTGTCATATTTCATTTTGGCTGTGTTCATAGAAAACAATCCCGCCATTGCGACATTTTTTTTAAAATGGCCCCCTCGGCCCCAAAGGGCAGAATCTAATATGCCTTCACATCTAAATCTTGTTATAATGTATAAGTCTACCTGTGTGCCGAATCTGGTGCTTTTTAGATGTAAACAAGGGATTGTTTTCGATGTTTTTCAAAATAGCCCCTTTTATTAAATTGAGCCCCTAAATTTTGTTTTCAGAAATATTTATGCCCTGAAACATACGAATAATAGATTACTGATGCCATATTACCTAAATTAATTTTTCACTGTAGATTCTCGACTGTGCATAAAGAAAAGGTGCCCCTATGTGACCAATTTTAACGATGGCCCCCACGGGCAGCATTTGAGATGTCCCCTCCTCTGAATTTGTTTATATTACATATACACTGAATCTACATCTGTGCCAAATTTGGTTCCATTAACCCAAAGTGCACAATTCGGGTATATTTTGTCACTATGCCGCTCCACTAATTCTCGCACAGCTCCATACTGTACAAATATTTTGATCCTAGACTGAAGTTAGCAATTGATTTACACTGAAGTGTGGAGCATGCTATGTTAGTATTTTTTTTTTTTTCACTTTCACAAGCTATCCAATAAAGTCTACTAGGGTCTACTACTACTTCACACTTCAATGTAGATCAATTGCTAACTTCAATCTGAGATCAAAATATTTGTATGGAGCACTAACAAGTTAAGCTGCTTTAGCCTTTTAGCTGTGCAAGAATTGCATAGATCTACATGTATGTGTGACTGGTGGGTGAATTTGACAGGAAAAATACATGAAATACTAAGGCACAGGACAGAAAGATAGTAAGAAATAGGTTTGCAATACTTAGTTTAATATTTTCTTGTGATTTGATATCATTAAATTGGGTTTTACTTTTAGTCTCTCAGGGTGAAAGCACACACAACGTGCTGTAGCATGCAAATAGCTGACAATAGGAAAGTAGGCCTAGGCCTTACTGCAGCAGCCCGAACGCATAGCTTTTGGGCTGCGCACTTCATCATAGGAAAGGTTAGGGGCCCAACTGTTCCAAGCTCTCCAGCTCTCCATAGTGAATTATTTTCTTATCAAAGTAGTATGAAGGAATTTCAGATACTTACAACGGCATACATAAGGCTCGACACACAAAATTGGCTCCCGGCCCACCATTTTTCAAAAAGTGATAAGTTTGGTGGCCTGAATCGGGCAACCAGAAAATTTTAAGTTAACGTGATTTACGTGCGTGTTAATTGTACACATTTTAGCTCCTTCCGCTATCCGAAATGCAAGTCAGTTTGTTCGCAGTTCATCAGCGACGACGCAGTTCGAGTTAGCCCAACATCACTCTAATTGCTCCTGGATCTAGTTGCGGTGAGCCAGCCAATCTCATATGAAAGTTAGATTAGTCTTATGGCAGTATATATAGGCCTAAGTCTGCAGCAGAGTGTATTTTCCGTGCACCACACTAGGCCTGTTTCGAGTCTAGTACACCATTAAACATCTGAAAATGTCACTACATGAATAACCGAATTTCTATCGACTACTCGGAAACATAGCTTGAACTTCAGAATGATCCATCAAAAATGCGAAATCATTAATGAAATCAAGAGTGTTTCTCTCCATTTCAAAGTTTTAAGGTGTGATGATGTCATACAGATGCCTTAAATTCACATGAGAATATCTTTTTTGATCACCAAACTCTTATGTCTCGCGCAGCGAAAACAAGTGTTTTCAATAATATTCGAAAGTCATAAGCCCTAATGTGTGTGTGTGAGAGAGCGACTTAATCGCGCATTGCACCATCGTTCACTACAGTGATATGCACCGTAAGCCAGGGCTGCCAACACTCACGCATTGAGCGTGAGACTCACTCAATTCACCCATTTCTCACACTCTCACGCTAATCATGAAATTTCTCACGCACGAATCTGAAATAACTAAATATAATAATAAAAAATGATAGATTTCAAACTTACTGTTGAAATAATGGAATATTTAGCCAAAAGTAGATAAATTAGATATACTATATTCATAAAATGATCCTGCAGAAGTATATAATTTCAATATTTTTTGCTCGCTCGCTTCGCTCGCTCGTTTAGATTTGATTATTCATTACCTGCACAAACATAATACCCCTCCCCGCTTTTGTAGAAATGCACAAAGGAGAATATTTCACTAAACAAAGACTCACGAGCTGGGTATTAACTTCAATCAAGATCCATATGAATGGCTTGGCATCTTCAGCGCCAATTATGAGAACAATTTAACAATTTTGAAGCGATCCTTTATTCTTTTATTAGAAAAGGTGGAGACGAAAATCTGAAAACCACTGAAGTGTAACATCACTGTACCAACTTTAGTATCTATTTTCTCAAGAAGAGGCCAACCGGTGAATGCAAAGCAAAAAGCGAGGTAATAAGCTAGAAATTTTGCACCCTTTCCGCTCTTCTGTCGATGTTGGCCTACTTCCGTGAAAATTCTGATCTGCACCTTGGAACTATAAGTGCCCAGGATGCATTTTTTGTCAACCAACCTAATAGAGAAGTATATTGAAAATATCATTTTATCATTTATAACCTTACCAAATACTGGCGTAAATTGCAATACGAGTCCAGTGTTGTTTTCATTTTCTACAAATTTACTTAACCATAAATCTATCAACGAACACGGCCTCCTCATTCGTTTGAAAAAGAATACAGGACTGTGTCACTGTGGATCTACATAAAACACCTCATCCATGGGAAGAGGTGCAGAAATTAGAATCAATATGAGAATCTCCTCCTTCTAATTTAATTACCTTACTCATAATGGGATTCCGCTGAATACACTAGTTTTGTTTGGCGTCAACTTTTAGATGGATGCCAATAAAGATGATTCTCATAATTTTTGCTCACTGGCTGCACTCGCTCGCAATTACCCTAAATATTGTGCCTTGTGCTCTGGAGTCGAGGCCCAACAAAGTCCCGTATTTCAGTATCGAAAATCTGGTCACCCTGACCCTAACATGACCGCCCCGTGCACATAATGACAATGAAGATGGCAACAGAGGAGGCTTGATACAAGAAATTCTCTGTTTGGATGCTTGCTTGTTGCATCTTCCCATCATCTGCACCCAAGAGTACCTTCATCCAAAACCTGGGTCAAACAGAGAAGGGAACTAGATAAAGACATGCTTGGCATTTCAACAAGTGGGTATTCTATGTTTATCACTTTCTTTGCATGTAAAATTGTATATATTTTTTCTCTTCATAATGCCTTTAGGTATATGTTAAAATACTCTATAAAGTATGCACCAGATCTTGAAAAAAAAAAAAAGCTCAACACCGTAGGAGGGGGGGGGGGTCGCCCCCACACCCTCCCCCTCTCCCTCGCTTCGCTCGGTCGGGATTGGTCGCTTCGCTCCCTCGCCCTTCGCTTCTCGTATAATCTCACTCTCAACTATTATCCAATGTTGGCAGCCCTGTAAGCAAGTGAGCTCACTAATGTAATCAAAGATACGCTATCACAGTCAGTGTGGCAAAATATTTTTGGAACATAGCAATGAAGGAAGACGAAAGGATTACCAAGAAAAAAACATTCATACTTGCAAGTAAGCGCTTGTTTGTTAGTTATATGGCCTTGCTGGCGATTTGTGATGGGGATTTCAATCATTGGAGTTAGATTTCAAATTAGGGCTGTTACCGAACCGCCAAACCAAACATGGCACTTCCGAACAGGACTGAACCGAACCGAACCGAACTCAAAGGTCAAGTTCGGAAGTTCGACAATTTATAACATAGGATCAATGATTCCGCCCTCGGTGAAGACCTTGTATTGAATTCATTATGCTAAATTGGAGATACACCTTTGTTTTATTAAAAAATTAATACTTACATTTATTGGTGGGATTTCTTTTAATTCATCTTCTAAAAGTTTTTCTTCAATAATAGATAGAAAACCACTAAATACAGCTTGTGTCTCATTTTTCCTTTGATTCTGATAAATTTCATAATATTTGGCACCATGAATTCCAGTTGTTTACCCCAAAATCATGTTAAAAGCTTGAAAACATGCCCAAAGATACTCATGATTATAATCGATCGTAATGAGGTTGTAATCGATTAACAATCAAAATCTTTCATAATACTAAATAAATATCTTTTAAAAAAAGTTTAAAAATAGAAAAACACTGCTTTATTGATAATTTCTTTTAATATTTTCGTCCTTTCCTTTATTTCGTTTTTTCAATTTTTTTTTCTTGTTTCCTATTAATCAGTATATGAAAATTATCTTTCTCTTTCATTCAGAAAATAAAATAAATAACAAAGAATCATGCAATAAATGCAGTAACTATTTTTGTCATGCAAAAGATATTTATAAGAAACAGTGACTTCCAAGTGCAGAAAAAAGGAGAGAGGGTTCTGGTGTTCATTTGTTATCGATGCTCACCCTATTATATATTTGTATACTGTATTGCCCAACCCCGAACTGAACCAAAGTTTGGAAATAAAAGTGCCGAACTCTGCCGAACCGATCCAAACCGAACCCGAACTTGGTGCTAAATTTACAGCCCTATTTCAAATGACTGCTAAGCGCTTTCATCGTAATGTATACGTAGTTTCAACACGGCCGAATGGGATTTTGTGCACCGACTGTTACGCTCCACTTCCGGGTTGGCGCCATCTCTTGTCAGCGGACGAATAATTGAAACATGATTTCACCAATTATCAATGAAATACCAAGCAAATGCCGATCTATTTGGCTTTATTTGACCAGGATTTTTATTCGGTCCTCACAGAAATAGGTAGAAGGCTATTATTTGAATTTTTAAGAACTGGACAAGCAATTCAGTTCTTTTCAAAGCTGCTTTATTGCCAAGTTTCTTTATGAAAATCGGACATTACCGTTAGGGATATTGCGCACGCTGTTACATGTATATGGGTATGGGACTGGCCTCACTCCGGTGCTGCAGCACAGGTGCAGCTCCGGCGCAGGGCTGAATGGTGGCAGGCTACGAACAGCTGGAGTGGTCGGCCGACTGGCCAAATGAAAGTACCAAGTAGTCGATTAATCGTCAAAAAAAAAATGACCGTTTAAACGAATACCAAAAATGGGCTTTCAAAACAGCTCTACATTGGAGGGTCATTGAAAGGAAGAATTGTAAAATACATGTAATCTGCAACTTTATCATTGAATATGATCATTTCAGGATATAGGAGGGTAAAACAATAGGTTTTAATCATTCTAACTACATTTTATTATAATTATTAAATGTTTTTCTTTGTTTTTTCGAGCCACCAAATTTCATTCTCGGGCCACCAAAAAAAGAAAAAATAATAATTTTGGTGGCCCAAATGGGCCACCAAGGAAGAAAGTTAGTGTGGAGCCTTGGCATACAGATAATTTTTGTTACAATTTTTGAAGAGGATGATACAAAAGTGAGGGTATATTTTCCCAGACCTTTGATGAATCTTTTCCAGAAGCCGTTGTTAGTTTGCAAATGCGCATGTCTAAATTCATGTTTTTGTAGGCCTATCTGCTATGTGGAACGGCGATCGCCAGAATGGCTTCAAATTGGCGTGCAAAAGGGAAATTTGATGGATTCTAAACACATTTAAGGTGAATATGATTTCTGTCCAGCATACTTAAGATAGTAGCATTGTATATAGGCCTATACTTTATCAAAATCTTAATTACTTAAAGGCATTAGTCAACATCGGTTATGATTTTTTAAAAACTCAATTTGCTACTTGAAAATGGAATAAACATACACTGTTAGGGTTATAGTGTAAAAATATCAGTCTGAAAGTTTCAAACTATAATATCTACAGGAAGTATTTTTAAATATTAGAAATGTGGACCCAATGTTTGAAAAGTATATCAGGTCAGTTGCACAGACTAGACGTAAGGAGTGCGCATGCGCACATGGCTCATCGGGCCGTACTCTGTGTATTGGCGTATCACGCTGAGTGAGGCAGATAACGGTATTTTTGAACTCGAGCAAAACGGTCCTCTTATCTATTGTCTCTGAGACCAAAAATGATAAAATCGCGGATTGCGTCTTATCTACAGTTTTTCATTCAAATTATGGTTGGTTTTGGGGGTTTGAGTACAAGTACTCATATACATGTTTCATCTTTCTGGGTTTGAGAATTTTTTAAATCGGCTGCTCATGAAGTTAGCCAATGCCTAAAAAGTTTATTAGGAGTTTTCACTGTGGCAGATTAGAGCTCCTCCGAGAAGCCGTGGTTCCAATCAGGAAGCTGCCATGGAGTGGCAGCGTCCTGGGGCTAGCCTCGGCCTAAAGTTAGTGTTCTTACTGTTACCAATGAATTTGGGGGGACAGAGGCAGAGACAGAGCCAAGAGCAAGAGCTGTGTCACCAGTGATCAGAAAAATATTTTTCAAAATTCATTTGGTCAAGACAATTTACATCCAGTTGGAGAAATGGAATGGAAATAAGATATTTTATTATCCTAGGTGTAAAAAGTAAATACTCTATATGAATTTGTTGATTATCTTAGTGATTTCTATCTTCGACGAGGGCCTATAGAGGGCAGCATGTCACATAAATTTGCACAGCTCAGCATACCAATGTAGCCCTGTGTGAGATCAGGGAGATCTAACATGTCTAACAGTTAACAGTTAGGCCTAACGTTAGATCTAGATCTATGAGTCTATGCCATGGCTTGGTGCCCCTTGTCTGTGCAATGCCCAAGTCTGCGCATACGCGTACTGTGCACTCATTCACTTGCCTAGGCCCTACACGCAGTTCTGCCTTCTGGATTCTTTTCATGAACAGTGGCATTTTCGAGGCATGTGAGTAAAAATACATAAAAATAGATGTTCTTTAGCCATGTTAGCTGTAGACCGAAGTGTTCTGTCTCTAACAGTCGTCGTTAGCCTCGTATTTTGGTAGGGTCGGCACTTCTCCTTTTTAGAGACAGAAGCGACCCAGTGCGTTGTGCATGCAATCTCATTGTCATGGGCACGACAATGAAAAACTACCTCAAATTAGCTTTTTTCCAACTTTATTCATGAATGTAAAAATATAATTACATACTACAGAGTAGAACTATACAATGTAGCTTACCGATTTTGTGTTTGATTCCTTTTAACTCTCCATTTTCAGGTTAATCCAGGGTCCTAATGTTAGGTCCTCTCGGTTGAAAATCTTGCACCAGCCAACCTATATCTCTGTACATGTTCGCCTCCGCACTTTTCGCAGGGAGATCAGTGAATTTGCGACTCCTCGCATTTCAACCGGCCGTATTCAAACGTTCGACCACGTACGTACGTTTGGGCATAGATCTATACGTACGAACGATGTTTTTGTTGTTGTTGTTTCGTATTGGTCGCTCGTTAATACGGTTGAAATGCGAGTCGCAAATTCGCTGATCTCCCTGCGAAAAGCGCGGACGCGAACATGTACAGAGATATAGGTTGGCTGCTGCAAGATTTTCAACCGAGAGGACCTAACATTAGGACCCTGGATTTACCTGAAAATGGAGAGTTAAAAGGAATCAAACACAAAATCGGTAAGCTACATTGTATATTTCTACTCTGTAGTATGTAATTATACTTTTACATTCATGAGTAAAGTTGGAAAAAAGCTAATTTGAGGTAGTTTTTCATTGTCGTGCCCATGACAATGAGATTGCATGCACAACGCACTGGGTCGCTTCTGTCTCTAAAAAGGAGGAGTGCCGACCCTACCAAAATACGAGGCTAACGACGACTGTTAGAGACATAACACTTCGGTCTATGTTAGCTGTTGACCCTGATTTTTTTCGCTGATATAATACATATCACCAAAATTGATATGAAGATGATTGTTTGTTGCGTCTTTTGTAATGTTAGAATCGCGCAGTTACATGTAGGCCTAGGTCTAGGCCTAGTCTACATGTACACAGTCGAAGACAAGGGATGAAGGGAACCTTCCCATTTTTAGTGTCAAAATGACAGCGTGATTTTGTGAAAATAACATTGTTCTTATTCAAATTTTGATGAAATTTTCGGCACAGATCTCTCTAACAGTTAGGTCTAGGATATGAGGATGTTAGTCATTAAAAGTTAGAAGAATACCGAATGAAAAGCTTGTCAATTTCAAGTGAAATGTACGCAGACAAGCATGACAAGGGCCCCCCCCCCCCCCCATCATATACAATTACAAATGGCAGACAATGAGGGAATTACAACAGTAATTTACCTCACATGCATGACATGAGCAGCTTATTTTCTTCTTTTAAGCCTATGGACGGTGTTCGGTAGGATGTAAAGATCAGCAAGAGTAACTCAGACAGTAGGTACTCGTGAGAACGCGTTTTGCGTAACTTCATATTATGTTGACAAACAAACAGGCCGACTGACATGACTGACGAAATAACTGACGTATACTCACTGATATGTAGTACAGTGTACAGATCAGTGCGTATATACGAGTGCGACTCAGGGGAGACATTCCACAACCGATATATCGATACTCGCCAACCGAGTATCGATATATCGGACTTCTACTTAGTATTTTTTTGGCATACTTGGCAGTACTCGCCGCATACATGTACCTAACCCTAACCTAAACCTTAACCCAACCCTAACCCAACCCTAATCCTAACCCTAACTCTAACCCTAACCCTAACCCTAAACCCTACCCTAACCCTAATCCTAATCCTAAACCCTAATTCTAACTCTAAAACCTCGACTAAGTAAAGTAACAATTAGTCTACCCTAACAGTTAGTTACGTACGGACTACGGTTAACTCTTCACGATATTGCCATTTTTTTTCAAAGTTTCACCTTATTTTCCATTGAATGAATTTTTCATTACCCAAAACATAGCCTTAACCATCACCCTAACCCTAACCCTAAACCTAAAAAAAAAAAAAAAAAAAAAAAAAAAATGTAAAACAGAAGGCTTTAACCGGGGGTCCTAAGATTATGAGCCACAAGCTTTACCAGAAGACTACAAAATATTCCATGACAATGTGCGGAACTTACACAATATATCTTTGACTAAATAAACCGTAGTGTGGAATGTCTACCCTGTGCAAAATTCCGTATATACTGTACTGCGGCATGATGTTGCCAAAATGCAAATCAAAAAGGAAAAGATGTCTGCACAGTACTTTGGGGTATTGCGAACAGCAGAAAAAATGAACATGTTCATACATCTGTAATTAGTTTACCCCCATAGTCTAAAACATTTCATGGATTTCATAGTTTAATCAAGGAGTAAACTCCTTGGTTTAATCAAGATGGACGGGTGGATGGATGGATTTTGATTATTAAAACAATTTCTCTATCAGTTTCTGTTTCAGACCAGTTTTTTGCCACACTGACGTGACGAGGCTAGGCAATTGACGATACAACCAAAGAGAAAACTTTGCAAGTGGAGACTTGATACTTGATGAAGTAAATCCCTTAGGCAGCTCACTTGGGAAGCTATACTGGGATGGTTGGTGAGGCGAGGGGTTGCAAGAAGTGCCATGCGGTGCATTATTGGTGTATAGATAAAGCATGTATCAATTTACAGTAAATCCAGTCCAGTCCAGCATAGGCGGATCCAGGTTTTGACCAAAAGGGGGGGGGGGAGGGGGGGGGGGGGGGGGGGCTTGCTGCCGACCGGGGCTGCCGAGCGACACACATGCTTTTGCGTTTTAACGGCGGCACCAGAGAATCGTTACATAAACCACGTCGGAAAATCGGGGGGGGGGGGGGGGTGTCGTTGACATTAGGCGCATTTATTATTCTAAAGACCCTGTTAAACAGAATTTCTCAGAATGAAGGATTTCCACTCGTGCCATTCTGTTTCATTTTTCAAAATAATTATGATATTTACAGTTTATTGCGGTGTACTTCAAATATTTTCATAGGCTTTGACTCTATATCCTTGTACAGGCAGATAAATGTAAATGTCTACTCTCTAAAAACAAAGAAATAAAAAGAATTATATGACAAATAATAATGTAACAAATGACAAAGATTCTGTGAGATCTAAAATCTTGTGTAACCCCTTTTTATGCTGAGAAGGCCATACATAGACGGAGACTCTATTCTTTTATCTTGCATGCATACAATGGTACATCCTAATGACTATTGTAACCTTATATGGATGAAACTTGATACAACGCCTATCAAAATGATCCAAATACTTCAAAACAGAGCTCTGAGAATGAGAATTGTTTTGCAGGTTTCGCAGGTAAACTTCTTTGGTTTTTAAGCTTCTGAATAACCTGTTACCTGATGAAGTATGTTACACTAAAATAGAAATTAAACAACAACATAGATTTTTTTAAATCATGTTTATGGCGTATTTAGATGAATAAAACAATAAAAAGAATTCAATTATCATGAATTAAATTATCCCTCACTCCAGTCTCTCTAGTACATATGAAGAATC
>CM057168.1:10134312-10273055 GCA_029962745.1 Echinometra lucunter
AGTCGTGTTGCCAAGGAAACCCCCAAATGTGGTAAGATTACAGGATTTTTTTGACCCCTCAGCTGTGACCCAGTTTCAACTGGGTACCTACTTTGACGTGGAAAATGACGTCAAAGTGGGTACCATGTCGCGCAATTCTAGCATAATGCGCGCAAGATATAATACACATTGTACAGTCTAGCACGCAGCACAACTGCAATGCTTGAAGCTGGGTACCCACTTTGAGGTCATACCTCATACTCAAATTTTTTGGTCAACTCTTGACTTTTTATGAGAAAATTAGCCAAAATGCATTGATTTCGATTGAAAATGTTATTCTTCTTAGAATTCTATTCTTGATCATATATTAATTTTTTTTACCATTGTGTAATGACTTTAAAGGGAATCGCCCCCACTGAACCGTGTACTAGGATATAGGAGAAGCCTACACAAGGATTGATCTGTGTGCACCTTTGGTAAGTTGAATTGCCTATTTGCCACCCCCCCCCCCTTCTCTATCCCCCCTCTCTCTCTCTCTCTCTTTCTCTCTCTCTCCTGTGTTCTCCCTCTTCTTCTTTCTCTCTCTCTCTTCCCTAGTATGTTATAACATATGGGATTTGTAGGGGGGGGGGGGCTTTAATTGAATGTTTTCTCTGTAATTTAGTTTCTAATTTCAATTCTAAGAAACACCTGTGAATGAATGAACTAATCTAAAACTCATATTCAACTGTGCATTGTTAATGGATATCAAAACACTGTATAATTGGATGAATATTTAGATTATATGAAACAATATATTCTCTGTTGTAATGTGCATGCTCTAGGCATGTACACCTATCAAGGGGGTGGGGGTAATGTTCATTCCTTCTTAACTTGTCAAAGGGGACCTGAAATTATATTTTAGATATGGTTGGAAGAAGATGATACCTTAAGGTTGTATTGACCTTGAAATTTTCAAGTTTAAAGGGAATTGCCCCCATTGAACTGTGTACTGGGATATAGGAGAAGCCTACACAAGGATTGATACTGTGTGCACCTTTGGTAAGTTGAATTGCCTTTTTGCCAACCTCCCTTCTCTATCACCCCGCCCCCCCCTCTCTCTCTCTCTCTCTTCTGTGTTCTCCCTCTTCTTCTTTCTCTCTCTCTCTTCCCTAGTATGTTATTACATATGGGATTTGTATGGGGGGGGGGGCGGCTTTTATTGAATGTTTTCTCTGTAATTTAGTTTCTAATTTCAATTCTAAGAAACACCTGTGAATGAATGACCTAATCTAAAACTCATATTCAACTGTGCATTGTTAATGGATATCAAAACACTGTATAATTGGATGAATATTTAGATTATATGAAACAATATATTCTCTGTTGTAATGTGCATGCTCTAGGCATGTACACCTATCAAGGGGGTGGGGGTAATGTTCATTCCTTCTTAACTTGTCAAAGGGGACCTGAAATTATATTTTAGATATGGTTGGAAGAAGATGATACCTTAAGGTTGTATTGACCTTGAAATTTTCAAGTTTAAAGGGAATTGCCCCCATTGAACTGTGTACTGGGATATAGGAGAAGCCTACACAAGGATTGATACTGTGTGCACCTTTGGTAAGTTGAATTGCCTTTTTGCCAACCTCCCTTCTCTATCACCCCGCCCCCCCCCTCTCTCTCTCTCTCTTCTGTGTTCTCCCTCTTCTTCTTTCTCTCTCTCTCTTCCCTAGTATGTTATTACATATGGGATTTGTATGGGGGGGGGGCGGCTTTTATTGAATGTTTTCTCTGTAATTTAGTTTCTAATTTCAATTCTAAGAAACACCTGCGAATGAATGAACTAATCTAAAACTCATATCCAACTATGCATTGGTAATGTATATCATAACACTGTATAATTGGATGAATATTTATATTGTATGAAACAATATATACACTCTTGTATTGTACATGCTCTTGTCAAAGGGGACCTGAAATTATATTTTAGATATAGTTGTAAGAAGATGATACCTAAAAGTTGTATTGACCTTGAAATTTTCAAGTTTAAAGGGGGTACCCAATGCTGAAACAATGTTAGTTCATTTAAAAGAGCATGATTTCATTAGCAGAAAATCATCTGCCTGAAGGTTTTTTAAAAAGTCGTGTTGCCAAGGAAACCCCCAAATGTGGTAAGATTACAGGATATTTTTGACCCCTCAGCTGTGACCCAGCTTCAACTGGGTACCCACTTTGACGTCGAAAATGACGTCAAAGTGGGTACCATGTCGCGCAATTCTAGCAAAATGCACGCAAGATATAATACACATTGAACAGTCTAGTGCGCAGCACAACTGCAAAGCATTAAGCTGGGTACCCACTTTGAGGTCATACCTGATACTCAAATTTTTTGGTCAACTCTTGACTTTTTATGAGAAAATTAGCCAAAATGCATTGATTTTGATTGAAAATCGTATAATTTTCAATGTTATTCTTCTTAGAATTCTATTCTCGATCATATATCAATTTTTTTTACCATTGTGTAATGACTTTAAAGGGAATCGCCCCCACTGAACTGTGTACTAGGATATAGGAGAAGCCTACACAAGGATTGATACTGTGTGCACCTTTGGTAAGTTGAATTGCCTTTTTGCCAACCCCCCCCCCTCTCTATCCCCCTCTCTCTCTCTCTTTCTCTCTCTCTTCTGTGTTCTCCCTCTTCTTCTTTCTCTCTCTCTCTCTCTCTTCCCTAGTATGTTATCACATATGGGATTTGTATGGGGAGGAGGCTTTTATTGAATGTTTTCTCTGTAATTTAGTTTCTAATTTCAATTCTAAGAAACACCTGCAAATGAATGAACTAATCTAAAACTCATATCCAACTATGCATTGGTAATGTATATCATAACACTGTATAATTGGATGAATATTTAGATTGTATGAAACAATATATACAATTATGCAGTGGTAATGGATTTCATAACGGGAATCGCCCCCACTGAACCATGTACTGGGATATAGGAGAAGCCTACACAAGGATTGATACTGTGTGTACCTTTGGTAAGTTGAATTGCCTTTTTACCAACCCCCCCCCCCCCCTCTCTATTACCCTGCCCCCTCTCTCTCTTTCTCTCTCTCTTCTGTGTTCTCCCTCTTCTTCTTTCTCTCTCTCTCTCTCTCTTCCCTAGTATGTTATTACATATGGGATTTGTATGGGGGGGGGGGGGGCTTTTATTGAATGATAGTTTCTAATTTCAGTTCTAAGCAACACCTGTGAATGAATGAACTCATCTAAAACTCATATTCAACTATACAGTGGTAATGGATTTCATAACGGGAATCGCCCCCACTGAACCCTGTACTGGGATATAGGAGAAGCCTACACAAGGATTGATACTGTGTGTACCTTTGGTAAGTTGAATTGCCTTTTTGCCAACCTCCCTTCTCTATCACCCCGCCCCCCCTCTCTCTCTCTCTCTCTCTTCTGTGTTCTCCCTCTTCTTCTTTCTCTCTCTCTCTTCCCTAGTATGTTATTACATATGGGATTTGTATGGGGGGGGGGGGCTTTTATTGAATGTTTTCTCTGTAATTTAGTTTCTAATTTCAATTCTAAGAAACACCTGCGAATGAATGAACTAATCTAAAACTCATATCCAACTATGCATTGGTAATGTATATCATAACACTGTATAATTGGATGAATATTTATATTGTATGAAACAATATATACACTCTTGTATTGTACATGCTCTATGCATGTACACCTATCAAGGGGAGCAATGTTCATTCCTTCTTAACTTGTCAAAGGGGACCTGAAATTATATTTTAGATATGGTTGTAAGAAGATGATACCTAAATGTTGTATTGACCTTGAAATTTTCAAGTTTAAAGGGAATTGCCCCAACTGAAGGTCGCGCACGCCTGTAAATAGCTGCGGTCATTTTCAGAGATTCCTCCAACCCGTACCAAAGATGACATCATAGTTGAAAAAATATTCATATAAAATCATAGATACATAGTTGAACACTGTGTTTCATATTTGCATAGAGAGGGATAATTACTGGTTTAGAGCAGTCCCATGAGAGTGCAGCAGTTGGTCCCAGGTGTATTCTAAGGGGACTTTATTAGTGTGGCAAAAAGCCTTACAATTACTGGAGCTTTCACCAAGTTTTTATTAGTCTGAGATTCAGCCCCTCTGAAAAACACCCCTTCATATTTTCAGCAATTAAAGATTAATGTATGAACTCTTACAGACAAAATTTTCAATTGTGTCATTATAAACACTTTTTTTCCATGAATTTATCAAATTCCATTTTTAACACAGGGGCCTATGGGGAAATATTTACAGGCGTGCGACCTAAACCATGTACTGGGATATAGGAGAAGCCTACACAAGGATTGGTACTGTGTGCACCTTTGGTAAGTTGAATTGCCTTTTTGCCAACTCCCCCTCCTTCTCTATCCCCCCCCCTCTCTCTCTCTCTCTCTCTCTAACTCTCTCTTCTGTGTTCTCCCTCTTCTTCTTTCTCTCTCTCTCTCTTCCCTAATGTGTTATTACATATGGGATTTGTATGGGGGGGGGGCATTTATGGAATGTTTTCTGTGTAATTTACTTTCTAATTTCAATTCTAAGCAACACCTGTGAATGAATGAACTAATCTAAAACTCATATTCAACTATGCAGTGGTAATGGATTTCATAACACTGTATAATTGGATGAATATTTAGATTATATGAAACAATATATTCTCTGTTGTATTGTGCATGCTCTATGCATGTACACCTATTAAGGGGGGCAATGTTCATTCCTTCTTAACTTGTCAAAGGGGACCTGAAATTATATTTTAGATATGGTTGTAAGAAGATGATACCTAAAGGTTGTATTGACCTTGAAATTTTTAAGTTTAAATGGAATCGCCCCCACTGAAAGTCGCACGCTTGTAAATAGCTGCGGTCATTTTCAGAGATTCCTCCAACCCGTACCAAAGATGACATCATAGTTGAAAAAATATTAATATAAAATCATAGATACATAGTTGAACACTGTGTTTCATATGTGCATAGAGAGGGATAATTACTGGTTTAGAGCAGTCCCATGCGAGTGCAGCAGTTGGTCCCAGGTGTATTCTAAGGGGACTTTATTAATGTGGCAAAAGCCTTACAACTACTGGAGCTTTTACCAAGTTTTTATTAGTCTGAGATTCAGCCCCTCTGAAAAACACCCCTTCATATTTTCAGCAATTAAAGATTAATGTATGAACTCTTACAGACAAAAGTTTCAATTGTGTCATTATAAACACTTTTTTCCATGAATTTAGAAAATTCCATTTTTAACACAGGGGCCTATGGGGAAATATTTACAGGCGTGCGACCTAAACCATGTACTGGGATATAGGAGAAGCCTACACAAGGATTGATACTGTGTGTACCTTTGGTAAGTTGAATTGCCTTTTTGCCAACCCCCCCCCCCCCCCCTTCTCTATCCCCCTCCCCTCCCTCTCTCTCTCTCTCTAACTCTCTCTTCTGTGTTATCACTGTTCTTCTTTCTCTCTCTCTCTCTTCCCTAATGTGTTATTACATATGGTATTTGTAGGGGGGGGGGGAATTTAAGGAATGTTTTCTGTGTAATTTACTTTCTAATTTCAATTCTAAGCAACACCTGTGAATGAATGAACTAATCTAAAACTCATATTCAACTATGCAGTGGTAATGGATTTCATAACACTGTATAATTGGATGAATATTTAGATTATATGAAACAATATATTCTCTGTTGTATTGTGCATGCTCTATGCATGTACACCTATTAAGGGGGGCAATGTTCATTCCTTCTTAACTTGTCAAAGGGGACCTGAAATTATATTTTAGATATGGTTGTAAGAAGATGATACCTAAATGTTGTATTGACCTTGAAATTTTCAAGTTTAAAGGGAATTGCCCCAACTGAAGGTCGCGCACGCCTGTAAATAGCTGCGGTCATTTTCAGAGATTCCTCCAACCCGTACCAAAGATGACATCATAGTTGAAAAAATATTCATATAAAATCATAGATACATAGTTGAACACTGTGTTTCATATGTGCATAGAGAGGGATAATTACTGGTTTAGAGCAGTCCCATGCGAGTGCAGCAGTTGGTCCCAGGTGTATTCTAAGGGGACTTTATTAATGTGGCAAAAAGCCTTACAACTACTGGAGCTTTTACCAAGTTTTTATTAGTCTGAGATTCAGCCCCTCTGAAAAACACCCCTTCATATTTTCAGCAATTAAAGATTAATGTATGAACTCTTACAGACAAAAGTTTCAATTGTGTCATTATAAACACTTTTTTCCATGAATTTAGAAAATTCCATTTTTAACACAGGGGCCTATGGGGAAATATTTACAGGCGTGCGACCTAAACCATGTACTGGGATATAGGAGAAGCCTACACAAGGATTGATACTGTGTGTACCTTTGGTAAGTTGAATTGCCTTTTTGCCAACCCCCCCCCCCTTCTCTATCCCCCTCCCCTCCCTCTCTCTCTCTCTCTAACTCTCTCTTCTGTGTTATCACTGTTCTTCTTTCTCTCTCTCTCTCTTCCCTAATGTGTTATTACATATGGTATTTGTAGGGGGGGGGGAATTTAAGGAATGTTTTCTGTGTAATTTACTTTCTAATTTCAATTCTAAGCAACACCTGTGAATGAATGAACTAATCTAAAACTCATATTCAACTATGCAGTGGTAATGGATTTCATAACACTGTATAATTGGATGAATATTTAGATTATATGAAACAATATATTCTCTCTTGTATTGTGCATGCTCTATGCATGTACACCTATTAAGGGGGGCAATGTTCATTCCTTCTTAACTTGTCAAAGGGGACCTGAAATTATATTTTAGATATGGTTGTAAGAAGATGATACCTAAATGTTGTATTGACCTTGAAATTTTCAAGTTTAAAGGGAATTGCCCCAACTGAAGGTCGCGCACGCCTGTAAATAGCTGCGGTCATTTTCAGAGATTCCTCCAACCCGTACCAAAGATGACATCATAGTTGAAAAAATATTCATATAAAATCAGAGATACATAGTTGAACACTGTGTTTCATATGTGCATAGAGAGGGATAATTGCTGGTTTAGATCAGTCCCATGAGAGAGCAGCAATTTGTCCCAGGTGTATTCTAAGGGGTGGCAAAAAGCCTTACAACTACTGGAGCTTTGACCAAGTTTTTGTTAGTCTGAGATTCAGCCCCTCTACCGCAAAAAAAAAAAAATGCTGAAAAACACCCCTTCATATTTTCAGCAATTAAAGAATAATGTATGAACTCTTACAGACAAAAGTTTCAATGGTGTCATTATAAACACCTTTTTTCATGAATTTATCACATTCCGTTTTTAACACAGGGGCCTATGGGGAAATATTTACAGGCGTGCGACCTTGGGGGATTTTTAGAGTTTGGGTTCCGGGAGGGATTGGGGATGCAGATGGGGTGGGATGGTGATGGGCAATGAAGACGAGGAGGTTGGGATAGGAGGAGTCTCTACACGAAAGTTCTAGATCACGCGTTACTTTTTCCGCATCCATTCATGCGAGTACTTGGTGCGAACAATTGGTGAGAAATTAAGAAACAAGTGATTTAAAAAATCAAGGAAATGCAATCAATATTTCAATTTAAGTTATATCTGTCATCCCTGGTTCATTTTTCCCGATTGAGGTGTCAAACGAAAGGGCAGAAAATGAACTTTCTAGAAATGTGATTATCTCTTTGAAATTCAAACATCGTTGGCCAAACGAATATTTGGTCACCCAACTTCACACTGTCTTTATACGCTCATGCGTGAAATATAATCATATGAGTGACATCACACGAAAGAAGAGGGTCTATAAGCTTTACAAATAATGCCTCTTATTAATCATAATTGTAATTAAGACATGATTAAACATCGATCAATCTCGGTTTCGTTTATTCTGGGACACACTGTATAACACTTTTATGGCATTAGCATATCCATTGCGAGGGATATTTCAAGGCAAATACAGAGGTTTGTTCAATATCCCAAGATACGAGGATGTGAGACAGTTTTCACAAATTTCACTTCAAAACCTGTAGTATTTCCTGAATTGTATCGAGATTTCTACTTCGGTTTTCTTTCCAAAGCACTAAATGATATTGGAGAGCTTCATCACGACCATTCTGTCATGTTCAAATCATATTTAGGTTTATAGCGCCTCCCCCCCCCCCCCATTTAGCGGTTAGCTTCAACCTGAAGCAACCCATATATTTTTGCTTTCACCAGAACTAAGTGCCAAAATGCGCCTTCGTGTATTAGTGCAATTTCGACTAGTTAAATCAAATAAAATGTACATAATCTGGGTACCCAAATGGCGAATTGGATCTGCTGAAACGAGATGTATTCCCTTTTGTTGCATTAGTTTATGCATTGCAAGGTATATCTTACGGCATATACAGAGATTTTTTTCAGTACCCTGAAATATGAAGATGTGGGACAGTATTTACAAGTATCACTTCAAAGCCTGAAATATTTCCAGAATTGTATTGAGATTTTCTTTCCAAAGCCCCCAGAATGATACTAGAGAGCTTTAGATACACCCTCCTGTCGTGTTGTAAATCATACTGGGTTTATAGCACCCAATGATTAGCGGTCAGTTTCAAAATAAAGCAATGATTACATTTTTGGTTTGTTATAAATAAAATCTGAAATGCTCGCCTGTTGATAGCATGACAAAGCGACGCCTTTACAGTTCCGTAGAGTCATCTATTACGTCATAGAAAGTTAATCATTGCAGTGATAAATGAATTGCCTCAATATTCAGTATAAACATTCTGGATTAATTAGTTAGTCATTAACTATTCTAACGCGGGGTGTTTTTGACGGAGCTTGGTAGAGTATCACATCATTTCATCTTTAGCAACCTTCAACAAGGCCAACCTCTCGATTCGGCTCATACCCTCGATAAGACAGAGCAACAAGATGGTAAGATTAATTTAGGATTTTAACTTAACCAATTTCTTCCAGCTCTTAAGTGGTCTAGAATGGTTCCTTAGATCCCATTGTTTCCATATTGGATGATTTTGTGAAATGAGATACATACCAGATAGATCTATTTGTGTCAAGCGAAATAGGAAAATCTCTTCGTCGTATTACCGCCTACACTAAATGGTTACATCAAGAAAATTTGTCATTTTAGATAAAATGAAATAGATATATCTTTGCAGATTTATCAAACACGATTACAGAATACAATTTGGATGTTCCCGTTCTTTAAAAATCTTACAATAAGGTCATCAAAAATAAACTTTTCTTTTCTGCCTCTTTCATTTTCTTCCCCTTCATCATTGGAAGTATCATCATAGTTTTTCGTACGTATTTGAATGACTGATATGTGAGTAATGATACTATAAGCACCTATGTGTCTACATCCATTGCAAGTGTTTGTAGCTTTATACATCTACCTATAGTCTTTTTTATGAAAACTCGCTCAAGATTTTTTTAAAAAACCCCTCTTTTCTTCACATAGGTCAAAAGAAAATCAGTTGCAAATTCATGTACCAAGTATTTCTTCACAACGATCAGCGGAATGGTCTGGCAACAAGGAAAGTCTTAGAATAAACATCAAAACAAACTATCCACGAATTGATCCGAATTTTTAAATCAATGATACCTGTCTGGAATGATTTTGGTTGAATCATATACAAAAGCAGAGTGTAAGATAGTAAAGATAAGAAAACTCTAGCTAAAGAGCTCATCCGCATTAAAAGTATGTGTTATTCTTTTTCACTTCCAGCCCATTCCTTTTAATCTGTTATGGGAGGACCAAAATAATAAATACTGCATTATTAACCATTTCCAATGACTTTCAACAAGTTTCTCTATTATATCCATTATCAATATTCAAGATTAACTTTAACCGATATTAGGGACGCATGGATTTATAAACAAGTTGTTTATAATTGAAAGAATACTATGAGTTCATTATACGATCTATCTGCACTCAAGTTGAGGCTTTGTGCATCTATTCATTTGAAACAAAATGTAGGAAATAGGTGTAATATTATTCTTTATGCTTTGCTGTAATGATTAGAACGTAATACTAGGTATAATTGTTTTCAGTAATAGGATACAATGCGTACAAGAAAAAAATTGTTATTTCTTTTTTTGTACTATAAAAGCACTATTCAAAATATCATTCTCGATTCTTATTTCACTTATACAGTAACATAAAGAGGAACATGAAATGATTGATACATGCTAATAAGCCTACAATGTATGAGACTCACTACTATGAATTACAGTGCATGTTAATCATTGATATACCGCACCCTCTTTGAGGTGATCACATGACAGTGACGTTGTGATGATGATATTGTTCTCGCCTATTAAAATCATAACTCATCCAATATGTGTATGATGATATATCTACCCTAGGAGTTAGGAACATTGTCATGAGCAACAATGACGTAACGTATGTAAGGGCACTTGCCCCATGGTGTGAAGCTGTTAGATACACTGAAAGAGGCGAATTAACAAGGACATCGGTTTGTGGGAGGGGTCCTGTGATCCCGTTTTCTCGTTCCTTTTCCCCCATACTTTTCTCCCCCTTCCCTTTTCCACGTACGATGGAGGTAGGGGATGCACCCCTTTAGCTGCTGCCAGTCGGTATCAACAAAAATCAAGCGCCTTTTTTCAAGAAAATCATTTGTACCTAATCTAGATAATTTTCAGTCAGGATCTTTTCCAGGCTTCTGTTTTATTTATTAAAAAAAAATGCAATTATCCTTTGCAGAAGCTCCTTTTTGAAATCAGAAAACTTTCTAAAATTCAAGTGTAAAAATATGCCAAGTCTTCCCTTAACTCATTCGTGACAGGAATTATTTAAAGCCTAATTTGATCAGCATTTATTCTTCAAATTGGCAACACCAACATTTTTATTTTATTGCGACATTTTTCTTATAAAATGTCATGTATCTGAAATGAATATAAATTGACAGAAATTATGAGAAGTCAAAAAGTTGCCAATTTGCAGGGGAAAACGGTGATTTTAAACTTTCTATCACATTGCCAATTTAAGGATTTTAATGCTTATTTTCCTTTAAAAAATTCAGCATCAAACAACGAATATTGATGCAACCAAAATGGGCACAGTTTGTGTACATTTTTTTGCTCTTTCTGCTCATGTGTTTGGTATGATTTTTAGGGCTTTGCATCAAAAGATATTAGGACAAACCACAAAATGTGGACCTCTGTCACGAATGGGTTAAAATGTATTTTAGGGAAAGAAACTGCTTCATGAAATAGATTTTTATGACTGTGTTTCTACAGTATACATTGCTTTCAAATTCAGGAAATTGTTATGTTGTAATTATTTATATTTCCTCAGTTTTCTACAGTACCTTGAGCGTTTCACGTAATGGATGTGGTACAGTATAAATATCAGATATCATTATGTGATATTGCGTTATATTATGCCTATCGTCATGTTAAAAAGCACCCTCAGAAAACAGCCAAAATAATGCAGGATTTATCTTTAAAAGATTAAACACGATTCTCGTGTCTCCAGTCAAGCGCCTTAAAAGCGCTTAACACTTAAGATTACAGACGGATTAGTCTGTAATGTAAACATCTAAAATAAACAAAATAAGCATGTCAAGACTTTGACCAAACAGAATCTAGATTTCAAAAAGGAAGGTTGGGTAAAGGTTGGGTTACCAAATGACGTCATAGCAAGGGTGCACTGGTCGTGGGGGAGGGGGGGGGGGGGTTGAGGAATCCCCCCCCCCCCCCCACGAACAGCACGATATTTGTTTCGAAGGCCAGTCAATTCGTGGTCTGAGGGCCGGTTGAGATGGGTCGGCAAATCGAATTTCCCCAAATGAATTTTAGTCCCATCCCACACCTACGTCATACTCATAGCGTATAATAGCCAAAGGGAAATACAGTATAAACTGACTGAACAGAATTGTTTTGTGTGTGTGTGTGTGCGAGTGTGGGTGTGTGTGTTTTCTTAACAAATGTACCCTGCTTAAACTCATATCAAAAATGATGTAGTATTAAAATATTTCGTTTGTTGATATCTTTCAGGCTGACCAACTATCACAGGAACAACTTGCAAGTAAGTACAGAATAAGAAAATTTTCTTGTAGGAAATATATAACACAATGGTCCGATTAAGGTGATAACTGGAAAACAAATTCTTGTAATATAAGCCCAGTGAATTAAAAACCATCTCCAAATTTAGTAATTGAAAATTGCTCAAAAGTTGTGACAATATACAGCCCCATTTATGATATGTATATCTAATGGATCAACTACGAGATTACACAAAACGGTAAGATATACTAGATCCCTATAGAACACAGAATATATTCCCTTTTCAGATTATTTTTATGTCATCTATTAGCTTTGAGATTAGTGAAACATGCACCCCTCTTAGGAAATGGAGTAACCCAACTCTGGATGTTGTGATGTGGTCTGGAATTCACGTGCTCCTGCCACCCCATAAATGTAACATCCTGATTGCGTTTCTCTGTATATTTCCTAATAGAGTCCACCCCCTACCCCAGGTGGGGGCTTACAAAGATTATAGATTAGACAGAGAGTTTTCAAAGTTTAACATGCTTTTTAGTATTTGAAAGGGTGACAGACCACTTCAGTGTACGTATTATAGATGCAGGCTAGTTTTTAAATGATTTCATTAACTGTATTTAAAGGGCAAATTCGGTCCCCGGCGCGGCGCGTCTTTAAGCAATGAATTGCAACTGAAGTGCTTCTTTCAAAGAATTTACTTGGCGGTGGGGGCAACGTTTGGTCAAAAGACACCCTTTTTCAGTGGATTTGAAACTCTCTTCCGGATGACAAAATTATCACAACGCTCACTGTACCTCTTCGTCCAAAAAACAACTGGTTCATGGTCTTCAAGGGAAAAAAATATGATCTTAATCTTTAAGGCCCCATCCTAATGGAATTCTTATTATAAAATTTAATGATTGACAAAGTTTGGTACATGAGATGGATGACTTGAAATCGACCTGTATGACTCGGAAGTCTGTTTGCTTTGGGGATACATTCGAGGGCTATGGTTAGTTTGACAACCTTTTTCTCAATGACGTAAGATAGTAGATTTGCACACTGTTCATATCAGCCTTTTTATCGATTGCAAGAATCTTTTCGTGAATTTCAAAAGTACTTTCGTACGGTAAATGTAATTTGATTCTTTGATAGCATAGACCTTCGCGAATCTTGACAACTCACACAAAAGATTCTCTCCCCCCCCCCGGTGGTTTATATTCATTTGGTTATTTGGTCCAATTACCACATGGTCTAACATCATTCGGTCTACCATCGGTTGGTCCAATATCCACAAGGTCTAATCACCATCTCGCCCAATCACCATTTCGTCCAATAACCAGTTGGTCCAATAGCCATTTAGTCTATAACCATTTGGTCTAATAGCCTTTCGGTTTACTCGTTTTTATTTGCCAACTGGTCTAATAGCCACTTTGTCCATGTCTAATTACCATTTCGTCCAATAGTCAACTGGCCTACATGCAATTTGGTCCAATATCCATTTGGTCTAATATCATTTGGTCCATATTTCAGTTGGTCTAACTGCAGTTAGTCTACTGTCACTTCGTCTACACCCATTTGGTCTAATGACCAATTGGTCCAATTGGCATTTGGTCTGATTATCATTTGGTCTAATAAACACTTGATCTAATAACCATTTGATCCAATTGTCAGTTCGTCTAATAACCAATTGGTCTACTGGCCCTCTACGACCGTATGCTGTTACACATACCTAGCCTCCGCCGTCGACGTCGCGATCGCAGTTCTCATGTTGTGTGTTCTTCGATCTCTATGTGTCACTTTATTTTTCAATTGAATTAGGATTATTTGTAACTGTAAGATTATTTGTGCCTTATGGAGGTGTTCCACCAGACGTGGAAACCAAAAATAAGATCACTAACTTGAACTTGTGGTTGAAAAGGGGAGTAGTTGTGGGATTGATATAAGAAAGGTGAATTAGAAGGGGAAAGGGCGATATAGGAAGTGAAAGATCACTTATCAAGATATGAAGGGTAGGAGGCACTATTTTCATCCTTGGAAAAGTGAGGGAGGCATTGCACCCCTGCCAACAGGTGAGATTATTCAAGTTTTAAATGAACAAATAAATTTATTATAATACCGGTAGTTGCATGACCCTGCCTGCTCTTTCCAACAATTCTCCTCTTCTTCTTCTTTTCTTATCTTCTCTCTCTCTCTCTGATCACTGGAAAAATTCCACCGAATGCTATGATGATTGAATTGCGAGCGAATAGAGCAACATCAAAATAGCATTGTTAAGAATGTGTTACTGGTAATAGCAGTAGTGTAGTGGTTGTGGTGGTGGTGATGGTAGTAGTTTCAGTAGCAGAAATAGGAGTAGCAGTAGCAGAATAGTAGTTATCATTATTATTATTATTTTTTGTAATCATTTTATTATCATTATTTTGATTATCATCATCCTCGTCATTCTTATAAGTAGTAATATTTATATTTAATTTATTAATTTATTTTCATTCATAATATTTCTAATATATAAATTATGAATATATAAAGGGTACATTTATAGATAATTTTTATATTTCATTCATTTATTTTTTTATAATATTTCTTTAATAGTATCATTACCATTATCAGGACCCTCCTGGTAGCAAGAACATAATGCACATGTATTGTTTGCAGCATTAGACCAAAATGATATACGACCAA
Organism: Echinometra lucunter; assembly: GCA_029962745.1. Taxonomy (NCBI): domain Eukaryota; kingdom Metazoa; phylum Echinodermata; class Echinoidea; order Camarodonta; family Echinometridae; genus Echinometra; species Echinometra lucunter. The sequence continues at coordinate 10,149,010 of CM057168.1, forward strand.
ATGGATATTTGACCAAATGGTTATTAGACGAACTGACAATTGGACCAAATGGTTATTAGACCAAGTGGTTATTAGGCGAAATGATCATTCGACCAAATGGCTGGTGGACGAAATGATGATTAGACGAAATGGTAATTGGACGAATTGATAAGTAGACCATATGACCAACTGGAATTAGCCGTAATGGGTATTAGACCAAATGAATATTGGACGAACTGATAATTGGACGAAGTGGTAATTGGGCGAAATGGATGTAGACGGAATGGTCATTAGACCAACTGGTTGTAGACGAAATGGTTATAGACCAACTTACTGGACGAAATGATTATTGGACGAAATGGTTGTTAGACGAAATGTTGATGGACGAAATGATATTAGACCAAAAAAAGTTAGACCATGTGGTGAGTGGACGAAATGGCAGTAGACGAAATGGCAATTTACCCCCCCCCCCCCCCCGTACACAGGCGTGACCACGGGTTTTCTAAAACCATTCTAAACGAGTTTTATCAAATGGCCAAAATCATCTCCTTTTCGAGTTTTTTCGAGCATCCTCTCGAAGAATTTACACCCTAAACGAGTTTAACTTCATCTAAGATCTCCTAAACAAATACGAACCTATACAATTATAGTTAAGATTAAGGACGGAGAAACGCGTGTTAGTTTACTAAACAACACAGACCTACCCTTTTTTCCTTTTTCCCCCCTTTTTGACATCCTAAACGCATCACGCGCCTTAACCGGCAAAAACTATACTACCCTTTTCACACCTTTCTTTTCTTTTCTTTTTTTTTCTTCTAAATATATTTCTGGTCGCGCGTGTGTATTTTGACCGCCCCTCCCAGGATTCTGCATTTCACAGAAATATGTTTTATCTTTTCTTTATATATAGGGTTCAAGGAGGCGTTTGCAGTGTTTGATAAGAATGGCGATGGAACCATTACATGTGCTGAGCTAGGAGAAGTGATGAAGTCTGTTGGACAGAATGTACCTGAAGCAGAACTCAAAGAACTCATCAAGCTGGTCGATCTAGATGGTAAGATAATAAGATTCAAGTGTACCCATCACATATAAGGTTCACAGATTCACGCTTTCTTCTATACTACAATGAACATGTATGACTGTTTAAGTTGATCATTATGTTGTAAAATGAGGAAAGTCACTGGAGGAAAATATACTTTGAAACAAACTTAATTTGCTTTCATGGCAGTAATCTAAACGCTGAATAGTCAAAAGGGATTTTATACGATATTTCAAAAGCAAGTTTGAATACACCTGTGAGGATAGAACCAAACCTTAGCTGTTTGTTCTTGGATGCCTGCATTTTCGAGAAAATACACGTTTATTGTTTCTTAAAAATGAATTTTCTGACAAATAAATTTACGCCAACTGAATAACGAAAATGTATTATGTCCTATAACAGCCTTCAAGGCATTGTGAGTTTGTGAGAAAGTTATTCACATGACAACCTTCAAGGCAATGTGAGTTTGTGAGAAGATCATTCACATGTCAACCTTCAAGGCAATGTGAGTTTGTGAGAAGATCATTCACATGACAACCTTCAAGGCAATGTGAGTTTGTGAGAAGATCATTCACATGTCAACCTTCAAGGCAATGTGAGTTTGAGAGAAGATTATTCACATGTCAACCTTCAAGGCAATGTGAGTTTGTGAGAAGATCATTCACATGTCAACCTTCAAGGCAATGTGAGTTTGTGAGAAGATCATTCACATGTCAACCTTCAAGGCAATGTGAGTTTGTGAGAAGATCATTCACATGTCAACCTTCAAGGCAATGTGAGTTTGTGAGAAGATCATTCACATGTCAACCTTCAAGGCAATGTGAGTTTGAGAGAAGATTATTCACATGTCATCTGACAAGCACATGCATTGTCATTTGAATTCGAGTTTGGAAACGTCAGAGTATTCTAGAAATAATGAAATGAATTCATATCAAAATATATGATTTTGTGTTTATCTGCAAGGCAATGGGACAGTGAATTTCCAGGAGTTTGTGACAGTGATAGTACAGGCTCTCAAGAACTTAGAGGCTGAGGTTCGAGCTGCATTCCAGGCTATGGACAAAGATGGCAGCGGCTCACTCAGGTGAATACTGAATCCAATAAGACTGGAGTAATAAGATAACGAGCAAAGCGCTTGGAAAAGGGCAGGCCTATACTAAGTGTAATACAAATGTAATTATTATGATGATAATACCATGGTAAAAGAATAGCACAATATTTACACATCCTTGAGCAGCGATTAAGAAGAGGGGAAATGTTCTTTTCTAAATATCTGAGAGAGAGAAAGAAAGAGAGGGGGTGCATCCTCGGGACTAGTTTCGGGAAAATTTCAAAACGTGGGCAGGTAATTCGGAAAAGTTTTGTTCTGTATGAGGTTCCCAATTACGTAATACGTGTACTTTATTTCATCTGTTGTCATGACTGTGTATTTTTGACGATAAAATAAAATGTTTGCAACCCCCTCATAAAGCATCATTTCGCTTGACCGCTTAATTTAGAAAACCTGGAAATTTGATATTCGGGCAAGAGGCCAGTGACTGTCAACCATATCAACTCCCCAACCCTATAGCAAAATGAGCCAGTATGTTTGTTATGCATAGATTACAGTAAAAATATGAAAGCTTCAAAACTTTATATTATTTACTTTACATGTTAACTCAATGGCAATGTGTGTAGCCATGCTGAAGTGAAGCAGGTGTTTGCAGACTTTGGTGAGAAGCTGAGTGATAAAGATGTCGATGCTCTCATCAAGGAAGCTGATCAAGACAATGATGGTACCATCAACTATGACGGTAAGTATCAGGTGGAAACAAAAACAAAACAAAGCCCCCTAACTCTCAAAAAGCCCCCATCCCGAACAAATAACAACAACAACAAAAAAACCAAATATATGACACTATCCATACGAGTGATCGTTAATAAAGAAAACGGTATAACTCATTTTTGACCGATCTCCCTTACAATGAATCATTGAAGGATGTCATATTTATTTGAAGTAAATTTTAGAATTTTTTTTTTTTGCATAACATACTCCTGAAATAATTTTCTGAATATTTAAGATTTTCATTTTTGAAAATAAAGGTCACAGAGTCTGTGCATGTATAAAGTTAATAATTTGGAACACAATCTACATCTGTCATTTACAGGTCTACCAACCTTTTCCCATCCATTGTCATTAATGATTCACAACTCTGGGTTTAAAAAGAAAGATGTTCTGGGGTGTTTCATAAAGCTGTTCTTAAAGTTACGAATAACTTTAAGAACAACTGGAATATGAAGTGCCAAATGGGATGCAAACTGTTTTTCCTGACGGGTAAACAAAGCGTGACTTCACTTCCCATAATATCAATTAAATTGTGGCAAAAATATACTTCGCACTATAAATATTTGTAAACAATAGTAATGTTAATCTACGTCTGCATATTTCACCTTTAGCTGATGCGATTTATAATGACTGAATATCCCATTCGGCTTGCCATATTCAAGTCGTTCGTAAAGTCATTCGTAACTTTATGAACAGCTTTATGAAACATCCCCATTGGATTTAAACTGCTTCTATTCCACCGGCGTAAATCCACTTTGAGGAGGAGGGGGGGGGGGGTGATGATCGACTTTTTTGCCGATTTTTCGTTTGTCGAACTCGCACTTAAGTATAAACACACGCCGTCAACCACCTGCATAGATCCCCTTACACACATTTTGATTTTTATCTTGCGAGCGAGCCAAAAATTACCACTTTCCTGGTTTTCAATCGCATTTCCAAATGAAAATTCTAAAATAAGACGAGCGAGCCAAGTGAGTAAGCCAAAAATAAGCGCTTTTCTGATTTTCAGTCGCATTTTCAAATAGAAATTACTAAAATATGATTGTTGTTTATGACAGATTATTAAAAATGTCATTAACTGAATAATTCAAATATCATTTCTTCCTTAAAAAGTGTGTGGGGGGATATTTGTACACGCCATCCCCCTCTCAAAAAAGTGTGGGGGAATATATCCCCCATCCCCCTGGATTTACGCCAGTGTTCTATTCTTTATTGCCCCAGCCCTTGTCTCTTTATGAATATTCATATCTGTAGAATATATCGATGTAATGTTTTCGTGTTTTTTTTTCTACAGAATTCGTGGCGATGCTGATGAAGTGAATCAAGTCATTATATACCCATCCCATCCTGTCTCTCTGGCGATTTTCAACATTCTAGTATATTGCATTTTGTGTTTTGACGTATCCCTAAATTATTTTGTAGAAAAAATTGATGAAAATGTAAACGTTTAGAATCAGATTCATATTCGCATTTTATTGTCCTTACATATGGTATATTACAGAAATTTGTTTTCTAGTGGTATAAAGCATAAACATACCGTTAACGGTACATCGTGTGCTACTCTGAGGTTCACACAGAAGGACGTGTAATACATTATACTGAAAAATTTTTTAAAGATATTTTCAGCAATATGACTCACATCCCTTGTTATGCCTGTTTTTGTACTCTGATCATAATTGTGAGAATTCAAATTTTAAGTACTTGATTTCCTACTATAGGGACCAGCTGTTGCTATAAGTGAAATTTGTTGACGTCTGTGAATAAATGTGAACGAAAAGATAGCACGAGAGTCGTTTTTGCGTTAAATTATTGTATGATAAGCATAATCTATTCAAAATACAATTACGAACATAATTACACGATTGATTCTTTTCTCAAATATTGAAATCTTCATTGTGTGAAATTGAATCTTTATATTCCGCATCTCTTGATTCTTGGAGAAACCGAGAAAAAAAATCCAATCTGAGAATTGATCTCTGAAAAAAGAGAAAGATAGCGGGAAACCCGACATTACAAGCCAGTGCATAAGCATGGGTTGATTTTAAGAATGTTACAATTTTTAAGTCGGGCTGAACATTGTACACAATGAGCATGATGAGAATGAAAGGTTCAACTTTGCACACTTCAAATGCAACACTAGGAGCTCCTTTATGGGTACAACTTTGCACCCACAGAAGCATTATGCAGTGAGCTACATTTGCGCCTTTAAGGGTGCAGAGTTGTACCCTTTAGGGAAAGTGCAAAAAATGCACCTTTTGAATGCAAAAATTACTGCAGGTGCATAGTTGCCCCACTAAGAATGCAGACGGGCATTTCCGGGTGCAAACAAGTACAAACATGAGAAAGGTGCAAAGATGCACCTTTCTCATGTAGGGTGCAAGCAAGACTGCACCCAAAAGGTGATGCCAGTGTTGCGTTTAGGGTGCAAAATTGAACCTTTAAATCTATTTGTATGGATCAATTAAAATCATCAGCAGTACATGGATGTCAACTAGATGATTTCTAGTTGACATTCGTTTGTGCACTAAGCACATTCTAAATTCTCCGAAAAGAATAAAATTAGTCAATGAATGAATTCATGGAAGAATGAATGAATGAATGAATGGATAAATGAGTGAATGAATGAATGAATGAATGAATGAATGAATGAATGAATGGATAAATGAGTGAATGAATGAATGAATGAATGGATAAATGAGTGAATGAATGAATAAATGAATAAATGAATAAGATGAATGAATAAATGAATAATTTTTTTTAATGAATAAATGAACAAAAAACGATGGAAAATACTTTCGAAAAATCAACTTAAGGCAACTTTAATAGCCTCGTCTATCAATGTGCGGACTTTACTATGGTTAATTACGTAATCCAAACATGATTTGTATAGGCAGTACAATAGGCTTTCGAAATTGCATAGGGTTGATTTTTCGAACGTAGTTTTTATGGTGTTATAAATAACTAAATGAACACAATGAATGAATAAGTAGATAAATAAACAAATAAACTAAAAAATAAACGGATGAAAATTTCATCACCTTCGAAGGGGGCCTAATTCTGAAATTTAAAATCTCTTTCCAACTTTACATACCATTGTCTTCTGCATGCAAGGCACGGTCTGGTATTAGGTGAGCCACTATGTGTAGTGGATTAGTTGAGCCATGTTTGTATCTATACTAAGTATATCGGTTAATATTGGTGCTTTATCACAAACCGTTGATATTTTGTTGTTGTATGTTTGACACGTTAAAACTTCCAGTTGTTGTATCAGACTGTTTCTGGGTGACTTGAATATTTACTCGTTTCAATAATGAATTTTGTAATTGCACGCAGTCCTATTTCAATACACGGCTCAACTAACCCAGCACCCTGGCTCAATAACAGATTAACACCTTCGAAAGGGTTTGTTGTGCCATTTGCAAATATTTTTCATTTGCCCCCGGGTCTACAAAATAAAATGAAATTCACTAATCAAAAGAGCGAGACATAAAGTGCATTGCATATTGCTCCATGTGTTACACAGAAAATCAGCTTCCATTATCTACGGGGACTGGATGGTTTTAAGTAAAAAGTGGCTCACCTCATCCACTCTTCCCAAGCCGTCGAGAGGTAAATTTCCGTGAGAGAGTGCACAATCATCATAATGTTTCAATTTACCCCCCCCCTCCCACACACACACACACACACACACACAAAAGAAAGAAAAGAAAATTTCTCGACAATGGGTTGTAAGGGTTGACCCGATTTGCCTCTTCGGGGCTATTTCCACAATACATACATGTAACATGTAGAATATCAAAATCCGATAAAGTATCACCTACACTGTTTAAAATTATTGGAATTTACTGTTAATTCAACAAGTATTTTAAAGTGTAACTATAGACCGAGGTTTTTCTTAGGAATTCAAATACCAGATTGCAAGCTCAGCGACGGAGACATCCACGGCATGATGGCAAAACTCTACATTCGAAAAGATGTACAATATGCATCCATGGCAAGGGCGTCAATAGACCTTTTTCAGTGAGGGTGTAGAGGCCACTGGTTACCGACAAACATTGCCACCGATTATCTCATTATTTTAGTAACACCCTTTTCTGCTTTCATAGTGGATATGATATAACCCCAATATTTCTAATACTTTGAAAAGAAAGTTATGTGAGACAGAGTCAAAAGCCTTTTGGAAATCGACTGCTATAAGGAAAATCTCTTCCTCACCATGCTCACAGTAATTGTTACAGTGAAAAATTACATCATCTATCAAACGTTAGCTTCATTTCACCAATGTGTCTTTCATTTATATAGCCAACTTGATCAGAGAAATAATGTCATTCAAAACGTCCTTTATTCGTTTTGCCATTATCTTTGCGATTATCTTATAGTCAGTGTTTAACAATGTAATTGGTCTATAGTATTTAGCATATAAAGGATATTTACCATCTTTTTCAATTAATGTTATAACACCTTGTTTTTGAGAGGTCGACAAACAACCCTTTTCAAATGCTTCGTTTAAGACATCTACCAGTAACCCTCCTAAAAGCGGCCAAAATGTAAAATTCTACAGTAAACCCGTCGTTTCCAGGAGATTTGTTACGTTTCATACTTTGTAGCGCTTTATAACATTCTTCTAATTTTTCCTTCACAAGTATTCATACTTTCAACACTTAGGTGCAGTAAGTCTTTACAGAACACACTGTTAGCTTTTAAGTCAGCCTCTATATTTGAATTTCCTGTATACAAATTTCCGTAAAACTCTCTAAGTATTAACTGTATTTCGTTGATTTCTTTCACTACTTCCCCATTGCCATTGATCAGTTCCCTTATTACAGTTTTCTTTTTATTGGAGCGAAGTAACTGTTCAAAGTATTCTTTATTATGTTCACCCTCTTCATACCATACCGCTCTAGACCTTACCTCGAGCCCATTTACTGACTCATCATATAATTTCTTTGACCTTTTTAAGCTTCTATATTTTTGATAACTGAAGGACTATTAGGAGATTGCACTAGATCTTCCTCGAGTGATGTTATTTCTTTTTCAAGTTTTTGTATATTGAGTCTCCTCTCTTTCGATTTTTTTCTAGAAAAATTCGATGTATAATTTCTCATTTTCATTTTAAGAAAGTCCCAAAAGGAAGATTTGGTATTAAATTCCTTCAACCACTTCATTTTTATCACTCTGATTTCCTCACACATTCCTTGTACAAAAGCTTTACCTAAACGCAAACTATTGTTAAATTTCCAATAAGATTTACCATACCTTTCATTAAATCGAAAAGGTTTCAGTTCTAAAAGAATTGCTGAATGATCAGGAGCTATTGAAGTAATAATGTCGCATGCACTTATCTTACCCTCTAAACTTTTTGAAATAAACCAGTAGTCAAGACGACTTTGCACAAGAGGAGTATTCTGAAAGTAAATTTCTTTGTTGTTGGATTCTGTTTCCTCCATATATCAATTAATTCAAGTTTACTTATAAAAATCTCTAGCTGGTTCACGAAATTTGTTTTAACATTTACACTAGTCCCTATGTAATCTAGGCCTTTATTAAATATTACGTTTAAATCTCCCCCTAAAATAAGCGAATGATTTTGAGAGACACTTGTCCAAATTCTCCAAAAAATTAATTTGTTGATGTACTTTATCTCTAGTTGGAAGATAAACATTTCCCAACAACAATTTGTACCCTAATAAATCCCCTTTCAAAAGCACGAAACGTCCACCATCATCTTTGGCCACCTGATCAATTTTAAAATTTATTCCTGGTTTAAAAAGAATAAGAACACCTTTGCTATGATTTGACCCATGGCTAAAAATCATCTGCCCTTCCTATTCCCTTCGCCACTCCCTCTCAACGTCGTAGGTACTGGCAGTTTCCTGCAACAAAACTACATCCCCTTTCCTCATTCTGACCCATCCAAAAATCATTTTCCTTTTACTTCTATCCCTCATACCTCTCAAACCCTCCATATCAAGTGAGCTTTACACAAACAAAACTTTCAAACGTATGCCTATGCCATACATACACGCCTGGAGAGAGATAGGAAATGCAAAATAAAGAAAAACAGCATTAATAGTAATCAATGACCCGTAACAGCACAAGCTACATAATGTCCCATTCTATGAATAAACCTCAACCTGATTAAAGAACAGCAGGAATGAATGCAGTATCCAACACCCCCCCCCCCCCCAAAAAAAAAAAAAAAAACCCAACAACAAAACAACCCCCAAATTTAAAGAGAGAGAGAGAGAGTGCCAATGAGAGAGCACATGGCCGACTTTTAGTTCAAATATTTACATGTAAATATGTATACCTTCATTAGCTTCAAAGGGCAATACGAAACTCGGAGTATACATGACTTGTATATCTATATATGTTTAACAGCAGAACAGAAAAAAAGTATAAGCATACAACTATATTTTTTTGCTTCAGTGCATAGAAATAGACCTTAAATATCATTGTTTCCCCTTCTTTCCTTTTTTTTCTCTTTTATTTTGCATTTCTTTTCACTTAACTTTCCACTTTTAACTTGTAACTAAGTCTTTGCATTGACTTTTGAATACCTACTGATAAAATTAACCTGATCTTCTTTCTTGTATTTGGTATCAGACAACAGAAGGAAAGAAAGAGAGAGAGAGAGAGAGAGAGAGAGAGAGAGAGAGAGAGAGAGAAAGTAGATATGTGTTATATACTTCAGATATCGTTTCCCTTATCATCTCGAGACATCCAGGCCCGCATCCAGGGCCTAAGACCAACTGGAGACGAGTTCATTTTAAAAGCACATCTCGCCCTCCTGCCGTCGAGACCATTCACCCATTCAGCAATTCCAGCTAACTTTGGTGACCACAAAGGGCCGGTGACGAGGTCAAAAAACAACCATGTACTCTCGCCTTCCAGCTCTTGCGGACCAATCATAGCCGAGGAAGCAGCACACATGATTTTGTCAACCCAATCATGCGAAATCCTTATCTCCTATCCTTAGAAAAAAAACAAAAAAACAAAAACACTAAAACTAAATTCTCTATGCATTGTTTCGCAGACGTGTCAGTTTTTCATCCATAACATCAAAATCTAGTCCCTGGAATATATGCACACGTTGAGAGGCTTTCTATTTTATTATGGGATGCTGGACAAATTCTTTTATCCCTCAAACCTAATGCCCCCGACGACACAATATTATATATGTCATTCATTTATGTAGGAAGGTCGGAGTAAGACTCCTCATTTAATTATAAGAGGTGCTTTCAATGACCTAATTTCACCAGGACACTCATGCTATGGACTATCAATTAGGCTTACATTCTTAAAATCAATGAAAATTCATGTTTACAATAGTACGTAATGACTACTAAAATATGTTCACCTTGCTTTCCTAAATTTTTTGACTATCAAGAAGTACATTAAAAATTTTGTAATACAAAGAATTAGACCAGTGATGGGGGACAAGAGAGTACTGACCTTCTCCTAACATTTAAAAGCAGATTCCATTCTCAAACCCTCCCTCATTTGTTGGTGAGGTACTCCTATTCACCCATAGTTTTGTATTTTTGTTTTGCTATTGAAAAAAAAAACACAAATGAAGATCAGGAGGAACGAAGGGTGTATTGACCACTTCCAACATTCAAGCAAACTTCATTCAGACACACCTCCCCTATTAGTTGGTGAAGTATTCCTTTCACACCATAGACTAGTGACGCAAAAATAATCCTAATGCAAATGAGGGTCAGTGATAGGAACCAAGAGAGTAGTGACATCTAATAACATTTTAACAGACTTCATTCAGAAACATCTCCCTCATTGGTGGGTGAGGTATTCCTATGCCCCCTAGTTTTATGATTACGCAATTCAACAGTGACATTACCATTTCAAAAGTTCACAGGTGTAGTCATATCGTCCGTTCTACCCATTTTCTTTATCGTTGCAAATACTATTTTCTTTCAGTACTCAGTAAACACAAAGCTAACAATTTTTAAAAGGAATGTCCACGCCCATTTCTTAATAGAGATGTATTTCTTTCCTAGTCTTAAACCCCGGAAACTTAACGACGTTGCAATATTTTACCCTTGTCAGGTATTATACCTATGTTCCTATAAAACCAAATAATGCAGATGAAATAGGTTTGTATAATCAGCTGACATTTGCTCAACTTGAAAATGATATACCAACCAGAGTGATCTTTATCATGCTGCATTTTTAGTCTACACACACGCACACACACCTTCTCACCGACACGTGTTCGGATTGTGTAATGCATTGTTGTAATGTTCGCACATACATGGTTGGTGGAAAAGGCTATCGAGTCTTTTCTTCCACATAAATGCAACAAAGTGTTATCTTAATAATTGTTTGTCAAAACAACAAAGGCTTATCATAACTTCATTAAAGGAGTATGTAGACTAGAGCCTAAACATGGAGGGGGGCAGAAACAGTAATAGAGGGGAAAGAAAGTAGAAATAGAAAGCGCACTCTTATTTCTGCGGAATCAAATTTGACTCTGAATGGCGTCAGCTGGGAGTCAACTCTTTCGGAGTTAAAGTGACTCGGATTCCGAATTAATTGACTCTGAATGGTGTGGCGTAAACTGAGAATCGACTAAATTCGAGTCAAAAATTCGGAATATACATTCGGATAAACGTGCACATGGGTTACAAAAATTTACAACCGACAAGATATATTTTTTTTTTCAGATATCAATCAACCTGTTGATATTCTTCCGATGAATCACTACTTACAGTTTTAAATGGAATAGAGTCAGTCGCCATGACGTTTTTTTTTTTGCAATAATTCATGGATCCTTTGAGCTGTAACCGATCGAATATTTAGAAAAGTCTTTGTGGCATTGTAATGTCAAGCGCTGTTTTATTGGATGCTGTTGTCTGAAGATCCAAATTTGTTATGATGAATACATTAAAGAGGGTATGCTGAAACAATGTGAGTTCATTTAAAAGAGCATGATTTTATTAGCAGAAAATCATCTGCCTAAAATTTTTTTAAAAGTCGTGTTGCCAAGGAAACCCCCAAATGTGGTAAGATTTCAGGATATTTTTGACCCCTCAGCCGTGACCCAGTTTCAACTGGGTACCCACTTTGACGTCAAAATGACGTCAAAGTGGGTACCATGTCGCGCACTTCTAGCAAAATGCGCGCAAGGTATTATACATAATTGTACAGTCTAGCGCGCAGCACAACTGCAATGCGCGAAGCCGGGTACCTACTTTTACGTCATACATCATGCTCAATTTTTTTGGTGAATTCTTGACTTTTTATGAGAAAATTAGCCAAAATGCATTGATTTCGATTGAAAATAATCAAATTTTAATGTTATTCTTCTTAGAATTCTATTCTCGATCATGTATCCAAAAAAATTTACCATTGTGTAATCACTTTAAAGGAGTTCGGTAAAATCAGTTTGCAGCGGAAGGTTAAGAATACGTTCAGGAATTTCCTTTCGTGAGTTTGAGGTTTGAGTGTTTCGGGGGTCTTTCCTTGCGTTGCTATGTGAGTCGCTTTTGGTTGTGCTTTCTTTTCTGGGCCACGGACATGAACAAATCACAGGAGACGGAGATTCTATGGGCACATTTTTTCTTTCAATAGCTTACTTTTTAGTTGCAACATTACTTTCTGGAGTGCTCACGTCACCCATCTTCTTTGTTTGACATTTCAAAAGTGCTTCCCTAGAAATTCTTCCTCTAATAGATCTGTATCTATGCCGTGTACAACACCCCTTGACACGATTTTTTTTCTTTTCTTGTTCCATTGAATGGGTCACCTTGACTGGCATGCTCCCAAAGAGTCTTTGTACTTGTTGAGCATTGTTATATTTGAAGAGAAGGGATTTATTTCTTTCTTTCGTGACCGATTTAACTTCTCCCAATAATCGTTGATTTGCCGTGCAAAGCGGAAAGGGATTCACTGCAAGAATGTTTTTGTCCTTTAAAGCATCAATGGATACATTCAAATCAAGATCATTACGGTGTTTAGAAGTGGGATTACCTTTCATCGGGCTTCGAGCGTCGAATTCTGGTGCTGAGACGAATTCTTGGTCTTTTGTTATTTTTTTTTTGGTTCATCCTCACTATTTCCATTGCTGGTCTTTCTATTATACGTCCTTTTGACTGTTTTGCAAGTATCGTGTTCTTGGTCTTTACTAATATGCGTATCCATAATATCAACTCCTACATCACCATCTTGAGAGTCTATACCATGATCAGAATTATCACACCTATCTTGTACCTGAGCTACTGTTATTTTCTGTTGAGATTTTGGTGCCATAGGCTTAGCATTGCTCATTTCTTGTACATCAGATTCTTAGATACTGACTCAGGTGACATAAACGAAGCATAATAAGCCTCCTCATCGTCTGATGAAAGGTATCAGTCATATTGACTTAGCTAAGTAAGAGAAGTTAACCCCTAGTGAAAGTTACATACACACATACTTACACACACGCACACATACTTACACACACTCAAACACAATTATTGGTGCAAATTTCTCGCCAAAAAGCTGGGGCTTACCTCGCAGGTGGACAAAATGTCTTCCGCTCGTCTAATCCTTTTTCCATTACTTGAAAAACAATGAAAGCCAGAACAAGATCCAAAACAGATTCCAAATGTAATATCGAAAACAGGATCCGAAGGTAATATCGAAAACAGGTTCCGAAGGTAATATCGAAAACAGGATCCGAAGGTAATATCGAAAACAGGTTCCGAAGGTAATATCGAAAACAGGATCTGAAGTTAATATCGAGAACAGGATCCAAATGTAATATCAGAAGGAATCAATAAAACATGGACATTCATCATTTTGTTAATGAATTCAAGTACACGTCTCCAACAAAGCCGTCTCAGTAACATTCTGTACAAGTTTCTCCACTTTGATCTCAAGAGGGTCACAGCCAATTAGCCAGAGCAAAGAGTATATATATTTACGAAGAACTTTCAGTACCGAAATAAAGCACGCGTTACTTTCACCGTTTGTTCAAGAATTTTGACTAACTTCTTCTTCTTCTTCTTCAGGGTTGATCTGCCTCCTTCAAGAGTGAAGATTCTTGCAGATGTAATTGATTCAGAGTGTGTAGGTAGCTGGGTTCAGGTGCAGTGTGCATATCCTACCTGCTTTTTGTCAAGACCCCTCTCTCTTTCGATGGCAATGCTCTTTGTCAGTATATAGAGTCTACTAAATATAGAGTATTCGAAAGAAGTCGAACCAAGTTGTAGTTGTAGCGATGTCGACCGCAATCACGTCCACGTACGATGAAATGTATTTTCCAGCGTTACGTAGTATAGCTGGTAAATGTTGTTTATACGGCAACAGTGAGAATGATAAGTCGGGCAAGCGGAATGAATTCCGTCCATTTAATGGCGGGTACTTTGAATATGAAAGGACGCAGATGCGTGAGGAGGGTGTGGGGAATGAGAAGAGGCATTCTAGCCTTCCACTACATGCAGAGGCGTCGATCTATTTTTAGCATGGGGGGGGGGGGGCAAGATGACCAAGCGGAGATGAACATATATACATATATAAACACACACACACACACATATATATAAAATGCATACATACATACAATATATATATATATATATATATATATATATATATATATATATATAAAATAAATAAAGTTACACAGATGACGTGTGGTTCATCAGTACTTTATTGTTTTGCTACTCGGAGTTTCACGCAGACGCGATCTTCAGGCAACAAATAATAATATTATAATAAGATTATTTGTTGCCTGAAGATCGCATCTGCGTGAAACTCCGAGTAGCAAAACAATAAAGTACTGATGAACCACACGTCATCTGTGTAACTTTATTTATTTTATTCTATGCTCTGCCTCATCACAGACATCGAGCACTCTTAATTACAAGGATAGCATTCACCAAGTGTATATATATATATATATATATGCTTCACATTTGAAGCATTTTAGATTTGAGGAAAATTCCGCATCTTCCTAGATTATGAACCACTGTTTTGTTTTGTCTTGTTTTGTTTTTTCAATTTTGCGAGCGAGCGAAGCGAGCCAGCCAAAAATAACCATCTTTGTTGTTATTAGAGGCGCTACTTTGTTGTCAAATACACTGTAGGCATTATGATACCTAAAATATATATATGGTTACCTCGCTGCCAAATATGACTCTATTTTGGCACATCGCTGGTCTATTGTTGTCTTCTTGAAACCACCCTGTTTTATATATACTACGAGCTAGTGCAGCGAGCATAGAATCACAGTGTTTTTTTTATGGTAGAAGTAGTAACCCCTTCTTACTTATCGAGTTCGTTTGTTTTCCCAATGCATAGATATGAAACGAGCGAGCGCAGCGAGCGAGGAAAAATATAACCTTTTCCATGATGGTTATTTCATCATCAGAATACATTTTTAAGCCTACGAGGGAGCAAAGTCAACAACCGATAAACCTATACACATTATATTCGTCACCAAAATACAGATGGTTTTTGTAAATTTTTAAACCACCTCGCAGTCCAAATATTATTATGATGTTTTGGAATCTCGCTGCTGAAATAAGCTACTTGCTGCCCGAAATCATCTAGCTTTTACAAGCGAGAGTAGCGAGCGAGCTAACAAAAAAAAAAAAAAAAAACACACAAAAAAAAGATGGGATTTTTAAAATCTATGTACAAACTGATATATAGGCCTTTATCTACTAAAAGTGTACATCCGTTTTGGGGGTCAAATTGCCGTTCGATTTCTTGGTGTAATATTCAGGTTCGGTTATATTACTTTCTATGTGTAGAAGAATAGTATAACATTAGATAGAGATACAAGATGAAAATCCATTTTCCTTTCATAAGAACAGTAATTAAATCGATATTGGTCAATGCGATAGTTAAATGCGAGCGAGCGAAGCGAGCGAGCGCTTAAAATTTCACATTTTCTGCCTTTTTTCTTTCTTTTCACTCCCTTCTTTCCTTTTCCTTTCTTTCTCTTTCTTTTTTCTTTTCCCCTCTTTTCTTTTTTTTTTTCAGTTCAGAAATTATTGGGGGCAAAATGATATCTTTGCCCCCCCGAAATTTTCTTGAGGGGGGGGGGGGGGCAACTGCCCCCCTGCCCCCCAGGATCGACGCCTCTGACTACATGAAGCTAGCACGTCTTTTTTAAAAAGACATTTAGTCAAGAACCCCGGTTTACCTATTATGTAAAAGTTCAAAGCAGAAGAAGCTAAATCTTATTGACGTAAGGATTTTGGTTGATAGCCATAGGGTTTTTTCAGAGTTTTTGCACTTATATAGTTTTTATATAGTTGTATCTCACCCTGTTTTTTAACTCCGGGCTAAATTAGGGCTAGGGTAGGTCATAAGATTTAAGATGATTATCTTAACAATGATTCAGGTGTCAAATGTACATACTGTCTTCAAAGCTCCTCGTGCTAGTAGGTCGGCAGGCTAATCCCAAAATATTGTTTATTTTGCTTTTTTGGATAAGGGAGTGTCACAGGTATTGTTTGAGATGGTTACTATGGATACAGAGAGTGTAATGTTGGTCTCACTATGAACATGACGGACAAAGAAAGTGGACAAAATAAACAACCCCTCATTCTACCCTTCACAATGGTTCTGGTAGTCAAAAGAACATCCCTTCACTGCTATTGTCTAAAATATGTGGAAGAGGTGTCACATGCATATTCACCTGGAACTACATGGTTAAACATAATAGCTGTGAAGGGATGTTCATTTGACTACCAGAACCATTGTGAAGGGTAGAATGAGGGGTGGTTTATTTTGTCCGCTTTCTTTGTCCTCCATGTTCATAGTGTCTTATGTTGTGAACGTTGGAAGGATGAACTAGGCCTACTTCGATTCGCATGGCATCACACACAGGCATAACAACTAAGTATGGTTTCGCGCGAGAATTGGTTGGTTATAAAACGCGGCTTTTGATTGGTCAGTTGGCCCGGGGGGGGGGGGGGGGGGGGGTCACTTTCATTGAAGAGTGGACAGCATCCGCGAGAAGAAAAAATAACGCGGAAAAGGGGTATTTTTTTCAGGGGTAGGCGCGGAACGCGAATAGAGTGTCAAAAACGCTCCCAAATGAAAAAAGCCCCCTAAATCACGATAATCTAAAACGCGAAAAGGGTATGTAATTTGCACCGCGTGCGGGATCGACTGTAACAAGACCCGTCAACGGAAAATCCTACAACGCCTGTGAAAAACATAATGAGACAGTGAATTATCCTGAGATAGAAACGGCTCCAAACTTTCAATGGACCCCACTATCACTCTCAAGGTATGAAAATGGGAATATCCTCGTTTAGGGTATGAATATCCCAACAATTAATGACGTCCCTGTTTAGGGTGTGCAAATCTGGGACATCTGCACAAATCCATGTTTAGGGTGTCCTAAGCGGCCTGCCCTTGAATCCTCGTTTAGGGTGCTTTTTTAGGACGATTCTCGCGGATGCTGTCCACTCTTCATTGGAAGTGACCCCCCGGGTCAGTTGGTCTACCATAGGTATCCCAAAACAACGCGATACATATCTTACGTTCTACATACGTATCCCAAAACATTGGGATACGTATGCACCTATATATGGATACGTATCTATTGTATGAGGCTCCTGATTGGACAATTAGGATACTCCGATGTATTGGGATACGTATCTGGTGCGGGGATACGTATCGACCACGCGAATTGTGACTACGATGGCCAACCATACAACCATACGGTACAGCCCCAGATCGCGCGTCATTGATAACAACAAAGGGTTTCACGTGTAGGCCTAGTATTATAAACATTAAAAGATTGGTCAAAAGCATGCATATTCCCGGGGATTTATGGGGGTCCATTTGACTCATGGATCCGAGCCTTAATTATACATTTTCAGAGTTTGAAATTTTATGTAAACTACTTCTTCCGTAAATTCAAATAAACGTTAGGGGAATTAAAATCATTTAAAAAATATCTGGTTTTGCGTGTTAGCCTATGGCAGCTCTTAGGACAAAAGCATGCATAATGCCCGAAATTTATGGGGAGTCTTTGAATTTTTTGAGCCTTTAATAATCTTTTCCAAAGTCTCAAATTACATATAAATCACATTTGAAATAAATTCAACCAGTAATAGGGGAACGATAATCAATCTTAAAATCCCTGTTTTTACGTGTTATCCCTATGGCAGGTGACTCTGTCAAAAAGCAGGCATGATCCTGAAGATTTATGATGCCATTTATTGAAAATAAAGTTTTATGAAATGTTCTTTTAACTATCCATTCTTCTTTTCGTGCAAAAATCAGACTTTCAAAACAAAGTTTTAGATAGGAAATATCAAGAATAGATTAGACATCTTTTCACGCGTTATATCAATGGTGGACGCAATTTTCCGAGTCCATTTTTAACACAGCATTTACCCTTGCCAAAACGTACTACGGAAGTAGGCGAGAGTAATTTGTCTTGTAATGCAATGTCTTTGGCCAGACAGAGGCATGGTAGTGATTTGACGTAGTGTATCAACTATAATTATGCGCAGAAGATAATAAATCGCATAAATCATGGAAAGTCGATGTGCACTTCTGGTTTGTAATCGGAAATCGCTGTTTCTTATGTTTTATCTTGAAAAACATGTTGATATTACAGGATAGCGGTTGAATTTTTATTGATTGTTTGTGATTTAAAATCCTGTTTTCCTGCAATTTCCTCATGATATTCCAGAGTTATAACGAACAGGGCTTTAAAGATCATGGCGCCTTCTAATTGTTATGTAAGGATATGGGTGTGTGAAAGTGTGCGAATCGGTAATAATACATATCACAAAAATCGTCTGCTTTTCAACTTTGCTGCTCCCATCAGCAGTGTTTCGATTCAAAGACATATTGGTCAGTGGTGTTTCCTCAGTGGTAGATGGTAATTCAGTGGTGTTTTAATGGTGTTTCCACTGGTAGATGGTAATTCAGTGGTGTTCTTATGGTGTTTCCTCAGTGGTAGATGGTAATTCAGTTTTGTTCTAATCGTGTTTCCTCAGTGGTAGATGGTAATTCAGTGGTGTTCTAATGGTGTTTCCTCAGTGGTAGATGGTAATTCAGTGGTGTTCTAATGGTGTTTCCTCAGTGGTAGATGGTAATTCAGTGGTCTTCTAATGGTGTTTCCTCAGTGGTAGATGGTAATTCAGTGGTGTTCTTACGGTGTTTCCTCAGTGGTAGATGGTAATTCAGTGGTGTTCTAATGGTGTTTCCTCAGTGGTAGATGGTAATTCAGTTTTGTTCTAATCGTGTTTCCTCAGTGGTAGATGGTAATTCAGTGGTGTTCTAATGGTGTTTCCTCAGTGGTAGATGGTAATTCAGTGGTGTTCTTACGGTGTTTCCTCAGTGGTAGATGGTAATTCAGTGGTGTTTTAATGGTGTTTCCTCAGTGGTAGATGGTAATTCAGTGGTGTTCTAACGGTGTTTCCTCAGTGATGGATGGTAATTCAGTGGTTTTCTAATGTTGTTCTAATGGTGTTTCTTTATAGTGGTAGATTGTATTTCAATAGTGCTCACTTGTAACTGAATGATGGTTGGTAGTATATGGTAGGTCAATGGTGGGTAGTGAATGGTAGATCAGTGATGGATGTGTATGGTAGGTCAGTGGTGGATGTATGGTAGGTCAATTGTGGATGTGTATGGTAGGTCAATTGTGGATGTGTATGGTAGGTCAATGGTGGATGTGTATGGTAGGTCAATGGTGGATGTGTATGGTAGGTCAATGGTGGATGTATGGTAGGTCAATTGTGGATGTGTATGGTAGGTCAATGGTGGATGTGTATGGTAGGTCAATGGTGGATGTGTATGGTAGTTCAATGGTGGATGTGTATGGTAGGTCAATGGTGGATGTGTATGGTAGGTCAATGGTGGATGTATGGTAGGTCAATGGTGGATGTATGGTAGGTCAATTGTGGATGTGTATGGTAGGTCAATGGTGGATGTGTATGGTAGGTCAATGGTGGATGTATATGGTAGGTCAATGGTGGATGTGTATGGTAGGTCAATGGTGGATGCGTATGGTAGGTCAATGGTGGATGTGTATGGTAGGTCAATGGTGGATGTGTATGGTAGGTCAATTGTGGATGTGTATGGTAGGTCAATGGTGGATGTGTATGGTAGGTCAATGGTGGATGTGTATGGTAGGTCAATGGTGGATGTATGGTAGGTCAATGGTGGATGTGTATGGTAGGTCAATGGTGGATGTGTATGGCAGGTCAATGGTGGATGTGTATGGTAAGTCAATGGTGGATGTGTATGGTAGGTCAATGGTGGATGTGTATGGTAGGTCAATGGTGGATGTGTATGGTAGGTCAGTGGTGGATGTATGGTAGGTCAATGGTGGATGTGTATGGTAAGTCAATGGTGGATGTGTATGGTAGGTCAATGGTGGATGTATGGTAGGTCAGTGGTGGATGTGTATGGTAGTTCAATGGTGGATGTGTATGGTAGGTCAATTGTGGATGTGTATGGTAGGTCAATGGTGGATGTGTATGGTAGGTCAATTGTGGATGTGTATGGTAGGTCAATGGTGGATGTGTATGGTAAGTCAATGGTGGATGTATATGGTAGGTCAATTGTGGATGTGTATGGTAGGTCAATGGTGGATGTATGGTAGGTCAATGGTGGATGTATATGGTAGGTCAATGGTGGATGTGTATGGTAGGTCAGTGGATGTATGGTAGGTCAATGGTGGATGTGTATGGTAGGTCAGTGGATGTATGGTAGGTCAGTGGATGTATGGTATGTCAATGCATGAATGGTGAATGGTGCTTCAACGGTGGGGTGTGTATGGTATTGGGTGTTTCATTGGTGGCGTGGACTTCATTTAGTGAAATTATGTATGCTCAGAAAATTCAAATTAATATTGTAAGAAAAGCACAGGTGCAATATCATTGTTTTATTTTTTTTTTCATTGATATTAATGCAACAATAATTTTGTGAGATATTACATGATGAAAAAGTATTATAATCACATTTCATGTTTTCTAATAATAGAAAGAGTAATCTATTAACCATTACCACAGAATAACAGCACTCGGGTAGGAAAATAAAGTGGTCAGTGAGAGGCCATTGGTAAGCCTATGGTGGACGATGAATGGTACCCCAATGGTAAAGTGAATGGTGGATGGTGAATGGTATCCCAATGGTAAGTGAATGGTGGGTGCTGAATTGTATCCCAATGGTAAGTGTTGATGGTGAATGGTATCCAAATGGTAAATGAATGGTGGTTGGTGAATGGTATCCCAATGGTAAGTGAATGGTTTCCCAATGGCAAGTGAATGGTGGATGGTGAATGGTGAATGGTATCCCAAGTGGTAAGCCAATGATGGATGATGAATGGTAACCCAATGGTAAGTGAATGGTGGATGATGAATGATATCCTAATGGTGAGTGTTGATGATGAATGGTAACCCAATGGTAAGTGAATGGTGGATGATGAATGATATCCTGATGGTGAGTGTTGATGATGAATGGTAACCCAATGGTAAGTAGATGGTGGATGATGAATGGTATCCCAATGTTAAGTGAATGGTGGATAATATAATGGTAAGTGAATGAAAAAGAATTGAAAAAGAAGGTAAAGACCCCGGCGCTTTTAATTGAAAATTATAGGCCCACTCAGTGGCGTAGACAGGTTCTTACACCTGGGGGGGATGATATGCCGTTCACGAGAAATCGAGGATCAATTTCGTATACAGATACACACACACGCACACCCACGCAAACACACAAACACACATCCGCACACATACACCCGAGTGGGGGGGGGGGGGGGTGATCGACTTTTTTGCCGATTTTTTTTCTGTCGAACTCACACTTAAGTATAAACACGCGCCCTCACCCACCTGCACAGACCCCCTTACACACATTTTGATTATCTTGCGAGCGAGCAAAATATTACCATTTTTCTGATTTTCAATCACATTTTCAAATAAAAATTCTATAATATGATGAGCGAGCGAAGCGAGCGAGCCATAAATAAGCACTTTTCTGGTTTTAAATCACATTTTCAAATAGAAATTCTAAAATATGATGGTTGTTTATGACAGACTATCAAAAATTTTATTAACTGATTAATTCAAATATCACTTCTTCCTTAAAAAGTTGTGGGGGGGATATTTGAAAACGCTATCCCCCTCTCAAAAAAGTGGGGGGGGGGATATATATCCCCCATCCCCTGATCCCCCCAGGATTTACGCCAATGATGCACAGACATAAATAGAAGATATACGCACCGTGACAAACGAATATAGAATATGGACTGACACACATTATTGAATATTTGCATCACGCTATCTATCATTTTTTTTTAAATTTGTTGTTACACCACTTCAGAAAAACTGTGACGGCGCCGAAATTACCCAAAAGTAATATAAATAACTACATAAATCAGAATAATGATCGATATATTTATGATAGTAATCGTCATTTCAGTAACATTAACGATGATGATGATAACTATTATTATAAGCATAACGACAATAATACATAACTAATCATCATTTATTGTTATTATCATTATTATCATTATTATTATTATTATTATCATTATTATTATCATTATTATTATTATTATTATCATCATCATTATCATTGTTGTTTTTGTTGTTGTTGTTATTATTGTTGTTGTTAAAATGATAATAGTTATTGTTATCATACGTTTAATTTTAAGCAAACATCCTTCCCTAAAACCTGGGGGGGGGGGATGATTGTACATGTCATCCCCCCCACCTTGTGAGGTGGGGGGGGGGATGCATACCCCTCATCCCCCCGTTGTCTACGCCCCTGGCTGCGGTTGCTCGAGCTAAAGCCGGGGTAATAGGTAGAGGTGTTGTGGATCAGTGGATAAGTCTCCGGACTTTGAACCACAGGGTCCGGGGTTCAAATCCCACCGCAGCACTCGCGTCCTTTGGCAAGACGTTTATCTACATTTGTCACTCTCCACCCAGGTGTAGTAAATGGGTACCCGGTAGGAAGGAATTCCGTGAATGCTCGAGCGCCTGATCAGGGCAGCCGTGCTAAGGCCGGGGTAATGATATGCAGCGCTTAGAAACATTTGTATTAAGCGCTATATAAATGTTGCATATTATTGTTATTATTAATAATATCCAAAGTCCTTTGAAAGCGCATGATGCGACATGCGCTATACAAGAAATGTATATTATTATTTGTCCGAAAAACATTCTTTAATAGAAAACTCGAGACTAATATATTTCAAATTATAAGTTAAACACAGATAAAGAAGGCCATTTATGGCCAGTTAGCTATTTTCTCCAAAAAGGTCTTGATGCCAACGATTTGTTCTATAGAACAAATCGTCCTTCATAACATTTTATTCAGCAATGTCGATCGTGAATATGAAAGCGAAAACGAAAAAAGATGAAGAAGGCTGTGATCCATTACTCGGAATTGACGTAAATGTAGCTGATAAAATGATATTATATGAAGGACTGGCTTCTGAATTATAAAATCTTTATGTTAATAGATGATAAAATTATAAAGAAAACTTTTTCATTTAGACACGTGGAAAAAGGGCCCTGCGACCTGCTTTTTGACCCCAAGATCATGTATTTTAGATGGAAATTACGTGAATTTCAGTTTAAGTAGGGTATTCTATACTGTAATGATAAACTCAATTTGGTTTTTTATCATCTAATTTATGTTCTTTCTGTGGAAAAGAAATTGAAATATACCAGCACTTATTTATGAAATGTCAATTTGTTGAAATCAATATTATGGCAAGAGAACGATAGGGGAATAAAATGGAAACGGGTGCAATAAAAATGGAAGAAATTTTTAGTTGGCTTAGATGGAAAATCAGAAAAAAAAAACATATGCGAGAGCTAAAGGAAAGCCTCCAACAAAGAAAGAAAATTAATCTACAATGTACTTAGACAGTAAAAATGATGAACAAAAAAAAAAAAAAAAAAAAGCAATAGCTCGAAATAAGTTAAGCTTACATCTAAAAAAAACGGAGGGAGATATAACTTCAAAGAACTATATTCATGGATACATGAATTCTACACCTACCAGGTATTTAATCTATACCTTGTTCAGTTAATTTGCACTATAATTGCTTACTAAAATATGAATGGCATGTCATAACATTATATAATTTGTATTGTGTTTACTGCCATGTTGAATTATACATGATTGTGTACTTGGCTTAATTATATACTGGTATGGAAAATCAGAAAAAAAAAACATATGCGAGAGCTAAAGGAAAGCCTCCAACAAAGAAAGAAAATTAATCTACAATGTACTTAGACAGTAAAAATGATGAACAAAAAAAAAAAAAAAAAAAGCAATAGCTCGAAATAAGTAAAGCTTACATCTAAAAAAAACGGAGGGAGATATAACTTCAAAGAACTATATTCATGGATACATGAATTCTACACCTACCAGGTATTTAATCTATACCTTGTTCAGTTAATTTGCACTATAATTGCTTACTAAAATATGAATGGCATGTCATAACATTATATAATTTGTATTGTGTTTACTGCCATGTTGAATTATACATGATTGTGTACTTGGCTTAATTATATACTGGTATTAAACTCGCAATTCATGTAAAATTGGGTGACTGTTTGTGGACAGGCCCTCAGACTCGACTATGTCTGATTTCATCATTATGCCATGTTTGTTATGCA
The DNA here is from genome assembly GCA_029962745.1 of Echinometra lucunter. Taxonomy (NCBI): domain Eukaryota; kingdom Metazoa; phylum Echinodermata; class Echinoidea; order Camarodonta; family Echinometridae; genus Echinometra; species Echinometra lucunter. Next base: position 10,173,485 of record CM057168.1, read on the forward strand.
GCATTTCAGGCGCGGATCCAGGATTTCTTGGGGGGGGGGGCGGCGGATTTGAAATCATGCTAGTCAAATATTAGCACGTAATGCAAAGGCGTATCCGGCACTTGGTCTCGTGGAGGGGGGGGGGGGGGTTATTCTGAGATTTTTCGGTCCATACAGAGCATTATAATGGCTAAAATTTCTAAATTCCGAAAGAAAATGTAGAACTGCACCTATGGTGTCGAGGGGCTCCTCTCATGTTTTGTTCGGTAATGAATAAGGTTAGTTTCTGTGGGTGTCACCATGGTTTATGTACGCTAGCTCCCTTGAAACCCGCCCTAAACACTATGTCTTGTGAATCCTTATTCGCATCATCGGCTCTTGCATGAGCCATAAGCAGTACGTGCTGTACCTGGCATACCGCGTCAAGGGGGGGGGGGAGGGGAGGGGGTGGCAAGCGACAGAGCTGGGGCGCCACAAGCATATTTAAGTCAATGTTAATTTCATTTTAGCGAGCGAGCGAAAATAAAAAAAAAAACACTTCTCTTTTAACATGATTGGCAGGGCAAACTGCATGGGTTTTGTTGTTGCAGGATGGGGGGCAGGCACTATCGTGTTTAAGGCGATGTTAATTTAATTTCGGAGAGCGAGTGAAGAAAAAGCACTTCTCTTGTAATAATGTTTGGAACATAAACTGGTTTTGAATGCGATGTTAATTCTATCAGTTTGGCGAGCAAGCGAGCGAAAATAAAAACACTTTTAATATTGGCAGCATTAGTAAACTGCACATGGGTTTTGATGCTGCCGGTTGGGGCAGGCAATATCGTCGAGCAAGCGTAGCGAGAGAACAAAACCAACAACAACAACAAAACACCATTTCCCTTTTAATGATAATAGGTATAAACTTTGATTTATTGAACAATGTCGGGGGCTGGCACAATTGTGATTGAGGCGATCGATATTAATTCAAATTTTGTGAAAGAAAAAAACACTCATTCTCTTTTAATATTGGCAGCATAAACTGCATGGGTTTTGATGCTGCCGGTAGGGGCAGGCAATATCGTTTTTTCAGGTGATGTTAATTCCAATTCCATCTAGGCGAGCGAGCGTAGCGAGAGAGCCAAAAAACACACCCGCAACAAACACCACTTTCCTTTTCATGATAATAGGAACATAAACTGAGTTTTATTGTTGCAGGTCTGGGCAGGCGAGCGAGCGAAAATTAAAAACACTTCTCTGACTTTTAATATTGGCAGCATACACTCATTAAACTGCATGGGTTTTGATGCTGCCGGTTGGGTTTCGGGTGATGTTCATTCCATTTTGGCGAGCGAGCAAAAAAAAAAAAAAAAAAAAAAGAATCTCCTTTAGGCCTAATTACGTTTGGCACATAAACTGGGCATTAGGTCGGGGCGGGCACATTCGGTTTTAATACAGCGATGCTAATTTCACTTTTGCGAGCGAGCTGTTTTAAGCTTATTGGGACATAAACTTCGCTTTATCAAGTTGTTGCAGGACCTGATCGGGGCGTGCACAATCGTGCTTAGGGAGATATTAATTCCATTTTGGCGAGCTAGCATTAAAAAAAATCTCTTTAGAATAATGTACTGGGTACTTTTATCGAAATGATGCTAGGTCGAGGGGCGAGCTCGCAAAATAATAAAGACAAAACTTTTCTTTTATACACAGGGTTTTATTCTTGCAGGTCGGGGTGGGCACAGTCGTATTTTCCTAGCTGGGGGGGGGGGGCAACAGCCTGGAGGCAAGGCCCTTTGCCCCCCTAGAGTCCTTCTTTTCCCCTTTTTCCTTTATTCTTCCTCTTCTTTCTTTCCCTTTCCCCTTTATCTCCTCTTCCCCTTTCCCTTCTTTACCTTCTCTCTCCTTTTTTTGGCGGAGGGGGGGGGGGGGGGGGGGAGGCAAGCTCGCCCCCCCCCCCCCGAATCCGCGCGCCCGACGTTTAACATTTTCTGGCGCCGCGCCTAATGCGCATCATAATTACCAGCGCAGCTCAGCGCTAGCTATAGCGCTAGATATATACCGCCGCGGCGCGGCGCGGCGGGGGTACGTACGGTACGTACCCGATCTGTACACGGTATAGGTATACGCTGTCATCATCCGGTCATCGCTTGAGCCTGGTCTATTATGGTACGTAAATTACCTGTAAATTGGGCTATAGTAAAAGTCCGTAATTTCATTAGACTTAACGTAGATCTAAGGGAGATTTAGAGGTAAGGATCTAGATGATCTAGACCCTCTACGGTATCTATACATTTTTACAAAGTCATATTTGTTGCAGAAACAAAGACGTAGACGCTGCTGCTGCATTGCTGTACCGTGTCCGTGGTAGCTGGTAACACAGCCGAGAGTTCGGGGAGCTGCCGCCTCTGCATTCTGTTCAGCTAGTGAAGGCAGTGATCCGGAATTCCCAACATTTAATAACATGTCATAGGGTCTTTTTTTTTTTTTTTTAAAGAAGAAAGTTAATAATATGGGTTCAAGTACAGTTCGATACGGGTAGACAATGGCGGCAAATACCTTGTCACAATCACAATTAAAACTGATAAAAATTAAAAGAAAAAAAACCCTGTGTGGTTAGACTCTAACCACACAGGGTTAGATAGACCCTAGTTAGTAGTTATTACTTTCCCACTCATCATGCTCATCTTGTCATGAGTTGCTAGTATGGATATGGTGAAATTAAAGGCATTGGTTAACATTATAATTAAAGAAAAAAGTTGTTTTGCTACTTGAAAATGGGATAAACCTAAGGGTATAGTGTAAAAATACCAGTCTGAAAGTTTCTATTTATAAATATTAAAAATGTGAACCAGTGTTTGATGAATATTATATAAGGGTCGGTTGCACGGACTAGACGTAAGGAGTGTGAATGTGCGCATGGCTCACTGGACCGTACTGCGCGTATTGGCATATCACACAGACATGACAGAGGGAGGCAGATAACATCTTTCTTAATTCGAGCAAAACGGTCAGTCCTCTTATGTTATTGTTTTTGAGACCGAAAAATGATAAAATCGCGGTTTGCGTCTTACTAACAGTTTTCATTCCAAAGGTTGGTTTCAGGGCTTTTTAGTACAAATACAAGTACTCATACACATGTTTCATCTCAGTTTGAGAATCTTTTGAATCAGCTGCTCACAAAGTTAGCCAATGCCTTTAAGTGATTACACTTTAGAAAGTGCTACGCTCTAATTGAATCATCGCATATCGATTCTGCTGTCAATGCACCTTGAACGTACTCTGCCACATAAATTGGTGTAGGTTTATACTACATTCAGTGCAATGTTCAAATATTTTTCAACAGGTATCTAATGTTTGACTGCCGCTCATGGAGTATTGGAAAAGTGATGAGGTGATGGCATGGCAGAGAATTTCAAGAGGAGATTCAGTTTTAGACGTTTCAGTTTCAGGAAGGGTAAGCAAGGACAGTTATGCCCCCTCCTCTCATATACAACAACAAAAAAGAGAGAGAGAGAAAGCAGATGAAGGAAAAGAAGAGGAAGAAGAATGAAAGAAAAGAGTAAGATAGAAAAAAAATCTAATTGTTCCTTAGAGATGGCATGATGTATATTTTTGTCTAGGAAGACAACTTTGCTTTGGGGTTTCAAATTGAAAAATATCTCACAGTATGTTAACAGAAATTACAAGTGCTGAATATGCTACAAACAACACAAATTTATTGTTTGTTGCCTGTCATTTTATTCTTTCTCTACTCACCTTATTTGGACAAGAGGGTTTTGATCCCATTACCTCAATTTAACCCTGTTCAGTCTCCCATAAAATATCGTATTTGCTAGCCAAAGAAGCTATGAAAATTTATGTGTCAGGGTGGTATGCATTCGCAATTCATGCTTTAAATTCAAAAACATGGAGCACTTTTTTAAAAAGGGTCAATTTCTTTTGCAGGCTTGTATGTGTAAGGTGATATATGTCTCTAATATTTTGATTTTTTTTTCCAATTACTATACTTTTTTTAGTGGTCTGATTTTCTCCAAAATTGTTAGTTTTTTCCCTGATTTTTCAGCTTTTTACATAAAGCAGGTTTATGCGATACTGAATTTGTCTTAACTAATTGATTTGTTTGCTTTGCTTGTCCTCTATTTCACAGCAAAAACACAATCCACTCGACCCAAATCATCGATTGATGTTGTAGATTCCAGAACAGAATTAAAAAGATCAGCTTCAGTTCAGCCGAAAAGTTCTTCTAGAGAAAGATATGGTGCATCTAGTGTGAGAAACGATGGAAGCAAGAGATCCTCTCTACAAGGTATGAAACCCCCTCTTCCACTGTAGAGATTTTTTTATATGAGCTACAAGATATGCTCAATCAAGTTTAGTACACTGACCACTTGTACACTTGTACTTGCACTTGTACACTGACCAACTGTTATAAGCTACTGAAATCCTTGTATCTGATTGGCTGAGGGCAAAATTGTCAGTAAAATTCACAGACAAGACACTTCATGAAATGCTCCCCAGGTCTCTGTCCTTCTGGAACTACGTGTGTATTAAAGTCAACCTGAATTTCACTCCTGTGTTGAGTGTTGACTTTAAGAAATCTCTCACTGACCTCAAACACTGTCTGAAATTATCAGATTGAATGAGAGAGATTGACGGAAGTTATGTAAATCAAAGTGCAAAGCAAGAGTGAAAACATTAAATGAGAGTACCATTGTATGAGGTGGTAAGCCAAACAGAAAGGTACAATAATGAAATGAAATATACATGTAGAAAACTGGACTGATCACACTAAGACAACCAATATAAAGGTTCATGTAATTGGGGAACTGTGAAACATAATGGAAGGCCAGGCACTCAAATGCCTCCTTGTTTTTATACATCTCAATTGTCTGTCAGCTGCATTCTTCTAAACCTTGTACATATACATATAGCCATGGTAGGTACCATACTGTAGGTAGACAGAAAGCGTAGTGGTGTGAAAAGACACATCCATATTGTTTGTGTCCCAGACATGTCTTTTTGTGCCGTTCTGTTTCACTATTAAAGCTACCTTCACCTCTCTTAGGATTTTAGTCAAATATTTTTATCCAAAATGGGTGGGCTTATAACCCGAATCTGTGTGGAGACACCAACTTTAATAGATACATGAATCTTGGATATACAAAAGAGTAACCCGTTGAGTACTAAATTCTCCAATTCCTACAGACTTTACATGGATCACTTGGTTCCTGCAGGTTATGGTTGGTTTGGTTCCAAAAGCATCTCAGAAATATGGTTGTCATTCATTTAAAACTATTGATTTAAAACTGTCTGCATCCCTGACGGAATAACTCTACAAGTTTCATGAAGAATACTAACATTATTTACATTACAATATGATCAGGGACCATCTGCAAATGAGCAGAAAAGCTGCATTGCCTGATAGCACTTTTGCTTTTACTCCATTCACCCATTCCCATATTTCTCTGTCATTAGACTTCTTTAATGTTTATGTTATTTGCATTTCCAAACTGTTTCTTATTGTAATCTGAGTTGATATTTTATTTGAATAGCACCATCTACTGTATATCTAACAGAAACCTATTAAAATTATTATTGAAATAATCATTTTGTGGCCTTAAGCACTTTAACACCCAATGTGAGGCACTACATCATTATGATATTTTTTTCTTTTTAAATTCTTAGCAAAAACACAATTGACTCGAACCAGATCTGCAATCGATGTGGTAGATTCCAGAACAGAAGTTAGAAGATCGTCGTCAGTGCGGCCAAAAAGTTCTTCAAGAGGAGGTGCATCTAGTGTAAGGAAAGATGCTACCAAGAGATTCTCTGTACAAGGTACTTCTTGAAAATGTTTTTTTTGTTGTTGTTTGTTTATGTTTTTGTTTATGCAAGGTATACTTATTTTGAGTGGCCTTACAAAAATGTGTATTGCACAAGCTGATGACATAATCTCACACATGCATTGATGAGTGACTTATTTTGAAAGTGATTGTAATAATAATAATAATAATAGTGATACTTATATGGCACCAGTATCTACCAGGCCCTGACGCTCATGGTGCTCAACAAAGTGAGTGTAATAATAATAATGGTGATACTTATATGTTGCCGGTATCCACCAGGTCCTGACGTTCATGGTGCTCAACAACCATTTTGTCCCACTAAAGAAAAATCATTTTGTATGAAACCCTGTACCCAAGTATTTGTGACCCACCACCACAAAACCACCAGTAAATTGCAATGGGAGTTTTAGAGTAATCAGCTAAAATTGAGAGCTTGGTGTTGAAAAGTTGATTTTAGTTTTTTTTTAAAATATTTTCTGACAGTTCATTTATTGATCTACGTGTGTACCATCTGACCAAATTTCAAAGCCATCTGTAATGTAGAAGTGTGTTTTTCTTCAATTCAAAATTACTATTTTGGGGGAATTTTTAAATAGAAGTATGCCAGCAAGCTGGGTAAAACCTTCACATTCACATATATGTAACTCAGAAGTTAGTCACTCTGTGGCTTTGAAAATCTTTACACGGAGAGGAGCATATATCTTTTGAAACTATTCCAAGTTTGAGCTTAATCTGATAATCCCTTCATAATTAGTAGCAGGGAATTCTTATTCAACCTTTTAGGAGACAGACAATAGGACACCAGTACCACACACCTGAATGTTCACTCATCTTTACATGAGATACTGTCTTAGAATTCTCTATTGAATTTAATTTTCTTGTTATTTTTATAAGATGTGATACATTTGTATTTTATTTTAATGACAGATTGGAATGATGCTTGGACAAGACCTATGATTGGTCAAGCTCTTGAGCCATTCACAGCTATTCTATGTTGCGACTTGACCTTTGAAGCTGGTGATCAGATTCTTATTCTGACAAGGACAAGCAAGCAGTTTGATTGGTGGGAGGGATCAGTCAGGGGTCAAACAGGTATCTTTCCAGCTAATTTCATTCAAGTACTAGATTGAGCTTCCTTTATATTTAAAATGACTCAAATAAAATAAATTCTTCATGGTTTTTAGATTAACATAAGTGTACATCACTGAACCCTCCTCTCAAAGGTGGCCTTTAAGACCAATCTAAATGTAGACCAAAGTGTTATTTTGGAACAAGAATGAGTCCCTACATACATGTACATGTAGTTCTCTTTAACAAAGGAATATGTAGCTTGAAGATTAGTTAGAAATAAGAGGGTCACCTACTGTGTCTGTAGGTGGAAGTTCCTTTTACCTTTTAAGAGTTCAAATAGAATGTCTGTTGAAATAGTTAATCTGATGTGACTCAGGTGACAATTGCTCCTGTTTTTTTTTTTTTTGTCAAAGGTTAGGGTTAGGGTTACATGTAGGTTCACAATTGTTTTTTTTTTTTTGGGTTAGATTTACATGTAGGATTAGGCTAGGTTCATGTACACTGTAATGTGTCATCAAGGGTTGAAGATTAGAACTTATTTAGTACACAAAAGTTGATATGGAGCAGTCATCACCTGAGTATGTGAATTGTGATGGGTTGGTTATCAGAGACCAGTATCCAATGTTAAAAATTATGTACAGTTTTAGTAAGCCCTCAAAAACTATACCAGCAAAACTATGATGCTATGAAGTTTTTGTCCTCCTCAAGCAGAATACTGAATGAATTAAAGGCAAAATATAGTTAGATCCCTGGCCAATGACATAAACCTTCAACAATGTTGACATGCATCACACAGTGCAGGCCTGCACACATGTATGTAAAACCCATTGGGGTCTATACAAGCAACAAGCATTAAAGTGCCACGATCCTTGTGTGGGAAGCTGTTGGGGTGAACGGGTCTTCGCATAGCGTAGAATGTAGCTATTATCTTACGTTCCTTTCTTATATTTACGCTAAAATTTGCCGGAAATCATGAATGGATTATTACATGAGTTTGCACATGTATCTTTTTATGCAATGTGAAACTATATGTAGCCAGTTTCATGCCAATTTTCCTTTTGCTGTCAAAACTGTACACGAGCTTTAAAGCTGTCCATTTGGATCTATGATTTGATCAAAAGAAATGGTCAAGATAATGATTTTTTTTTTAAATCAAACATACTCAGTTATGGAAAATCCTCTTAAGTGCCTTAAATTATCAAGTTATATAATGTGCAGTTAAGTATATTTTCTAGAGATGTACATGTATTTAACTGTGGTTGATGCATTCTTCTTCTTGATAACAAACCTGTATGCCATAAGCCCCATGAAATGTAATTTCAATATCTGTACAGTTTGAAACTTTTTTTAAAATTCAAAAGTTTGAGTTGTGGAAAAGGTAGAAATACAGTGTACATATAATTTGGGAACTTCCTCATTCTTTTTATGTCAATTAGGAAAACTATCAAAGTAGGAAATTCCCTAGAAAGGAATGCTCTTCAAATGCCCTCATATTCTAAATAAGACGAGAAATATTGTAAGTGTTTGGGCCAAACGTTCATTGTTTCATGTATGTTTTTTTATGTTGTCTCACGTACTCCTTTCTGTGTGCCATGCAAACTGTGCCTTTTGGGGAAAGGGTGAATTTCTTATCAATCTAATAATCCCCAAATTTCACACGAGTTATACTTCTGCGTTTCTGTACAACTAACCTGCCTTTCCCCGTTGCTTGGGAATCATTTCTTTTTTTAAAATGTATTTGCATGACCAAACCTTGATGTTATCTTTGAATTTAAAAGAAAAAGACAGCTTCTTTTTTTTTTTCCCCAGGAATGTAAAATATAATTGTTAAATATTTGGTTGTATATTGTGCCTGCCTATAGCAGTGTATAATCACCTTGCTTTTTTTGCCCTAGACTATGCCTTCAGCTTTCCGTCTGAATACATTCCATGTTTCTATAGTGCTATAGCCAATTTATGAAATATCTTCCATCTTCTTGAAACCTGTTTATCCTGAACATGTACATGTATAGAGTTTTACATGAAATCCGTTCTTGTTATCAAATGTAATGTGCAGTACTTCAGTATGGTACATGTAGCTTAGCCAAATATAGTGGCATGAAAAGATGCATTCAGAACACAAAATTTTGTTGTTGGTATTGTTTGCATTCCTAACATGTCTATTTGCACCACTCCTTTTGGGCAATGCATTGTTGTTATGTGCCATTGAGTCATCCCCGACTCCTGGTGACCCCATAGACAAACTTCCTCCAGGCTTCTCTGTCCTGTGCAAGTACATGTATGGTCATCTCTTTCAATGATTTGCTAGTTTCTATGGTCACTCCTTCTATCTATCTATTCCTTTGTCTTCCTCTTCTCCTTCTACCCTGTACTTTGCTGAGCATGATGGGCAGTGCTACATGTACTTGTATCTACAGTACATGTAAATCTGCTTTATCCCATGAAATACACTGTAGTGCTTTAATAAAAAATGTCATATGCTGTACTATGAAATATGTACTCTATGTAATTCATTTATTTTCTTGACATGGAATGTATGATACTTGATATTGTTTATCATTTTACGAAATATTGAAAAGTATGTCAGCTAGTCACTTCATAAATATGTATTTAAGTTCTTGTGAAAAATGAGTTGTTAACAGGGTATGCCATTTACAATCCACTGTGTATGTTGAAAACAAAGCATGAACAATCTGGGCCCTGTTTCATGAAACTTTTTAACAACTGCCACATTTCTTTGACAAATTGCTCTCAGCCAATCAGATGCAAGGATTTCAGTAGCTTATAACAGTTATTGTAAATTGTTCACAAGTTTTATGAAATGGGACCCTGTACTACCAGAGTCATAACCATGACCTGCAGTGTCTACTGTACCACGCAGTAATAACCATCATGATAATCATGATAATGGTGATACATGATAATTGTAGTACTTGAATTAATTATAGTATTAGTGAGATCTTCCCTTTATGTCCGTCATACTTGATACTAGTACTCATTGTGTTGATGCATGATTACCCTGACATTAGTACTGGCTTTAAAGGTGCTTGACAGCATCCAAGGAATTTTTTTCTTTCCAGGTACTAAGTTACCATATGTGAGGTTGAGAGTGGTACAAAGGCATGTACATACTGGGCTGAGATTTGAACCCTAGATACAATGTATTTAAATTAAACATCATGTGAAAGAACCTCTAGTTACAAGATGATTCTCATCTAGCATCACCTCTCACCTGCCCAATATCATGAATACGTACTCAAATCTCAGAATTACAACTCATATCAAATGAAATTTAATCCTTTCTCCCCCAGTGAGCTTTAATGATTTTACCTCCAGTTATGATTTCGAACATAACATTCTGAAGGTCTTTTTCTTCACTTTTTTTTGGTAAAGTGTATTATTTGATTTGAAACACAATGATTTTCACTGAGTATCAAAGATGCCAATCTTTAGCTCTGTATTCAGGCAACATCATCACATTCATTCTTAGTAAGACCAGAGCCCTGTCACATAAACAGTTACAATTTACTGTATCTCCCTGAAATCAATCATAGCTCCTTTCAATCTATCTTTACAGTCATTAGTTACTTACAGTTAATGTTTTGTTATACATGTAGATAGACATAAATCATTGTGAGATACATTGTAACAATAAATGGTACAGTGGAAACTCGGTATAAAGAGATCTGATATAACAATATTCCTGATATAACAAGGTAATATACTGGTCCCAGCTCTTTACATTCCATTGTTTTTTAACCCATTCGTGACAGGAATTATTTAAAGCCTAATATGATCAGCTTTTATTCTTCAAATTGGCAACACCAACATTTTTATTTTATTGCTATATTTTTCTTATAAAACGTCATGTATCTGAAATGAATATAAATTGACAGAAATTACGATGAGAAGTCAAAAAGTTGCCAATTTGCAGGGGAAAACGGTAATTTTAAACTTTCTATCACATTGCCAATTTAAGGATTTTAATGCTTATTTTCCTTTAAAAAAACTTTCAGCATCAAACAATGAATATTGATGCAACCAAAATGGGCACAGTTTGTGTAGAATTTTTTGCTCTTTCTGTTCATGTATTTGGTATGATTTTTAGGGCTCTGCATCAAAAGTTATTAGACCAAACTACATAATGTGGACCCTCTGTCACGAATGGGTTAACTCTGATATCACAAGATTTCTGCTATAACAAGGTAATTTTGATGGTCCCAAGGACCTTGTTATACTGAGTTTCCACTGTTTTCATGGAGATACACTGAAGTTTATATTTTTATAATTGATTGTAAGTTGATTTTCATTTAACAGGACCCAGGTACATGTACATGTAGCAAAAAGTATTGTTGAATGGCAGGTTTGATGTATACCTGATGGTTGTGTAAGTCATTGTTACATTAAGTCCCCTTGGTTGTTATTATTCTTGGTTTTGAAATGAGGGTAAACAGACATGTGCATAGATTAAAGTTGACATAAATGGTGTAATGGGCTTTGATTTATAAATCTAAGTAGGATAGTATCCCTGAGGTGCATATATTCTGCTCAAGAACGATGTCCTGAACAGTTCACACAAACTTAACCAAAACAAGTTTCAGATAGATAGAGAGTACAGACATACATGTCTACTTATAATAATGATTATTGTAGAAATAAGTAATGAAATATATATTTTTTTTAATGCATTAATGTTTCAGGAGAGTTTTGTTTGTATATTTGGAAATATGAAAAATGTGAATAAATTTGTATATGTTTATAATGCTATGTGACCACTTTGTAATATTTGTAGTGTACATGTATATATATGTCAATCCCTTATCTGGTGAATTCCCTTATTTACCTACGTGTTTCCATGAACCCAGACAATTATTTTTTTCTACAGGGCATTTCCTCTTTGAAAAGGGTTTTACAAAGTGGCTTCCAGGTGGGTGGATAGATTGCTTGATATCTAATCATTACAAAGTTCAAACCAGGAAATGATCATGAGTGTATTACGCTATGTCTGATACAATGTATGTTCCCACTGGAAGTATTAATCTCTGGGATGGTGTTAAGTTCTGTAAGAGGTGTTAAATACCTAAATGGGTTGACAGTTGACAATTTTTTTTTTTCATTGGAATGAGTAAATTATGAAATTAAGGTAGAAAACTAAAACCCCACCAACACTCTATACCTAAATGGGTTGACAGTTCAAAAATTTTTTATTGGAATGTGTAAATTACGGAATTAAGGTAGAAATTTAAAACCCCCACCAGAACTCTTATAAAAGAAACAATGAACATCAGTCCAAAAATAAAGTGATGTTGCAAGTCTGAATGCGGTGTAGATGTTTTAAAGCCCCTGTTCAGCTCTGTCAGGTAAAATCATGAAAATCAGTCAAGGAATAAAGCATTGGGGGGGGGGGGGGGGGAGGGGATGGAGGAGGAAGTGTGATTTAAGGAGTGTACAGATATGAGGGGACATGTCCCTGCAACAAATCCCTTCAACATTTTAGTTTACAATTCAGTGGGGTATGAGGCAACCAAAAAATGTCACCAAGGCGCAGGACACATTTTTTTTTTTGCTGTCTTGGCTGCAAAAAAAATGTGCACCAATCAAATTCTTAAATAGTTAGTGCAAAATATGATGTCATGAGTTTGTCTGCGCAAGTTTTGACCAAGTTCTCTGTTATTTGAGAGTCGAGTTGATGCGTTAATGTGCCTTCATTAAAATAAGTGACGCCACAGTGGCGCACCATATCTCAACACTAAAAATGTTGCAGGGATTTGTTGCGGGGACTTGTCGCCTCATATCTTGAACACCCCTTTAGACTCAATTTGCATAAATATTGATGGATTCTCAACTTACCTTGACCTACATAATAACCCCTACTTGGTCCTATTTTTGAAACAATAAAAATCGGTCAAATTATTTTTTAAATGTGATTTTGACTTATTTTTTATGATGCCCTATCACATGACACAAAAAGTATTAAATTTTTCAATTAAAGATCATTTCTTTGTCAGCAGTACCAAATTTCATGTTGATGTAACAGGGCCTATGCAAATCTAAAATGTTTCTGAGACATGCTTACACAAAGAACCAGTTTCATAATATTAAACTGAACTTTGTTCGACCAAGGTCAAAATTAAGCTGTAATAAGTATAGGTTAATGATTGATGGCTATGAAGAGCAACCATGCAGGTTGACAAACCCTGAACAGCAGGACTAGTGTGTTTTACAGGGAAAAAGCGGTTTATAGCCACTTGGTCCAATAACGGTTGGTCTAATTCCCAGATCGTCCGACACCACTGTGGCTAATCCCATTTGGTTTACTATCAATTTGGTCTAATTGCCATTTGGCCCAATCATCACGTGGTCTTATACCCACTTGGGCTAATTGTCATTTTGTCTAATGATCAAATGGTCTAATTCCCACTTTGTCTACTTAGTTTTCCTCATTTCTTCTAATGACACCAGTTCGTATAATCACACTAAAGGTGCTTTCACACATGATGCGACAGTGTGGTACCACACTGTTTCGTCTTCACACATGGTGGGACTTTGTGTCACCACATATGCTAGTGAACGTGCATTAACGCGTCAACTCTCAATAAGAGAGCATATTGTCAAAACTTGCGCAAGCAATCTCATGGCAACAATTTTTGCGCTAACTTTTTAGACATTTGATTGGTGCACATTTTTTTGTGTATCTAGGCAGCAAAAAAAAAGTGTGTCCTGCCTCTGCGACATTTTTTTGTCGCCCTATACCCCATAGGCTTGTACACAAAAAAGTGTGGTGCCACAGTGTGGTACCACACTGTCGCATCATGTGTGAAAGCACCTTAAATGGTCTTAGACCAAGTGGATATTAGACAAAATGAGCCTCACTGGAAATTAGACGAAATGGTGCATTGGCTAAGTGGTCATCATCATTACTAGTCATCACACAACCGTTTCCTAATGTCTAGCTCACATAAGAGCCACATCCATTAGCCACTGCTAGGTCCCTCTCGGTACAAGGGTCACATAGCCTGTCACAACTCAGTAGATGGAGCATAGTCTGGATGCCCTGCCCACACTCGCAGTCTGCCAAGGTGTCAGTGTATCCCCACTTGAGCATGTTTGCCTTGCATTTCCCCATGCCTGATCGCAGTCTGTTCAGACCAAATGATTATTAGACAAACTGGTTGTAGACAAAATGGGATTAGACCATGTGGGATGAAAAGTGGGATTAGACCAAGTGGGAATTCACCAGCAAAACATAGTGGCACAAAAAGACATGTCTGCAATGCATGACATATAATAGGTGTTGATGTTGGTGAATTCAAAGTTGTTGACAGATTTAAATCATAGTTTGGTTAATATTAAGCCACAAAAACCTGATTTTCATCATTTGTGTATTTTGCTTTTCAAAGATATCTTCCCGTGCTAGTATATTTGCGAGGCTACTTTAAGAACAAGGAGTAGACCACACTATGAACATGGTGGACAAAGAAAGTGGACAAAATAAACAACCTCTCATTCTACCCTTCACAATGGTTCTGGTAGTCAAAAGAACATCCCTTCACAGCTATTATGTTTAATCATGTAGTTCCAGGTGAATATGCATGTGACACCTGTTTCACATATTTTAGACAATAGCAGTTAAGGGATGTTCTTTTGACTACCAGAACCATTGTGAAGGGTAGAATGAGGGGTTGTTTATTTTGTCCGCTTTCTTTGTCCGTCATGTTCATAGTGCCAATAACGCCATTTTCAATATGTTCATATCATCAATGTCTACCTGGAGGGGTTTTTATTCAGGGGATTCCCCAGACTGGGCCTCAGCTCTGTGAGCAGATTTTCCTCTGGGGGTGCACTTCCTTATTTTGAAAAATTGACAAGCTCCCTCCAAAAGAATAAAACAGAAAAATATACAAGAAAAAAGAAAAGAAAAAAGAATGAAAAGATAAGAAAACTACATTTGTTGGCTGCCTTACACTCCAAAAAGACCTAAGCTTGCTTTTCTAGTGTCATTGCAAAATAGGAAATAACTTGTTTTTCAAAAGTCTGAAGCTCGATTCATGTTATTCATTCTCTTTTGCTTCGGGGAGCAGGGGTTGAGAGAAATTAGGGTGATTTTTTTTTAAATTACTGCTCTACTTTCTCATAAATGTATATCTCTTACACTGTGATTTCCACAAAATAAAACATAAGAATATATCATTTCTTATATGTTTTTATTTCTCCATGTATCTGCATTATATTATCTCCAAAAATAATAATAATAATGGAAAGGAGAGTGCATACCCTTTATAATAGCATTTCTTTAAACATGAAGGCTTGAGTTCAACAATTTGTATGTATAACACTTATTTTTTTTTCAGAAATATAATTTATATTTTCTTACAAATGTACAATATCCATATCTACCTCATACAACTTTATACACAATTCCTCATTGTCATGGCAACAATATAAACACAATAGTCCCTGGTCCAATCATTATATTGAATTTCATCTGATATCAAATCAGTTATAAGAGACAAGCACGTTCAGATAAAGGAATTTGATTAGTATACAGACAGATCAAAATCTTTTTTAAAAAAGCAAATAGACCGATTCACAGAAAATGCATCCAATCTTAAGAATTTCTTGTATTACAATTTACAATAAGATAATTAATTATTGTATTTGCTACAGAATGCATATATCAGTTGATGGTACTGGGCATGTTTTATAATTGCAAAAGTGTTTTCTTGGTGCTAATTTTGGAATAAACTTTGTAAACCTTACCTACTGTAAAATACATGAACCTGATGGGGGTTTAAAGTCATTATTTCCATGATTTTATCTATTATGACAGCCATCATATTTCTGCCAAACTGAGAGGGTTATTTCACTTTCATACATTGCAAACATAGATCTGTTAACCTTATCTACTGCGATGGCAAAAAACCTCTCTTAATGTGTGAAGTTCAACAAGCTCTTTACATTTATAAAACCTTGAAATATCACAATTACAAATTATGTACCTTTCATGAATGCCAATAGTAAATGAATTTCACTATCTGAAGACATCATACATCAAATGGGCTACCCAATACCCTATGAGGAAAGAACCATACAAAACTAAAACCATGACTCATTTATCAAGCACAGTGTCACTGGCAAACAAACAAATCCATTAATTATCACACAGGCATTATTCATGTGCATCAAACACAAAAGGTTACAAATATTTCTATTCATAATCTATTCCTTCAATTTTTGAAGTACATGCATGTTGCATTTAGTGAGTATAATTAAGTGAATATGAATTCAGCATGTTTTAAATTTATTCCTGATTCTTTTCATCATTCATTACTAACTGTAAATTCATTTCCAAATAAATTAGCATATGGATTTTAGGATAAATTCATGAGACTCTAATGAGACAGACCATGATAAATTTACATCCAGCCTAAAACGGTTTGAGATTTCTCAGTTAACACAAGCTGGAGAGGTTTGTCAATTCTCAGTAATTTGAAAATTAATGTCCCACCTTACAATGTCTTTCAAAGTTTCGTGAATAATATAGCACTCTCATAGTCATACATGTATGGTAAATTATATCTTTGTTTAATCATTTGCAAAGTGTCCCTTTTTCTAATAAGGAATTTGCTCTTTATCTGAGAGTACAGTGTATTAATCATTAACCACTACTTCAATGATTTGCCAAGAGTTCAACTGGGAATGTATGTTTTCCTGTGCTAGATATCCAATGTACTCACTATTTCATTCTCATAATCACAAAACAAAGCAAGTTTAAAAGAACCATTAAAGGCAGAAAGTCCATAGTTTTAAAAATGAAGCCAAAAATAATGAAATCACTTGGCTGAAGTTCATATTAAACATTATAATTTTTTTACATTAAATCTTAACTGTGAATCATGGAAAGCTTTTATATCACAATGTTAAGCCCTTAATATCTCAGCCGCGACATTACCGATTGCTACGAAATTTTTGCACAGACCTGAAGAATCGCATAAAGAACATAAATCCAACGTTATCTTTTGGAAATCTTTATTTTTGTCATTTAATACAGTGAAACCTCGATATAAAGAATACTGTTAAACTCTCCTTGTAACAAGGTAATTTTGCAGGTCCCAGCATGGTTTCGATAAAAAGAGATAATTTTCTTGGTTCAGAGGAGTTTGTTATAACGAGGTTTGCCTGTATTATAATAAGCAAATTATATGCATAGATACAGTATGAGTGATAATCAAGCAATGAAAGGCCCTTTGGATGAAATTTCTATGCAGGAAGTTCTTTATAAATATTACAAACATGAAAGAAAAAAATTGAAAGTGATTTTAATTTTTATACATGTATTCTATTGTTTTATGAATATCTTATGTATTTCTTGTTTTTCAACATTAACTTTTTTGCATGTTTTCAAGTTTTCTGTTTCAGAGTGTTATCTGGACCACTATTCAGTTACAAAAGATGATAATAACAGCTTCAAATAAGAAATTACAGGTGATAATCAAGAAACAAGGAAATACAGTTTCCCATTTGTTTTGTACACAAAACTCAGAAATTCTATGTTTTGGGGGCTGACATAAGGTCACAAAAGGCCATGATTCTCGTAAACTTGGTGTCAAAAAATGCACAAGCCTTGAAAGAAAAATGTCAGAAAGTGGCATGGCCTGAAACACAGCGGTTTGAATTGGACGACGGAAATTGTCTAGGGGTCTTTAGGGTTAAATGTTAACAGTTTAGTATAGATTAGAGTATCTGAGTATACACCTCTAAATCCATGAATCTATGAATCTGAGTATCTACGTGTATCTCAGATTCAGTTACAATTACCCTGTGAAATACAGTCATACATCAATACCATTAGTACGTAGCCATGCCTAGGTACAGCCAGTGTGTTACAATCAACCTTCTAGCAACACGGATCAGTTTCTAATATTATATCATTGTTGTGCTAAGAACTTTTTTTTTTTCCAAGCAGCATCATATATTTTCAAGGCTTGGGAATACATTAAAACATTTCATTAGCCTAAGACCTACTTTTGCAGCTACAAAATATGACAGTTTAGGGGTGAATTGAAGTGATTCAGCAAGTTCGAAAAAAAATAGGGAATTTGGAATTCAAAATGTATTTTCTTTGAAATATCACAAAGCATTTGCAATGTAGAGTTATATGACAAGAGTGCTTATTGTGAGAGTAAAACAAAAGGTCCTTCTAACTGATGTAGACTCTAGCTACATTCATGATCAACCCTGGAAGGAAATAGTTTTTTCATTGCCTTATATACAAATTATACAAGATTGCCAATCTCTTTATCATATACATAAAAGTATCTTCAAATTTTCTGGACCTCTGATCCATATTCACAGATCTTGTCTTTATAAAAATTAAACTTGTCCTAAGAAGCATCATATGCATCTATACATAACATCTGATTCAATACACAGTGAATATAGTATGAGGAAACAACATAATAAATAAACACACAATGTGTACATTGTGTTGACATTGCCAATTTGATACATCGACAGAAATAACTTGTTGGCAAGGATTTCTCACAAGCTAAAAGAGCTTAATGATACATGTATTTTGAAGCAAAATCAAGAAACTAGACACCATTCAATCCATCCGGACAAAGCACTTCATTTGTCAAATGCATAGGTGTCTTCTCTCTCTCTCCTTAGCACACAACTATGTGCATTAGAATGGATAGTTTTCTTAGTAATTGAAGACAAAGCATATTGTGATTAACAACAAACATGAAATATATTTACAAGTCATGTTATTTTCCATTAAGGTACCTTATCAAAAGTCGCGTCCATCAGTTTTTATCGTCTTTCCCGCGGCCAGGTATTCACAACAGCTTTCCCAATCCCCTGTTGTTTTGTCTATGGGGGAAAGAGGATAGTGGACCAAGACGCTAAGCAGGAAAGACGCTAAAGACCGCGGTCAAATTGGGCTCAAGACTTATGATAAGAAGCCTATTACATTGCATGAATCGTGTTACTGGAATAGTAATCATTATACAAACCAGTAAAGAGAGTATGGATTCTTGACAGACCATTTGAGTTCTGGTAAGGAATGAAAATATCATACAAACCACACTTAACATAGACTGGGCAATACCACAGATAAATGAAATCCGTTTCAAAATTTTGGTTGAAAATGTAGAATAGATAATTAATGAGCCAAGTATTAAATATATGACAATCAGGTTAATGATCTATTCAGAATCAAGCAATCAAATGGCTTGAATAAATGTGATTTCACACAAGATTCTTTGGGGTTGTTTACAATTTTCTAACTGAAACTGTCTGTCTACTTCATAATAAATAACTCAGAATTGCATGTATGTTTAAACTAGTTTCTTGTTGAATGCAGATTCAAACCAGAACTCAAAAGTGACCTTGTTGATTGCAAGGACTGATAAACTTCAACAATATCAATTTGCCTTGGGAATCACTCCTAAGCCATATGGTTCTACATCACATTTCTCATACCCGTTTCAAAATAATAATGGCTGTTGCAATAATGAAAACTCCCATCATAACATCTAATATCACAAAGATTTAATAAAAATGAGATCATTTGGACAGTGTATTGCTAGCACCAAATTCAAACTTGACAAAAACATGTACCCCCTGGGACAGTATACACTCATCACATTAAAATTCCATCAACATACCAGTAAAATATTTATACACATTATTTTCTGATAACTAGTATCATTTCTGTTGATCTTTATACAATGTACTTGCACATACCAGTATATCACTGTTTCATCCTGTGCACATTCAACACTCCTCATATAAATCCATCTTATAGATTAACTCCTTATAAGAATCCAACTTTCAGATCAAGTAACAATAGGAGATGTTTCACAAAGTGTTTGTAAAGGTACGCATGAGTTACGTAAAGTTACGCATAACTTTATGAACAACTTGAATAAGAAGTGCCAAATGGGATGCCCAAAATTTTTCCTGACATTTTTATAAAGTGTGACTGCATTTTACATAATTTCAATTAATTTTTGGCAAAAATATATTTTGCAATAAAAATATTTGTAAACAGGAGTAATATTAATCTACATCTGTATATTTTACCTTAGCTGATGCGATTTATAATGATTGAGAATTCCATTTGGCTTGCCATATTCAAGTCGTTTGTTAAGTCATTTGTAACTTTACGAACAGCTTTATGAAACATCCCCCCCCCCCTGGATATCTTTATGGTGCTTATATCCATCAGACATAGTGCTCAAGGCGCTACAGTATTGATGCAAACAGGCATTCTTAAAAAGAATTTCTTCTTACTGGTACCCATTTAATACCTGGGTGGAGAGTGGCATATATACATCAACCCCAAATCAGAATCCAGATCAACTCCATATTCAAATCCATTTCCAATTAATGTCTACATTATGTGTGCCGAGGAATAGGGCTAGGTAAATGAGACCAAACTTGAAAGCAAACCATGTAACATCAGACAATGGCACTTTAAAAATTCAAATCAATAATGAGATGCTCATGTCATTCATTTTGAAACAAATTTCTGGTCAAGACAGGAGAAGAATCCATGTGGATTAAAAAATATTAAACTAGATGAATCTTCGACCACGCGTGGTCGAACTTTATGCCTCCGCCATTACCAAATCAGAAATAAATGGCACTTCATGTTGATTTATTTTCATTTATACAATGACATCTTTGACCTTGACCTTTGACCTTGTGACCCCCAAATCTAATGAGAGCATTGCCCTTTCCATATGCATACATGAGCAAAGCTTGTTGAACCGTCAAATGGTTAGAGTTATCACAAGAACGAACCATTTCTATGTACATAATGACCTCTATGACCTTTGACCTTTGACCTTGAGACCCCGAAATCTAGTCAGATCATTGTCCCTCCCATATGCATACCTGTGCCAAGTTTGAGGTTGATCGGTCAAATGGTTGTTGAGTTATGGTGAAAATGAACCATTTCTATGTACATAATGACCTCTATGACCTTTGACCTTTGACCTTGAGACCCCAAAATCTAGTCAGATCATTGTCCCTCCCATGTGCATACCTGTGCCAAGTTTGAGGTTAATCGGTCAAATGGTTGTTGAGTTATGGTGAAAATGAACCATTTCTATGTACATAATGACCTCTATGACCTTTGACCTTTGACCTTGAGACCCCAAAATCTACTCAGATCATTGTCCCTCCCATATGCATACCTGTGCCAAGTTTGAGGTTGATCGGTCAAATGGTTGTTGAGTTATGGTGAAAATGAACCATTTCTATGTACATAATGACCTCTATGACCTTTGACCTTTGACCTTGAGACCCCAAAATCTAATCAGATCATTATCCCTCCCATATGCATACCTGTGCCAAGTTTGAGGTTGATCGGTCAAATGGTTGTTGAGTTATGGTGAAAACGAACCATTTCTATGTACATAATGACCTCTATAACCTTTGACCTTTGACCTTGTGACCCCAAAATCTAATCAGATCATTGTCCCTTCCATGTGCATACATGAGCCAAGTTTGAAGCCAATCTGTCAAATGGTTCTTAAGTTATCGCGAGAACGAGCCATTTTTATGTGTATTATTACCTCTATGACCTTGACCTTTGACCTTGAGACTCCAAAATCTAATCAGATCATTGTCCCTCCCATATGCATACACAAGCCAAGTTTGAAGTTGATCTGTCAAACGGTTCTTAAGTTATCGCGAGAACGAAAACGGGACGGACGGAACGGACGGACGACCCGAAAACATAATGCCTCCGGCAACCACCTACGGTGGGCGGAGGCATAAAAATCCTTCACTGATAATGGATTCTTGAGGCAGCACTGCCACAGCAGTACAGTAATAAAATGAAGTTCATAGAATATCACATGGCTTGAGAATGTGCAGAGAGTTGATGAAAGCTTGATTGCTAAATGTTATACTTTAGTTGATGGAAGTTTGACAACCATGATAAGATGAGATACATTCTAGAGAGCTTGGGCAAGTTACTAATGTAATTGTGTTCAATGTTCTACTGATCCCCCCCCCCCCTGCCTAACATAATTAACATAATCCTGCATAATTAACAAGAACATCTTACTACTGATACACACTGTATTACAGCCAAAGAGACACGTACCTAGATACAATCAATCAATGACCTTTCATGCACACATCTATTGTGCAGGTAAAATATGGACTGACTGTGAATGACTATGCATGGTTCTAGTCAGAGTGGAAAGATGCAGTCTATTATCTTCACAGTGTTAACTTGCTGAAAGCTAGAGTAATAACATGATTGAAAAGGTCCTCAGGAAGAACAGTATTAATACTGATGAAACTACCCTGGGGGTCAAAGTGAATGTTGGTTATATCAAAATCATATCATGAGTAAATGTGTTAAAAGACAAAATGCCTTTCTTGGCTCATTTCCACTGTCTACCTAAATTTCCTTTAAAAAAACCCTGATAGATCAACAATGTTAAATAATACTTTCAGTAAATATTATCACAAATGTGCTACAATGCCATTGGGTGTATGCTGGTGTTGTAATGCTGTAATCCTGAGCAAAACACTGCTGGGTACATACTAGTAGTTGTGCTGTAGTCATGAGTAGAACACAAGAAATTGCACACTGGTGCTAGAGTTCAATAATTATAAGCAGCACACCCTAGGTGTATACTGGTGCTAAGATTCAGTTATCATGAGCTCAACAGAATTGCAATTAACACTGGCACTATAAATCAGTAGTCATAAGCAGAGCACCACTGGCTGTATACTGGTGCACATTTCAATGGTGAAAAGAGGTGCACTGTTTAGGTGTAAGCAGAGCAACAACGAGTGTATACTGGTGCTATAATTCAGTTGTCATGAGCGGAGCACCGTTGGGTGTATGCTGGTGCTATAATTCAGTTGTCATGAGCGGAGCACCGTTGGGTGTATGCTGGTGCTATAATTCAGTTGTCATAAGCGGAGCACCGTTGGGTGTATGCTGGTGCTATAATTCAGTTGTCATAAGCGGAGCACCGTTGGGTGTATACTGGTGCTATAATTCAGTTGTCATGAGCGGAGCACCGTTGGGTGTATACTGGTGCTATAATTCAGTTGTCATGAGCGGAGCACCGTTGGGTGTATACTGGTGCTATAATTCAGTTGTCATGAGCGGAGCACCGTTGGGTGTATACTGGTGCTATAATTCAGTTGTCATGAGCGGAGCACCGTTGGGTGTATGCTGGTGCTATAATTCAGTTGTCATAAGCGGAGCACCGTTGGGTGTATGCTGGTGCTATAATTCAGTTGTCATAAGCGGAGCACCGTTGGGTGTATACTGGTGCTATAATTCAGTTGTCATGAGCGGAGCACCGTTGGGTGTATACTGGTGTTCATACGCCACGTATGGAGAGTAAGAAACTTGTTCGTATGCCAGTCTCCCTTCCTCACCTACAGGAAGACAAAAGTAAAACACAAACAAAACATTTAATACATGTAAAAGCAAATCACTGTGCCCTACCAAATGTTACTCAATCCCATTCATACTACTCATTCCTTAGATCAAATGAATGGTCAAAAGCAGTCCTGTTTGATTCTTGTATGGGGTCTAACCTACATTTTCCATGAATAAGTGTACATACTTTCAAGTACTATCCAACACCTGACTTTCTATCATGTTTAATATCCAGAGGTCTATGTTTGGCAAAAATGGTACTTCATACAATTATTAAAACAATCAATGTTAATGGGCATTTTTCATTTGTGCATTGTTTAATATGAATGCATAGCCCTCAGTGAGAAAAGTATCAATATTGATGAGGCTATCTACCAGGCAAAAATTATATATTATTATGGTATCCTTTTCTATATTCAATCAAAAGTCCTCTAAATTTTTCTATCTACCACTAATTGGTTTTAACCTCTATAACATATCAAGACATTCATTACATGATTTCTAAGAAATGATGACCAATCTGACCTCAATTTTCAGTAATATTACCATGTTCTCTCCTTATTACCTTAACTGATCAAAGAGCAGTCCTAAACCTTTCTTCTACTAATACTTGGCTGGATAAAACACACACGCTTTAACAAAATAAGTATCACAATGTTAACTATAACATTTCTTTCTATGTTTCTCAAACTACATTTTCTTTAAATGATTTTTCTTCACATTCTTAGTAAAGAACAAAAAAAAAAAAAAGTCTCACCAAATGCCATGAGGGCTTCCTTCGCAGTAGTCTTAACATCATCTATATCACAACGCAGTAAGTACAACAGCTGCTCAAAGGACTCTGATGCCTGGTAAAACAAACAACAATGACAATGATGGATGAATACAGGATCAACATAATGTCAAGTGAATTTAAGTACAACAGCAGAAAACAAAACCAGGTTCAAAATTGAAAGATCATCTCTCTAACCCCAGCTGATTTTGTTGCTATTTCTTACCATGTTATATGGAGATCAGAATCTACCACAATGCAATATACCCAGTGCTCAGCATGTGTCTTTTTTAATTTCAATGTTTTAAGCAAACTGAAATAAAACATGAAGACAGAAAAGGAGCTATACTTCACTCTCTTCAGTTGTATGTTTAATATGAATACTCTAAAGAAAGAAAATGAATTAAATCAATTGACATTCAGAAGGGAAAAAGATGAGACAGAAGGATAAAGGGGGGGGGGGGGGAGGAGGAGGAGGGAAAGAAAGATAGGAAAAGGTACAGATAGCAACAGCAAGAGCGATAGAAATGGAGGGAGAGAGGTGGGTTAGGAAGTAAGTGGAGAAGATGGAGAGGGGAGAAAAATATAGATAGCAATAGCATGAAAGAGAGAGAGACTTGGGGGGGGGGGGATAATGAGAAGGAGAATGAGGAAAAGTTGCAGGGCCATGCTGCATAAACTTATCATTGATGGTAACTCTGCCATCAATGGTAATTACCATGGTAACATTGTTCAACAGCCAATCCAATTCAAGGTTTCCAGGGAAGTTAGCTTTATGCAATGGAGCCCACATAGCAATAAAATGAGAGGAATAATAGGGGGGGGGGGAGAGGGGGAGAGAGAGAAGGAAAGAAAGAAAAAAGAGAGAAAGAGAACTGGAGAATGAGAGTGAGAGAGAGAAAGAGAAAGAGAAATTGAAAGGTCTACTAACCTGCATAGCAGCTAGAGCAGCACACCCAGCCTGACGTAATGACAGATCTCTTTCTTCTAGACATTCTAGATACACTGTCACAGCCTGTCAAACAATACAGTGATGAATTAGTGCAATGGAATTCACTTCCCATGCCTTATAAACTACATGTAGACAAACTTCCTAGCAGTCAGAACCACAGCTTGTTTTTTCTCTTGTTTTTTTCCTTACAATTAAAGGTACATACATACATACATACATACATACATGGTATACTTCTTTGTCTTTTGTCTACATACATGGTAAATCTTTCACTACTATAATATTCGCACAAAATTTCACTAATTCAAAGAATTTCCAAGATTTGATGATGAACAATAACAGTGCAAGTTTAGGCAATCAATTTCAATAAATTCATTAAAAAAACAAACAATGAAATTAAGGGTAGATTCAGGTTTGTTTGCTGAGTATCACCATACTTCACTTAATCCATCACAGCTTGCTACCAATTTTTTTTCAACCCTACATCTTTACATTCCATAACAAATTATTCAGCTGTGATATGTGTCTTTTAAATCACTTGAAATCAATAAATCTTTATCAAATCTCTTTGATGATGAGGTAAGGATGATGATGATGATGATGATGGTAATGATGATGATGTTTATGAAGATGATGAGGATGACGATGAGGAGGAGGATAATAATAATGATGATATTGAGGATGATAATAATGATGACGATAATGACGATGACGATGAGGAGGAGGAGGATAATAATAATGATGATATTGAGGATGATAATAATGATGACGATAATGACGATGACGATGAGGAGGAGGAGGATAATAATGATGATATTGAGGATGATAATAATGATGACGATAATGAAGATGACAATGAGGAGGAGGAGGATAATAATGATGATATTGAGGATGATAATAATGATGACGATAATGAAGATGACGATGAGGAGGAGGAGGATAATAATGATGATATTGAGGATGATAATAATGATGACGATAATGAAGATGACAATGAGGAGGAGGATGATAATCATGATGAGGATGAGGATGATGATAATAATAATGATGACAAGGATGATAATGATGATGGTGATGATAATCATGATGAGGATGAGGATGATGATAATGATAATGATGACAAGGATGATAATGATGATGGTGATGATAATGATGATGGTGGTGATGATGATGATGAGGATGATAATGATGTTGTCCATACCTTATGTCTAATGTCATCATCCTTAGCAATGGATTCTAGATACATGCGTACTCCAGCCTGGACAGTGGCGCTATCCTCCAGCAGTAATAAACCAAGTGCCCTCAGGTTACCAGCAGGGAGTAGAAAGCCTTTAGGAATTCTCTTGATAGTCCGTAAGAGATCAGGTTTACCAGGCTCTAAGCTTGCTGTTAACTCAACTATAAATCAAGCAGGAAAATAGAGTGTGAATGAGAAGTTAAGTGAGTCATAAAGATGATAACAATTCATGTATATAAAAACTTAGGTTGATGTTCAATAAGCATTTTCACTGTGAACACACATAAATAACATGTGCAGGATATCTCCATGTGCTTTGCATGAAATAAGAAGAATCAGGCACTACTGCATCTCAAGACAAGGGCTAGAAAACGTGAAAATTATTGTAATCTCTCCATACAACAGGAAGTTAAAATGAGAGTCCATGTTTGGGACAGTCGCCCTCTACAGGCAATTGTACTTCTGTATATCATTTTGTCAAAAAATCACTCTCATCTATAATTAGTATAATACCTTCTACAATTTCATTAAATACTTCAATGGAAAATATACTAGGTTATATGCTACATTCTCTTCTCAAACAGAAATGAAACTTTGTTATTGATAAATGCAATCAGATCCAGATTATCTATATTTATAATGATGTTCATTTGACTTACATTCATCAGTGATGGTTTTAAAGGTAACGATGTTCATTTGACTTTCATTCATCGGTGATGGTTCTAAAAATTTTCTACTTAATGATGTTTTGACTTACATTCATTGGTGATGTCATTGAGACACTTCTCTGGATGTCGTCTGTTTTCTTGTGTAAAGAAGGAGACATACTGGAATAGTGTGATAATAGTCTTAGGACTCATCAAATCAGCAGGACGTTCTATGATCCGATTACACACACTATGGAAGACTGAAAAAACAAAAACAATTAAAGTGGATTAAACAAACACCTGTATAAGACCATTTTGGATGAGACATACCGGAATAGCATTTAATTGTGTTTAAGGACACATCAAGTCTGCATAACACTTTATGATCCATTGCAAACATTATGGGAGACTGAAAAAAAAGAAGAAAAAAAGACATTTGCACTGAATTTACAAGCCCTGCTGATGCTTAGGTGAGAGAAATTGTTAAGTAACTTGCTATTTCAAATGTCAATTCATGTTCACAATACAATACTTGGTAACTTACAGAATACTGAATGACAGAATACCTAGAACTTGCTGAAACAAAGACTACCTGGTTAGACAATATAGGTTTGTCTCCCTTGAATAGTCTATATTTACAGGACATAATCATCCGTAATAGGATGATTATGTAAGCACTTACATTAAGTGCTTATATATATGTAGACTGATCACAGAATTGATTTGTGGGCAGCGATGTGGTGTCCCCAAGTTAGTGCATATCATAGTGCCTATGTAACTATGGTTGGGAATGGATTTCTCTTCTGCATGAACTACCAAAGCGCATAAAGCGCATGCTTTATAACCTTTGCATGATACATACAGCTGCACTAGCTCTATGGGGACACTGCAGTTTTGGCGGATCATCTGCTGCCCTCAATGATAAGCGGGATTGGTCTATAAGCACTTAATGTACTCCATTAAGAACTCGATGTACTCAATTAGTATACGTATGTAAGTTGGCACAAACATTGCTTTCAGTGAAAATGCATACAGCATGTATATGTACCAGTGCTAACCCATACAGTTTTTTGATGTTTGATGAAAGGACTTACCATCATCAGCTATCTCTGGATGATTTGTACGTAGTTTAGCTCCAAACTTCACATCTAGCTGAAGAAGAAATGAATCCGCATTCACATAGAGGGCCTCCTTCTCTCTACACTGTTCCCAGAATTCCAAGAGTGGTAGATTCAGCTTCAGTTCTGGTAAGACTGCAATCAGAATAATGAGAATATTTAGTAGTCAATCATCTCATACAGGTTGTAAGATCTGGTGACAATAGCTCTGAATTAGTCTACATTTTAACCCCACAGCAAACCTAGATCTAATACTAAACCTAACCAAGACCCAATTGCTATCCCAACTGTAACTCAAGATCTATGACAAAATGAAACCTGATCAGGCTTAATTTTGACACGTATTCCAAACATCACCCTCATATCAAAAAGGCTATACATAAGAAGCATTCAGCTTCCCTAGACCATGGACTAAAACTCTATCAGCATTTTCTATTTTCCTTTTCTACTAACAATGTGAGAAGACTGAAGGAGTCCTCTCAGAGATAGATTCTTTCATTTGGCTTTGACTTCCTTAGGAATGTTCCTTTAACTCCTAGTACACTGCATACGCTTCCAATTAAAACCATAATACAATTCTGATTAAATGATTAATCTTGTTAGCTATCTATTCTTAATGAATAAGTCATATCCCAGTTCACCATTTCATCAATAATTCATTTCATAGTGATGGTCAGATATTCTTCAAGAATAATTTACCTCGATCATCAGTTCTTCATGAATAATTCTGATTATTAGTTGACTATTCTTCATGAATAATTTGGGGTCTCATCAATCTCTGATATCAGAAGAAAGTTCATTATGATAACTTTGGATGTGCAGTTAACAACAAAATTATTCACATCACTTGTAGTTTTGAAGTCCTTTGTGTTTTTCATAAGATAGAAAGGTGGAATAGTGCAATTTAGGTATTGTTTGAATACTTCAAATTGTCAGCTGTAGTTGAAAAATTATTGTGGTTTCACCTCATGTGCATAACATTAATTTAGTGATTTTTCTGACATTTTTAATAGTTTTTATATCCAGGTCCAACCATGGCACTGGGGCATTTACATTTACATTTACATTTACAGATACACGAATAGTTCTGAAAAAGAGATTTTTCTTTAAAAAAGTGAATAAAAATACCTCTGAACCCTCAAATGTTGTAAATTGTCTTGTGTAATTAGTCATTCAACTGTTTGTTGTATGCCCAAGAAACATCAAGAAGAACAAACCATTTTTTTCACATAACAAAAGTGAACAAACTAAAAACTTGGTTAAGGATATCAATAATTTTGTTCTTAAATGTAAGTACCACTACATATTCATTAGCTTTACAGATTTTTAATTTCAATGTATTATTGCATTGGGACAATTAAAGTGATGGTGGTGCTTTTATATATATCTGTTTTGTTAGATTAATATCTAAGATAGTTGCAAGTCTATAAGCTGGGTGTGATTAAGCTCTCAAGGTCACTCACTGCACATCTTACAGGTTAATTTATTCACTTTAACATGAGGATCTCTCAAGCTTAGGTATAGAGCATAGGAAAGGATCAGACAAATAGACAGACAGGATACAGACTTAGAGAAAGACAGATGAGAAAAAGATTGGTAGATAGATAGACACACAGATAGACAGGTGCAAAGATAGACAACAGACACACAAGACACAAGGCAGGCAGACAAAGATATCAACAAAGACAGACAGACACAAAGATAGACACATACATTGTAGATAGACAGATACATTAATAGACAGACACAATAAAAAGATACAAATACAGACACACAGACAGACACACACAAAGATAGACAGAAACATATAGACAGACACAAAGATAGGCAGACACAAAGATGTAAACAAAGATAGACAGATACAAAGAAAGACAGACACATACATTGCAGATAGACAGATACATTGACAGATAGACACAAATATAGACACAAAGACAGACAGACACAAAGATAGACAGACACACAGACAGACATAGACATAGAGAGACAGACGCAGACAGAGTGTTGTATGACAGAGATTTAATGTACCGGTAATCAGTACACAGAAAGACAAATACAGAGGGGGAGCAAGAGAAGATATATGGACATTATAAAGAGAGAGAGAGAGAGAGAGAGAGACAGAGACAGAGGAAGAGAGAGAAGGAAAGAGACAGAGAAAGACAGAAACAGGGAGAGAAACAGAAAATTTAAAGAGAGAGATAGAGGGAGGATGAAATGGAATGAAGATGGATTACAACAATGCTACAAAACAGCACATGATGTATGATTCGAAGGAAACATACATGCAGATGTATGTAGAATGCAAGAATGCTTGATTAAATACATGAGCTAGGTTAGAAACATAGATTATTGAGAGAGAGTGGATGTAATATAACATAGGTCTTATTTCATTCTGATTTCTTTCTTCTATTTCAAGAAAAGAAATGCATGGGGGGGGGGAATTGGAAAAAAATATAATAGATGAGTTTATATAGTGAGTGAATGACCAGTTTGCTTGCTCACCCCTCCCTAGTATACGTAGCGTAATACCTTCATCGGCTGAGCTGACATGTACACCACTCACAGCTAGAACTATCAACTGCTCAATAATTACAGCTTGCTGCTGAAGCTTGTTCAATGCTATCGTCTCCTTCAGTTTGAGAGGACCAAATGCACCAAGATGCTGGAAAGAAAGAAAGAAAGAAAATAAAGCGTTTTATCTTTATGTTGTTGTGCAAAAGAACGCGCCTGGAACGCAAAATACAAAAATGCAAACATTAAAATGTCTATTTTGACATACTGGAATAGAATTTTAGCAAAGATCATGCCACAAGAAGATTGTACATCAATTTATAAGGTCTACATGCTACCCGTGAAATTATCAATCATTGTTTGAAAAATCAGATTTTCGATAATTTTCCAGTTTGCGTTCCAGACATGTTCTTTTGCACAAGGACATAAAGATAAGACGCCTTATTATCATGCTAGGCTTTGAACATCTGCTGCAATTAAGCTTGAATGTATAACTGATATCAGCAGCAATTCAGTCTCAATATTCCATTACCTTTTCATCCAGAAGGCTATGAAGGTATTAATTATACCAAATACATGAGCAGAAAAAGCAAAAAAAGCAAAAATCACAGAAAATTTTAGTTCATTCTTTTATGTAACACTGCCTATTCATGTACAGGAACAATTTTATTGAAATGAAGAATGTAAATAACTTAATTGACAAAGCAGCATGAAAATGTCATTTCATATTTGCATGTTAAACATATGACATTAAAAAAAAAAAGTTGTAATTTTCATTCACTCTTTATTTAATCTACATTTTAACTTGTATCAAACTAATGTATGTGAAAGATAGAACAAGTGATGCCACTA
The DNA here is from genome assembly GCA_029962745.1 of Echinometra lucunter. NCBI lineage: Eukaryota > Metazoa > Echinodermata > Echinoidea > Camarodonta > Echinometridae > Echinometra > Echinometra lucunter. The sequence goes on from CM057168.1 coordinate 10,204,875, forward strand.
TGAAGAGACAACGTAGATTCTGCTGTGATCCAGGGGTTAGTGGAGGTTCTGTGGTCCAGTATTTTAAAGGAAAATGCAACCCAAACATCAGTGTGCTCTTAATGAATGAAGAAAACAGTGAAAGTTTGAGCAAAATTGGACAATCTGTTCACAAGTTGTTAATTTTGAAAGTTTAAGTAAATCATTACTGAGATCCTTAAACTGGCAACTCTACAGGCATCTGTGATGTCATCATGGACAACTCTCAAATCATTTTGTACACGGAATTTAATATTTTCTTCATTTTCAAGAAAAATCGAAATTCTTTTGAATTACTCTTTGAGTATGTCATGACTATATCAATTCTAAATGTATTTGGGGAAGAATTATGTTGATTCCTGACTTAAAAGGTTATATAAATCAATTTTTTTGGAAAAATTATGCATAAAATGAATGGAGAATTGTCCACGATGACATCACAGATGCTGGCAAAGTTGCCAACTTAAGGATTTCATAATAGGGATTTACTTAAACTTTCAAAATTCATAACTCCCGAACAGATTGTCTGATTTTGCTCAAACTTTCACTGTTTACTCTTCCTTGTTCATCTTCATTCACTAAAAAGACAATGATGCCTAGGTTCCATTCTCCTCTAAGGCGCTTGACCGGAGATGCACAGATACGGGGGTTCAATCCCCAGCTGCACAGTACTTATGCCCTTGAGCAAGGCATTTTTATCTACATTGCTCTTTTATTGTACATCAAATAAATGAAAGTGCTATAGGCATATTGATACCAAAGTGTGCATATGTGTTTTAAAAAAAAAGTAGATTCACTCAAACCTTTAATTCTAATATGCTATGGGTACAGTGAATAGGTATGTTACTTACACTCAGTAGATACTCAGTAAACATGAGATGATGAGTTAATGTCACATCAATGGCATCGCTACCGGTGGTAAGGTTCTCCTCCGATCCAGGAAGACGCTTCATACTGCCAAAGGAACTATCAGCTGGAGACTCCAGGAGACGATTCCCTCGTTGTTCATTCAGCTCCAACATACGACTCTCCCGCTTCTCACTCAGATCAAGGAACCGACTACTTCTCTTGATGGAGGAGTTTGTTGATGGTGATGATTTGATGCCACGAAGCTCAACCTGTGATGGAAGATCTTCTTCAATGCAGGTAGAATCACTGAGACGATCGCTTGACACTGGGACACCATCTACACTGTCATAGGCATTCTTCTGATTCGTCCTGGAAAGTTAAAAAACCCCAGTAAAGGACAGATGGATAACAAACACTTCCACAAATGGTCATTCCATGTTTCATTCTTACATATTATATTGAACTTTGAACTGTCTTATCTCAGCATGAATACAACCATTGGCTAGAGTCCCCAATTTTCCGCGATACAGAAAACGGAAAAATTTCACTGAATTCGGGAAGAACATGGAATTCACGGAATTTCACGGAAAACGTGATTTTTTAGGCCAAAAAATTTGAATTACGAAAAATACAGCAAAAACATGAAAAACAAAGCAAAATCCAATAAAACAAAACCGTTGTCGTATGTCTTGTACATGTCACCGAAGAACGTGGAATTTGAAGTTTAGAACACCGAAGAACACGGAATTTGCATTTTAGAAAACGGAAAACTGAGGACTCTACCATAGGCATCATCAGTTTTCGATAACAATGCATACAAAGCAAAGCAATTCATTCAATAGACATTACGATTTATTGATGCTTTCTTCAAATGCTTATAGTGTACAGTCATGTCACTATGCTCAATTAAAAGATTTTTTTTAGACTTCTGTCTAGGCTCTGCATACACTTCACACTGTGAAACCTGACTTCTCCCTTGAAAAAAAGTCAGACTCCTTATTATGTGATAATGATTTTCTTTGATTTATCAGTGAATGAAGCAGTCACTTTAAACTGCAATTCTCCCTACTGCAAATATAAGAATCAACAGAAGAGGGATATTTCCCACATACCGTGCAGGTCAGCACATGTGCAGATACAAATCCAGATACAAATCCAGTACCAATGAATTGACAAGATTTGTTCCATACAGCCAGGTTAACAAATCCCTCATTTTGACGAAAATAATGTTCAGGTTTAATAAACTCCCCTAATAATTTACTTAGACCTATGTAGGTAGCATCTGAATTTGTTGCTTGCATTTTCTAGGCTAAAAAACTATTATTTTTATGGGACTTGTTAAGATTCGACCCATTATGTTTCCATGGAAACTGGAAGTGCCTTTGTCTATGCTGTGTGTGGGAAATATCGCCCTCTACTGTTGATATTATATGTGCGGTAAGGAGAACTGTTTCAAGTCAGGTTAAATCACAATGAATAGGATGTACTTACTCTTCCATGCTGGCTGAATCCACTGTATCACTCAGACCCTCGTCAATCTCATTGAGAAAGTCAAAACTATCCAAAGCATTCTTCACTGAAAGACTGATGGTTGATTCACGTCGCTTCTTTTCAAGATTCTTCTACAAATAAGATCAAGTATGAAAAGAATTGTTGTTATGCATACAACAGGAAAGTGACAAATAGAAAAGACATTGCAACAATGGTAATATGATAGCATACTTGGCATTCAAACAGCATCATCCTACAATCAGTATGATGCTCCAAACTATGCTGTTCATGCTTATCAACAATGAAGCAAAGATATATGGCAATGCCTTAACAAAGGGCCAAGCAATGATCAATAGACAGTAGTACAAGGCAGCTTGAAATCAGTGGGATGGGATTGATTTAAAAAAAACCAACAATTTAAACAAATCTTTTATACCTAAATAACTAGGAAGCCAATTTGAAATAATTTTGTTTGCTATCACACTAACATTCAGGTGAGACCAACCCTTTAAAAAAATGTATCATGGTACACAGTTACACCTTGAGATATGAGTCTAGATGAGTGTGATCTGTTGTTCTAATGGTCTTAGCTCACTACACTGCCTTGTTGAGATCTCTAATAATGGAACTAATCACCCAAAATACAACCACTTTAATACAGAGTGCACACATTGCACAGAATGCATGTTAGAACTAATCAAATGTGTATCATACAGGTTTCAGGAATGAGTCTAGATGTGTGATCTGTTGTTCTAACAGTCTTAGCTCACTATACTGCCATTAAGATTTCTAATAATGGAACTAATCACCCAAAATAAAATCACTTACAGAGATCTCACATTGCACAGAATGTATGTTAGAACTGATTATGTATGTATCATACCTTCAAGAATGAGTCTAGATGTGTGATCTGTTGTTCTAACGGTCTTAGCTCACTATACTGTCCTGTTAAGATCTCTAATAATCTGACCACATTGTGAAGGGCTTCCTCTAGTGTTAGGATAGGAGAAGATGAGAACTCTAGAGGCTTAGGTTTAGGACGCATTGGAGAATGAGGCGTGTCTGATGATGAGGATGTAGACGCTGTACTTAGTCTCTTTTGCTGGAATAAAGAGGAAGAAAATGCTCATTACAACTTCATTTCATATCACTGCTCATGTACAATCGTTAGCACTTCATAATCAGCAATGATATTCAATCAGTAAACTTGACCATTGCTACATGAAGCTTCCAAACACACATATCAGTCAAAGACAATATATGAAACTTCCCATAATTACACTCAGAATCCAAAATGTCTATCATACAAAATTTAATAAAAAATATATGTAAAATACATATCAAACTACCAGCAAAAGAATAGACACATAATACATGCAATTAAATAAAGTTTACAAAAAAAAAACAAAAAACATATGTATCAAACTTCCAGCTAAAGACTTACATAAATGTACATAGGCATATTATGCAAGTAATAAAGTCAATCAAAAACAACAACAACAAATCAGTATAGTGTACTCTCTAAAAACATTTTCATTAAGGACAATCTATTGCAAATTTATTGACTGAGAAGGAATAATATGACCTACATGTACATTGATCATGGAATCAGTGAGTGTTCTTTCTCTGCGATGATAGGAGTTCTTATTGAGCTGTTTGAGATCTTCTTCATCGACATGGAAAGGACTCCATGTTACAATGATGTTCAGTTTGATTGTACCAGTCTCGTTCACATCAATTGTCAGGTTCTGTGGCTCAGCTCCATAGAAATCTGATGTATCAAACTCTAGATTGCCAATGGTCACATTGGATCTAGCCAAACCTCTGATCTCTGTCACCTGTAGGTCAAAGGTCAAAGGTTTTAAACTGTTACAACCTAATACAATACATGTAAATAACAAAATTCTGTAAAAATCCAATCTGTTAATCTTTTGGTTCACAATTATTTCATTTCATGTTTCAATGGTCCATGTTTTATTTTCATCTAATATCTAGCACTGTCCAATATCATTCCAATATCAACACACAAAATTGATTATGTTTCATCACTGTATAGTAGATCTTTGTAAGAAAAGTGCAACCAATAGAACAATAAAGTGGTTTTATGTCTATAAGATTCATTCTGAATGCAATCCAATAACATCATGCTTTCTTTCAGAAAACACTGTAAATTTTTTAGTCTAACAAGACTTCACTTCATCATGATTTGTGGTTCATACTATAAGACATTGTTCCATTATCATTATTGTCACATTAAAAAATATACTGGTATCACAATTTATCGGCCAATTGCCTAATGAATCCTACAAAAAATGAAAATGCCACAATGCATTGTCACCACGATTACATAACTACCTTCAGGTTCTGCTAGAGAGCTGGCTCTATAACAACTTTTCCATTATGTGCTTTCTGCTTGATCTCTATTCAAATATGTTCATTGCTTGATTACTTTCCCATTGTATGAATGTGAAACACGTATATTCACAGAAACGTCTGAAGCGGTCGAGTATGAATCACACATATATGAATCACATGAAGTTCTTGTATTGAAAATGGCAGGGAACTCCCATCTTTTCTCTCTCATCCGAAATCTCCCTTACAGACCTATCTCCAAATCCCTTTAAATAATAACTTTAACGCCTGCCGCACACTATATGATCCGACTGTGACCTGATTTTCCAACAAATGCATTTAGCATTAAATATGAAAGTTTAAACAAGTAAAATTATATTATTTGAAGTTCAGAATAATGATAGGAATACTAAAATTGAAACTTTGGTTAACTGCAAGCCTTGTGGTCAGAGTAAAGGCCAAAAAGGCAAGATTGCTATGACGTCACTAAGATTCAGAATTGAGTTCGCTTTTATTCCTACAGGGAGGCTCGCAATAGCCCGCAATTTCGATTTTTGTATTCATACGACTCTTAAAAAACTTTGATTGATTAGATTTCACATGTCTGATTGTTCATATCAAATGCTATAACAATTTTTTTCTAAAATCTGATCGCAAACAGACCGTACAGTGTGCGGTGGGCTTAACTTGCATACTTACCTTGATAGTAAGGAAGTCTCCTACCATAGGATAGAGAACAATCTCATCACCTTCCCATGTCTGACTGAGATCTTTCTCAACCTTACACTTTGTCTTCCATTTCTGAAAGCCATATTTGAATGTGATCTAAAGGAATAATCAAATCAAATTCAATAATGATAACATCATCATCTCATCAAATCAAGAATTGAACAAACACTCCAAAAGTACACCAGGTTAGCAAAATGTGGTGTCACTCAACATTGCTAAGCTCCCAAATTTTGACAATGATAAAAAGCCAACCACAAGAGTTCAATAGTTTGAGAATGATAAAACAAGAAATGATTCCCCCGGAAAATGACATTTGTAGGGTATAATAGTATTGTAATAAGGCTTGAAGTAAAAACCTTTACATCTCCTGTGAAGCATGTGAATAACTCGTGAAAAAAATCTTTAGAGAATGATACTGGGGATGATATAAATCAGGCTCATGGATTTCATGAAAATATACATGTTTTCCATTGCACCAAGATGGTCTGTTATAAATGGTTTATCTGTAGCAACAATTCTTCCAAATACAGCCTTCGAAACTGAATGACATCCTAACTTTCCAAGTTATATATATATATATATATATGGTAAGATGGGCAAATCTGGTTTTTCCTGGGTTATTTCAGCAATACTGCTAAAAACAACTCATTCTATGTCAACAATAATAATAATAATAATGATCATTTATAAGGCGCTATACACAAAGTAGTACCATAGCGCTTACAAAGTAAACATCAACAGAAAAAAGAGAATTAGCTCTATGGAAAAAGGTAAGTCTTCAGTTGTCTTTTGAAAGTTGGCAGAGTTTCTATTGCTTGGACTGAGATTGGAAGATCGTTCCAAGCTCTAGAAGCACTTATACTAAAGCGTTTTTCAGCAGAAGAAAAATTTGATCTGGGAATTACAAGTCTAGTAGTATCAAATATGGAATGAAGATTATGTGTGGGTATGTACAGAGCTATTGTGTCAGCAAGGTAAGAGGGGGCAGTATTGTTGATTAATTTGTAAACATAGAGGCAGAGTTTGAACTGAACACGTTGAGAAAAGGAAGCCAATGGAGTTCTTGAAATAAAGAAGATACTTAAACAATGGTATATAAGAGCCTAGTTTAATGCATTCAATGAGATGCAAATACAAACTTTATGGTTAACTTCACATTCAATTTAGTTCACAATAAGAATGATCAAACAAAAGATACAACAGCTTTGCACATACAGGTATGCACCTGACAGCAGAAGTCATTCATTCATGAAAACACCCACTGAATTGTATTTGTCAAATAATGTTAAAGTCTTTCAGAAGATAATAATCAAAGATTTACCTCAAAGACATCTCCTCTTGTCACTCTTGCAAACCCAGCAATACCTACAAACAATCAAAAACAGTGCACATAAATGTATGTTTTCATTAAAAACCAAGCAATACCTACAAACAATAAATAACAGTGCACATAAATGTACGTTTTCATTAAAAACCAAGTAATACCTACAAACAATAAAAAACAGTGCACATAAATGTATGTTTTCATTAAAAACCAAGCAATACCTACAAACAATAAAAAACAGTGAACATTAATGTATGTTTTCATTAAAAACCAAGCAATACCTACAAACAATCAAACACAGTCAACATTAATGTATGTTTTCATCATAAACCAAGCGATACCTACAAACAATCAAACACAGTCAACATTAATGTATGTTTTCATTAAAAGCCTAGCAATACCTACAAACAATCAAACACATTCAACTTTAATGCATGTTTTCATTTAAAACCCAGCGGTACCGACAATCAAACACATTCAACTTTAATGCATGTTTTCATTAAAACCCCCAAGGTATTCCTAAAGCAATCAAGCACAATCAACATTAATGTAAGTTTTCATTAAAAACCCAGTGATAACTACAAACAATCAAACAATTAGTTATTTCGGCTCGAGATCGGAGTTGTCCTCTTAGTTTAAATTAGTCTAGATCAGTAGTAATCTACGCACCAGCAAACTGTTGTGGCTTACCTCATTATTTAATAATTAAACTTGTTATACGAACATTTTTTTTTCCCATCAAATGAATGCAATTACATATACGTGTATTAATGAAAGAAAGAGCAAAATTGAAGATTATCTGAGAAGCAAAAGCTGATTCAACTGAAATCAATACTCACCTTCAATCTTTAGCACAAAGGCACCAAGATTAGCCTCCAGTTCAGCCTCCATATGACATAATGCTTGTGTGCAATCTCGTACACCAACCTTAGCCTCATTCACAGGCTCTTTGGCTTTAGGTGAATGGGCATCGTGGTAGGCTTTCACCATGTTCACTGCTCCTGTAAATCAAATATCATATTACATATAAGTCAGATAAGGGACAACCAAAAAAAAAACCACGCTGCTATAGCTACTTATGACAATATATGATGGATTTCATACATGTATTATTTGCGTCATAACACCAAACAGACTCCATACTGATCAATGAAATAACAAGCATGCGTCTAACCCGATCTTCTGTGAACAGTCATCCCTATGCCGTCAATATCCCAAAGTTCAACACCCAGCTCCATCTTACTTCCTATATTCTGAGAACAGCCAGGCTGTGGAACTCTCTCCCACTAACGTGTGTTTCCATATCTTCTTAATAGCCATTGTTTCATATCCACAGTTAATGCATATTTGTTGTCTAATTAGTTACGTGTATTATCAGTCAATTAATCAAGAATTTTGTTAACACTGATGTGTATATTAATTGTACTTATGGGCCACTTTTCATCTGTTTGATGGTCCCACTAGGCCTAGAATTTGCTGCTGAAAATAAAAAATAACAAAATAAATCTGGTGTAGTTACAATAGTCTATTATGTTCAATAAGATTACCTTCTCTGACTTTGAGTTCTTTTTCATACAACTCCTGAAGCTCTTCTACCTTGGCAAGATGGAATTGAAGTTTCCTGTCAAAAGAAATACAAGGGATCAATCATTAGTCAACTCATGATACACTTGGGCCCCATATTACAAAGAGTTGCGATTGATTGGAATCAATTTTAACTTTGAGATTGATCTCAACTGTGTACTTAAGAGCTGGGAGTTGAGATCAATCTTTAAGTTGTGATTGATCCAAATAGATTGCAACTCTTTGTAAGACAGAGCCCAGATATATATCATCTGTTGCCTACAAATTCCTAATTACAACACAGTATTATCGTGAGATGAGGAAGAAGGTTTATTATATAGGATTTACATAGATGCCAAAATGTTTATGTGATAAATGAAACTAAACCAATACCGGGGAAAGTCTTTATACATGTAAAAGAGGGGCATTGTCTTTGTGTTGTGTGTGTTGTGTTGTGTTGTGTTGTGTTGTGTTGTGTTGTGTTGTGTTGTGTTGTGCTGTGCTGTGTCATTTTGTGTCATTCATTATTCACATTCCTATGATATTACTGTAAATATGTTCTGTTGTTGAGTTTACTTTTCAATAAAAACATAAATGCAAAAAAAAAGAAAGAAAAAGGACAAGTCATGTAAGTCTTCTTGAATGCACCCTAGTATGTAGACTACTTGAAGTATTGTGTTAGTTAGGTCATTTCTTTGTGCAAAAAGTGACCCCACAAAGGTCATTACCATACTCAGGGTACATACACATCAATCAAGCACACAGAGACTGATGACCTCATTGACCTCACTCAGGTCATAAGCTGTTTTCATTCATAAAGTAGAAACTTATTATCCAGAAAACTCTTAAGATGAAAAGGTGTACATTTGATCATTTAGTATTCTATACCTTACCAAGTAAGGTATAGAATATACCTTTATAATATAACATGTAGTTACAACATTTTCCCAGTATACATATATCTGATCAGACCAAATAAAGAAGTACAGTGATAGACTTTATTATGCCAATTTAAATAAAGTCTATCACTGTACTTCTTTATTTGGTCTGATCAGATATATGTATACTGGGAAAATGTTGTAACTACATGTAAATGCCATTATTTGATATGCCAACAAAATCTTATGTAAGAATGGGAACATACTGGACCAAATAGATTGGACTAGCCATATAAAAAAGAAATAATGAAATAAAAAATCTTTATAGTAATTCTGTTCTTTTGAACTTCATATAAAGTGTCTTGATGCAACAAGGAAATATGTGTCCCAAAGAGTTTGCTATAAAGCTCTACTTTATCAGACAAACTTGTGTAGAGTGAATATTTGTGCATGTTACTGAGATCCAACTATATTATGATACAATGATTACATAGATGAAGCTTACCTTATAAATCTCTCAGCTGCTTTTGTTTGCTGCAAAGTGGGAAAGGATGAGAAAAGTTTATTTAACCATAACAGTTTCACCTAACTAGAAAAATATTTGCAGTGATATACAAATTCATCACCAACTGTCTTATTTCTTTTTTTGTTCAATTATTAATTTCAAATAAAGGTTCATATTTTCAATCCATTAACAGCTTTTGTCGACTATTGACATTAGCGACATGCTGCCACTGTCAAATCTCGGCACACTATTATACCATATAAATCAAATTATTAAGTAGTCCTGGGTTTTGACCCATAGTCTGTAAAGAGTTAAAATCAATGAAAAAAAAATGAATTAAAAAAGGATGCAAAGCTGGAGCCTGTTCTTTATAAAAAGTCATTTAATTTCCATTATCATTTTAAGCCAACATGTCAAAACTACATTAGAGCAAATTATCAACAGAAATTGCCATAGATATTTCAATAGAAGTTGATAGGTCATTTTCTTTGAAACAGGAAGTTGTCTAATACTAAAGGCAATCAGATTTAACACTATTGCAGTACAAAGTCGGCGAAGTCAATGAAAGAGTAGAACTTGTACAGGTAAACTGATTGTGTGTTTATAAATGTACACTTCTGAATACACTTCAAGGTTTGTCAAAAGTCACAGAGCATTAATTGGCATACTTCTGTACATTATGTTTGCAACCTATATTTGAATATGGTTTTGTTCACGTGACAATTAATATCAAGCTACGTTTCATAAATAATGATTGTGAAGATATGCATCGGGAATCAAAGCAATTTGTCTTCTGTACTAAAACAAATTGTGTTGAGAATTGCTTTGAATGCAAAGAAATAGGGAAGAGAACTTCCTGTTTCCAAATGTAGTCTAGGTTTATTTTATAAAGGAAGCTTCCTAACCAATGTTAAAAACAGTGACATCCAATATCAATGGTCTATGTTCCACTTCACAGGGTCACTATTAAGGTTACTAATAAGTGATGGGTTAGGTGTAGAGTCAGGTATACCAGGAACTAAAATTTGCAGGTTGAATATACATGCACTGATACATTTACCCTTCCCTATTCAGTCATTTCATTTTTTCATTATCTTTTTTAGTCTTCTTATGTTACCACTTATGCAGAATAGTGAGAACCCTGCGTAGGGCCAGAAATCCATAAACACAAAAGGTGCTTTAACACCTACCTCATCAGGAAAAATACCAGCTATTTTGCCAGTGTGAATCAAAAGTACCCGTAATATCCCCAAAGAAAAATACCCGTAGTTTAGTAGGTACTTTCTCAGGTCGCTGGGATATTTGCAATGTGAAAGCGAATTAAGAGAACTTCTATCCCATCGAACACTAGCGCATGAACCATAATGCATATGCTCATAAACTACAAGAACTTTCCCATAGAAGTCTGGTTCGGGGAGGTGTGAATGCACGAAACGATGATCGGGTGTTTTGGGGCGTGAAAAGGTTCTCATAATTTACGTGTATTTTTCCTGATCAGGTAGGTGTGAAAGTGCCTATTCTGTTCACTGTAGTGATGTGTGTGAGGGTGGGTGGGTGTGAGAGAGAGAAGACTAACCTTGTCTAGATTGTAATGGAATCCTTGTCTTGATTTATCAGATGATTTAGTCTCTTCTTGATGTTCTTTCATCATATCTAGCTTCTCATTGCTGATACGTATTGAATCTCTGCAATACAATATAAACATCATTTACATCTATGTCTTTACTTCTAGAAATTGAAAACTGTTGAATCACTTTCCTGTAAATATGACAATTTGAGCTGTCTGTTCTTACATGGAGTTGATGATGCCAACCAACAGGGAATGCACAGAATGGGTCAATATCATAACAGCAAAAAGAGCCAGGATTAGTGAGAGATATACTGTAACAGATTAACAGCCCAAAAGAACAGTGGTCTATGATATCAACAATATCAGGTCTTGTGAACCCTCTAAACGGTTGACAGAAGATCCAACATATCAGTCTGATGTAAGTTGTTCATTTGATGGATACAAAAAGAAAGAACTGAGCGGAAGATTGCTCTGCAAAGCTTTAAAAAATACTCTGGTAAAGAAACATGTCAAAAATCAAAATTACATGAACAAATCTCACTTTTAGTATTGAAATTAAGTTCTTTTCAGTTCATTTTTATAATTTCATTTCTAAAATCTACAACAGTTGTATATGACAAAATTCATTCAATGATTGTATTCATTCATGCAAAGTCATTTCAAATTGATTCCTGAATTGATTAAAAAAAAAAAACCTCCAAAAAATCTCCAAATTTTATTGTCCGAGAAAGGAAATTCTTTTTACCCAATTGATCATGGGCCTGGCAGCCACTGAGCAGCGCCAGATCAACGTTGCTCTATCCTTTTCAATTCGTGAACGCCAAAGAAGGTAGCAGCAAGTCCCATCTTTTAACGTCTTTTGGTATGATGCGGCCGGGGTTCGAACCCACGACCTTCCGATTGTGAGGCGGATGCTCTACCAACTGAGCCAACACATCAGAACCAACACATCAGAACCAACACTGACAACATTTGAAGAAAATATCTTTTCAATTTGAATAATCAAATGTTTATCTAGTATCTATAAATACATTTTAAAAAGATGAAATAGGTAATAGTGGGTCATTTGCTATTATAAAACAGAACTGGTCATGTGGTATTTGCAAGAAAATCAATTATGACTACTTACAAGAGTCCATTTTTGAGTGAGTCAATGATGACGGCCATACGGCCTGGTCTCGGTTGCCGGGGCATTCTTAAAGTGTTGCTAGGGGGTGGTAGCATCCTCTGTTGGGTACGGCGACGATCCCGCAGCTTACGCTGCGTTACCGGGCTGCTAAATCCTCGTAGGCCCTGCAAGAAAAATAATAAAATCATTGAAAATGTTAATGTTGCACTCATGTTATCAATTAGGAAAGTTTTTGCAAAGCAAATCTTAAGCTGGTTATCTAGCATTAGTGCGTAAGGTATATACACGTGCAGCGTCCCATTATCACCGAACGGAGAGCGAAAGCTCCAAAACATTGTATGACGGGGCCGCATCTCTTATTGCTGCTGCATCCTAGAGGGACGTTCCTGTCGTGTTTGCGAAAGCTCCCTAGTGAGAGATTTATGATTCAGTAATATTGGAAAACTAGGAAGAGATGATTTGGATTTACCACAGACAGCTCAGGTTGATGTTCATAGTAATACCCAAGTCTGAACAACAGGATCTGCACTTTTTGATTTGTAAAGATTCTTACAAATAAACACACACTGACCAGGATATTTTCACTGGAAATTCCCTCAATTTAGGGATTCACACATGAGACAATGTGTAGAAAATATTTTGAAACAGAGGCTACACGTAAGTGACTTCACAATAGCTATCAGAATGTATTTTAGCTCAAAGCTGGTTTGCAGTATAGCACCAGATTTAATCTGAAAAGACTTTATTTACTTAAAAACTGAGTGAAATTAATACAAGCAAAGGATCTTCTAGCTTGACCTATCATAGATCATTGACACACTTACTACTGTAACTCAACCACATACATGTACCAGTAACCATAATAAGAGAGGATAAGTTTTAATCAGCCACTGACAAAATGGAGCAAACATGGATGCAATATATGTAGATCCTATTTCAACACTCTTCAACAAGTCTGTTTCACAGGGGGTCCTTGATGACATTTTCACCCTCTCCCCCTCCATCTCCTCCTGTTTATTTTAAAAAAAAATTTGTTGGATCTTATGTTGGACTTTGTTCCATATGTACCAGTACATGCGCATCAAGTGTATGAATGCACTAGTCAAGTAGTCATGATATCATGCACTAGCTATTCCTGTGTGATTAGAAAGTGATATTAGGTCTGATTTTTCATTTCCTGAATCCTGATTCTTCTATACCACAGTAAGTGATAAATGTCACATGGGTGATGGGTCCCTAATTATGTCTCTCATATCATATTGCTGAGAGGACTGGGGCAGGTCCGGAGGATGGGGGGGGGGGGGGGGGCTTAGGAGTCCAGACTCCATTTTGTTTATCATAGCTTTTTAGTGCAAATGAGTCACCTAAAAATCTAATGGTCTGTATTTATATATCTATCATATTTTTCCTGCTTACCAGAATTTTGGGGAGTGGACCACCCCCCTTAAAAAAGAATTGTGGAGCACTACAGCAAAATCCCTTATCTCCAGTGTCTAGATTTCCAGCCTTGGGAAAACTTTTTTTATTTGGTGACTCTGAAAACGGATTGTGAGTCATGCAGTGTAATGTGACTATACCATGACAACCAGTTCAGCAATGTCATGTTGGAATTTTCTTTGCAAGAAAGACATCTTTTAAAGGGAAGCTACTGTTCTGGGAAAGGTAAAAAATAATTTGTGAGCTTTCTCATTCTTTTTATGTAAGTTAGGAAGATTACATACTAGAAATGTCCCCTGAAAACGATCGTTCTTCAAATGCCCTGACATTCAAAATATGACAAAAAACAGCCGAAATGTTTGGGCCGAATATCTGTGTGTAGTCCCATACACATATTTTTGTGCACAGCGCATGTGACTCTCAGCAGAACTGAGTTAATTTCTTATCATTTTGGCGATTCCAAGCAGCATACAAAAAGTGATTTATAATCAACCTTTCTCAATTACTTTGAGACAATTTCTTTCACAATTCAGTCTTACAACCATTTTCTTTAACCCAATCTCTGAATGAAATATACATGTTCCTATTTCATATATTTATATCAATGAAAACAAATAGATAACTACATGTACATTATGACTAAAAATACTAAATAATCAAATAAATAAATAAACAAATGAATACATAAGGAAAACTAAATGAAAAAAAAAAATCATTATTCAGTTACAAATATAATCCTTGTAAATTAATTTGTTCTCACTGTAAAGAGCATGACAGTAATAATTAATAAGAAAGATATGCAAGTTCAGTTTGGTCATAAAGTGCCTCTCAAAGTATTTTAAAGTATTTTCATGTTAAATCCAACAATTAAATGTATTAGAATGCAGTAAACAATTCACAGGTACATTGTATCAAGCATTTCAAACACAAAACAAAGATCAACGGGCATCTGATTATCAGACTATAAGTTCAGAAATGTCTGTAATCAGTCAGGTATTTCTCAGTGCACTAAATATTTTCACCTTGGTTACATGCATGATTAATCATAACCAGGTTTTCATGCTCCATTACTAAAAGTCAACATCAACTCACTATAGAGAATACAATATACCATTCACATGTATCATTTCAATAACTGCAAACATGATACTCTACTCATTTCAACCATGTATTTTGTAAATTATCTGTATGTCCATGTAAATGGTTTGATGGGTTAAATCAGTCTCATACACTCCTCTGAGTTACTAGTACAGTAAAAATCTGAAGAACTTTCAGACATTTAAAATGGATAGTTGCAGTTGGATACCGATATTTGTATTTGTGCCTGTATGTTTCATATACATGTCAGTAAAGAAAGTTTACCCGAGTGTAAGCACTGATATTAGAGAAAATAATAAGTTCCAAATGTGTGAACATTCTTTTGATAAAAACTTGTGTGATCCTCGGATTTCTCACAATGCAATTCAAAAATCTTGTCATTTGCTTAATTTCCAACATATATGTTTTTAACTTTTCATACTCATTTTGATATTCACTGTCTGCCTAGGATGCCCCTATCAGATACATACAGGTGCAATAAGTGTCTATGATTATAATCACCAGCATACATAATCAAAATTGACCATCAGTGGGCAGTGCATCAGTAGACTAAAGAACCCAGTATAATCTTATTGACTAGTATCAGTTGTACATCAAAACACTCATTATCATATCAAACATGGTAATGTTTACTGAGTACACTATCTCAATGTTTGATTTAGTCTGGTCATCCTTCATTATAATGGTCAACCAAAGGATCTTCCCAGCATCTACAAGGGTGTTGCTGTTGTTGTTGTAGATGTTGGTGTGTTGACAATCTTGTGTTCTGTGCACCAGGTGTTACACAGAGATTCTTATGATTTACAGTATACCAGTAAACTTTTCCTCCAATTCCTATAAAAAAACCCCTATATATCGGTCACTGTCAACAGATTAGTTTAAAGGAGTTCAGTTTTAGGCCCTCAAAAACTATATATGTCAGATTTCTTTCAACTCAGCTGGGTCTGTAGCAAGACAGAAGCAAAAGTAAGATGCTGTGAAGTTTTCTCCTCCTCATGTTGAATATATGAATGAAAGGTAAAAAATATTTTTGATCTTGGCTCAGTGATGTGAAGTCACACAGGTTTGTACACAAGTAAAACCAATGAGAGTTGGAACTGTTTATGCCACAAGTGTACGTATTGATCACTGTCAACAATGGCGGAGAGTGGTCGAGTACAGGGGTCCTCGCGTAGTGCACAATGTAACTGTTACATTGTTTTTAGTTCAAATATTTACACTCAATTCACCAGAAAATGAATGGCATATCGCATAATCTCACGCATGTATCATTTTATGCATGGTAGACATTGTGAAACTACTGGCACTACCGGTATCAGTTTCATGTCAATTTTCTTCCTGCTATCGCATAGTCAATGTATGTTCAGAAGAATTGCTTTTTACATAACATACTTTGACTATGGGGTGAGAAAATGTGTAACTTCCAAGAAAATTGAGAAAATGTGAAATTTCATGTACAAAGTGAATGGAGAGCTGCTTGCATATGATGTCATCAGTGTTGCCAATTTGCAGAGCCGAGAGTAATTTACTAGAAAATGTAAATGAGTGTAATTTTCTTATTCTTTGACCGATTTTGCTCATTTCTTTTTTGAAATGCTGTTCAAATTCATCTCCTTTTATTGAAACAGTGAAACTTCTGGGGTGGGCTTTCCCTTTAACATTGATGGTAACTCTGCCATCAGTGGTAACTTCCAGGGAATCCTTAAATCTGATTGGCTGTTGAGCAATATTACCATGGTAGTTACCACTGATAGCAGAGTTCATGGTAATTTTTATGCAACAGGGCCCAGGTCTCTAGCTAAGTCTGCCATTAAATAGATTAGAAGACTCATTAAAATAACTTACTTTAATAGGCCAAACTTTAACTAAAGTAATTTATAGCATACAAAGAGATTCAGGAAAATTGCTATGGGTAAAGGTTGTTCTAGGCAAAGTTAAAGACATACAGTCGTGGACTTTCATGGAGAATTTGACATGATTCGGGTACTACCAGTAACAAGTAACGTACATCACCCAGAGTGGAGTTTTATGACCAACTGACCTTATGTAATGCTCTGTATATTCCACCCATTGCCCCATATGGTGAAGTCATTATCTAACTTTCTGGCCCGACAATGCCCCGAAGCAGGCCGAAGAATGTCATTAGGCGCTTTCACACCTACCCGATCAGGAAAAATACCTGGTATTTTGCCAGTGTGAAACCAAATTACGCGTAATATCCCCGTAAGAAAATACCCGTAAATTAGTAGGTACTTTCTCAAAATTACGAGTACTTTCTCCAAGGTCGCGGGGATTTTTGTAATGTGAAAGCAAATTACGAGAACTTCTATTCCATCAAGCACTGGCGCACGAACCGTGTACTGTACTGTGTGTACGTATTGGACATCGTTATCGTTTGTGTACCCGCACAGTCTGGATTTGAGATTTGTATTGTCTATTTCTAGCTACGTCGTTGTTTTTGTAAAGTTTTGTTCCCCTTTCGTGTTTTTTATTTATGATTTATTCTGATATAACGGTAGTATGTCATCATATGATCATCGCTGATAGCGACGTGGAGAGAGGAGGAGATGTACACGGCAATGGCCTCCTCCAGCCAAACTACGTTATGCTGGCTGCAAGACTTGCCAGCCTCGGATTTGAGAGGATACCTCTCGAAATAAAAAAATAAATTGAAAGTTCTAAAGAGAGATTATCAGACTGCAAGTGTACATCAATATGTATAGACGTATGATCGCATCGAGCTAACTATATAGCTAGCGCTATCATAGCAAGAGCTGAGCTAGCTGAGCGAATTTAAAAGCGTGGGCCTCGTCTGCAAAATAAATCGTTCTGCGCATGCTCGTAACTTCAAGAACTTACCCCGAAGAGGTCTGGCTTCAGGTAGGTGTGAAAGCGCAGAACAATTATCGGGTATTTTGGGGCCTTAACAAGTTCTCGTAATTTACGGGTATTTTCCTGATCGGGTAGGTGTGAAAGTGCCTTATGGTGGGGCAGCTTGTTTGCTGTGCCCCAAAGATAAAGCTCTATTACAGGTATTTCCAGTGCTTTTCATGAAGTCTGGTGTCAGCAATTTATGATCCACTCCCCATGAAAGCCCACGGCCGAGTGACTTTATGGCTGAAAGTTTAGAAATGTTATTTTTCTATTTCCTTTTTTGAACAGAAATAAGACAAGGAAATCACTAACAAATCAATGTTTCCATTTATCATTTTCTGACGAGGAGAAACACATGAAAGCAAAAGTAAGTGTTGTCAAACATCAAATGGAAATCCCATTTAGTTGGAATAAATCAATATTGATTTGTAGAATGCATGAGTCATGCTTTGTTATTCAAAGTCATTACCTGTACACATCAAGGACTATAAACTCTTCAGCAGTGGACTTTGTGCATCATAACATTGACTACTCTTATCTTAAGGTGGAACAAAGAAAATATATTCTTATATTTGCACTCATAATGGAACCAGCTAAATCTAGTGTGTATAGGCCTATATGTATGTGACTATAGCATAAATTTCTATTCTTTCCTTAGGCCAACATGTACAGTACAGTGTACATGGCTCCCTCCAAAATACATAAAGATTTGTTTAATTACTCTCCAGAGAAAAATAACTGAAAAGAATGGAATGGAAGTGTCGTGGATGAATGAGAGCACTGAGGAAAGATTTGTGAATGTTTGAAATTATCATGCAGTAACTTTTCCTCTGTTTTTCTTTTTTTCTCCTTTTTGCTTGATCATTTTCATTATCATCATTATTATCATTACTTTTATTGTTGTTATTATTATAATTGTAAATATTATCATAATCATTATCATCATTGATGTTATTATATACATTATTATTACCATTATCATTATTTATATTATACAATAATTAGAATTAATAATTATGATTTACATAACTGTTAATATTTATTCATGTATTCATTATGATTTTTTTTTTTGGAGGGGGGGGGGGGGGGGGTGTGATTGCATCAGACAGGTGGGGGGGGGGAGTGTCTTGATTAACCCATAGCAGTACGGAGCTTTCTTGAGGTCTAAATTAATCATCTTCAATCCTTAAATTGGCAATACAAATTATTTTTTTCCATGCTTATATAGCTTGAAAAAAATAAATATGGATATAACATAAACCAAAACGAAGTATAATTGCAAAATTTAATCGGAAATTGCCAATTTGAACACAGAAATAGTGATTATATATTATTCACTGCATTGCCAATTTAAAGAGTTTAATGATTAGTCACTGTTAAACTGCTCTAATTCAAGAATGCCACATCATACGACGATGGAAATGGGCTCAATTTTTTCAGTGCACTTTTCTCTTTCTGCTCATGTATGATATGTACATGTACTGCCCGACATTCTGGACCAAGAGATACTGCAAAAGCGTCTCCTAAAGGTGACACTGTACCTCTATGGGTTAACACTGATAGATTGAGAGGTGTGTGACACACTGAAGTAATAAACCTATCAGCATGGTATCTAGGTTTCCTGTCTCTCCTTACATGTAGACTTGATAGGACCATGGGCCTACTAACAGCTCCATCATACAAGTTCCTATCATATATACCTCTATATAACTTTAGCTTAGGCGTCTTATCATTATGTCGTTGCGTGAAAGAACGTGTCCGGAACACGAAATAGAAAATTACTAAAAATCAAATTTTCAAACAATGAGTGATAATTTCACGGGTGGCATGTAGACCTTGTAAATTGATATATGATCTTCTTGTGGCATGATCTTTGGTAAAATTCTATTCCAATATGTCAAGATAGACATTTTAATTTTTGCATTTTTGTATTATCCGTTCCAGACGCGTTCTTTCGCACAACGACATAGTCCTACGAGACTTCCAGTTCTATGCTGTCCTCATCAAAGCTGCTCTACAATCTGGTTAACATTTAAGAATGTCAATTTCCCATTTCATAATCTGATCTCTCCCTATATACATGTACCTGCTGCCAGCTGTAAGGGTTTGTTTCAGAGTTCCTAGGCCCAGAGTGAAATTACTGGGTGCAAATTTGGGAACATGCTATGTTTGACTTGCAGCAGGTAGGGAAGATCACAGATTGATTTTAACCCACTGAGCATGATTTGATTTCAGTACAAGGTGCTTTTTCCATAGACCCAAGCCCAAGTTATCACTAGGTTAAAATCAAATTGTCCTAGATTCTGAACTACATCAAAGCTTTACCAGCATTACTTGTTGGTATATATTCCAGTACACACATGCCCATGGTTTTCCAAAATGACTCTAAATGAGTGTTATCAAATGGTCAAAGTCACCAGCTTTTTGCAATTTTGGGGAGCCTCTTATAAAAAAAAAATAAAAAATAACCCTAGAGTTTAACTTCCTTGAACATACAGGCCTACCTACCCTAAACAAGGGTACCAACATGAGGTGAAAAGTAAAGAGAACCCTAAACACATTACAAACTCAAGAAAACATACCCTTATTCCTGATTCTTGGCCCTTAATTTTGGCACCCTAAACATGTCACTCACGCACATGCCACCTCTCAAACCAGCAAAACTACCCTTTTCACACATTTTTCGGGTCGCGAGTGTATACAGAAATATATTTGACTGCCCCCCCGTAGCCAAAATATTGAGCTGAATACCAAATTTTGCTAAGTACTTTATCTAAGTAAAAACTAAGAAAAATACTCATATTTCTGACTTAATTATTGAATTGAATAGCGGCCCATGACTATAGTGGCCCTGAAGTACATTGCACTCGATGACAGGTCATGTGCTCTGTGAATTTTGCGGCCAAGTCGTGAAATTCAAGATTTTGGTTGAGAATTTCACGACCACTGGATGCGAACTTTGCAACTTTGCTGCAAAGTTGACAACTTTGGTTGCGAACTTTGCAACTTTTGGTCACTGCACACGTGTCCTGTCGTCAAGCTGTCGTCGAGTATACTTCAAGTCGCAAAGTTTGGGACCAAAATCGTCAAATTCATGACCACAAATCGCTAATTTCACAACCAACTCTGCGGCAAAGTCACAAAGTTTGCAACCAAAATCGCTAATTTCATGACAAGTCTGTATAAAATTATATGAGTTAACGCCCTTCTGACTCTGTACAGTCAATATTAAAATGACCCTTTTCATAACACTGCATTTAGAGTTCAGAATTTTCTAATTGATGAAGTCTTCAGATCAAGGAACCTATCATAAGCCAAGCTGGTATGACAATCATACAATCACACAATCATATAGTTTAAACTATCTGCAAGTTTCCATTATGAAAGTCCTCTGTTGTTAATGATACTAGACAGAATATGGCATGACCAAGAGAAAGTCTCTTCTATGTTGATACATGTAATGTCATACATGAAGACACCTATCGAAATCAAGCTTTGCAACATGAAACTCTTGTTGATCTTTCTCTCTTAAGGCTTCTTTTAGAGACGAAACAATGATGGTGTTTAGATCTTCTCCTGTTATATCAGTGATCTAATTTTACTTTACATGCTGTTAACATGCTGATGACATACTTCCAAAGCAAATGGGCATAGGCAATGGGTTGTGTTCATGGGTGACATTTGCTTTTACTCCCCACCATAAATCAATAGTAATAAACATTAACAACAACAACAATAATAATAATAATAATAATAATAATAATAATAATAGTAACAATAATAATAATGATGGTGATAACACTAATGATGATAATAATGATAATTATAATAGTAATGATGATAATAATAATAATGATGATAATAATGATGATAATACTAATAAATAAATGAATAAATAACACTTGTGCAACACTTAATGTTCATATTGTTTTTAACGAAGCACTTACATATCAATATATCAACAAATGAAATACACTAATGGAGAAAAACTTCGACAATAAACAAATATGAAAATGAAACAGATATTTATCATCATGAATGGATGATTATACTGAATATACCAGTAAGTCAATTATTGGACACATGTGCATAGCTCATGCTATCATGCAGAACTACCTGTAACACACAGGATACACTACACTGACATCCTCCTATTCCTAATTGATATCATACTTTCACTTACTGTAAGTCAGTACCCCAAGGCTTGACAAAAAACACAATATTTCCAATAAATCCAGTCCAAGTTCCTAGTTGGTTGCCTGCAGTATTAATACATGGTATTCTATTCCTCTCAGTATCTAGCCTAGTTGTTGTAATGAAGAATATCCAGTAATCATCTGTATTATTCTCTTCTATTCATGTGTAGTCGTGTAGAAATACGGTACACTATAGTCAGTTCTATAACACACAGGATAAGTACACAACACGGAGCAGCAAACACTTTACTGTGTACACTCAATACCACCATCACAAAGAATAGGTAATTTAGTCTACCTTTACAGACACTTTATAAGAGGATTTCTCTGCTTTGCAGGGAGATCATGTAATAGACAAGTAGTCTGCTACCTAGCCCTCTAAATCCAAGATAAGCATTCTGTTATCTTTCTATACACAAGTACCATCAGGTGGTATAAATATATAACAACAACATATTAGGCTTTTAGTATGTTTTTTGTTTTGTTCTATTTGTATTTTCTATGTACTTCACTTTCTTTACTTTCATTTAGTTTGTTATGTTGAATTGGGGTCAATTAATTAAGTTTTTCATTAACTTCTTTTGATCCCATCACATTTTTATACATATATTATTGTTTCATACATGTATACACATCTCTGTCTTTGACTGTTTCTTTTTCTTCTCACTTTTTTTTTATTGTTACCTACTTTAGACATTTTTATGACCTTTTGGATGCATTTGTTATGTTATATTTTGTTGTTGTTTTTATGGAAATGTAGAAAAAAAATTGAATTTGAATTTGAATTTGAAAATATGATTGACTGAAATTAGCGTTGGCTTCGAGCTTACATTATCTTTCACAGTCACTGTTTGCTTACAGATGTAGAATATAACTTCCAGTCTGAAATCAACATGAACTCCTCAAAATTTGAATTCTTTTTAACTAGTGAAAAATTTGGACGAAGTTTGTTGAGTAATAAGATACAGCAATCAGACAAGCTACGTCTGCTACACATATATATGGAAATCTGAAATTGGCAATAAGTCAAACAATGTTACGTGGAAACTCTCTCCTTTACTTTATATGAAAATAGGATTTTTTTTCTCTCAAATGCAGTAAGTTAAATTTTCTTTCTTTTGGGTCAGTATTTCAAAAATCTTGTGGATGAGCAGTGTTAAAACTCCTTCAAATGATAAGAGAAGTCTTCTGTTTGAAAGAAAAAAAAAATGTTTAGGTTGTATACTGTGTTATATATTGTGTTTGTGTGTTCCATCTTCGTGATAAGCTGCAGAGCCCTTAGAAGATTATTACAGAAGAAAAAAAACAAAAAATGGAAGAGTTGTCATCCATTCATAAAACAACAACAAGTTTAAAATCATCATACAGTGAAGAAACTTCTGAAATTCATGATACATCAAAACAATTTTCTTTAAACTTTCACCAATCTGCTTCTCTCATTTTTGGTTTCTTTCAAACAGACAATATAAAGGATGAAATTCCTTTTAAAGGGTCAAATGACTGAGTATTCATGGAAAATAAATCATTCTAGTTTTCAGCAGACTCATTAATTTGTACACATACATGTAGCATTATAGGCCCTACTGTTTCTAAGGGACCATAAAAAGATTCAGCGTTTTCATTGTGCAAAGAAAAAGTCATGCTTTGCTAAGCCAAATAGAAAATATTTGAATATAAAAAAAATGATACGCATCCCATAAGATATGGCTTAACACTTTGGAGGGAGGGTATGGGTAATTTCCATGGCAACATTCCTTATATTGATGATTATAATTCCCTATGAAGCCCCTTGTAAATAGTGATTTCTAGTAAATGATGCTGCTTCACAACTAAATCTCCCCTTCTGTATTTGGACACATAATTAAAGGGAAAGTCCACCCCAGAAGTTTCACCATTTCAATAAAAGGAGTTAAATTTGAACAGCATTTCAAAAAAGAAATGAGCAAAATCGGTCAGAGAATACGAAAATTACACCCATTTACATTTTCTAGTAAATTACTCTCAGCTCTGCAAATTGGCAACACTGATGACATCATATGTGAGCAGCTCTCCATTCACTTTGTACATGAAATTTCACATTTTCTCAACCCATAGTCAAAGTATGTTATGTAAAAGCAATTCTTCTGAACATACATTGACTAGGGGGGTTAGAAAATGTGTAATTTCCAAGAAAACTGAGAAAATGTGAAATTTCATGTACAAAGTGAATGGAGAGCTGCTCGCATATGTCATCAGTGTTGCCAATTTGCAGAGCTGAGAGTAATTGACTAGGAAATGTAAATGAGTGTTATTTTCCTATTCTTTGACTGATTTTGCTCATTTCTTTTTTAAATGCTGTTCAAATTTAATTCCTTTATTGAAACGGTGAAACTTCTGGGGTGGACTTTGCCGTTAATGCATAATGTAGTTTATATTAACAGACATTTTTCCTGATGTAATTTGTACTTTTCACTTGCCAAAATCAAAGTCAAAGTCAAAGATGAACTTTCAGGTCAAAGGATTTACTTCTAAGTCCAAGGTTTTGCAAAAACATTACAAGGTTTTACTTCTCATGTTTGTTAACCATTTGATACATCTTCATGCATATCTTCAAGAAATAAAACATGTAGGTACTGATAACTGGATGTTTAAAAATGTCTTTGTTTTTATAACAATGTTATATTGTAGTGGTAAAAAGCTTAATCTTGGAACTGAGGAAGGCCAACCAACAACTTTTGTTTTTAAACTGTAAATCGTCCCTGTTTTCACGAAGTGACGGATGAGCGCGCAACTTTAAAAAAGTTAGTTTTGAGTAAATCGCTTTCAAAGTTTCAGACCTCAATCTCAACCTCTTTAATGTATGAAGGGTAGATAAATTTTATATCCTCGTATAGGGCATATTCTGGACAATTTTCATTATCAATCATTTGCTTATTCTTTTTATAATTTAAAGAAAACGAGGTGTAAACAATGCCATCATTTCGTGAAAACAAAATTCAAGGTTCCACTGTGATTTGTTTTCACGAAGTGACGGATCTCATCCGCATGCGTGTTAAACAAATGGGACTTGATGAGCGCGCATTTGACCTAATTCTGCGCGATCACGTATTCAAAGCGAAGATGCTGCTCTTTTATGTGTTTTCACGAAGTGACGGAACTCAGCCGCACACGTAAAGCATATGGGACGGCTGAAAGCCGTCACTTCGTGAAAACAGAAAATCCTTTTACTAGGTATTTTCTTGTTGACGTCATTGCCATAGTTACGTAATTAGACGTTATTACGGTCTGAAACTCTGTGAAGTTCAAGATGTTAGTGAAAGATGTCCAAAAATGCAAAAAAACTAAAAATTGAAAAATTACGATTTTCCTCGTATCCGTCACTTCGTGAAAACAGGGACGAAATTATCAACCATCCTTGACATTATGCCATCTTGACAATAATGTACCATTATTGAACTAAAGTATGCACACAATCTATTGGGGTTTTTTTCTTCCTTTTTTTTTGGGGGGGGGTGGAGCTTGAAAACTAATAAGCTTTTTTTTTTTTAGTGGACTGCAGAATGTCCCACTGTCTTCATCCATGGGGTCTGTTTGTAGACTATTATCTGATCTGTCAACCTTGGGTATCCCTCTCATGAATATTTATAAATGACTCATCTCCCTTGATGCTACTCCTTACAATAGCAACTATTTGAGCTCCACCCACTCACATTAGCCCTCAGCCAATCACAGTATGTTTGCTTCAAGGGCTGCTCTCTGATTGGTCAATTCTGTCCTTCTACAGGCTGAACAGAGTTAGTTTGCATGATGACTCATTCTTTGATAAGTAAGCTGAACTTTGAGAGCAGATGAAAGATTGGTCTTCTAGCATCTTCTCCAATATGGTCATCATTTGCTACTTAAAAAGTTGGAATGAGTAATTTTACTAAAAACTGTCATGGGAAAAAAGGTAGATGAAATAAATCTCTGGGTGAATAAGTCAGACAAAATATAATTTGAGAGAAAAGGAACATATTTGTATCGTCTGGTAGAGTTGTTTTCCATGGTATGAACAGTCAAATTGAACATAGTAAAATCAGTCTTGGTGGAATCACATACATGTATAAGGCAAAATGTGCAGAGGATAAACAAATTAAAGAATTTATGATGTTATTGTTTTCTGATACTCCAAAAATGTACCAAATTCTAATTCAATATAGCAATTGTTGGGTTAAAGAAATGTAAGAAATTTGCTTTTGGACTGATATGTTTACAAATGATTGAATCTCCCATAATTCAGATAGACCTCCCCTCTCCCATCTTCTTCTTCTTCTTCTTCTTCTTCTTCTTCTTCTTCTTCTTCTTCTTCTTCTTCTTCTTCTTCTTCTTCTTCTTCTTCTTCTTCTTCTTCTTCTTCTTCTTCTTCTTCTTCTTCTTCTTCTTCTTCTTCTTCCTTCTTCTTCTTCTTCTTCTTCTTCTTCTTCTTCCTTCTTCTTCTTCTTCTTCTTCTTCTCTTTCTTTCTTTCTTTCTTTCTTCTTCTTCTTCTTCTTCTTCTTCTTCTTCTTCTTCTCTTTCATACTATTGACCTTGCCTGATGATAGAGATGCAAAAGCTGTATCTCTCACCCTCCCTCCACCCTTCTCTCCCACTTCCTCCTATCTCTCTCCCTTTCCCTCCCTCCACCCCTTCTCTCCCTTTCCCTCCCTCCTATCTCTCTCCCCTCCCTTCACTATTCCTCTCTTCTCTATTGATTCCACATCTTTCATACTATACAGACAATGCTTTGTGACAAGGGTCAAAGGGCTGTATCCGCCCCTCTCTCTCCTTCTCTCTCCTTTCCTCCACCTCTTTCCAACTCTATCCCCATCTCTATTCTTTATTCATTCACTGTCTTTCATACCGTGTTTACACAGTGACTCGGCTCGAGTGTTGAACCCTCAAGCAGGGTTGAACGCTGCGAAGAGGGCAACTGTGATCGTGTTTATACCAAACGAAAAAGGCGAGTTAGACACGGAAGTAGAATTGACATCACAAATGCGGGAAATTTGCCTCCGACTACATTTTTCCACAATGTTCACAACAAAATACGTTAAACACTGAACACCAAGAGTGAGGCTGGGTTACGTTAGTTATAAAACTGCCGTGGTGACAGCACTATATTAAATATATGGAAGAATAAGTAATGCAAGGATCATACCAAATAGTGATATACCATACAAACAATTTAACGAGCAAGAGTAGAATTTCAGGATCCCTAAAAAGAGTATTTTTTACCTCGGAAAATCAAGCGAAGGCAGGGGCACAGCAAGGACAAGAGAGCTATCTCGCATGATACTGGATGCGGCTATTCCGTGTTTGACCTAGGTCACAAGGGTTTTCTGTTTACACACGAAAAAATAGACGAGTCTGACTTGGCTTGCATGTTGAAACCTACGATTCTGGGGGATCAAAAAAGCGGTGTTCAACAAGGCTCGTGGACCACACTGATCACGTTTACACAACATAAAATTGCCGTGTTGAGCACGGGTCGCGTGTTGAACCCCCGAGCCGAGTCACTGTGTAAACACGGTATCACAGTATTGACCTTGCTATTGGTATAGGTTCAAAGACTATATCCATCCACTCCCTCCTGGGGTTTCGTACAATAATAGTATCTTCATGGGAGACATTTACTATTCATTGAATAGATCTATAGAGAATCAAAGGGGTGTTGTAAAGGGTTGATGCCCTTCTGCTCCCAGTACCTGAGTATGACTCTAGTCCACCGGTGCTTAAGTTCACAACTCATTTGCACCTCTACCAGTAAAAGGTGTGGCCCCCTTCCTACATGTCTTCATGATGGATTAAATTTACCATGCATTTTCACATTGCAAGATTCTGATCAGTAAAGATATGCTACAAAAATGTTGGAACACTTTCTTGTACCTCTGAGGATTCCTGTGTCTCATCCTTTTTTCTATCCTCTCCTCCTTTCTTATTCATCTCTCTCCCTCCACCCCCACTCTCATTTCTTCTCCATGTCTCCCCCCCCCCCTTTACTGCCTCCCCCTCTGACTTTTCTTTCATCACTCTCTCTTTCTCTCTTAATTATCTCTATGAAACCTATTTTTCTCTACTTAGTACAGGTGCCCCTTTCTTCGTAGCTTCCTTCATAGCAGCATGGTTATTGTGCAGATTCCAATACAATATGACTTTTACAGCAGGCATTTGGGTTAGGCATCTCAGAAAGACGCATGTCCTAATCAATGATTGATTGTATTCACTCAAGGGGTAATCAATAATAAGACTACTAATAGCAATAACACTCTATGATAATAGCCAAAAGATGGCGCTGTTAAACAGAGAATGGACCAGAATGCTCAGTCCAACAGACTGAACCAAAGGAAGTCATCAACACTGCAATAAAAACAAATAAAGAGATTGACGCTTCATGCATCAAACCCTTTAAATCTTAACATTGCATATCAACTATCATTAGAAGTTATGATAATAAAAGTGCTGATTGATAAAAAGTACTTATGATTAATAAAAATCACACAGAGCTATGTAAGGAACTGCATGTTGTATTGATTACATCCTAAACTCTGTAAAGCCTTGGTTAGATGAAATCCTTGCATGAAGGCAAGCTTGAATGCCAAGTACTGGACTATATGGGGAGGCTGCACACAGTGGAATAGGCATGTCAGGATGATAAAGAAGACTGAAAGAATAAAGACAAAGTCTATGGGGATGTCACAGCTAAGGCATGATGTAGCATAGCAAAGCATGTCAAGCCAGCCGCACATTGTACGATCAGGCTGAAATAGATTGCAATATTTGATTTCATCTTCTTGTTGTTCTTCTTCTTCTTGAAAATGCTCCTCAATGTTCTATCTGGAACCAAACGAGGGGGATGGGGGAGTGGGCAATGTTGGTTAGTTAGTCCTTATAAATTGAGTCTTGATTATGGAAGAAATCATTGCTTACAAAATTCATAGATATATGCAATATAAATAGACATACTCTGTAAAAACGGGGGAAGTAACAGCAGCATAACACTGACGGAAATGAGTCTTTCCTGCTAACTACTACAGTCTTCGTAATACCATAGGCTTTATACAGGGATCACTTTGTATGTGTAGTCAACATGTTATAGAATACGTTCTGGATATAAGACTATAATACCAATCAATGATTAAGTTAAAAGCTTGTAAGAATGTATTGATCTTTAGCACTCTAATGCTTCCTATTGATCAGCCAATCACACATAAAGACCATCACTTGTACAAAGCTAAAGTCAAATTTAAGTACTGGTTCTCAAAAGGAAGGTTTTGCGGACCTGTATTATTGTACAGTTGACATTTCCATGTAATAGTCATAGGGTGTAGTAGTTTTTAGCCTGCAAACAAACAGGCCAGTTAATGAGATAACAAAAATTTGCTGAAAAACATGTTCTGACTGCAAACATGAGACAATGATACAAAAATCATTTTATATAGCACCTACGACAAACAAACTTAAAGTGAAGGATTCGTTCATATTTGTTCCTTCACAGCAGCCCACAAGGAAATTTCATGTAGCCTGCTGAAAATATCCTATACCACTAAAACAAAAAGTACTTTCTGGTCTCCATTTTTAATGCTGCAGTATATACAGGGTGTATGTAGATACATAATGCATGACCAGTGACAGTGCATGAATAAAAGTAAGTTGTGCCCACTTGCTTTGCAAGAGAGCGCCCTGCAAGATTTCAGAGTAAATTTGTTGTCCTATGTCAACAAAGAGCCTCTGATATATCTCTCATAAAACCAAGGTGCAACCTGAGTTTATCATGGTGTACTATGATAAAAACCATCGTACAACCATGGTACAACCAGTGTCCTTTCACAGTGTACCAATGTAAAATCCACTGATGTTACAATCAGAGTTTTATCACAGTGTACTACTGGAAAAATCATGGTACAAACAGAGTTTTGTCATGGTGTACCACTGTACCACAGTAAACCATGGTACAGCCAGAGTTTTATCACAGTGTACCATGGTACAACCAGAATTTTATCACAGTGTGCCACTGTAAAACCATGGTACAACCAGAGTTTTATCATGGTGTATCCCCCACGGTAAAACCATGGTACAAGCAGAGTTTTATCATGGTGTACCACGGTAAAACCATGGTAAAAAGCAGAGTTTTATCACACTGTACCATAGTAAAACATGGTAAAAACTAGCATTCATCATGGTGTACCATAGTAAAACCATGATACAACCAGTTTTTAGCGCCATGAGTGTCCTTGGATGGTGTGTGCACTCTATAAGTTTTCACAATTATTATTATTATTAACATTCTTATTATTATCATCATTATTATCATTATTATTATTATTATTATCATTATTATTATTATTAACACAGTGTACAACTGTAAAACCATTGTACAACTAGCATTTTACCATGGTGTACCACAGTAAAACCATGGTACAACCAATTCCACAGTAAAAACATAGTACAACTAGAGTTTTATCATCATGGTGTAAAATGGTAAATAGACAGTATACTGTGGTTATAACATGGTCAATATGGTCCTTTCTTTTCTTTTCTTTTTACAGTATCCAAAAGAAGTGACTAAACCCCTCATGAATGTATTGATAATAAGCATAACTTTGTATGCAGCTTCCTTAGGAACAAATGCTTCATGGGAAATGAGGTATCCTGTCATATTATCACAGGCACAATTTCATCATTCCATGAATATGATTAACATAATATCTAAAAAATTGTGGTAATAAAAGTTGATGTTTTTGTGAGGATGTACTCACTTCTGTTGGATACTGTACAACGGATAGCACACATATGATCACTGTCATACATATAGCAATGATATTTACTTCTAAATATAGAAGACCAGCCTACAAGCCTTAAATGGTGAAAGGGAAGGATACTAGGTATTCTTCACAACAGCACTAACTTTAGGTCAGGTTCAAACCCTGCCTACATGCATAGAGTTAGTAGGAGAAAATAAATTTATGAAGTGCAAAATGTCAGCCTTTTCATACAGTAAACATCAGTATGTAAGTGCTCTCCTCTAATGAAAAGGACTAATTTTATACACAGCAAATTTCCACAGCAAACATGCAGGTCTATTCTAAATGGTTAAATCAAAAATGTTTGTCAGTAAGTGTGCAATCTCTCCCTAGCTGATTGTGTAGTGGAAGATCTGTATATACATGAATGGAAGGTAGAATGATAGCAGTGGCAGATCCAAGATTTTTCAAAAGAGGGGGCAGGAACCCCAAAAATCTGATGACAAGTTAAAAAAAAAAAAAAAGAACAGTCCTTGGCTTTTAACCTGAAAAATTCACTGAAACGCAACAACAACAAAAAAAGTTCTCAGCTTTTTCAGGTGTCTAGTTCATTCAAACAATTGCCTCACAAGCAAAAAAAAAGCTTAGCTCTACCAACTCTGAATAACTACTGAAGATTATTACGGAAACAGTAAAGTATGCCTTTGAAATCATTGGCAATCTGTAGAAGGTAATTTCTCAATCACCAGGATTACTTTTCCTCTTTTTATCCTTTTTTGTAACAGGCATACAGTATATAGTCTCCAGCAGATTTTTTATCAAAATATCAAATAACTGAAGCAAAATGCTGAAAGGCACTTCAAATTGGAAAGATATTATGTTACATGTTCTGCATAATGTGCTCTGATGGTGCATGCAACTAGATAATGGTGTGATACATTGTAGTTAAATCTACTTCCAGTGAAGCATGGACCAACTATAATTAGGGCCATTCCTAAAGAAAGATATTTATAACAATCCCCTTGTTCAGACACAAAATATTTATACTGAAACATTGTATAAAATTTTCATTGGATACCCTACTGACCGTTCAGACACACATCGTATAGATGCGTATTTTTCTGCTGCGCATGTTGCCATGGCAAGGTCATGTCTGCTTCAATCATGCTCACGTTAAGCCCCGACTAGTTATACTGTTCTATGGTCACCATACGTTCAGACACACACAGGCCATGATTCTTTATCGAGTTCTAGTTTGAAACAATGCTCAGACATTATCCGTTGTTTCGTTAGTCAGTGTTCAGACACACAAATCCATCGTAAAGCTAAATGTATACTGTTTCGGTATAGCTATACAGTTTTGGTATAGCCATACGACAAATTTTTTATGTCTGGAACACGGGGAATGAGACTGTTCACACATGTAGTTGAATGTAATAATAAAATGTGAATCCTAGATGGTTACAGTTTGTTATTCTGAAGGTTTGTTTATTCCGAAGGTTCGTTAGTCCGAAGGTTCGTTAGTCCGAAAATGAAAAAAAGGTTCGTTATTCCGAAGGTTCGTTGATCTGAAAACGAAATAAGGTTTGTTATTCCGAAGGCTCCTTAGTCCGAAAATGAAATAAGGTTCGTTGGTTCGTTAGTTCATTAGTTATTTTCGGTCTAACGAACCGTACTTCATTTTTGGACTATCGAACCTTCGGAATAACGAACCCTATTTCATTTTCAGATTAAAGAAACTTCAGAATAACGAACCTTATTTCATTTTCGGATAAACAAGTCTTCAGAATAACGAAACATATTTTATTTTCGGAATAACGCCACAAAATGTTGGGATTAACGTACCCTTTTTCATTTTCGGACTAACAAACAACTAGGTATAGGCAATTTGCATGTTTCGGAATGACGAACCTTCGGAATAACGAACATTGCCCTCCTAGAAAAATGTCATCAGGCTCTAGTTTCTTGAAACTGCTGTAACTGGAGATCATGGAAATGCAATTGAAACTAAATCATTATTCTATAAGATCTCCTAGGGTTTAGATTTACAGTGCTTTCAAGAAAGTAGCCTTGGTTCCCATGTTAATGTATATGCTTTGCTTTCAGTCTGTGGATAAGATGATGAGAACTGACAAATGTCTACAATCTACATGTAGAACTGCCTATCACTCAGTATGGGTGAAGATATTATTTACAGATTGATCTAAATAAATATTTCAGCGATTCACTGTAAACCACATCAATTCTGTATATAACTTACCGTATCAGAAGACACTATCAGCTGATATGAATGGAAAATAGAAATAACAGTGATAATGTCATAAAAATCTGCCAGCACCCAAAGGCATTAAAATTCAGTGACAATAGTGTTAAAACCCTTGTTTCCTCTTTGAATCAATTAAAGAATGTAAAATTATAATCAACAGGAAAATAACACAGAAAAAATTGTCGAATGACAGGACACACTGAAATGATATTCATTGTAAAGTACCTCTTTCTTTGAAAAAAAAATAGCACAAAGTAGAATACAATTCAAAATGCTTGCTGACAGCACTCACCCTTCTCACTGCTTTTTCAAACAAAATGAGTAAACACATTAAAATGTCTCATATCATTAAATATGTCTTGAGTACATCTAACCACATCTTTAAAAAATATCAATGTACATTTCAATCTAAAGGCCTCATTTCCATTAATGAATATATAAAACAAAATGTCAACATCCACTTAAAAACATCTAGAATCAAGTAGGCTGAGCTTCTAACAATTATTTGTGAATACTGAAGAAAACTCCTGACCTAAGAACCAATTTTTGTTTTTCATATTTGGTCAGAATTTCATTAAAAGGATCTAGTTCTTGAAGGTGTGTTCAGGAACATACAATGGTTGAAATACAATAATAAAGTCATGTATATCATCATTTCAATTAGCATTGAACCCATGTGCCTTCAGTACAGACAACAAGGAATGCTTTGTTCTCAAAATAGTCTTGTACATAGAGTAAGTTGTGGGGGGGGGGGGGAGGGGTGGGCATGCATACTGATTCCTAACTACAGGATAAAAGGGTATTGGAGTGCATAGAGGTCCTTTAATTCCAGATGGGTATTATGTCAAAACAGCAGATAGTTCATCTAAGATCCATGTCTCCCAAGCACATGTCTATCAGGATGATTTGGGTCCAAAGAGCTAACCTCATACATTCTGCATGTCATTCTTATTTCAGTTCTTGTTTAAAGCCCATGTTCAGTTTTAGCAGCAAGAAGAGAATCGGCATGAAACTAATGAAGTATAGTTTCACATTGTCTGCCTTGCATAAAAAGATAGAGAGATCGTGTGATATTCCATTCATGATTTCAAGTAAATTTTAGAATAAATGTCTGAAAGCAACGCAACAAAATGGTTATAGTCTGCCTTATGCTATGTTCCCTGTATGCTGATGGTTACCTGCACAACATTCACAGTGCTTTGTTGTGCTTGTTACACATTATAATTTCTCTATGTTTTACAAGTGTGCAGGCATTGCGTGATGTTATCAGGAACTGTAAATTAACTTTTAACATTTTGATTGTAAAATACACCCACTTCTTATATGAGTTTTTATGTAATATTTTTCCCATCAAAACAGTTTTAGGATATGATCTTTCATATCATCTGGCAATGAATTCAAAGAGTGAATCACTGAATGTTACTCTTTTTTAAGATTTCTGCAATACTATATACCATGGATTAGTTCCCTGTCATAAAGAGGGAGAAATACCCTTCTCTTCATAAGGATTCTCTGTGCATTTTTTTCACAATTGTTGTATGTTGCTAAATTCCTTTAGTGATTTAATTTTATTCAATTCAAAATGATCTCTTTTACGTATTTATACCTTTATTTTTTTTTTCATAATTACTTGTTATTTGCTTCAAGTCTGTAAGAAAAAGCAGCATCCGCTATCAGCAACTATGACCTTCAACTGAAAATGAAAACTTTTCGTTCTCATCCTATTCCAACACAGCGAGTATGTAACACATATAATTGCTAACCAATTATATGTGCTATAATGTGTTATCATACACCATCTATACTAGCACGATACTTCCTGTAAACAGAGTACAAATCTCTTCATCTCACTACAATGAGGAAGTGTATAATAATAATACAGCCATGTCATAGAGATATGGAAAATTACCATAAGGATTATATCAACGGCAAAAAAGAAAACAAAACAACAAAAAACAATAAAAACACATTAACCACAATAAAAATAGGACGATGATAATACTACTTCTACTACTACAACTATTTCTAACACTACTACTACCACCACTACACTCCTACAACTACTTCTACTTCTACTACTACCACCACCACTACTACTACTTCTACTACTACTACTCCTACCACTACTACTACTACTACTACTACTACTTCTTCTACTACTACTACTACTACTACTACTACTACTACTACTTCTACTACCACCACTACTACTACTACTTCTACTACTACTACTCCTACCACTACTACTACTACTACTACTACTACTACTACTACTACTACTACTTCTTCTACTACTACTACTACTACTACTACTACTACTACTACTACTTCTACTACCACCACTACTACTACTACTACTACTACTACTACTTCTTCTACCACTACTACTACTACTACTACTACTACTACTACTACTACTTCTACTACCACTACTACTACTACTACTACTACTACTACTACTACTACTACTACTTCTACTACCACTACTACTACTACTACTACTACTACTACTACTTCTACTACTACTTCTACTACTAGTACTAGTACTACTTCTAGTCAATTCTGTATAGCACTCCCATCTGTTACACTTAACACCCTGGCACTAACGCATACAAAAAATAATAATAATATTAATACATGAAATATCAAACTGACAGACGCGGATTAAATGCCAAAATATTGCCATGAAATATACTGGGAACTATAATAAATGGGGAATTAAGGAGCTGGGTAAAGCAATATGGCAAAATAAAGGAAAGGATAAAGAAAGATGTCTTTTGAATGTGATTTGATTATAGTATAATACAAATATTTCAAGAGACCCCAGGCTTTATCATCTCTGGCTTTAGTATTCACAGGGTTAATGTGAGCTAATGAACACCAATCATTGCAGTCATTTCATAGCAGAATGGGCCACTCAAAATATTCATCTCATGTAAAAATGGCTCATATAGTCTGTAATTTATCTCCCTTCAAATAATAACAATAATAACAATACTAATAACAACAATAATAATAATAATTATATTCTAAACACAAACACGTGATATAGGCTATCTGGGTTTTTATACCACACTTCATTGCTAAGCTTTTTATATTGCCAAATCAGTCACTGGGACGTCCATTCTAGAAATATTACTGCTTCTATCTGATTTCACACAATCAATCAAAACACGTTTGTTCAGTTGTCATCATCTTCTTTGAAGAATGCAATTATAGGTATAATTTATTTCATTCTTGAATGATTCAGGCTACACATTTACTCCCACAAATAACTTCGAAAATTCCCTGTAGCTATTGGCCCAATTTATTTGAATGTGGTTGATAGAACATAAAAATCTAAACATTTGTAAAGAATATCATCTTCCCCTACAGTGGAATAGTCATAAAATGAACAATAAAGTGAAATGACGGTCTACATTCATTTAGTACTGTTATGCTAGTTCTTGGAATGAATTGCTCATATGATTAAATTCATTTTCCAAACGTGTAAAACATTCATTTACTTGTATGCCCTCCATAATTTATGATGAATTTATGAATACTCATGCATATTCAATACATAACGAAAGGATAGTTCTCAATGGCTGCAAATTTTTGTTTAATAATGTTCATCACTTAATGTCTGCTTTCAACAGCCATATACCACTCAAGACTGGTCAGAGATCATCAATGCCGGCTATGATGCCCCCCCCCCCCCTCGCAATATCAGCATCTCACAATAATGCTGAGAAAACTAGTTGCTAAACACAAGCAACAAACTTAAAAAAAAACAACTTTAATATCTCTAGCAACTACTAACCTCTTGTTTTTGGAAGTCAACAATCAACAAAGGCAGAGTTTGTGTCTAATTGCAAAACGGACCCCACACTGACAACAAACCAACAGATTCTTGTAATTATTATTTCTTTAGTTTGCAGTGGTGTCAGTCTATACACTGTAATTGGGGTTTGGGTGTGAACACACTCTCAAAATTGACAACTTTAGAAATAATCAGAGTTAGTATCAGTCATACCAAGAGGGATGGGGGGGGGGGATCTACTAATGGACAAGTGAATGTATTCCACCACCTTTTACTAGAAGGGTATATATTGATAATATTAGATAGACACAGAGAAAACACACAGTGAGGGTGTCTTACCGGACTTGGTGATCTCTCCCTTCTTGGTTTGGGTTTGATCTGAAGGCTATCAAACTTATCTAACTGCATCAAAGAGTCACTCTGGGGCCGATAGTGCTTGGGCAAAGGCTTTCCTCGATCAGCAGGATCACAATCTCCTTCTGAGATGTATAGAGCACTCATCGGCCTTTGTCGTCCTACGTCAGCCTTCTTGCCATCCGGTTGCTTGCGGATCGCCATGTCGCAGAGTGTGCTTTTTGGTCTGCGATACATCTCACCAGTCGCCTTCGACAAGCTTGGATGATCACGCTTTCCTGAAAAGCGCCCTCGCGCTAGAATGCCTTTCTTGGGCGAGTCTGGAGGAGATCTCTCAGACTGAGGTGACGGTGTTTCACTCTTAGCTGGTGAAATGTCTTTGTCTGCTTCTCCTATAACTTGTTGTAGTTTACCAGACTCAGAATGGAAACTTACTTGCTTGACAAAGCGTTTCCGACGGATCGCGATCCCATCTTCTCCTTGCTCAACTTGTGTAACCTCTGGTATTGGTGTTACTGTGTGAGAAAGCTCTTCATGACACCTCTCAATGGTTCCAATAGCGGGGTTGGTCTGTATTTCCTCTCTCTGTTTATTTCTACTCCGTTCTGTTTCCTCTGTTTGGACCTCCGCTACACGTGTGTCCTCAACACTCACATTCCTTATCACAGAGTCAGGAAGACTGGTAGCGAATGCTCTCTTTG
This sequence comes from Echinometra lucunter, assembly GCA_029962745.1. Lineage (NCBI taxonomy): Eukaryota > Metazoa > Echinodermata > Echinoidea > Camarodonta > Echinometridae > Echinometra > Echinometra lucunter. Next base: position 10,242,750 of record CM057168.1, read on the forward strand.
TATTCACTGTAATACTATCACTGATGGGTTTACCATTGAGAGAGGAGGCCTGTCTATCATCACTCTCATGATTGTGTGACGTTAATTTATTATCCAGAGATCTGGTTTCTATTCCCTGCTGAGTGGAAGCGCACTCTCTATTATCCAGAGATATATGTTCAGGAGATTTATCTACGAGAGCTTCAGGAGAATTGGTGTCTATTTCATGAGAACAAGAAGTCAGCCTATTCTCTGTAGATTTAGTATCACTGCATTTAATATCATGAGACACAATTCCTGGAGTTTTCAGTATTTCTGTATCAACCTGATTGGAGGCAAGTTCATGAAGTAAACCAAGAGCTTCATTTAAAGCTTTGTCCTCACCATCTGATTGGATATTGTTTGCTAGAGATGGTTGAACAGTGCCCTCTATTGGCTCTTGTCTGATGTCACTTCTCGGCGTGATTTCTTCTTCTATAGCACTGAGTTTACGGAGCTGTTCATCCTCTGACCTCACATTACAATCACTGTCAAGCTCTTTATTAACTTCATCTTTTCTTCTCATTTCTGTGTCATGATCTGATCTATGATGAGCCGTCTTTGTCACCAAGGTAACTCCGACATCGCTTTCATCTAGCCCACTTCTTGCTTCTGAAAGGATCTCAGAGCTGATGTGTGTACTAGTCTTGGATTCAGTCCGTGGATTATCTTTTCTCTTGTTAACCCCATGTAACCTCTGATCTTGAGGGTTTGTCATATCCGCATGTTGAGAGCTGTAAACATCCAATGAACTACTTCCTGCTTTCATGTTCATAACGCCACTCTTGTTTCCAGTCGTCTGCTGCGTCTTACTCTCCTCAATCCCGTGGCTTTCTCTTCTTCTCCTTCTAGGGTGTTCCTGACTATTTAGCCTCGCCTCAGCCTCTCTCATCTGCTTCTGTTCCAGCTTCATGCGTTCAGCTGTTCTTCTAATAATCTCTTCCATTTCTTGACTAGATATTCCTTCTTTTTTAGAGGAAGATGACCTAGTCTGTTCCAAGAGACTCTTAAGATTACTCCCTGCATTGCTCTCAGTTTGGTTTTGCGGAGCTGGGGATGCGGTGCTTTTTTTAAAGGCTTGTGAGAGTCTAGCTACAGGATTTTTTATTTGAGGTTTGGGGTGTTCTCTTGAAGGCTGAGCATCTGAAATAGAACCTCTGCGCTTGTAATTCAACAAACGAACTTCACTGGAATCAGAAGAACTTTGGCTGTGATTACTTGCCTCACTGATTCTTGATGATGATCTCATACCTCTTTGATCATGGTGTCCTGGAACTTGATGATGAATGGAAGATGATTCTTGTGGCTGATGTTGATTGTGGTTTGATCCTTCTTGCTGTAATCTAATCTTTTCATTTCGATGATGCAGCTGCTGTTGTAAATACTGCTCCTGTTGGTGATTTCTTGTCTTCTGTCTGGTGACTGACTGAGCCATTATCTGCTCAGGACTTTGAGGTTTAGGCATGACTGGAGGTGGTTTGTTCTTTGTTTGCTGAGTGGGCCGATGTTGGGCCTGTTGCAGAGTCTCAGGCTGAGGACGCCTCCTACGTTGCCTCTGTCCCTGTTGTGGGTGTTGTACTTGCTGTGAATGCTGCACCTTTTGAGGTTGCTGATGTTGCCTTTCTTCTTTCATGGCACAATCAGTTGCTTCAAGGTATTGATGTTTCTTATTCCCTTGAATCTTGATATCATGTTGCCTGTCAAACATCTCTTGTTGCTTTCGAACCCAGTTCACACTGTGTTCAAAAGAAGTGCCACCTTCAAACTTCTGTAATTTATGTACGACTCTCTGTTCCTGCTCACTTAACAATTGCAACTCCTGCTTGAGTTTTATTTTCTGCATCTCTCTTGTACTCCTCTGTTGCTTCTCTTTCTCTATTTGTTGTCTCTTCTGCTGTTGTAAAAGCTCATATTGTTTCAATAAGAACTCTTTCTCAGCTTCAGATTTTCTTTGTTGAGTTATTCCACGATCCTGGCTTCGTGACCGTCGTTGTCTGGGCACTGGTCTCGCAACACTTTCTCCATTTGGAACCTCTTGTTGCTTGCTATCAGGGCTACTTTTCTCCTGTAATAAATTATGATTGGAATATCTCCTTCTAGGTGGTGCAACAGGGCCACTACCATTCTCAGGAATGCCACTTTGTGGCTGAGTTGAAGATCTCCTCCTGCGAACCTCTGTCCTTTCTGAGTTTTGATCTGGTGACAATCTGGCATGAACCTCAACCTCAACACGCACACTATTACCAGGACTAGGACCAGTCGGAGGCCTTCCTGTAGGGCTTACATCAGTTTGTGGTTTCCCTGAGGGACTTGTACTAGTCTGGGGTCTTCCTGTAGGGATAGGACTGGTCTCTGGTCTCCCTGTGCCCTGTGGACTTGTCTGTGGTCTCCCTGCAGGACTAAGGTCAGTCTGTGGCCTCCCTGTTGGAGTCATACCAGCCTGGGGTCTTCCTGTAGGACTTGAGCTAGCCTGTGGTCTTCCAGTTGGACTGGGTCCAGTATGCGGTCTCTCTGAGAGCTTAGTTGTCCTGGAAAAAAGCTGATCATTCTGACGATTCCTATTTGCTCTCAATCTCTGAAGTAGCTCCTGTTTGGACATTCCTCCTTCAGACCTTTCTTTACTCTGTGGAGACTGGAAACTGATCCCATTCTCATTCCTTGACGGGTAACCTGACTGGTGACCCCTTCTCTGTGTTACCTCCATGATGCTTCATTCACATCGGACATCCCTGAAAAAACATCAAAGAAACAGAAACATGTACAAATTGTATAATGGTGCAGTGATAATGTATTACAAAACCTAATTGGAAACCCTAGGCCTTTAAACCTTAACCTAATCAAACTTAGTCCAAATACTTGAGGCCTGGGTCACATTTGACTCATAACAATATTTTTGCACCAAAGATACACCCTAGACTAGAGCTGCCTTACTATTACAGGCACAAGCATACTCACACGTACAAACCATATAATGCAGTGTATCTTTGATTAGAAATCTCTTTAACATTATCAGTCAAATATAACCAACACCTAAAGGAGTGAAAAACTATAAAAAGAGGACATTATGTTACTTCATTCTCCATTTAAAGAACTAATTTCATTCTTGGCTACACATGGATGAAGCAAGGGGAGTCAAGTGTGAAATCAAGCTTCACCGATCTGAGGAAACAAATCCACTTGAATGAGATCAGTGATTTCTTAACACAATGACTGTTGTAAGAGGTTAAATTTGTTATAGTTCTTCAAATTGTTTTCTTTCATATCCAGCTGTGCTTATTCATCATCCATTTCCATTATCCTTTCATCATCTCCATTCAACCTATGACTCCTTTGTTCACCTTTCCTTTTTATTCAGAAGAGTCACTCTCCATCCTACTCATCCCATATCTTCCTCATAGGTTCACCATTTACCCATGGTTCTTCTATTTTTCTGGGTTCTTTCATTCTCTGTTTCTCCATTGGTTACTTGCTGTTTAATTTGCATGTATTTAAATATATTGTTAAAACCAATTTGTTGATAGGCCTGCAGAGTAGGCTAATAAATCAGAGCACCACTGGACTTCACTTTGTTGACTGCTTTATTTTGAGTTCTTCAGTAGCTACACTAACATTTTTAGCTTATTCAGATATTTCATTTGGTGCTTCTCTTAGCTGTCTGCTTTTACTGATTTTGACCGCTTAATGATTGACCTGACTTTCTAATGATTCAAAAGTTACCAGCCTTCTTTCATTTCAAAACGGGATGGACAGACGGACGAACGGACAGACAACCCGAAAACATAATGCCTCCGGCACCCACCTTAGGTGGGCAAAGGCATAAAAACCGTTTCCTCAATTTTATGAAGTAATTTAAACAAATTACAATAAAAACATAAATTTTAAAAAACACTATAATACAGCACAACGAAAACTATTTTAGTTGTTATAGCATGTATATAGACATGACACTAAGATTCAGTAATAAAAGAAGATGATCAAATAAGAAAAAAAAAAGATTTTTCCACAGTATAAATACATACATAGACATTTACACCCTTCACCACAAAATGACAAATAAGTCAGAAATTTGATGTTTCGACATTTTAACACAGTTTGAAAGCTTGGATTCTAAGCTTTTGTATGATGCATATCTTGCCTTACTATGACCATGTAAACCCTTGAAACTACAATGAGAATGGGAGCTTGTCAGACAAGCTACCCCGGTAATCGCCAGAATAAAAGAAAACAGGATGTAAAGATCATTGACCATTCAGCAGTGCCATACTAGTGTCCTGTTATTTGTTGCACTAAAAGGTTTAATGAGAATTATGTAGTATTTACTGACAATAAAGAGATTATCAGATTAGGCTCAAACTTGGAATAGTTTCAAAATAGTTCTCTCTTTACTTAGATTTTCAAAGCCACAGAGTGAATAACTTCTGAGTATTTACCCAGCATGCTTTCATACTTTTATTTCAAAATTCCCTCAAATGGTCATTCTAAATCAAAGAAAAAGCACATTTCTACATTACAGATGGCTCCCAAACTTGGTAAGATGGTAGATCAATAAATAAACTATCAGAAAAGATAAAAATGTAAATCAACTTTTCAACCCAAAGCTCTCTATTTTAAATGTTTACTCTAAAACTTCCATTCCAGCTTATTGCTCACATTGTTGGAGGTTCACAAAAGGAAAGGGGTATATAGGCCTACATGTATTTTAGTCATGCAGTAAGTTTGTTTTATTCCCTCAAATTTTTGATGTTCCCTGTAGTCTTTGTCAGAAGAAAGACATATACCGGGTGTCCCAGAAAAAAGAGGAACGGCGGATTTTCAGTACTTTGCCTTAAAAAATGTACGTGATTTTTCTACATCATTGAGTAAAGGATTCCCTACCGAAAAGAATGACACCAAGATCATTAAATTTGGGGAAGTAATTTTGATTTTATCCCCGTTTCTTAAAATAGTCATTTTCCAACTTTTGGAGACTGATGAGAGAAGAAATGGCTCTTTATAATAGGATGTTTAAGGGAAACCCACTGATGCATGTAAACAGTGGCGTAGACAGGTTCTCACACCTGGGGGGGATGATTTGCCGTTCACGAGAATTCGAGGATAATTTCGTATACAGATACACACACACACCCGCACCCCCCACAACTCACACCCACACACACGCACATATACACACCCACGCCCGAATGCACAGACATAAACATACGGGGCGGCGGAGCGTCTTTCAAAGTGGGGGGGGGGCACTAGCGAAAAGGGGCACTTTTGGGGAAAAAGGGGGCCATTACAAAAGCTGAACACGAGAAGGAAAATATACCCTTACATTCTATTTAATACACTTTTAAAGTGCATACATTTATAAGTCATGATAATAACTACTTTGCACTATTATTGTATACTGCGCTGTCTTACTCAATTGTGAGCGAGCGAAGCGAGCGAGCAAAAAATGCTAGGTATTTTTGCCGAAGGGCATTGTATTTGCAGTATATTTCGAGTGGCCTATAATGATAAAGGCTCCGGGAAATTCATTTTATTCGTGTTCCATTATCATCTTCCATTTATTCTGTATATAGTTTTCCTTACAGTGACCAAGCTACAATGTTTAAATGCATTAGTGAGGTCTCATATCAGAGAAAATTATTCAAAGTGAATGGGGTTTTGAGCACAATACCATCAGGAACTTAGGAGAACATATAAAACTTTATGGTTACAACACACTTGACCTGCCTTGAGTGTGATATCATAAGGACGAGCGAGCGTAGCGAGCGAGCTTTAGAAAGAAAAAGTAGAAAAATACCCCCCAATAAAGGGGCACCGTTCCTTCTAATTACAGTTGCGGGAAGCACTTGCCCGAATGGAAAAGGGACACTATCAGAAAACAAAAATGGCGCTAGGTGCCCTTATCTTACATGAACAGATGCAGAAACTGGACATACTAGAAAGGGAAATGGGCACTTATCAGAAGTAAATGAGGGCAGGTATCAGATTTCAAATGGGGCACTTATCACGGGTGAAAAGGGGCAATCTGCAGAAGAGAAATTGCACTTTGAAAAACGAAAAGAGGTAGTCAAAGGGGATAATAATCAAAATTTAAAAGGGACATTCATTTGAAGTGTAAGAGGCGCACTTCTCAGAAGGGAACAGAGCGCTATTAAAAGGGAAAGGCATAAAAGAGCGCATTTCTGTAGATTTTAAGAAGGGTAACTTATCTGAAACGAAAAGGAGCACTTATTAGAAAGTGAAAGGGCATTTGATCAACAAAGAAAATGGGCCCTTCTAAGATAAAAGAATGGCACTGAACAGGTTTGAAAGGCGGAATTTTTGTTGGGTAAAAAGGGGCACTTTTTGGATGCTTCGAAAAGTGGGTGGGGTGGGACACTGAGCACCCCCCCCCCCCCTGGGAGCGCCGCCTCTGTAAATTGAAGATCTATGCACCGTGACAAACGTATATAGAATATGGACTGTCAGACACATCATTGCATATTACATCACGCTATTTATCTTTTTTTTTGAAATTATGTTATTACACCACTTCAGAAAAACTGAGACGAAATTACCCAAAACTAATATGAATTACCCAAAACGGCGCCGAAATTACCCCAAAGTAATATAAATAACTACATAAATCAGAATAATGATTGATATAGTTATGATAGCAATCACCATTTCAGTCACATTAATGATGATGATGATGATGATGACTATTATTATCATAATTATGATAATCAATAATAATAATAATAATAATAATAATAATAATAATGATAATAATAATAATGATAATATTCAGTATTTATTATTATTATCATTATTATTATTATTATTATTATTATTATTATTATTATTATTATGTTTATTGTTGTTGTTGTTGTTGTTATAATGATAATGTAAGAAAACATCCTTCCCTAAAACCTGGGGGGGATGATTGTACATGTCATCCCCCCCACCTTGTGAGGTGGGGGGGATGCATACCCCTCATCCCCCCCGCTGTCTACGCCCCTGCATGTAAATAATAAAACATGCCATGAAAGGCCAGTCCCAACAAAATTCTGCTCTTATCTGTCGCCAAAAAACATGCAAAATTTGAAAATTACTGTATGTGAAGAAAAGGGCATAGAATCAAAAGTACTTTACCAAAGCAAATGACCTTGGTATCATTCTCTTTGGTAGAAGATGCTTTAACCACTGATGTAAAAAGTTATCTACTCTTTGACAGTAAAGTCCCCCAAAACTACCATTCCGCTTTTTCTGGGACACCTGGTATATGTGTGTGTGGACCTATACCTATGGACATTAAAGAATTCAGTAGTTTGGGGGTTAAATTACCCCCCCCCCCCATACTGCAATTTCTAATTCCCACAAGTCTAGATATCCTTCTATTGTGTCTTAAGAGAGAGACTATGAATACATGATGCTGGTTCATGTGATGTTAATCTATGTCTCAACTAATTTCATACAATCACTTTGAGTGAAACAAACTTCTGCTATGAGAGGCACTTTCACATAATTGAAGGGGAAAATCCGATAGTAAAGAAATTCTGGTCATTTGAAAGATATGTGCACATTAGACTATGAAGACTGCACACATTTTATATGTCAATTTTGAATTTTACAATGTTGCCTGTTTTGAACTTACTGTTTAATACGTATTTCTGTGCTGATTCATGCTGTGGGAGAGTTTGTTTTGGTTGATGAGCATTTATTTTCCTCTAATTTGTAAATGTTATATGTATTTTTCACCTAAGCAATAAATGTACTACATGTACTTATTTGTAATTACAGAGCTCCTATTAGTATTTTTACTTTTTTCAGAACTGTGCCTAAAAGCATCGATATACTCACGATTCCTGTATTTCACAAACGTTTTATGTCGTATGGTCATATGTGCTATGGCAAGACGTGCTTCACATTTGAAGTCTGTGTCTATGATAAAGCTCACAAATTTTTTTTTCCATTCCTAAAACTCACATTTCTTTGCTTGCAAGCTCTGCTTCAAGGAATTCTAATGTAATGTACTAATCTATGTCTGTATTAAAGGAAAGTGTACTAATCTGAAGGAAGATGTTTATATCAAGGCTTGCTGAGTGATGGGATAGGGGGTTAAGAAGGAAACACCCTAAACTCATTCACTATAAGATCAGGCAACCTCATGGTTTCAGGTCAAGGTCATTACACCACATGATCTCATTCTCATCTCCCCCTGTTCAGACACAAAATGTTTAAACGGAAACTTGATAAAGAAACACATATAAAATTGTCATCCTATAGCCTACTGACTGTTCAGACATGCATCCCGCCTCTCAGAAGAAACATCATATAGATGCCAATTTTCTACTCCGCATGTTACATGGTAAGTAAGGTCATGTCTCCTTCTACCATGCTCACGTTAAGCCCCGCCCTGTTATACCATCTATGGTCCCACACATTCAGACACACACGGGTCGTGATGCTTTATCGAGTTCTAGTTCAAAACGATGCTCAGACCCTAGTTTCATTATAACATATTTCTTTATACATCATTTCGTTAGCGTTTAGACACACAAATCCATCGTATAGCTATACCACCATTTTAGTATAGCTATACCATAAAATTTTTGTGTCTGAACAGGGGGTAACTCATCTTCAAGGGAAGTACACCCTGAAAAATAAGTGGGTTTTATCAAAGCTGCAAATGGGAGAAAGAGATCACAAACCTTAATTTCTGTGATTAGTTAGCAGTGCTTAGCACCCCTAAATAATTCATATTTTTCTGATAATCTTGTAAAAATTATTTTAGCAGTAATTAATGAATGTGTATGATGAGGGCAATCTGCAATTTTAAGTTATCTCATTTAGTATTTTTTTTAAAAAATAATAACAAAGTCCACAAATTCCCATGTATTCAATGTTAGATTTTGTTTTTTAATCAAGGTAGTACATGTATCATCAAATTTTAGATCTTTTCTTTGGAGCTGTAATTAAGTGGACATTTAAGAGAGAGAGAGATCATTTCCTTTTTGTATTACCAATATTCTCATTATCATTACTATGATTATGATTATGATTATGATTATGATTCTGATTCTGATTATGATTATTATCATCATCATTTTCATTGTTATTACTATTATCATTATCATCATGTCATCATTACTATTAAAATTATTGTATGTTAAAACATTACATAATGTGTTCACTACTAACTTGGATAACATATAGGTTCTATTGAGTGAGAAATAGAACCTCTGATTATGCAGACACTCTTGAATATCAACTTTATAAACTTATTTAACACAACCTTTTAAGGTTGCAGTCAAAATGTATTTATTCTCAATAATTTATTGTATTCATGCCTACTGAATTGCATGTTTCCCCACCAATATAATGATAGACATATAGGATATTCTTAGCACATCCATCCAGCATGCCATTGGTAATGCAATATTCTTAATATCATGATATACTGGGCAAAGCAGTATATCAAATTAATGTATTCATATTTGCTTGCCTTTAAAGTGCTTAAAGTGATAAATTACACTGCATTCACATGTCATGATCTACAGTACTTTTAGTTGTCAGAAAGCGATTTGTATTTCAAAGCTGTTTCTCAGTCAGGAGAAAGGGTTTCACATTCATAAAATAAGAAAAAACAACACACACCAAACAAATAAAAACAAAAAACAACATAAATACTTGTCAAGCACTCTCTTAATCCAACATGGGTATTTTTAAAGAAATGAATTGTTTGCTTTCATTTAAAGCATAATCTTTTTTTCAGTTTGTATCATTCAAAATAAGAATACTTTCCCTCTCCCATTACTGAAAGATATTTCTTTGGGTACTGAATTAAAATCTCTCTCTCTCTCTCTCTCTCTATCTCTTATGAGAGCTTTCTTCAGTACTTCTCAACGTCAAGAAAATGTCAGCATTCATGTCACGCTAAGAGACCTACACGATACCAAGAATATCTTAATAGATATCTCTCTTATGAACACTTTTGCTCAAAATAGCAAAATACAAAAGCAAAAATACATCAACAGCCTGTCATTCAAACTTCTAAAATGAATTTAAAGGGCCCCATTTATAAGAACACTTTGCTTCACAGGGGTCCTGGGTTCATGTATGATTTGTATTTGTACTGATTTGTATCTGACAGCTATATTGTAAATGCCCAATTTTTTATGTTTTGCCAAATAAAATTGAATTGAATTCAAGTGAATTGAATTCTAATTTGATCAATACTGTATAGTTTGATCAAGACTACCTACATTCCAGCCTTTCATGATGAAACCTCATCCCACCTCTATATTTGTTCACCTCTCAAGACTGTGTGCATTTGTTCTTTAGGCTATCTAGGGTTCTAAACTAGACCCCTAAAGTAAAGATTTCCTTTCTTACAGGCTAAATTAGTCCACATGTGATATAAACAGCACTTAAAATTCATTGAGTGAAATACTGAAAAATGCCCCCCCATAATTTAATAATTTCTAAGATGACTATGTGGACAGCAAAAAACTAAAAATAAAAAAAAAAACAAAGCAAAAAACAAAAACAAAGATAATAATAACAAACTAAATAACTAAATAATCATATAATCAAATGAATAAATGAACAAACAAAAATAATGAATGAAATGAAGTTCTTAAAAAGTGCTTGTTTGGAAAATTGGAAAAACATATAACAACTAAAAGGATGTGTGTCTTTTTCCTCGCTTAACAATTCAAATAAAAGCCTCTGGGAATAAATCATCAAGAAATTTTTCCTTTGTTACTGACAGGCTTTTAGAGAACATGTTAATAACTAGCTTTCGTCTGAAACATGTGTATACCCACAATTAGAATGCTTTCATCACCATGGCACCAGGAGTGTCATTCCTGACAGACATGGCACAGTCCAAATGTTCACTATTATTATAAAACTGTGCTCAAAGCAAAAACATTATGTTGAACAAAGTGGAGAATGATATTTCCATGTATACAGAGTAAAATCTTAATCATCCCTGTATCACCCAATGCCAGGGTAACAGAAATGATTCACAAGCCTGATTCATGACCTTGTAATGTGTTTTGTACTGTCATCCCTATACATCCAACCACATTGTAGATGCTGGTTCATGTATTACTGTATAAGTGGTTATTTTTGCGGTGGTTTTATTTTCGTAAATTTTGCAAGTCAGTCCTACCGAAAATTTCAACTTCATTGTATTTACAGTAATGAAAGCATCACAAAAATCATGAAATTAAGCCCTCGCTAACTTCTCCGCCTACTCCAAAAGTGTGGAAATATCTCTGCGCGAAATATGTGACTTTTACAGTAAGTTCCCCATTAATTAGTATAATCAGGTCAAAAAGCATAAATTGCATTTTTTTCTACAAATTATTCTCACTCCACCTGATTCAGTCTTTTAACAACTGAAGAAATTAGGTGTCTTAAGAAAACACTGTGGTGCGAAGAACGCTTCTGGAATGGAAAATGCAAAAAAAGCAAAAAATGTCTATTGTGACATATTGGAGAGAAATTTCAGCCAATAACATTCCACAGCAAGATTGTATATTCATTTACAAGGTCTACATGCTATACACTTGATTAATCCATGTTTGAAAATTCTGATTTCGAACAATTTTCCATTTTGCGTTCCATACGCATCTTTTCACACCACAGTGTTTTCCTAAGATGCCTTAGAATCTTGTTTTGAAAACCTCTATGCTCCAGCACTACCGGACAAAATGACAATGAAGATATAAGACTGTCAACCTTCAGTATTGATTTAGTGGTTATCTCATAAGCTCCTGTACATTGTAATTAGAGGCCAGTCCTACTGAGAATTGACTCAAAAGATTCAGATTGAAAGTCAAATATCTCTCAACCCATTGAGCATGATTTGATTTCAGTATAAGATGCATTTCCTGTAGAACCCAGTCAGAGTTATCTCTGGCTTAGTGTCCAACGGGTTAAGTGCCTCTTAACCTATATTAACCCATTCGTGACAGAGGTTCACATTTTGTGGTTTGGCCTAATATCTTTTAATGCAAAGCCCTAAAAATCATACCAAATGCATGAGCAGAAAGAGCAAAAAATTCTACACAAACTGTGTCCATTTTGGTTGCATCAATATTCATTGTTTGATGATGAAAATTTTTTAAAGGAAAATAAGCATTCAAATCCTTAAATTGGCAATGTGATATAAAGTTTAAAATCACCATTTTCCCCTGCAAATTGGCAACTTTTTTTCCTTATCATCATAATTTCTGTCAATTTATATTCATTTCTGATACATGACGTTTTATAAATAAAAAGCAGCAATAAAATAAAAATTTGGTGTTGCCAATTTGAAGAATAAAAGCTGGTCAAATAGGCTTTAAATAATTCCTGTCACGAATGGGTTAAGTACAATTTGATTTAAGTATAACACACACATCCCAAAGACCCCAGTCCAAGGTATCTCAGGCTTTTTAGTATTTAAAGGTTAAGTGCAAAATCATGGTATTATCAAAATGGTGAATGTGTGCTCAACTTAAGCAATTATGGAAAAATAGATATATATGATCATGTACTAAGGGAATAAATATTATATGATTGAGTAAATAAACATGATAGTATAAATAAATGTGAAAGGAAAAAAATGTGTCAAGGAAGTGAAGAAATATTAATATACCAAAAATATGAATACATAACTAAATATGAATGTATATTTACCTAGATATGAATAGAATGAACTATATAGAGATTATTTTCTAATATACCAATCATAAATCTTTCCAAGGAGCTTGGAGCATGGCTTTAAATAGTATCAATTCATGGATTGCTATATATGTATCAAGATTTTGTGAAAATGGTTGCTATTTATTGATATTTTGTGAAAAAAATTATGTTAATATTCAACAAAGGAACCCTGCAGAAGGGTAAATAGAAAACAAATAATAGCCTGCTGGATATAATGTGATTATGGTAAATCACACATTCTTCTTATGCTCCAGCCTGAGATAACTCGGCCTTTATACTCAACATGTTAACCACTTTGTTGCTATAATTATTTCATGATTAGTTATGTACTGTAATCCATGACCATTAATGAACGGAGATCCTTTGTAATTGTTTTCCACAATGATTTATTTTCATTCTCATCAGCCATCCATTAGCTCACATGAGCGATAGCAAATATCCAGCCAAGCTAGCTAATTTGAGCAAGTTTGCAAGCAGCTCTCCTTACATGATATGTAAAGGGCCGTAAATCCAAACATCCTTCTGTCTTTGAGCCCTCTCTTTATAGGAAGTTCATATCATCATGAAGGGAGGTATACTGGTTCGTTTTAAATGACCAGAACATAACTTCTATTTTAGGAATAACTCACTGTATTAACCATGCATCAGACTCCATACAAGCTTTATTCTCCATCTATCATATTTATTGCTTGTTTTACTTACTGGTGAGTTTGCAAATGACAATAACATAAACTTCTGTTGTAAGAATCCACTCCTGTTTTTCAGAAGACTTTGTACAAGGTTTTCCCTTGAAACAGGTAACATTTTCTTTTAGGTTTTGTTTTTCAAATTTATTGATCATTTTCTTTAGATCTGGATTAGTTGAGTTGACAATTGGTAATTCATGTTTTGTTTATTGTTTATTTGTTTGTGATCAATCTTGTGCTTTATTCATTTTTTGTTTATGTTTGTATCTTGTTTTATGTACTATTTGTCAATGTGCAGGGCCTTCATGAAGAACAGTGTTTAACCACTGATAAAGCCAATGACTCAATGAATAAATAAACAAATAAATAAATAAATAAAGCTTCTATTCTCCAATTCTCCACAATCTATATACCATATTTATAGTTGATAAAAGGAAAATTTTATATGTATGTACTGTAAGCAAGGCTTCCCAAAAAAGGATCACAGTGTAGTTTGAGCAAATATCATACCTGGCATCCCTGACAGCCAAGAAATAGGAACAAATTATTAAGAAATTAAGAATTAATTATTAAGGAGGACACCACACCAACCGAACAGGAGGATATGTGCTAGAACTGGAAGCCTGACTGCTGACAACACAGTACTCTTCCAGAACATAGGGTGAAGGTAAAGGTAAAGGTAAAAATAGGAAAATTCCTAAATTTCCTATTCAATATTACATACAAATTTGTACAGAAATAGGAACACACATGTTTCTTTCCCCCCAAATAGGAATATTCCTACTAAATAGGAACAGTTGGCAGGTACAGTGTATGTTGCAAAATATCTTGCTTTACTTTTTCAAAATTTCTCACTACTTTATTATAGAAAGGATGATTCTGCATATACTGTGATGTCATTGAACATTTGTGCAATTCTTACAATAACTGTAATCTCATTACTGTTTATCAACCTGGGTTTGCTACAAAGACCTACTGTCATAACATGATAAGATGTGCTTTATATAGATTACCAAAATCAATAAACTTGTTACCATTTAATGAGAATACTCATTTACTTGGTGAATGCATTTTTCTATGCATCATTTATTACAATGACATGATATATGCTATATGCTATAGGTTTCCTTACTTATGCAAAACATGAAGCATTATCCACCAATTTTATATTACCTGGTAGTCATAACTCAAAATATGACATAAAACATATACTGCATTACAATAATTAATATAATATCTGAATGTCATGTACAGCAGTAATAATTAATATCTAGTAAGAAATAAGACAGGATGATAACTTACCTTTAATAGATGTTAGAGAGTGTAGTATTCCAGGATAAAATCCATTTAAGAAGATCCCATGTTGAACATCATGCCTGTAGTAGTATGAGTGAACTGCTTACACACATTGCAAGCTTGAATCATTGAGCCATTCAAAGCTAGTCATCGCTCTCTCTTTCTCTCGCGTGCTGCTTGCTGACAGCGTACTACAGCCAGCGTATGAAAGCCGTCGCTATGAACGCTACTTCCTTACCGATGAACTATGCGTATTTAGGCTTGTATTATACACTCTCTCACACAAGGACAATAGATGGGTAGCTTAACGAGTGCTTGTTTAGATGGTATTGACTGTGTTCACACAGCGTAACCTACTTTCTATCAGCTACAGGTCAATATGCTCACATATGAACATGCTTCATGCACTACCATACAGCCAGATAAATTAATGCATTTCAACAGAAGATTCTCCATAGCACATGTCATAAGGGCCTCTTAAAAGACTCATACTGGATTGATAATGTTGAAAAAATCCTTTTACCTGTGAAAAAAACTCATTACTCCATCCTTCATAAATATGATAATGATGAATTGGAGCAAAGTGTAAAACTCCTCTCATGCTGCCCTACTTTGGCAATAGGAAGAAAGTGACATACCAACCAAATCTAAGTTACATGTACTGCTAATTTCTTTAATGTGCATAAACCCTCATCCTGCTCAGTATATATTACGTAAGACAAGACGATATCCTATTGAAGTCAGTATAAATGACACATTATGCTCTTTTACAGAAAATGTCACTTTTGTCACTTGCTTCCTTTTGCCAAAGCAATGCAGTATGAATTTCATATCATACCATTCACATACAAGTCATAAAAAGAACTATACAGCTAGCAGAAAGAAAACTTGCAGGAAAATCTGTCTACAGTGGCCACCAAAGGGAAATAGGAATTGTAGACTTTACAGACAAGTACATGTAGCAGCTAATGACTGATTCTTAAGGTGCTTTCACACATGATGTGACAGTGTGGTAACACACTGTGGCGCCACACTGTTTTGTCTTCACACATGATGGGACTTTGTGTCACCACATATGCTAATGAACGCACATTAACGCGTCAACTCTCAGTGAGAGAGCATATTGTCAAAACTTGCGCAAGCAATCTCATGGCAACAATTTTTGCGCTAATTTTTTAGAAATTTGATTGGTGCCGAATGGTGCACATTTTTTTTTTGTATCTAGGCAGCAAACAAAAGTGTGTCCTGCCTCGGCGACATTCTTTTGTTGCCCTATACCCCATAGGCTTGTACACAAAAAAATGTGGTGACACAGCATGTTACCACACTGTCGCATCATGTGTGAAAGCACCTTTATGCACATAATGTATCACCATGGGAATTCGTTTTAATGGTCACTATAGGAAGGTGACTGGTGATAAGAGATGGCCATAAAACATGTAATTATAAAAAAAATAAGAGATGGCAAATAAACAGGTTTGACTTCCTATAACCCATTGAATAGTGAATAACCAAATTCTAATAGACTTAGTACAGGGGCACCCGGTTCCTGCAGCAAATGGGTTAATTTGAAGAAGATCACACACAACAGCCAATTCTCTAGAACTGTTTTATTCAGTATGAACTAAACATCATTATCTGTGTTTTTATCTTATTACCACGTACATTTAGAAAAGAAATCTTACATTTTCAAAGTTCCTTCAACTTAAAGAGTCAATTTCCTTCACACATCCGACCTTTGGATTAAGTAACCATTTAATACACCATCTTCAAAATCAAGAAAAAGTAATCAAATCCATACTCTACACAACAGATGTTATACTAAAAAATTGGTTATCCATATGAACATGGTGAACAGAGTTTCCTAAATCTTTGACATTCCATACATGATTTCAATGGTTTGACCAAAACCATTATGTTTCTATTCAATATTACCCATCCATGACACCCCACATAAAGACACTTAGTCTTTAGAATCAGACTCATTTAACTACCGGCAATCACAACAATGATTTGTTGTGATGCTTATCTTGTGACACTCACTGGAAACTAAATGAAAACTGTTTATTCTTCTTGAAAATAATGAAAGTGACATGAAATGAAAATAAAGGAATTTGCCCATTATATCTCTGAAAATAACCTGGGGGATAAGATATTCATTATCAACTGATTTCATAAAAAAACAAGAAAAATGATGAACACATCCTCATAACAAAATGATAATTTATGAAAAGATTCAAGCATTACTCCATAGCAGTTTGGTAATGTGGAAATTAGAATAATCTATTTTTAAAACTTCTGACTTTCAGCAACACCATGTATTTATCCTAGACTAAGTTACAGTTGTAGTCTATGCCACAGAGTATCTATTTCTTTTGTCATTCAGGAGTAGGGAGGGGTGCAATGAGGGCCACATAATCTCGTCATTTTGTTTACTGCTAATGATCCTTCTTCGGACCAGCTATAACAAAGGATTTGTCCACCTTCCTCTCCTAAAAAAAAGAGTGAATGTGCTCACTCTGTTAGGGGTGAATTTCAGAAGAGAGTGCATTTAGAGTGAATTAAGAGTGAATTCAGAGTAAAAGTTGTGATATTCACTCTTTGAGGGGTGATCTCAGTGATCGCTCAAGAATTTTGAGTGATCACTGAGGTCACCCCTAAAAGAGTGAATAAAAATTGACAATCAAAATTCTTACTCTTAAATCACTCTTAAAGGGTAAGTCCACCCTAGAAATTTCACTGTTTCAATAAAAAGAGGTAAATTTGAGCAGCATTTTAAAAAAGAAATGAGCAAAATCGGTCAAAGAATAAGAAAATTACACTCATTTACATTTTCTAGTAAATTACTCTCGGCTCTGCAAATTGGCAACACTGATGACATCATATGCGAGCAGGTCTCCATTCACTTTGTACATGAAATTTCACATTTTCTCAATTTTCTTGGAAGTTACACATTTTCTAACCCCCATAGTCAATGTATGTTCAGAAGAATTGCTTTTTACATAACATACTTTGACAGAGTGAATGCGTTCACCTTTTTAAAAAAGAGAGTAACATCAAAATGCAGATCACTACAATTCTGATTCTATTTTATGAAGGAGGAATGAGTTAAAAATGTAAGCAAATTTAATCAAAAGAAATTAAAATCAACATATGTTTCTACATTTGGAATTGAGAATCAATCACTTGGTTCAGACCTTCCATGGAGCAACAGAAATAAAAAATGAACCTCCATTAAAAGACACTTCAAATTCCTTCATCAAATATAATTTATGGGCAAGAAAATATGCAAATGATAATGGATGATGATGATATATGCTGTTGTTGTTGATGATGATAAAAAGTAATAAAAGAACTGACCATGTAAGAGGGAGATTTCGAGAGAAGGAAACTAACAGTATTATTTTCTTGACGGCCAAAACATCTTAAAGGCATTGACTAACTTTGTGAGCATATGATTTAAAAAATTCTCAAACTAAGATGAAACATGTGTATGAGTACTTGAATTTGTACTTAAAAACCCTGAAACCAACCATAATTTGGAATGAAAAACTGTAAGTTAGACGCAAACAGCGATTTTATTGGCTTTCGTCTCGAGAGACAATGAACTAAGAGGGCCGTTTGCACAAATTAAGAAATAACTTTACCTGCCTTCTGTCCCGTGATACGCCAATACATACAGTCGCGGTCCGTTGAGTCATGCGCGCATGCGCACTCCTTACGTCTGGTCTGTGCAACCGACCCTCGTATCACGTATATTTTTCAAACATTGGTTCACATTTCTAATATATAAAATACTTCCCGTGGATATTATACTCTGAAACTTTCAGACTGGTATTTCAACACTATAACCATAATGTTTATCCCATTTTCAAGTAACAAGACAAGATTTTTTAAAATCGTAACAATGCTAACCAATGTCTTTAAGACTAGAGACTGAAATGAGCACCTTCAATGTAAATAGAGGAACATGATCCATTAATAGGATGAGATCACTTTACAAAGAAACAAAATAGGTTGAAAGAACAAGATCAACTAACAAAGATAACAAGGGCTCAACAAGCTATTGATAAGATGCTATCATTTTGTTACTGTTTAATCTTCTCACAGTGAGGCAAGCTCTAGTTAGTCTGTATCCTGGAAATACTATATAAATATTGTTCAGTGTCATTATCCCCCTCTTGTGCATTCATTTTGAAACTACAAGATCAAATTTACTCAACTTGTCATGTATGGGAAGTAAGTAAAAAACAGCATTGCTGACATTATACCATATTTTGTCACAAGGGGGAGCTATTGATTGAGGCCTGTCAGAGCCCTTTATTCCAGAGTTTGGCCAACTTGGCTCCAGTAGGGCACAACATGGCGCATAATTCAATTCAATTCATTTATTTTTTCTACTTTAAATTTTTTCATATTTACAATGATGGTACAGTTTACATATTCACATATTAACATTCATAGATCAACATGCAAAATACAATGCATAAAACAATTTTTTTAAAATCACATGAAATTAAAAGGGAAGGAGGGCCAACTAAAAAGCATAGCTTGTAGGATATAGACCCCCTGTAATTACTATGAATTATTTCATGAATAAAAAACAACAATAATAACAATTTTCTTGGAAGTTACACATTTTCTTACCCCATAGTCAAAGTATGTTATGTTAAAAGTAATTCTTCTGAACATACATTGACTATAGGGGGTTAAAAATGTGTAACTTCCAAGAAAATTGAGAAAATGTGAGATTTCATGTACAAAGTGAATGGAGACCTGCTCGCATATGATGTCATCACTGTTGCCAATTTGCAGAGCCGAGAGTAGTTTACTAGAAAATGTAAATGAGTGTAATTTTCTTATTCTTTGACCGATTTTGATCATTTCTTTTTTAAAATGTTGTTCAAATTTATCTCCTTTTATTGAAACAGTGAAATTTCTAGGGTGGACTTACCCTGGCCTTATGCACGTCGATCAGAGAGTTGAATAGGTGCGTGAGGAAGAGAGAAACACTCGGCATTTCAGATGTATTTTACTGCAAAAATTGTCGCTGATAAGCAAATAAAAGATTTCTAAAGGGGGGCCGTGGCCGATTCAGCCTCCCCCTGGATCTGACCCCGAGAGGGATACGGCAGGACTGCGTTTTTAAAAGGTTGGACACTAATTAACTTAAGTGTTGCAAAATGTGCTTAAAACCCCCTGATGAAAAGCCTGCAGCATCCCTCTTCATATACAGTATATATGAACAGGCCTTTAAAACTGTGTCCCATCTGGTTTTCAGTCTTTTGATAGATTGTCTCCCTCAGTTTACTTAGTTCATTCTCTTTAATTCTCTTCTATGGTGTCCCTGAAGTACGCTCGACAACGTGTCATGTGCAACGTAAATTTTGCAGCCCACTTTGCATCCCATTTGCGAAATTCGCGACCTGTGACGTGAACTTTGTGTCCCAGTCATGAATTTCACGTCACAGGTCATGGATTTCGCATCCCGTAACATGGGTCATAAATTTCGCAACTGGGACGCAAAGTTGGCTGCGAAATTTACGTCGCACATGACCTGTTGTCGAGCATACTTCAGGGCCACCATACTCTTCAAAATATATACATGTAGGGATGTGGGGGTGTGACATACTGCCCCCTTCCAATCTGAAATATTTCTGTCAATTTAAATAAAACATTTGTAGATGTATATAGCAAGTTTGTTAGCAAATCTATCAAAGGTTTGTTCACATATGAAGCTCTGCACTAAACAGGGTTTTTACATTACATATAAGAACTCAATTACCATTATTAATAGTTATAAATATGGTTTTCGTATAGCAATACAATGAATTTACATGTAAGTAGTCTAACAGAGGATCGGGATCAACTAACATGTCATCTGACAGTGACATTGCTAGGTAGACTAAATCAATGAGACCCAAGACAATACCATATATGGAATACGACCTCTGTAATGACCTCCTATCAATTGAATTAAGGTGTATCAGCATGAGACCTCATATACATCACTGCTTTCTGATGTTGACATATCAAGGCTAGAAACATACTCCTAATATTGGTAAGATATGCTTCATGCATGGATTCTAGCAATGAGCATGGCACTGAAAAGCTCAATAGAAAAAAATATATAATTCGAAGGAAAAAACTAGTATGGATAAAACCAACTGGAATGAAAAATGTTTTAGTGATTCAGAGAATATTGGTAGAGAAGTAAAGAAAGGTATTCAAACTATCAAATGTTAATCATATTACATTGCAATACATGTACTGCAGTAAAAAGGGCATATGGTTCAAAATGAATTGAAGTAGCAGTACGTTATAGAGTATGTACATGGAAACTTATACTTCAAGCAGGTGATGCTTTTATTCCTTCAATATCAAGGTGATATTTAATTTATTAAGTTGTACAGAAAAAAGGAACTTTGCAAAGATACAAAGCCAATAATGCTTAACTTGCAATTTAACAAAAAAGAAAAAAAATAACATCCATTAAATCACACACAGTGTACATGTATACTACATTGGGTAGACCCAATTTATTGAGTCACTTTCAGATGCAAGAGAAATACTTTCCAAAATTAAAGTCACATTTTTTTTTTCAGGGTGGAACTATATCATCAGTGAGGCTCCATTGAATGGAATCTCAAGGTTAATTTATCTTCACAATATTTCACTCCTAGGAAATTTGGTTTTGAAAGTCATTAGAACCAGAATGGATTCAATATCACTATGAAAGTAAGCATTACTTCACACCCAAATATGATAAGAATCAAATGCTTACTGTGTGTTTCCTGTAGCGATGTGGTTCTGTAGTCATTTCACATACATACTCCCAATCACCATCGACGATCACTAGCTGCAGATGGTGCACATAAGACATGGTATTCCTAGGTAGGTCCAAGCAAGGTAATGCTATCAAAGTTCTCATTAAGCCTCAAGGAAATTTGTATCAGTAGAAACAACACTCTGGAGCATTTAACTCTGAAAAGCTCCAAAACAGGTCTGATACCAATAAAACTCAATGCGAAAAATTGCACCTTAACACAGGACCAAATCCCCAAAGAAGTAATACGATCATGAAAGTATTTTTTACAATGGTTGAGTACAGTCAGGTTCAAACAAAGACAAGTCTGAAATCCTCTGCATCCTACTCCATAGGCCATGTTTATAGACTGATCATATTTCTCCAGTATATCTGTGCAGCGGAAATCTTCTGAATATCATAAAGCTCTTTATCCCAAGATTTCATCCATGATTTCCTTCTGGACAGGATTCAGTTCTTATTAAACAAATTCTCAGACAAAAACTTGATAAAATATAATCCTCTTCACAACAATATCATCTGTGAAAATTCAAACTTTGCACTGTTTATGATAACCAGTAATCCTGCATAATTCTAGGCTCCTAGTCAGGGATGGTATGAGAGCAAAGATATATCAGATTCTGAATTTCGGTGGAGGAAAAGCTGAAGATGATCAAAACGCACCCTCTTCACAAAATGTACTGATATTCCTTTAAAAAAAAAACCAGTGCAATCGCAGAAAACTTGCTTCCAGTGATATCCTCTGCATAGATCTAGACCATAAATTCATTTCATTAAAATAACAGAAATGCTCAGCTCCACACTGTGTTACAAGATCTCTCCTGAGTTAACCATAAACATGATGCTCAAATCCATGATTTCCAGCCTCAAATTCTACTGAATCCTTTCATATCACACCAACTAACCCTCAACCCTATAATTCCTAGAAAATAAAATACAAGTCTGACTGCAGGCCAAGTCCTGAGTTCCTCTACATACTAAACCACAAAGAAGAGGATGAAACCATGCAAGATTATGTTGCTTTGATGAGAGCAGATAAGATGGAACAGAGCCATTCTAGTTACCATGGTAACCACATAACAACTATGTTTCATCTATTATCACATGATAATATGATACTCTATGACATCATCATGAGTGAGGAATCATGGAGATTGAAAAAGAAGGATCAAACAAATCATGTACACATGATTTATCAGCATAACATTTTTCATAACATTTATATAAATATCATAAACTATACATGAAGGTGATGCATGTGCCCAGCTAGTCATTTTTTTTTTTATTCAGAGCAAAAAGTAGAAGAAAAGCATTTAAAAGCAGCAACCAATACTTATTTTTTTTCTTTTGTATTTTGTATTAGTAAGTATCACAGTGAACCCAAATGTGTAGAGTGCACAAAATTTGCCATTTTGTCTATCCATAGAAAAGGTATTGCACAAAATTCACCTTCTTTCAAACGGCTACAAAACGGTGATAAAAGAAAGATAACCACAACCATTCGTTTATTTGTCGCCTATTTTCTAGCCGTTTTGTAGCCATTTTGTTTCTAGCTGTTTCCTGGCCATTTCCTCCATCCTTGCTTATAAAAAAAAAGAGACAAAACGGAGAAAAACGGCTAGAAAACAGCGAGTGGCCACAACAGAGCTAGCTCACTGTGTATGAATTGTGAGAGCATGCTGCTTAGAGGGACACACATGTCTACAACTCTTTAAAAAGGAACAAGGTAAATTTCAACTTCAAATGATCCATACATGATCAAAAGTTTGAAAATACTAATGTAAAAGACACAATTACAATATAACAAAAAGTAAGAATGTAAAAACAAATCTTGTAAACCCTTACTCTACAACCATCCATAATACAAACATTTATCACAGATATATATTTTTATGAAACAATATTTTTCAATGTCAATCATGATGAAACAGTGTTCTGTTATGTTATCAAACCTCACCCTTCAATGGATCCGTTTCATGATAGTTTTTCTAAGTCGTGAGTACTGATGTCAAAACTCTCACACAATTTTGCATTTATCTGTGTCTTCATCATCTGAAATAGCCCGCCATTCCTGATCCCACGAATAAGCCTAATCAGAGAATAGCCAGCTAATGCTCTGAATTAGCCTGCCGTTCCACTCAAAAGTCAGCCTATATCATCTTGGACTTAATTGCAGAATAGCCCCCTAAACTGCTAAGTAGCTGGCTATTGTCAATGCGTCTTCATCAGCTCGAGCTTCAGGACCTAGTTTACACAATGTATTGGAGCTCAAGGTGATGCACAAAGGTACTGGAGCTCAAGCTGATGTGGACGCCATTGCATGCTTCAGCTGACTTCGGGTTAAAGCCCGCCGCACACTATACGATCCATCTGTGATCTGAGTTTGGAAAAATTAGTTATAGCATTTGATATGAAAATTCAAACATGTGAAATCTTAATGATCAAAGTTTCGAATAGTCGTGTGAATACAAAAATAAAAATTCCGGGCTACTGCGAGCCTCCCTGTAGGAATAAAAGCAAACTCAATTCCATAACGTAGTGACGTCAGAGCAATCTTCCGATCGGCTACGATTTGAAGCTGATTTGGCCTTTACTCCGACCACAAGGCTTGCAGTTAACCAAAATTTCGATTTTAGTATTCCTTTCATTACCCTGAACTTTAAATGAAATAATCTTACTTATTTAAACTTGCATATTTAATGCTAAATGCCATTTGTTCGAAAATCAGGTCGCAGTCGGATCGTATAGTGTGCTTCAGGCTTAATATCCCTGATCCACCTTGTAGGGGGCTATTTCAGAATTTCGACCTGATGACGACGCACCTAAAGAAGGAAAAGTATGGTGGCCCTGAAGTACGCTTGACAACAGGTCATGTGCGACGTGAATTTCGTGGCCAGCTTTGCGTCCCATTGGCGAAATTTGCATCCCAGTCACAAATTTCACATCCTGGGTCATGAATTTCGCATCTCAGGTCATGAGTTTCGCATCCCGGGTCATGAATTTCGCATCACGGGTCATGAATTTCGCATCCCAGGTCATGAATTTCGCATCCCAAGTCATGAGTTTCAGGTCCCGAGTCACAAATTTCCCAACTGGGATGCAAAGTTCGCGTCACGGGTCACAAATTTCGCGACTGGGGCGCAAAGTGGGCCGCGAAATTCACGCCGCACATGACCTGTTGTCGAGCGTACTTCAGGGCCACCATAGAAAAGCAATTATAATCAGCTCAAAGGTCTCACCAACAAGTCTGGGTTAGGTAGCTGGTGTGAAATTTAGGGTGTGTTCATATTAATTTTAAAGCCAGAAACATGAAGTTAATAATAATAATAATAATAATAGATGGGATTTGTAATGCACCAAATCCACTCTGCAGAGTGCCCAAGGCGCAGTTATAAGAAAGCAAAGAGTAACAGGCAAAACGATAAGTGTGGAGGTTCATGCATAAGGCTACAGATGAAACTGATTGCCCATGACACTGATATTCCTATATGACTCTCACTATTAGAGATTAATAGCTCTAAAGGAAAGGATTGCTGGTCTTGTGAACTTCTAAAAAGTTATCACAGGCTACAATATGCCAGCATTCTCAGTTTCATGGACTGTCAGGCTAGTTGGCTGTCACTTTCAGGTTGGTATATATTTATAATAAAGGGATGTCCCACATATATATTGATGGAAACATACAGAGTATACTTTCAAACATCTTACTGAAAGGTAGTTCAGCAAAATGTATACAGCTCTACATGAAGAGGCTAATATTGAGACCAAATTAATTTTCCAAAAGTAACACTAGCGTGTTGAACGTGTCATTACATGCTAATACCATATTAATTTTTGCCAATAAATTTCATAAAGTTACATACATATTTATTTAGGTGACTTGTCTAAACTACAGTAATGTTGTGATAAAGACTTACCGCCAGGAATGGATCTGAGGGAACATCATCACGAAACCCTGCAAAAGAGTTGCTGCGAAGGAGACTAGAATGGATGGACGGCCTTTGACCCCTGCGACCTGTCAGTGACCCGGACATGTCCTGGAGTCGTCCTAGGTAATAGAACATGAGATGAGAGATGTGAGAGGTCGCCGCATGGTTCATTACAGATAGGTGGCGCACTTTGATCTTACGTCTGCGATAAGACATTTTCGCAGGTTCGGATGAAATCAGTGAAAAAAATGTGATGTTCAAGTAGAGTCCAAACTGTTTCACGATTAATATTTCTGAGCAGTAATGATAGTCAGAAGACTGTTAATTCAGAATGTTAAATGTGACTTCCAAATATCTATCTCCTTCTCCTCCAACTGGTTAGAATAGTCAAAATGTTTCACATATCTGATATGGATCAAGTACAATAATTAGTTTCGTCAGAAGCAGAAACTACTTAAACATGCTATCAGCTTCAAGTCTGATCAAGAGTTCATTCCTTGTCATACAACACAAAGAAATGTGGAGGATGATCCTCACAGCCAGTCATTTACACTCAAACTGATTGTAAGTCATATCATTTATCATTACTCCAATAAAATGTGGTGTTCTATGATATTGCTATATTGTTGAATAAGACACAAATAAAAATGGTTGTAGTCAATGAAGTGTGTTTATTGTGGTGATCCTCAGTCAAATAAAATTCATCTTATTGAATCCACTATGACCAGACAAATGGCAGATGAGTTTAAACAAGATCTTCCTGTTGGCACAAAGAAACATGGATGTAAATCCTGTATGAATGTGATGGAATGTTCTGAGTGGGTGTATAAGAGCTTGAATTCCAAATCACTCTCTTACTCCCTCGTTCTCTCTTCTAGTCCTGATGACAATAAACCTATACCAGCTATCCCTCAGGCCGTATCTCCAGCCAAATCTCGTAATATCGACAAAAGATGTTTTGCCTGGTCCCTTCTACATGTATCTCAACCTCATATACATATACCAAGCAGTCAAACTAGCCCTTGACTCTCAGTCATAAAAACTTTGATAAACATTAGACAATATCTTCTAGTAAATACTACTACATGTACTGTATATCCAGTGAGTGATATGAAGATCCAAAGTGTCCAGGAACAAACTAAAATCACAGCCAATAAAAGTAAACTATTTTCATTCATTCATCGATGATCAGGGAAATACAATGCAGATGTAAAAGAATGCTCCAGTTCCAGTCAGCTGTCAGCATGCACACAATAATTGAGCTATCCAATGATTGCTGGAATAAATGTAACACTTCAGACAATTCCCTCACTTCAGCTGTAAACCAGAATTCAATTCCTATTCCAATCCTCCTCCTGGTATATGATTCAAACATCCATTTATAGCTAGGAAGTGTAATGTGCTTGAGATGAGAGAGAATTCAACAACAAGCTGTTTTGAAGAAGAGAAAGTGACCCACACTGCATCTCCTTCACCTGTCAAATAACCACATGATTCAATTGCCTTCATTATGTTACCATAACCTCTTGCTCTCCCATCTCTCTTTCTCTCCCTTTCTCTCCCCCCCCCCCCTCTCTCTCTCTCTCTCACTCTCTGCCCACTCCTTCTCTCCCTGTCTTGCTCTTTCATTATGTTTCTTACCAGAGATTCTACTCTCTTTATCCATCACTCATAGATCTTTCTCTTCTCCTCTTTCTCATATACACACTTTGTTACCTTGCCCCATCTTTCTTTCTCTCTCTCTATCTCTCTCTCTCTCTCTCTGATACCCTATCCCATCTCTCTCTCTCTATTCTCCCTCAATTCAAATATAAACCCTTACTACAATGTAGTTCCTTCCCAATATTGTCAAAAGCAGTTGTGTGTACGAGAGAAATAAAATTTTGTCATATTGATATATCTTTTTTTCAATACTTCTATCAACAAAATTTGTTTTAACTTGAGAACTGAGATAACATTCCCAGTTTATGTCAAAATATTTCTGCCAGACTGTCTGTTAATCATTCACTAGTATTTTATATCAGTTAGAAAAGGGTTCATTGTTGACAGAGTCTAAACTTATTTTAGTCCAGACCAGACCCAAAAGCTGGTACCAATATGAACACTACATGGGATTATTTCTAATGACTCTGATTACCCCTTTCAATAAACTGCTGGTCTGGACCAGGTCCACCCTAAATAGTAAATTTTGAATTACTGAATGGCGGGGCTAAAATAGTCCGCACCATTTCAGAGCTGCTTTTACGCGGACCAAAGAATTACTGAAAGGAGCAGTACCAAAGTCTGCCCTAAAATTCCTCTCACAGTCAAAGGTCAATTTCTTCAGTGCCTGTCTTTGGGCATACATCGCACGAAAAATCATACCCCGCTTTCAGACGAGAGAGTTCTTGTATCGATATATAACGTATGGATATACTACGTATGGATATAGGATGTTTTTTAGCGTCTGAATGCTCTTGTATTGATACGTTGTTTCAATATACGCCGTATATCAAAATGATGGTTTGGGCATCGTTTCGTACGATTATCCTATACCCATACTATGTAAATTCACGTCTGAATGCTCTCATATCTGTACGTCGTATAAGTAGGCGGGACTTATTTGCAACGCGCGCTTAGGGCCCAACCTCTACTCTACTATGAGTCCAGCACAATGCGTGCAACACAAACACGAAGCGCAAAGCCCAAGTGAAGTTCATACTGCGCAAGGGACTCGTAAATATTTATGAGCTTCCCACGAAAGTTTGACTGAGCGCGAGGTACATCTGAATGCTCCTATACGATTATCGGATGACAGGGCGTTGCGTCTGAAAGGTCTCATATCAATACGTCGTATATCCATACGTCGTATGAATAGTTACAGTACTCAGAGATGCATGAATAAATAGGTTTGCTTAATGTTTCATATGAAAGAGCATAAGTGAAAGTTCATTTGGAACATGCTCTTTCAATCATATG
Source organism: Echinometra lucunter (assembly GCA_029962745.1). Taxonomy (NCBI): domain Eukaryota; kingdom Metazoa; phylum Echinodermata; class Echinoidea; order Camarodonta; family Echinometridae; genus Echinometra; species Echinometra lucunter. Next base: position 10,271,156 of record CM057168.1, read on the forward strand.
CCCCACTGCTTCCACACAATAAGCCTTTGTTTTAGGGTTCTGTTTTTTCTGGAACGCACTGTATATGGGAGTGTAAAGTTAACATGGCAGTTACTCCTTTTTGGTTTGATTTATTGAAAGGGTCATCATAAAAGAAGTGCGGTCCACTGTGAATTACTGAAAGCAAATTTTACTGCTCGGTGCGGACTATTTTAGTGCAAACTAAAAGTGGGAGAATTATTGAAAATTGTACTGAAGTCCTCATGCAGACATCGCAAGAGGAGGGTCCAATCCTTATCAAGTCCTGATCAGAAATGAATTCTTTGTAAAATGAACAATATCTGTACTATTCAACATGGACAATCCACATGGATGGCAGGTAACAACGAGAGTGTGGGAAAATTAAGCAATACCATGTGAACAACCATAAATGCACAAAGCAGATGCCCCTAGCTGCTATTATTATATCATGATTGGAGTTGCAGATAGAGTGGGAAACTAGCTCCAGTTTAAAGTCTTCCTATCACCTCAAAATATAATTTGTGTACAGTAAAGTATAAAATGTATATAACAACCAAAAAAACCCTCAAACAAACCCTTTATGTGGCATTCTAGGGATCAACAGTCAAGTAGTTTAAAGAAAATAAAGGATATATACATCAGACTATAATAGACTATAATGTGCATAATTGGACAACAGTTTAATAGATTCCAAAATCATGGGCACTCGTATGCCCAAGTCGACTACTCAGTACTCACTAGTGACTCCTTTGTTTATGGAAAATCTTTTTGAAATTATGTTATCTTTTATATTTGAAGCTCATATCTTACTAAAAATCAAAAATATAGATAAGAGCAAAGTATCTTATAGGGACTGGTACACCTGTAAGTCCATACACAACCCTCTTTGGTAGTGAAAATGATGTAAAGGTCATTTTTTCCTTTTCCAGTCTATCATCATCAAAAGTTTCAAGCTAATACTCTATTGCCAAGTTCATTCAATTAAACCTGAAAGCAGTGTGAATGAACAAACACTTATGGAAAGCCAGAGGGGGGTTAAAGAGAATTGAAGGTGCTGTAGATCAGGTTTCATATTCAAACAATACCTCCACCATGAATCATTCCATTGGACTTTCTCTCACAGCTTGTTTGAGTGATATAGAAAGGTGCTACGGGAAATAAGGTAAAGTTTTAGAGAAGACACACAACAGAAGAGAGACAAGAGACAAGAGTAGAGACAAGAGAAGAGAGACAAGAGAAGAGACAAGAGAAGAGAGACAAGAGAGACAAGAGAAGAGAGACAAGAGAAGAGAGACAAGAGATGAGAGACAAGAGAAGAGATGAGAAGAGAGACAAGAGAAGAGAGACAAGAGATGAGAGACAAGAGAAGAGAGACAAGAGGTGAGAGACAAGAGATGAGACAAGAGAAGAGAGACAAGAGAAGAGATGAGAAGAGAGACAAGAGAAGAGAGACAGAGAAGAGAGACAAGAGAAGAGACAAGAGAAGAGAGACAAGAGAGACAAGAGAAGAGAAACAAGAGAAGAGAGACAAGAGATGAGAAACAAGGGAAGAGATGAGAAGAGAGATAGGAGAAGAGAGACAAGAGAAGAGAGACAAGAGAAAAGACAAGAGATGAGAGACAAGAGAAGAGAGACAAGAGAAGAGAGACAAGAGAAGAGACAAGAGATGAGAAACAAGAGAAGAGACAAGAAATGAGAGACAAGAGAATAGACAAGAGAAGAGAGACAAGCAAAGAGAGACAAGAGAAGAGAGACAAGAGAAGAGACAAGAGATGAGAAACAAGAAAAGATAGACAAGAGAAGAGACAAGAGAAGAGAGACAAGAGAAGGGAGACAAGAGATGAGACAAGAGAAGAGAGACAATAGAAGAGAGACAAGAAAAGAGAGACAAGAGAAAAGA
>CM057168.1:10273555-10320260 GCA_029962745.1 Echinometra lucunter
AAAAAATTGTTTCCAGAATGCAAGTTGTTAACACCGAAGCACCATTTTATGGTGCATTATCCCTTCATGATGGATCAAGTTGGTCCCTTAATAAATTGCTGGTGTATGCGATTTGAAGGGAAACATGCGATCGGAAAATCTGTGGCTAATGCAACTTGCAATTTCAAAGACATTGTAAAGACCATAGCCGAAAGAATTCAGGTTAGACAGTGTCACACCTGGTACACACAAAGTTCAGTTCTCGGGAAACAGCAGTAAGGTTAAGTAACATTGGTCAAGAGATTCTCCTGGAAACTGAAGGATACACTGCCATACGTAATAGATTCCCTGATCTGAGTGAAGAAGAAGATGAGGTGACAGTAACAAAATGTGCTTCAATACTGGGGATTGAATACAGATCAGGAATGATGCTTGTAATGGTGTTTGGATGGTATGCCAAGATTTGGCCAATTGCAGCTAATATACTGTTTAGGAGAACTATACTTGTTTGGTACTCTGTGGAACACACTAGACTTTGATGAGCATTTCTTTGCATATGAGGTTTCTCCTTGTACCCCAACAGAACACTTCCTCATTCTGCAAGAGGAATTAAAGGATTTCCATCCTCTTCATGCCGTCAACTCCTATGAACAACGTGATTCTGAGCTAAGGTATATTGTGATGAGAAGTGCCATCATCTTGAAAGGTATAGTAGTTACAAGATCATGCATGTCTCTCATTTATCCGCCCAAGACTTGTTTTAGGTTTGCTCTATATACAGGGGGTTTGTTTGATTGTCAGGTGGTGTATCCGATTAATTTGTCTGACACTAAATGTCTGAAACTTCATATTTCCCTGACCCTAAAGCATACCAAGGTTTCTTGTCCCTAACCCTAGATTTAATCCCTAATCCTAATCCCCCAAATCACAAGTGTGCCATTAGACATAATGGGCACTAGACCACATAGTTGTAGACCAAGTAACAGTTTACTGGGGTTTGACAGATTTCAAGCTTTTTGTTCTTTACACTGTTTGTTTTGAAAAAAAAAAAATGTGTACAATTACAAAAAAAATCTTTGTCCATCACTATAGCTATATATATATATATATATATATATATGCAATTTCACACAAATAATGTTGCAATGTCAGCTCAAATTCAAATCACATTAATCACAGGCCCTTCAGGCATTCCAGATGAATTTTGGAGGTGTAAACATTTGTAATATGCTTTAAAAAATCCATCAGTTATTTTCTGGGAATGATTTTTAAGCAATATTTTTTTATTATTTACATGTATCAACAGAAAGGTATGCCATCTTGGTTGATCATGACCAATTTTTTGGATGTTTCAAGGCTTCAGATGTAGACCTAGCTTGATAAGTGGTGAAGGTAGAGATAAAAACTGAGTATGTTAATGTTTAGCTTGTAATGATTAGAAAGTTATATCTAGAATAATTAGATAAAGAATGTCATTCAAGTGATATTGATATCGGGTGCTCTGACACTTACCAAATACATAATGATAGCTCATGAATTGCCTCATCATAAAAAATCAAAACATTAAGATACTCAGTTCTTATTGATACTTTCACCACTTATTATAGTCCAGAAAGGCACATTAAATATGTTGAAACTGATTATTAGAATTGATAGTGGGCTTTAAATGAACATTTTGTATGTGTGTGTGTGTGATTGACCTTTTTCCCCCTTTTCTCTTCATTGCAGATTAAAAATCAAAATGGCCAATGAAAATTTGATCAAGTTTTGTGTTACATGTGGACAACGAACAAAACTAATAACGATAACTTCAGATGGTGGGATTTTGAACAATCTCAAAGCAAAAGTTGCAACCAAATTTGGACTGGATGCAGAGCAAGTGACTCTAAGGATCAAATTGAATGAGTACGAGAATCTAATTGACATTGATGAGAATGATTCAGAAGATGTAGAACTTCTAAAACAAGGAGGGAATGTCTTCCTGGACACTCCACAGAAGTATGCAGTGGCTTCATCAGAAGATACATCAGATTCTGACGTCAGTGGTCGGCAAGAAGTGGCTTCCACTAGCAGCTCCCATGAGATCAATTCTGACAGCATAACAGAAAATGGATCTTCAAAGGTATGTGACCTACCATCAAAGTGTTGCCAAAACTGACAAGTGTCTACTTTTCTTGAAATTATGATTGGATCATGTCAGGGATTTGTCACTGGTTAATAAACCCTTGTACTGGAGTTAAAAGCATAAGACCTACTAGTGCAATGGAGAGAAGGTGATTCACAGAACACACACAAACACATAAAAGATTGCCCTTTTTACACAGGATTTTCTTAACCCCGGACTATCGCTAACCCCGTACTATCCTTAACCCCGTACTATTTTTTTTCCTTTTCACACATGCCAAATTGTTATTGCTAACCCCGGATAAGGGATGCTTGCTTTTTACACACGAAACTCGCTAACCCCGGACTAGTGGTTTTTGTCGATCATTCGTAGTACAAGTGCTTCATTCGTACACTTTTTACACATGCTACAATTTCCTTAACCCCGTACTATTGCCATTTAGCCCCACCTATAGTACGGGGTTAAGCTTAGCCCACTTTCGTTTTACACATGCGATCTTAACCCCGTACTATTGCTCTTAGCACCGCAATTGGTGGGATAACCCTGCTTTTTTGCAGGGCCAAATAATCCCGTACTATAGGTGGGGTTAGCCCACTTTGCAAAAACGCTGTGTAAAACGAAAGTGGGCTAAGCTTAACCCCGTACTATAGGTGGGGCTAAATTGCCATTTAGCCCCACCAATAGTATGGGGTTAAGGAAATTTTAGCCTGTCTAAAAGATGAGAGCTTGGAACAACCTCCCCTATCCTCTAAAAGACCACAATAAATAAAGCTAGGCCATTTTATGAATTTTAAAAGAGTAGACTAATGCTGTTTTTTGCATTCACTACATTGTACATCTTGTGATCTTCAGGGTGTGATTTACCTTTTAAGATGTGCTCAGCAATTTTTGACAAAATCATTCAAGTGAAGTTTTTGATAAAATTTCTATTCATTCACATGTATTAGAAAATTGCGACACAAGCTGAAATTGGTTTGGCAGGTTCAAAATATAAGCATTTTGCTATGCTAAACTGGGTAAATCCTGATTTTATATTTCCAGGTTTGCTGTACTTTTTCTTTATATTTCTATGTTTACTTTCTTTTGTCTTGTATTTTTTTCCAGTGCTTCAATGTGAAGGATATTATCCAAAGGCATCCCCGTGGGAAAGAAATAGATGAAGAGTATAACACAAACTCGACAATAACGACAGAAACTAGACGCCTTCTGACATCTATTGTGTGTGCAGAAATGGTTAAGATTTTCACCTAGTAAGTAGCTCCAATTTGCACATTTAAAACAAATTACCCTACCCCTTTCTCATTATTATATTTCTGTGTTTGTGTGTCCTTTGTGTTCCCTAAAATACATTTTGGGGACATAACCAGTCCATCAATAATTATGTAAAAGTTTTAGGTGAAGTATTTGAGAAGGCTTTATTAGTGAATTCTAACAATTTTGAAGGAATTGTAGTGAATTGTTTCATGAAAATTTGTTTAAACAATACGAAACTCTGTTAAAGATGCATTTGGTGATGTGTGTCATGGCAACCACAAATCCATGTTTTTAAACGTTTTGTCGAGTTTTTTTAACTTCCTCAAATTTGATGGGATTTATGTAAAAAAAAAGTCATGTACAAATAGTCAACATGGGATTGCATTAATAGACATATTTATGTTAGCAGTGGATGTTGCATTATTGTGGCCATGCATGGCAAATCAAGTCAAAGTTTTAAATTATGTTTTGTGGAGGATTGATATCTTCCTAAATTTTAAAGGGGTTTGTATGAAATTTGAAAAATGATAAATATGAAGTATACTTACATTCAAGATATTTACATTAATTCAACATACAAGAAGAGCAATAAACGAACAGTGATTGTGAAAAAGTGGTGATACATTTGATCTGAGGATCATATTGTTGTCTTGTTTTTGTTCTGTTTATCAATTTCTAAATGCATGAAGGCGAAGCTATGGAGATATGTAGCAGATTTATGAAATGTATTTTGGTACATAATTAATTATGCAGTTACCCAACGAAAAATCAAAAAATCAAAGTGGCCCAGAGTATCATCCAGGCATATCCAACTCTGAGATCCAGCTCACAAGTTCCTTATGTAAGTATTAGTCGTGTTTACTATTATATACATGTATCTAAACTCTGTTTAGACATCTTCAACAAAGGTTAATTTTTCATGACAACCTGAAAGCTTGTCCAATGTAGCAACAATCATTGTGTGCAAACCAGATTCCAAAGTTATTGAAACATATATGATATTGTCAGATATAGGTTAACTGAATAGTTCATTGTCAGGTGAATAAGGGAAGTCTCATCTGTATCATAATAGGAATATAAATATTTTACTTGAATGTTTAATGGGACTCTGAGCGTTAGATTTTGGTATGTGTTTTCAACTTTATTTGGATCGGTCATTAAATTGCAAGTGGTGAATAATTTTTAATCATACTTTCATACAGATACACTGTATCATATCATGACAGAAGATCATGATACAAGAACTTTAGAAGTGAATAAAGAAATTTGTTTGAGACATCTGATACACACGCACATGCGAACTCACAAAATGGGTACATATTTACTTGTTATTCTTGATATAAATGATAACCCCAGCTATGGCAGTTTTTGCATGTGTATGCTCAACCATTGTCATCTGATTCATCCAGTAGTACTCTGATTATACATGTAGTTCTAAGTGCAAACACATTATTACATCATGAATACACAATACCTGTGCTGACTGAAACTGCAATTTTTTCTTGCATTATGTAACCATGCAGGATATATGGTTTGATCCATGTGACTCCAACAGAGGGTACTTGAGCCAAAAACTCAACACAATGCGAAGGAATCTTCCTCGTAATGAATTGATGAGACCAAGAACGAAAGAAGGAGGTGACAAAATCTCAACTTCAGCAACTTCAAAAACAACCAAAAGGAAGTACACCCCTCTCAAAGAAATAGCTCCGTTAGAAGAAGAAGAACTGATGCTCTTTTGTAAACGTGCATCACGTCATGAAACAAAAGGCATTTTAGAGGCTATGGCTGCGTCTTACAGCAACAGACGGAATTGGATTACCTTGAAAGCTCCAAGTGTACCAGAAATATTGGCTCGTTATCCAAGGCTGCAAGATTCACCAGATGTGGTAAAATTCAAATATCTCACCCTTACTTGCATGTTTTATGCATGGAATCAGAGCTGCCACAAAATGGGATCTTGAAACATATAAGAAATTATATTTATGGAACAATATAGAAATTGAAAAGTGACAACTAGGGCTTTTAAAATGAGCGATAGTTCATGGTCCAAATATACACGAAAGAAATCATACCAAATCCCATAACAAAAGCCCGCTGTCACTAACATGTTATTCATGGTTAAGGTCTACTTTTATTTGCATAACTATTTCAAAATTCTGTGCTAATCATTTTTCACAAACTTTCCAAAAGTCAGTGGTGCTCTCTCAAGCGGAAATATTTTTCGACAGTTATATCGTCATTTGCTAAAATGGACCTGTACCAATGTAAAATGTGGGGAAAAAAATAGGATATAACAAATTATAATTTTACAGGATTTTTTCTAAGTGTAAACTTTTCTTTTGATACGCACTATATAGTGATGAGAGAAAGACAAAGAAAAAAATCAATTTAAAACTTGAGTGCATTCCAACTGGTTTCACAAAATTTCACAAGTTTTTCAAATTTCCAAGAGTTATAATGAGTTTGTTTAAGGGTTTTTGTTGTGACACATTTATCCCTTCAGTTAATTTCTGTCCTCCCTCTGAGATAGCACTTTGATTTTTTCTTATTTGTCATGTGCAATATACGTATTACTTTCCTCTCTGTCTCCAGCTTCAGCAGGAGTTTAAGTTGATGTATCCAGAGAATGGAAATAAAATGATCACTACATGGGAGACAAGATTTTGCCCCCACATCCTCCAACTGGCAAAAAGTCGATCTGACTACCCAAAATTCGGCAGCTGTATGGAGAACTGTACAGGAAAGCGTAATAGATGATGACGAGACACTGTCCCTGATCCACCATCTACAAGTGAGATTTGATTTTTGCAATGATGGATTTATAATAGAACTGATGTTGATTATTTGCAGTAGTCAAACAGGGGGAAAACATGTTTGACATTACATGGTATTATGTGCAATATAGCCATAAAATGAGGGGTTTATGATAATGCACTATCACAATATCATTATTCTATTGCAATGTGAAATGTTATGACATCTACATGTTATGTCACTGTGCTAAAAGTTCTTCTCTTTAAGTATCAAAGCATGTGAAAAGTTCAGGATGTATTTTGTTTGATGTTAGATTCTTAAAATAATGAAAAGGTAGCCTACCAAGTATGAATAATTAGCTTATTGAAACTCTTCAATCTGTTAGCATTAGGGTCATTTCTTTTTCTTATCTCCCCCTATCATTTGTAAGGCGAGATAGCACTGTTCTCATTCATCATGGCAATATACATGGTTCCATCTCGACAGCAAGAAGGAAGAGTTCACTGGCAGACTCCGTGGGATACTTTTTAGTGACTAGACCAGTAAGTTACATCGAATGGATATAAAAGGTTTAACAATATTGGAATCTAATGGAAAATTAACATTTCACACCTTTTAGCTCACTGAGCTGAAGGCTCGGAGTGAGCTATTGCGATTCTTGTCTGTCGTCATGTTTCTTTTACATTTTCATCTTTCTCTACAACTGGTTGAGTCATGTGGCCCAGGAGGGGGGGGGGGGGGCAGGGATGGGACTCCCAAGGCAAATAAAATATCCTCCAGCCTCAGAAGCATTACAGTCAAGATATGTTTTGTGTAGATACATTATAGATAAAGAATATGTGACAATACCTAGGTAAACCACCCTTGGGGGAATGGGCCCGTAAAGATGGATGATTTTTTTTTTTTTTTTGGGGGGGGGGGGGTAATTCCATTTTCATCTTCAGAACCAGTGTGCAGATTGTACCTCAAATTGGTGAGAATCATTATGGTACGAGACCCAGTCTTTCTGAAAGGACCATGTACCCCCAAGGCAAGAGGGAGAGAAATTTTCTGTATTATGAGAGTCCGAGCCATATTTATAGTTGAAGAATAAATTAAGCTGTTCATGGCAACTATGTAGGATGGCCCCCTTAGGTTCCTACAAGGGGGGGGGGGGTTACATTTTTATCTCTTTCAAATACAATGGGCAGATTTATACTAAACTTGCTAGGAATCATCCTTAACAGGAGAAGGATCCAAGTTACTTGTATGTTGGGGGAGGGGGGTTCCTAGCAATATTGGAGTCCCCCAGTGACGGACACCACATTCTTGAAAATGAATGCTATAGAGGGGATTAAAACGAATATGTTTACATACATGTACCTGTCTCCCTAATACAACATCAATCAATAAATTTCATAAATAGATATATAAAAACAAAATGGATAACAGATTCGGTTGCCATCATTAGCCTGAAAATTTGAATAGGGTCTTCTGAAATAATAGCAAAGTGATGGGGAAATAATGTTATTTCCCCCTATTTTTGTGTGCCAGTGATAGGTGAAGATGCTTGGTCAGAAATGAATGGTAAGTAGAGGTATGCAGCAGTTTGGGATAAGGGGCGGGGGTCTTTTTCTTTTCCTCCTGCAAAATTGAAATGTGTGTAATGCAGAAATGCATCTCGATTTTCTAGGAGCTCTGCCTTTCACATTTGTTTTTTTTTATCCATTTATTATCCCCCTTTAGATCGGTACAAGTGTGGAATCCCACCTGGCTGAAGAGAGGAATGCCAAGAAGCGGAGACAACCATACCTTTTGGGCATAGGAGAACGCAACAACCCATCTCAGTTTTTCATTGTTGTGGATGATCTAGCTATCCCATGTGAAGGTGACATCACAGAGGCTGTTGACAAACTGTTTAAGGTCCATTACGTGTTCAACATCCGCTACGCAAGATGAAGTCTATGGATTTTTTGCATTCATTCAGAATTTTGTTTACGGCATAAGTGGACAAGAAGCAGTTCCAGCCCCGTGCCAGAGAAATGATGGCAAGCATCACTGCCTTGGAAGTGAATGCAAACAAATGAATAATTCAGTAGTGCATGTCCTCAAACAGGCTTAATGAACTCAAAAGGGTGTGGATTTCACATGGTAGGATCAAGATCATTTGTAGTAGTAAAGTGCTGGGTTGTATTTTTTTCTGTTCCCACTTGGAACATTCTTCCCTGTTTAAGTTGATAGATGATGTTCACTGTACACAATTCCATAATCAATGGAAGACCACGGTTGAATAAATTTGGGTTTATTCATCCTTGAATATTCCAGGATATTCTCATGTTTTTAAAGAAAAAAATCTTGGTCAGTACTGTATGTTAAAGTAGATTTACCTTGAACACATCTTATACAGTGCTTATATATAAAGAAATTATCCTTTTGAAAATAATTTTCAAAATCACATTTCAAACTATGAAGATGATTTAATGGCTTTTGGTACTCTATAGTCTCTTCTATCAAATGCTGCTAAAATGATGAATATTTGTGAAACGCTCAAAGGTCAAGTCCACCTCAAAAAATGTTGATTTGAATCAATAGAGAAAAATCAGACAAGCACAATGCTGGAAATTTCATCAAAATCGGATGCAAAATAAGAAAGTTATGGCATTTTAAAGTTTCACTTATTTTCAACAAAATAGTTAAATGAACGAGCCAGTTACATCCAAATGAGAGAGTTGATGACGTCACTCACTTTTTCTTTCGTTTTTTATTGTTGAATTATACAATATTTCAATTTTTATGAATTTGACGATTAGGACCTCCTTGCCTGAAGCACAAATGTTAAAATAATGAAATTAGATGTGTTGAGTGAGGAATGAAACTTCATTTCACATGACAATGACGAGAAAATAAAATATTTCATATTTCATATACCGGTAATAAATAAAGAAATAGGGAGTGGAGTGATGTCATCAACTCTCTCATTTGGATGTAACTGGCTTGTTCATTTAACTATTTGTTGGAAATAAGCGAAACTTTAAAATGCCATAACTTTCTTATTTTACATCCGATTTTGATGAAATTTTCAGTGTTATTCTTGTTGATTTTTTTCTCTTTTTATTCAAATCAGTTTTTGTTGGGGTGGACTTGTCCTTTAAGCAATGCTGACCATTTTTGTCCAGAGTGTCAAAAACTGCTTTGCGCCAAAATTTAAAGAAAAGGAAAAATTAATTCAGCAGTCTGATTAGGATTTTCATTCAAATCACTTGCTCTTTTACATACATTTTGATCATTTTAGAAATAGATAATTTTCCTTACCTTGGAAGAATGGGGGAAGGGGTGTTTAATTGAAATGATACATTCATTTTAGGGAGAGGGTGTCCCATTTCTGACAAAGCCCATTCCGGGAACAGGTGTTCATGACTGCATTGTGCAATTATCCTGGTGTCTCAATATTCAGAAGGGTGGTGAGGTTTGATTTCTAATAGTTGGAGTGGGCTATAAATGGGTGATTTTGGGTTTTACTGTTGGAACAGTTTTTTATGTGTTTCTTTTACCTTATCTCAACATGAAATGACAATATTTTTTGTCTCGGGGTCCCAGAAAAAAGTGTGCCGGGCCAAAATCGAAAATGGCCGCCAAAATCACAGTTTTGGCCACAACTTCCTTATCTGGTGGTCCTTTTCTCTGGTTTAGGTGTCTATTCTTATGTTGTTGTTTTTTTTTTTTGGGGGGGGGCAGGCCAATTTGTTTTTGCTATACTTAGCACTTTTAAACCATTATTTTTGGAGTTAAAATGGTAATTATACCTAAATTTTCCATTTTCTGAAGCCTTTTTTCAACAAAATGTAGGTTTTGTTGTCCTGGAGTTCTTGGATATTAGATGGTACAAGGTCAACAATAGCAAGCAGCTTCATATAGCTTTATTGCTTTTATTCCTCTGCTATGGGTTTTATGGATATTTGTGAAATATATCTTTACTGAATACAAAAATGTTAATTATCCATAGGGGCTATACAGTATGTACAGTACATTGTATTCTGTATAGCCCCGATGGATAATTAACATTTTTAATTTAATAAGATATATTTCACAAATATCTGTAAAACCCATAGAAGAGGAATAAAAGCGATATAGCTCTATGAATCTGCTTGCTATTTTGACCTCGTACCATCTAATATCCAAGAACCCCAGGACGATAAACCTACTTTTTGGCTGAAAAAGGGCTATAAAAATTGGAAAATTTAGGTACCAATTACCTTTTCACTCTACAAATAATGGTTTTAAAAGTACTAATCATAGGAAAAAACAAATTGCCTGCCCCCAAATACATATGACTAGACACCAAAACCAAAGAAAAAGATCACCAAATAAACAAGTTGTGGCCAAAACTGTGATTTTTGGGGGATTTGGCAGCCATTTTGGATTTTGGCCCTTCACACTTTTTCTGGGACCCGAGACAAAAAATATTGTCATTTCATGTTGAGATACATTACAAGGAATAAAAAAAAAAACTGTTCCCGTATTGAATTTATAAAAAAAGTATTTTTGACCCATGTATAGCCCACTCCTACTATAAATAGGTATCTTAGATTTGCAGGTAATCTGTGATAGCAGTGATAAATGTTCCTACTATGGTGGGGGGGGGGGGGGGGGGTCCCAATACAATTTTCAATATTTCCGATCCCACAGTTCGTAGCCAGGGAATAAATCACAACTGCATTGTGCGACCCTAGGTCTCTCTTGAAGTATGATTTCATTCTTGAGAATACCCAGCAATAAATAGACAATGTCAAGCTGATAATGTAAATCAAATTAATTGAACTTAACTACTTTTTTTTCTTGGTATGTACATACCTTCTTTAACAACCAGGCAGTTATCAGGATTATTTCATAAACATGAAGATGTTATAGCGTTTCATCAAACAGTGTCCTAGACACCATGGAGTAAGGATCTTTATTTCACTCGTATTTTTATTACAAAATATTCACTATTGCAGTAATCAAGGGTAGGTAATGATAGATTAGATGATGTACATGCCCAAGTTATTGTGTCTTCATCTTTTAGTGTACATATTTGAATAAAGATATAGCAAAAAGCAGTCATCATACATTCTATCTTCTATTCGCTTAAATGGATGGAAAGGCTAAAGCTGTAACAACAAGTTGTTAAATACTTTGGTGGGTTTTTTTTTTGTTAAATACTTTGTTAGCTTATTGACCCTACACATGTATAGCATGGCTAATTTTGAATTGTATAGACAGGGAGTGGTTGCTCATGGTCTCAAAAGATGCATAGACTTTTAAAAAAGCCATTAAACATCATAGCGAGAGCTTGTTGAGGTTAAGGGCTACAGCCTCCCTCCCGGCCGGAGAGGGTTGAGTGGCAAAATGACATACCAGACGGGAGATAAATACACTCAATCGGTAGTATGGGTAAAAAGTTAACAGTGTTAGAGTTTTGGAGAAAGTATCTGAATGTTAAGTATATTTATAAGGATATTTTCAACTGTTGGATTACTCTTCAATTTTGAAAAGTAATGTGTTCAATTAACAGTGTTAAATGCATTTAATGTGATAGCACTGACTAAATTTGTTATCTGTTAGATTTCTCTGCAATTTTGAAATGTAATGTGTTCAATTAACAGTGTTGAATGCATTTAATGTGATGGCAGTAACTAAATTTGTCATCTGTTAGATTACTCTGCAATTTTGAAATGTAATGTGTTAAATTAAGAGTGTTGAATGCATTTAATGTGATGGCAGTTACTAAATTTGTTTTCTGTTAAATCACTCTGCAAGTTTGAAATATTTTCAATGAACAGTGTTTGAATGCATATATATGATGGCAGTTAAGAAAGTTTGTTCAGGTGAAATGTATTGATCCTTACTTGAGTAGTATTTGTGTTGACATGTAATGGGGCATGTTCCCAGCTTTTCTGGTAATTGTTTGAACCTGAATGGTTTAAAGGCAATATAAGTCCATTGTATTTTGGTATGATGTAATAGGGAGAGTGGTCAAAGTTTTATGTTTGCACACATTTCCTCAGAAAACTCTTTCACGGCATCAGCTCATCAAGGAAATCCCAGTGGCAAAATGACAGATAGACTGGGGCCCCGTTGCATAAAAATATGGTATCTCTCAAAAGTACTGTTGTATCTCTGAAAACTATCGTAACTACCATTGATTATTTTTTATTTGATTGGCTATGGTTGCTATGGTAGTTAAGATAGTTTGCAGAGATACCATAGTTTTATGTAACAGGGTTCAGAAAGGAAACAAATATACTTTACAATCAATCAGTGGTATTGGTCAAAGGTTAACATGAATGTTAGTGGAATTTGTAATCCACTTGGGAGAAAAAGTTCCATAGGAACAACATCCAAATAAATCTGTTCATAATCACCTTCATCTTATACATAGGAGGAGGCTCAACTATTTTTAATTATTTGCATTATATGATTCAATTGGGCGTTATAGAAAAGTTGTAAATTATGACCAGCATATGACACAAAACCTGTTGCAGAGACACAAGACAATGTCCCTCACCATCCATTATTTCAGTCCAAATGACCAAAATCTTGATAAGATTAAAAATTCTTCCAGATTTACTATTCTTTTTGGCAGTAAGCAAGAGACAATATTCGCTAGATCTTCACCCCGGATCTTCACTAAATTTGTCTGTTTTTCATTATCTTGAGATGATGATAAGCTGAAAGAATTTTTATTTCTTGATCAAGTAGAAATGTATTCACTTACTTCTTGTCAAGTTGGTCATGGCTGAAGACAAGAGGAATAATTTTGTTAGAAGGCATGATGTTAAAGTACAAAGATAGTTTTCATGGTTTTGGTAAAGAAAACTTTAAAAATAGAACTTGTTCTACATTTGATAGGCTACTATATCCAAAGTATTTCTGAACAATTTTCATTTATGATTTGAACCTGAGATAACAATGCATACACTGTATAGATTTGTTCAGAGGCTTTTAAACAAGATACAGAAATGGTATATAATAATCATTTGTAAAGACTGGAACACAAGTTAACAGTGATTTATTACAAAAACTGAGTATGAATACATTTGGAATCAGACGTAAATAACACCAATTATTTTATTATAAACTTGTTAATGGTATGTTCAGTATTAGAAATAATCCTCATCTCTCTTTATAATGCAATTTTTCCTTTCACAGTTTTTATGTTTATATTGTGTGGTAATTATATTTATTTATGTCATACATTTTTATATTGTTATCCGGGAAGCAAACCTGTATGGGTTAAAAAAAAGTTTTTAGCTTTTCCAGAGACATGTATATATTTTACCTGTCTAAATAAATTCAATTAGTTTCAATTCAAACAATTCAAAATAATTCAAATCACTCAATTGTTTTATAATATTGTACATAATATGCTGTATTATTTGGATATTTATTACATATTCAACTGTTAAATTGTTCCTCATTTGACTATGTATGTGAATTGCTTTAAAATTCATATATAATTCATTGATAATACAGTCTAGTTGATCTATGCAAGTTAATTGTTTGTTTCTGTGTTATCAAACTGATTTTGCAATAAAGAAATGAATTACAATTGCCTTGGCGCATTTAGGTTATTTCATTATTTCTCAGTCATTCCAGTTGTGCATGTTACAAGTGTAATTATTCCATTATAGCCAAAGGTTTCTTTATTTTAGTCAGATGTATTGTCAAGTTTGCATTTTGAAAGTGTTTGATTTTTGCCTTTTGTACGATTTCCCATCCCCAGTATAAAAAGTAGTCACCTATCAACCCTCGCAAAAGGCAAATCACACTTTGAATATGTAATTTCATCAAATTTCACAATGTTAATACACCATTCTGAAAATGTGTATCATTTGTTACATGTAACATTTTCAGAAATGGAGGTCACCATGTGATAAATGCACACCAAAAGCAACCCTTGGCAAGGTAAATTACACTTGTGGGAATGTTATTTCAACATATTAAAAATCATTTTTCAACATTTTCCAAATGTTAAATTCAGGACTTTTAAAGTGTTAGACTTGTAACGTTTTCCGAAATGGTAAATTAACATTCAGTTAAAACACATAAAAGCAACCTTTCCGAATAGTAAATTACATTTTTAAAACGTTATTTCAACATTTTACAAATTGTATTTACACATTTTCCTAATGTTACATCTAACACTTTAAAAATGTTAGATTTGTAACATTTTTGTAAATGTTGAATTAACATTTAAAAGGTTGTCACTCCTCCAACCTTTGCTAAATGTTAAATCTAACACTTAAAATGTTGAATTTAACATTTCAGTTTTTAGAGTGAAGAGAAGAGAGAAAAGAGAAGAGAGACAAGAGAAGAGACAAGAGAAGAGAGACAAGAGAAGAGACAAGAGAAGAGAGACAAGAGAAGAGAGACAAGAGAAGAGAGACAAGAGAAGAGAGACAAGAGAAGAGAGACAAGAAGAGAGACAAGAGATGAGAGACAAGAGAAGAGAGACAAGAGAAGAGAGACAAGAGAATGAGAGACAAGAGAAGAGCAGAGATGAGAAACAAGAAGAGACAGAGAAGAGAGACAAGAGACGAGACAAGAGATGAGAGACAAGAGAAGAGAGACAAGAGAAGAGAGACAAGAGAAGAGAGACAAGAGAAGAGAGACAAGAGAAGAGAGACAAGAGAAGAGAGACAAGAGAAGGAGACAAGAGAAGAGAGACAAGAGAAGAGGACAAGAGAAGAGAGACAAGAGAAGAGAGACAAGAGAGAGAGACAAGAGAAGAGAGACAAGAGAAGAGAGACAAGAGAAGAGAGACAAGAGAAGAGAGACAATAGAGAGAGACAAGAAGAGAGAGAGACAAGAGAAGAGAGACAAGAGAAGAGAGACAAGAGATGAGAGACAAGAGAAGAGAGACAAGAGAAGAGACAAGAAATGAGAGACAAGAGAATAGACAAGAGAAGAGAGACAAGCGAAGAGAGACAAAGAGAAGAGAGACAAGAGAAGAGACAAGAGATGAGAAACAAGAAAAGATAGACAAGAGAAGAGAGACAAGAGAAGAGAGACAAGAGAAGGGAGACAAGAGATGAGAACAAGAGAAGAGACAAGAGAAGAGAGACAAGAGAAGAGACAAGAGGTGAGCGACAAGAGAAGAGAGACAAGAGAAGAGAGACAAGAGAAGAGAGACAAGAGAAGAGAGACAAGAGAAGAGACAAGAGAAGAGAGACAAGAGAAGAGAGACAAGAGAAGAGAGACAAGAGAAGAGAGACAAGAGAAGAGAGACAATAGAGACAATAGAGAAAAAAGACAAGAAAAAGGACAAGAGAAGAGAAACAAAAGGAGAGGAAAGAGGGAGAGAGGAGAACAGAGAGACAGAAAGCAAGGGAAAGAGAGAGAAGAGGAGAGAGAGAAGGTAGAGGAGAGAGAGAAGGTAGAGGAGAGAGAGAAGGTAGAGGAGAGGGAGAAGGAAAGAGGAAGAGAAACATGTGCAGGCATCATGTGATGTACTAGTACTTTGACATTGTGGGAGGCTTGCATGCTGGCCCAGAGATCTAAACTTTTTTTCTGCCTTTCATTTGCTTGATATTTCTCTTGAAGAGGGAAAAAATCAAAGCATTTCTTTTGAGCTGGCATCTTGCTATAGATCTATCATTTAAAAGCAAAGAAATCTCACAATGACTTTTTAAGGGCTTATAAAAACTGTACTTAACATACATATCTTCATGTGTACCATTATATGGCCCTCTGCAATTAATTCAGTTAGATATCGATGAATAATGTTTGTCTCAATATTAACTGAAAGTGAAAAACATTAAAAGACATCATGGCAAGAAACATGTGTCAAAATTTGATTAATAATTTGTCATGTTTCATTTATATCATTATTTAGTTACATGTACATGTACATGTAACCATACTACTTTTTTTTTCAAGCTACATGTAGTTTCATACAGTTGAAAAAATCCTTTGTCATTTCATTAGAGTGCATCTTGAGTGAAACATTTCTTACAAATAATAAGTTTAGACAAAATATATCAGCCATACTTTTGATTAGGTATCATTCATTTGAATGGGATACATGCTGATATGTGACAGACTGGTTGACATGTATGACATGTGTTAGTCTCACAACATCACTTCTCATCACCGCAAACAAATAATTCTCTGAAACACAGCTGAGACCATTAGCTTCACACTGAGACATTCATACTGTGTTCACACTGTACCATGTATCTTCAAAAATACAGGATAAGACTGTGCACACTGAGAATTTCATACTGCATGTGTTAAGACTGAAAGATGCATCTTCTCAAGACTCACACAATACCATATCATAACACATGGCTCAGACTGTGTTTACACTGAGACCTCCATACTGTGTTCATCTGTACTACCAAAAGTGTATGTATAACATCTATATCCATTGTGTAAAAAAAAAAAAAAAAAAAATGACCAAATTACCATCAAATCGTGGTAATTTGACGGTACTTGCATGTATTTTCATGGTTTTTATGGTAATTTCATCAAAATCCCACAGTACCCATGACACTTTTTTCTGCAGGGATGAACACATCAGAGACATGTTCATACTGTATAGTTTATCTTTTGAAACACAGCTCAGAATGTGTTCAAAATATATCCTCTTTTAAATAAAAGCTGAGCCTGTAGTCACACTATAAGAGCCTTCATGTATCCTTTTTATCAAAAAAGGAAAAAAAAAACAAAGCTAAAACAAAACAACAACAAAAACAACTGAGATCATGTCACAATATGCTAGGTACATGTATGCTCTGAAATGCAGATGAACATGTTTTCACACTGTACCAGGGGTCTTCTCAAACACAGCTGGGACTATCTTCATACTATATTTATAAGGAATCTTCAAATACATGGCCCTTAGGATGAGTTCACATACATGTACTGGGTATCTTTAAAAAAAAAAAAAAAAACTGAGAACATGTTAACACCATACTAGCTTTTTTTTGCAACAATGCCAAAAATGTTCTGGGTTTCTTGCAAACATAGCTGAAACTGCATTCACATAAGCACATCTGAGCCAGTGTTCATACTCCTTTAAAAATAAAGCTCAGAATGGGTTTAAATATCCTACACTATATTTCCAAGGTACATTTAACTTCTAAAATGCAGCTTAGAACACATTCAAACTATACCACATATTTCCTTAAAAGATTGTGTTCACACTACATGTTAGTATGTTCAGAGGTGTCTTCAAAAACACAGCTAGGAATGTGTTCATACTAGGCATCTCCTATGTGGGCTGTGCTTTTCATGATGATTTCTAGCAGATTATCAATGGTCTACTGACTCTAATCTTACTCAATGGAAAAAAAGTCTAGTGGTAAGCACTGCAAAATAACCTTAGCCACTTTCTTTTTTAAAATGACATTCCTTTTTTAGAACTCACGATGAGCCTTAAGATTCAAATGTTTTTAGTAAAGAAGTAACCAAGGGTTAAAGCTCTCATTTGGAGTGTGATCATCATGATCATCATCAACAGGAGATGGCGCTATTAAAATCAACTCTCTACCAAACTGAGTCTATCCTGTCATTCCACCTCTCATTTGCCATTAACTTAAAGATGTCAATTTAAAAAATATGATAATTCCTCTGCCATTTAAATTTGATAATTTAATGCTAGCATTCACTTAAATCCAGTATTTCCTTATTCAAAGGGGAGGCCCACTGTAGAAATATGAACAAAAGGAAAGTTTGAGCAAAATCCAAAAAAAATAAGGAAGCTTGGTGTTGCAGTTGATCAAACAGGCATTGGCAATTCTGTTGGCAATATATTATCTTTCAAGTGTTCCCCTCTATCACTTGGTACTGAACATTTCATAAGCTTCTATTCTTTTAGTTATTGATAAACCCCCCCCCCCCCCCCCCAAATACATGTAAATGGTTATACTTAGGGTACATGTATTATAAAATATTTTTCTTACAGAAAATAAGACTTCCTTAACCCATTCGTGACAGGAATTATTCCAAGCCTAATTTGATCAGCTTTTATTCTTCAAATTGGCAACACCAACATTCTTATTTTATTGCTGCATTTTTCTTATAAAACGTCATGTACAATGTATCTGAAATGAATATAAATTGACAGAAATTATGATGAGAAGTCAAAAAGTTGCCAATTTGCAGTTAAAAACAGTGATTTTAAACTTTCTTTCACATTGCCAATTTAAGGATTTTAATGCTTATTTTCCTTTAAAAAATTTTCAGCAGCAAACAATGAATATTGATGCAACCAAAATGGGCACAGTTTGTGTAGAATTTTTTGCTCTTTCTGCTCATGTATTTGGTATGATTTTTAGGGCTTTGCATCAAAAGATATTAGGCCAAACCACAAAATGTGGACCTCTGTCACGAATGGGTTAATCAATACTATAAAAAGTGACTTTTCATCATATATTATACAACTCACTCCTAGATCCTTATCAAATGATTGGTTGAGCGCAGTCACATGTGATTCAGTTTTTGAGCCTATCATACTTTTTTTCTTTTTTGTTGTTTTTCCTTTTTTTTTTGTGTTGTTTTATATGGCAAGGACATTGAATGCGCATACTCTATGTGCGCTACTACTTAGAAGCGCATTACACTTAACTTGGCTGCGCTTATTGTACGTGAAGCGCATGTACGACACACTAGGAAAGCAAATGGCGGCTTTCATGACTGCGAATCTTTGGGGTAAGTTAGAGAGGAAAAAAAAGTTGATAGGATCTACTTTTGTTTTTAATTTATCAAAAAATAGTGTACATGTACATGTACAAAATAATAATGGAATTTAAGGAGAGTTCCATGGATGTTGGCATAAAAGAAAAGAGTAACTGCATGGATAACTTTAAAATTCAACTTGAGGGCAACGTTTCCTGAGGGTCTTCTTTCCCAATTCATATGACATAAACAAAAAAGTAATGAGATATTAATGACTAGCAAGTACAATCTAAAAGGTTCGAATGAAAATTGACAAAGTAAGAATATTGCATTTAAAATACCACCAAAAAGTGGTGGGTGAATACCATGTACTCTCCCTCATATGATAATGGAGCAGTCTATTTCACATTGCAATCTATATGTAGAAGATTAGTTCACTTGCACAGCAGGGGGTATTTTAGTCATAAGGATGACCTTCATCAATCTCAATGATACAATATCCTAATGAAATATTAATCCTGTCAGTTTGAATGACATGGTATGGTACATGTATGTCTTGAGCTTCCATGATAGAACTATCATAGCAGGACTTGACACTGACAGGCCCTAGTCTACAAGCACAGACCCTAATTGACACTATTGACACTATTCAAATGCATTGTGTCTTGAGAAAAACCTAAGGCACCTTATCAAAAGTCAGAGCCAGTTTGGAATGCAGCCTTTAGCGCCTTTCCCGCTCAGCATCTTTTCCTCTCTGATCCTCCCGTTTCTCCGTAGAAAAAACAACGGGGGATCGGGAAAGCCAATATAAAAGAACGGTCGCGGAGAAGATGATCAAAGACGCGGGAAGAGACTGTTGATAAGCAGTCTAACCGAAGTGTCTACTGGCTGTGTCTATATAGCCCAGGGCTGGTATTCAATTCAAAGCACTGATTGAGTAAGTAAATCACTTACATGTAGCATTTTACTTGGCTACGCAAAATGCCTGAACTCGTACTCAAAGTATTTTACTAGCAGACCAACTTTAAGGCAAAATACTTACTGTTAACCATTGTGACATCATAAAATCTGTCCCAAATAACGTGCAATAAAGGCATTGCATTGTATGTGTATCATAAAATGCACCTGTGCGCAGCATATGACTGTGCGTATATGTTCGTGAAAAGTATATGCTAGCCAGACAGAAATTTGCTTAAAGGGAAAGTCCATCCTAGAAGTTTCACTCTTTCAATAAAAGGAGATAAATTTTGACAGCATTTTAAAAAAGAAATGAGCAAAATCGGTCAAAGAATAAGAAAATTACACTCATTTACATTTCCTAGTAAATTACTCTCGGCTCTGCAAATTGGCAACACTGATGACATCATATGCGAGGTCTCCATTCACTTTGTACATGTACATGAAATTTCACATTTTCTCAAATTTCTTGGAATTTACACATTTTCTTACCCCATAGTCAAAGTATGCTATGTAAAAAGCAATTTTTCTAAACATACATCTCAAGATAATCACTCAAGTGATGTCCTCTCCAAAGTTCCAAACCCTAGCTCTTTTATACTTTTAAAAGGCTGATTAATAAAGACAAATTTGAAATTTAGTCATAAATCTGAAATTCAATTTACAATTATTAACTTGCAACATGATTTTTCTTTTCATTAATTCCAGTGTATATGTACATAATTTAATGATCATAACATTTTTTGAGTGTGCATTTTCATAGAAAAAAATTCTGCCAGAAATGTAAATATGGATTTTTAAATAAACTGCATAAAAAATTTACAATGAATGAAAATGGCCTGCTCAAAATTTATGACAGAAAAATGATATATTCCTGACCATGCTTAACTGAGGCAACACTGCAAGAAAATTAATTTCTTGGGGATACATCTGTACATCATGTATAAAAGGTACGGCAATTGACATGTATTTCACTCATGGTTCTTCATTTCTTAACATTCATAACTTTCCCAATTAAATGTCTTATTTGTATTTGTCTCATATTTTTTAACAGTATCTGTCAGAGTTACACTTTAATTGATCAAGTAAAAGAATCCAAAAGAAAACATAAAGAATAGCTAAACACTGCATGCTGCAAACCAGTAATGTACAGTATCCACATACATGTAGGAATCCTACATGTAAATCCTGACCTGTACCTAATTTTTTTGCAGTCAATTTACTACAACACAGCCTTGCATTAATTTTATCTTTTATTCTATGCATGACTATACACCTCTAATTATTCTGAAATCCCTTTCCTGTTGTGTCTAATTACTTTGCAGTGGCTTACTAGAAAAGGTGTGACCAAATTACACATCATTGAGTAATGATACAGTTATACATGTACAGTAGATCTACTACATGTACCCTCAACATGACCAACTACAGCTCATAGAAATGCTAAACAATTTCAAACTTTAACAATGCTTTACACTCTACAATCCCTTACTTGTCGATTTCAAGTTTTGGTGTTTCATTAAAGTGTGCTTCTGATTTGTAAAAATTACTCCTTCAATTGTTGTTTCTTGTCCATTATTTAGCTAAGTCTGTTTTAAATTTGGAAGAGATTGGTTCAAATAATGGAATATGATTCTATGAAATTAAAAAAAGAAAACTATCTGGAGTTTAAATGTTTCTAAATAATTATACCCACTTAAATATCAAAATATTCCGGATGACAGTGGATGTAGACTAATAAATATAGAGAGAAGCAAGTTTTTTAAAAACTACATTAAAAAAGAAAACAGTTATGGAATGAGTAAGTTATGAAAGTTTGAAAAGTCTCAATTTACTTTCTATGGCGATCCTCAAATTGGCTATGTTTCTTCAAAATGGCAGGTTTAGAAGGAAAACTCTCAATATGTTTTGTACATAAAATTTCATATTTTCTCCATTATCTCTGAAAATGTAGCTTGTCTCCTAGCTCAAGATACAGATATATCATGGGAAAATGTATTTCGCACAACGTGAGTTCACAAAGATACTTAGAGAAAACAGAGAAAATATGAAATTTTGTGTACAAAACATATACAAATGTACCGTGTGTATCAATAAAAACATTACACTTTTGAAACAATTATAAAAATTATATTTCACAATATTTTGAAGAGTTTTTTGATAGATGCACAGGGGGCTCATCTATCAAGTGCCACTCACAAAACAAATTTTAATTCATGCTTGGCCGAACACTGACTGTTTTTGTTCAGGGTGTGAAAAATGACTTGCGCCAAAATGAAAGAAGAGGGACAATTAAACCAGCGATCTGAATAAGTACTCCCATTCAAAGAAATTGCTCTTTGCTACAGAGTTGTCTGACTGCCTGACAGGCTGACTGACCGAACAATTGTTTGGGCATTTTATTTGTCAATAATTTGATCAATCATTTGATTGATTGGCTGTTGATTAAATGATTACCTTATTGATTGACTGGTAGGCTGAATGACTGACTGAATGGTTGAATGATCGATTGTTTGAGCATTTTATTATCAATAATTTGATCAATCAGTTGATTGATTTATTGAATGGTTGTTGATTAAATGATTACCTTATTGACTGGTTGATTGACTGACTGACTGAATTGCTGAATGGTTGGATGACTGACTGATGCATTGATTGATTGATCTATCAGTTGTTCCTAATTAATCCTATTCAAACAAACTACTCTTTTGTATAAAATTATGATAAAGTTTTGGTAGTTTAGGAAGCTTGAATCAATTTTTTATCATAATTTTAGTGATTTCACAGCTTTATGCATGGGTGAGAATTAATGTGCAAAATTAATCAAGATCTTAAAGCATACAATTCACAACTCACAGACACATCAAATCTGCATGGCAGTCATTCAGTCAAGAATAAAAGTACCTAATTAATAACTCTTTAGATCATTCATTCAATCAATCAATCAATCAAAAAATCAATCAATCAATCAAAAAATCAATCAACAATCAGCCCATTAATACATCAGCTGATAGATCAATCAGTCAATGCATCAGTCAGTCATTCAACCATTCAGCCAACCAGTCAATCAATAAGGTAACCATTTAATCAACAGCCATTCAATCAACTGATTAATCAAATTATTGACAAATAAAATGCCCAAACAATTGTTCGGTCAGTCAACCTGTCAGGCAGTCAGGCAACTCTGTAGCAAAGAGCAATTTCTTTGAATGGGAGTACTTATTCAGATCGCTGTTTAATTGTCCCTCTTCTTTCATCTTGGCGCAAGTCATTTTTCACACCCTGAACAAAAACAGTCAGTGTTCAGCCAAGCATGAATTAAAATTTGTTTTGTGAGTGGCACTTGATAGATGAGCCCCCTGTGCATCTATCAACATGAAAAAATCTTCGAAATATTGTGAAATATAATTTTTATGATTGTAATGTTTTTATTGATATACACTGTAGAGAGTTTGAGGGAAGGAGGGGGAGGGCATCTCAATATTTCTGTTATTTATTATTATTGTTTCGGAAACAGAATAAATAAAGCAAATAATAAGCAGACAAAATTCGGACAATAGGGAAACAAAATTCAATTTCGAATTTCTATCATGAAAGTGCAAATGCAAATGAAAATGCAAATAAAATAAACAAAACTACCAAATTTGACATAATGATAATACCATTTTATGTACAGAAAAATATCAAATGTGAAAAAAAAGAAGTGAGCGAGGAAACCCCCTCCCTTCTATATAAAAAGAAAATCAGGAAGAGAAACGGAAAGAATCAATTTTACTTTGCCAAAAATGAGACAAGATTCATACCTTTGATAGTGGGTAATGCAGCAGAATGCAAAACCATGACTTGTGAATCTGTATGCCAAACCTTGACATATAAACCAAACATGGAGGACAAGTGAGGCATGATGATAAGTCAATCAAAGTTTACAAGTCCTCTCTGAAGATCTGTCCAGTACTTCAAGTTTACATTAATCCCAAATCATATCAGATGGAGTAAATCGGTATCTAATGAATTCACAGCACTGATGTCCAACAACAAGGTGTAATCAAGCTTTGATCAAGATTTCACTCCAATACAAAATGCAAGTGCTAAAACCTCAAGAGTACTTGAAGATGGAAATTAATCATCCAAAATCATATCAGGAGAAATTAAAGAGTCTCTAGTTCATTGATGCCTGGTAGGAGCTAGCAAACTGGAAGCCGTGACCAAGGTTTCATTCAAACAATTCCTCAGTGAAGATCCCTGGTGTACTTTAAGAAGTTATTCCCAACCATGTTAGAAAAGGTTAAACAGACTTTAATGAATTCAATGAATTCATTTCACTGATGTCCTGTAGCAAATTAGAGTAAGCCTTGACCATGCTTTTACTAAAATAAGTTGTGTATGATTACTAAAACTCCAGATTACTTTAAGTTTCAATTTATTCCAAATCAAGTTAGATGTAATTAAAGACTCTGATGGATCCACTTGTATGCTGTCATCTAGAAGCTGTAAGCCTTGACCAAAAACAAGTCCCGTCTGAAGATCTCTTGAGTACTTCAAGTTGGAATTAATCCCAAATCAAGTTAGATGTGATGAAATAGTCCTTGAAGAATTCATTTAAATGCTGCCATCTTGAAGATCTACAACTTTTAAACACAGTCCTGTATGATGGTCAAAACATGCCAAGTCCTTGAAGTTCAACTTCAAATACATGTAAATCCCCAAATCAGCTAGATGCAATGAATGAATCTCTCATGTATTCACTTTAATGCTGTCCTCTTGAAGCTGTACAACTTTTAAAGGTATCATATTTCCACAGTCCTGAATGATGGCCAAAACATGCCAAGTACTTGAAGTTCAAATAAATCCCAAATCATGCTAGATGGAATGAATGAATCTTGCATGAATTAATTTACTGCTGTCCTCTACACGCTGATAACCCTTGACCACGACTGTTGGCAAACCTCCCAGACTCTAGCCATGACTAAGCTTTAGCTTTGCATTCAATCAATGAGAATACTAATCATAGACTACAGATGACATCAAACATTTCCTTCCTTAAATCAAACTATTTAAAGGGATGTCCGATATTACTCCTATGAAGCTCAGTCTATTCACTCTAACCATGGAGATACTGAATATATCCATACATGTAGGTGTTCTGTATTTTGAATCTGACAATTGATTTTGAAATTCCATTGAAATTCCATTATACAATCAAGCCTAACAATTCCACTGTAGTATGACAAAAATGTTACTTTGAATCTATGGCCTGTAAAAGATCAGATATATAAACAGCAAATGTAGATGCCTCACAGCCAAACATGAGCTGATAGTTCCACAATTACATTCACAAACTCTAAGGGGGCAGCAGTCCTCACCCCCCCCCCCCCCCCCTCCCCATACCCTGCCTTACCTGTTTATATTTTTTTCATTATTCATGATAATACAAAACAGATTTCTAATCTATTGCTCATATTCTGGTCATATTCAAGCATATCAGTTATAAATGTTTTCCATGCACCCTCTCTCTCTCTCTCTCTCTCTCTCTCACCCTCTCTCTCCCCTCTTTTCTTTCCCCTTTCTCCTTCCCCTCCTCTCTCTCTCTCTCTCTTTATACTCTTTATATACATGTACATGTAGCTCCCCATCTCTTTCCTTGTATCTCTTCCCTTATCTCCTTCCCTCCCTCTCTCTCTCTCTCTCTCTCTCTCTCTCTCTCTCTCTCTACCTCTCTTTCTTATATTCAGTATAAATTACTGTCAAAGCCTCCTTCTTTCTTCTCCATTTGAAAGTATTGGGGCAAAACACGAATGGGCTAAATCCACATTATTACAGAGAATCAAAACCCTGTGGAAAAATCAATTTTAATGAAAAGAGAGGATAGAGAGAAGCAATCTAAAAAACTTCCATCAAAACTGGTTTTATACAAAATGAGAAAGTTATTAAAGTCTGAAAAGTCTTGATTTATTTTCTATGGCTGTGCTAAAATTGGCAATGTTGCTTCAAAATGGCAGGTTTTTGTGGACAACTCTTAATAGGTTTTGTACGCAAAATTTCATATTTTCTCCATTATCTCTAAGATGCTACTTGTCTCTTTGTTAACTAAACATACATGTATGTTGTGTCAAATACATTTTCCCATGATACATCTTGAGCTAAGGAGATAGGCCGTACTGTGACAGATAATTGGGATAAAATATGAAATTCTGTGTACAAAACAAAACTTTTCAAAATAAAGTTTAAAATATACTTTCGATAAACATAATTGTGACTAAGTGGGCAGACTAATTGATGTCTGCATACGAGAGTTGACTCGAGTCATGCGACTTGGACTCCAGTCGTGACTCGAGTCACTATTTTGACTTGACTTGACTTGATACATTCCCCAATGACTTGCGCTTTTACTTGACTTGCGACAAAATGACTTTCGACTTGACTTGACTTGCAACAAAAATGGCTTGTGACTTGGCTTCAAGTCACTTCAAGTCACGTAAATTACGTACAAAACGGGCCAGGGGAAAAAAGTCACGGTACTTTATCGCAAGCACTTCTAACGTAAAGTTATAGTACTCCCGGTCCCTTCTAGTTCTGCTACACAGTACGGTGCATGATTGATCGATCGACCGGACCGGCGGCATATCGAGCTAGCTAGCTAATATGTGTGCACGTACCAGGTACGGAATGTTTTCGCTAGCCAAAAGCACTGTATATGATTCAGTGGTTCTCGTCATGACTGCAAGTTGTTGTTGATTCGTGTTGAATGGCGATCAGCCAGTCTTGACTATTATCACCAACAAGCTTTATTTTTTTATATCATTATTATTTCTTTTAAATTGTTTTGGTATTTTAAGGAAAAGTTCTATTGGCATCTTTTTTTTTTTTGCTATACTGATATTATATTTTTTGCTATATTCAATATAGCAAAAAATATAATGATATTATATTTTTTTGATTTCTAGAATATCAAAAATATGAGTTCTGCTTTGGAATGTTACAATAGGAAAAGAAAGATGCCAATAAATAAACAAATTCCGTCAGGCATGAAATTTACGAATTTTCGGCCATAGGCCTTCATCAGGTAATGATGAAAATTTATTAAGCATCAAACATAAAGAGCGCAGAGCGCAAAAGCGCAAAAAGCTCCATGGATACCAAACCAACCAAGGAGGAAAAGGGAGAGAGAGAGAAAAAGAGAGGGGAAGCATAAGGGAGAAGTAAAGAAACAAAGAAGCGTAAAATAACCAACTACAAACTAATGAAAAGGAAATTAAAAGAAAAATAAACATTGCAAAAGTTGTCTATTCTCTGCCAAAACGCTTCGTTCGAAGAACGAAACAGACAATTGCATTTTGTATTTTGGAATCAGGCCACCTTGCAAAGTACATGTACATGTACATGTTTTTTTTATTACAAATGAAATTACAAAGTGAAAGTATAACTCAAAACATAGAAAATATGAAACATTTTCCGTCTCCACTTTAAAATGATAAGATAAAATCTCTTCATTTAAATACTTAATTTACAAAAAACAGAAAGTGATTCAAAAAGTTTTTGAATCACTTTCTATTTTTTGTTTTAAAGTTTGTGCAATTTGAGTATGCAAATTGGTTGAGCGAGCGCGGCAGCCGCCAAGACTGTATTGTTCCTCGTAAAGGCATTTTAATAGCCAAACGTAGAAGTAGGGGATACCTACAGGGGTCGCGGAACCGGTGGGGGGGGGGGGGGTGGATATATCCCCCCACTTTTTTGAGAGGGGGGATGGTGTGTACAAATATCCCCCCCCCCCACTTTTTAAGGAAGAAATATTTGAATTAATCAGTTAATAAAATTTTAAATAACCTGTCATAAACAACCACCATATTTCAGAATTTTCGATATGAAAATGCGATTGAAAACCACAAAAAGTAGTAATTTTTGGCTCGCTCGCTTCACTCGCTTGCAAAATAAAAATCAAAATGTGTGTAAGGGGATCTTTGCAGGTGGGTGAGGGCATGTGTTTATACTTAAGTGTGAGTTCGACAGAAAAAAAAAATTGGTAAAAAGTCGATCATCCCCCCCCCCATTCCACAAAGTGGATTTACGCCGATGCTGGGGGGGGGGGCTGCAGCCCCCCTTCCCCACTTTTTTTGAGTAGACGCAATGGCCTCTGTACCAAAACCCGTAAGTGATTTTTGGGGTTTTTACGTGTAGCCCCCCACTTTCAAAAACGTTCCGCGGCTTCTGATGATAACTTAAATTGTGACTTGACTTGACTTGACTTGACTTGACCTGTGATGACTTGTGACTTGACTTGCCTATGGCCAAAATACTTGTGACTTGACTTTGACTTGCTACAAATGACTTGAGACTTGACTTGGACTTGCAAAAAATGACTTGCATACATCTCTGCTGCATACATGTACACGTGTGCATGAATTCACAGAAATGAACTGCCATATGATGTTGTGGCCTCCTCGTGTTCTAAGCCTCTTATTTAATTTCAACTCATTAAACTATATGACTAATTAACCCTTCAATATGGCAGGGTAATGGTGGGTTGTTGTTTTTTCTGGGGGGGGGGTTACTTTGTATGTACTAGTAATAGCCCTAAACAAATCATTTTTTCCAGGTGAATCATAAATGTATTATGCGTCTTATCTTTATGTTGTTGTGTGAAAGAACGCGTCCAGAATGCAACATGGAAAATTATTGAAAATCAAATTTTTGAAACAATGATTGATAATTTCATGGGTAGCATGAGAACCTTGTAAATTGCTATACAATCTTCTTGTAGCATGATCTTTGCTAAAATTCTATTCCAATATGTCAAAATAGACATTTTAATTTTTTTAATTTTTGTATTTTGCATTCCGGACACGTTCTTTTGCATGACGTAAAGATGAACCGCCTTACAATTGGTCTTTAATCATGAATCACAATGGTAATCCACTTGTACAATATAGTATGAATAGCTCCAATAATAAATGATCTG
Source organism: Echinometra lucunter (assembly GCA_029962745.1). NCBI lineage: Eukaryota > Metazoa > Echinodermata > Echinoidea > Camarodonta > Echinometridae > Echinometra > Echinometra lucunter. The sequence goes on from CM057168.1 coordinate 10,302,223, forward strand.
TTCAACCATTAATCATAGTTTGCATTCGAAATTGAAAGCAGGAAGCAACAGCTTAACAGAGATCCATATTTCTATTTCCTCTCTTAGTTCACTGTAGGGCCATAGCATGCATGGCCAAAATTAGGAGGGTTTGAGATGAGATATTCTGTTTCCAAAAAGGCCTGATAACAATTTATGGCATAAATCCATTCTATAAATAAATGCAGATATTTGACCATACAGACACAGAATATGAAATCAATTTGTGAGTTAAATACCAGCTACAGTACAGCATCAAAATTCAAAAGCCTTTGGGAATTCCACCCTGCTATCCAAATGCTTGTACAATGTACAATGTAGTAAAAGGAGAAAAAGTGAAGAAGGAAAAGGAGAGAGAAAGAGAGAGAGAAAGAGAGACAGAGACAGAGCCAGAGACATTTTTTTGTACATACAGGGTTTATGTATGCCCAATTTTTGTTGTTTTAGTATTTTTCAAGAATTCATTTTATCCAACTTTTCAGGGAAAAAACAAACATTTGCAATGCTATTTCTGAAAAACCACACAAGTTATTTGGGAGAAAGCTTGGATTTGATGCTACTGAGCTGATCAAAATCAGGCTATAATTAGCAACAGGATTTCTATAAAAGAAAAACATGTTCATGAGTTTTTACCTCTGACAGAAACTGAAACAAATACTTGAAACTCCAGCTTGCTTCCTCTTCTGTCTGCTCATCACCTCTTACTCATTAAATTGGCAACTCTCAGGTTGCACCTTTGACGTGTGTACGTGTGTATCGCAGTGATCAAGCCAGTCTTCACTTTCCTCTGAAAGAAAATTAGATGACATTAATTTGACATAAATGTAATTCACTAATTCTCTTGTACAAGTATACTGTACATTTTATACTTATCATTTTATCTTGTATTGAACTGCTTCTCCTCTCCCAATCTTTTATTTTTTTCATTTTCTTGTTTTCTCTCCCTCCCTCCTTCACTCCTTCCTCTCTCCCATCTCTTTACATCACTACACAGATCTTTCACTTCTATGTGTACATCATTCTGTCAATCATTTTCTCTTCTTTCTCTCTTTTTCTCTCTCTCAAAGCAAGTTGCTTTAAGATCCCTCCCATTACTTTTGCTAGAAGTATTCATTTCAATTTCTTTCTCTTTTTTTTCTCTCATCTCTTGAGCAGTTGTGCCCTTTTATCATTTTTCATCTGTCTTTAAATTATCTTTCTTTTAAATCATTTCTCTCTCTCTCTCTCTCTCTCTCTCTCTCTCTCTCTCTCTCTCTCCCCCCTTCCTTCTCCCTTCTTAGATGGTTTGTTTGTGAAGGAAATTGCCATGGTAACCTAATAATCACACCATTTCAAACAGATGTTGACAAGTTTGCCTGATGTGGGTGGTTTGAGTCAGATTTTTTCGTCTGCCTAGCTATCTCACTTCCTACACTATTGCACGTATACATGCGAAACTAACCAGCGAGACAGTTTTGAAAACATACTTGTGAAATAAAAAGGAGTATACATGAGCAATGTTACAATATCAACTCATAATAAAAAAATTAGAATGGAGAAATTCTGCTTCAAAGAGAAGATTTGTGTATGGGGAAGTCATAAGTCTTGTAAACAGAAGATGCTTATAATACACCCTCAAAACTAACAGAGTTTACAATGCAACGAAGTGAACACATCATGTTATATTTACATGTAGATCCCTGTTTATATTCATGCATTTAATGGTACTATATTCTACTACTAGTAGTTTGAAAATGGCTGCCACTCCTTGTCCTTTCCATCGATGTCTGACTAGAGTGAAGGCTCTTATAATGCTTACTGTAATGGCATCTTGTTAAAATGCTCCATACTTTCTATCAATCTAGGCTTGTTATTTTCTCCTGTATTTATAGGGATATAAAGAATGTTCTTAATGAATTGAACTCCAAAATCATTTGTTTTACTTAAATTACATTTCCTATTCTCTCCTTTTGCAATATGACAGAAAGCAATTTCTTTTCAATCTAAAAGGTTCCACTTCCATGAAAAGAAGATCTTTTATAAATGAACACTAAGAGAAATACCAGTAATTTCACATGGACAGTAAACTTGAGGCAGAATATTCTTGAAAATTATGATTTCCAGAATGAAAAACTCTGTCATGCAAGCATACATGTACACCTGTATGCCAACCCTTCGAAGAGCTTTCTGCTCTCTGACATTTCTTCATACAGTGTACATGTATATTACAAGACTTACATACATGTACCGGTATGTACAAAGTTAATTCAGTTAATTCAATTGTTGTTTGTGCGCATAACAAATACGAGAATGCAGGCATGATCAGCTGTCAACAATGATTGACACTTGAAGAAGCTATCTACATTCGGAAGAATTCTCTAGAAGCTGAGAGTTGAAAGAAAAGACAAAAATGAATATAATTTTCAGACTTAATAGAGAAAAATCCCTCTGCACCTGAGTCATACATGTATGTTTAGAAACTAAGTACACATGTACATGTATGTAGCACTCAGAATGACAAATTAGAATCTATAGCCTGAATGCAGAGGACATTGCTTGTATGTCTTGAGCAGGTTCCACAACTCATCACATGTTGGCAAGGACATCAGAGAACTTGGCTAGTAGCACTCTTACATTACATATAATGTACAATGTTATTTGAATCAACCTTGCACCCCTGCATACTTGTAGCTGCACTTGTCAGTTTTGTACAGTATGCTTATGGGATTATTCCTGCTTCATAACATACCCAAGAAAGGGGGAAATAATGTGTATTTATATTTATCCTCTTCATCTTGGAAACCAAAACTAACAGGGTAGTTGAAGAGTCTCTGCAATTCAGCAGTTTTAGTATATTAAAGTTCTACTTGAGTGTTCCTTGTGTACCAGTGCACATATGTACAATTAAATTAAACAATCATAATAATGAGCTTTGTCCTCCACCATTGTAGCAGTCAACCAGTGAAACTATAAACTAACTAGTGTACTCTGATATCTATCTACAGTTGTAGTTTCAATTCTGCACTAAGAGCAGTAGAATTTAAAGAAAATATAAAAAGAATGATTGTCAAAAACCTGAGCATTGATTCCTTTACTGTGCAGTTCATGTAGCAGTGAAAATGTTCAATACAGTCACAGTTATGTTGCTACATGTACGCTGACAATTAAGTAAGCAGCAAAGGAAGATCAAAATGCAATATCTTGACATTAAAGGTAAAGGTGTACTTAGCCCGCACTTGCAAGTGGCACCCAATCTGGACAAAAGTTTTACATTAGATTGCTCTAAGCCACAGAAAAACAATCATAAAGTTTTAGATCCCAGTACATTCCCGTTTAGGATTGAGAAGGAAATTCAACCCAAATTTTCTTTTATTTTCTTTCTTTTGTAAAGGCATCTTCCTGATACTTTAGAAGTAAAACTATTCACTTTCACTTTATATTCTTTGGAGTATTGTGGTATATTTGATAACATGATAGTTTTACATAAATATCTGTCATTTAAAACAGAAATTGGCTTATTTCTCTTCAAAACAATGTTGCGCAAATATGGGCTACTACAGTGTACTTCTAATCTCAAACCAATGCCAATGGGAACCAGATGGTTTCCTATAAAATCTATTAGAATTACGGAATTCAATGGTCAGCTGGTTAACCCATTCGTGACAGGAATTATTTGAAGCCTAATTTGATCAGTTTTTTTCTTCAAATTGGCAACACCAACATTTTTATTTTATTGCTACATTTTTCTTATAAAACATCATGTATGTGAAATAAAAATGAATTGACAAAAAGTATGATAAGAGGTCAAAAAGTTGCCAATTTGCAGAATAAAAGAGTGATTTTAAACTTTCTGTCACATTGCCAATTTAAGGATTTTAATGCTTATTTTCCTTTAGAAAATTTTCAGCATCAAACAACAAATACTGACACAACCAAAATGGGCACAGTTTGTCTAGAATTTTTTGCTCTTTCTGCTCATGTATTTGGTATGATATTTAGAGCTTTGCATCAAAAGTTATCAGGCCAAACCACAAAATGTGGACCTCTGTCACGAATGGGTTAAAGGAGAATGAAATCCTGGGGAAAAAATCAATTTTGATAACAAAAGGAGGATGGAGAGAACTCAGAGAAACAATTTTAAAAAGTTCAGTCAAAAACTATTAAGAAATGATGAAGTTACGAAAGTTTGAAAAGTCTCAATTCACTTTCTACGGTGATCTTCAAATTGGCAATGTTGCTTCAAAATGGCAGGTTTTAGAAGGACAACTCTCAATACACTTTGTACAGAAAATTTCATATTTTCTCTGAAGGTGCAGCTTGACTCCTTCTTTAACTCAAGATATACATGTATCATGGAAAAATGTATTGGACACAACATTATGTTGAGTAATTCACAAAGATACAAGCAGCATCTTTATGATAAAATTTGGAGAAAATATGAAATTTTGTGTACAAAACATATTGAAAGTTGTCCATCAAAACCTGCCACTTTGAAGCAACACTACCAATTGGAGGATCATCACAGAAAGTAAATTTAAACTTTTCAAACTCTGATAACTTTCTAATTTCATAAAACCATTTTTTATGAAACTTCTTTTCAATTGTTTCTCTCTATCCTCTTTTTTCAGTAAAATTGATTGTTACCTCAAGTTTTCATTCTCCTTTAAAAGCACTGCTCGGTACTAAACAGACATGACAGACAGTGCAATTATTACAGAACATGATAAAAACTTCACATTGAACGTAACCCTAGGACAGATGCATCATTATTAACAGGTCTAGGGAAACTATCAAGTACATGTAGGCCAGTCAAATTAAAACAACCCTGAACCCCTCTCTACAGTTCTCTTTGAAAATAAGAGCAAATAAATGCAAAAGAAATTTAAAAGGGGAAAAAAGGAAGACAAAAAACAATATGTATTGCTGACTTAGACCAGTAGTTGTAATATCACTTCATTATAATAAAAGCCAAATTGTAAATGCCTCTATCCTCTGTCACAAAGGAAACCCCAAACAAAACAGCTGTAGAGATATGGAGGTAAGTACATGTACTAAAGCATGAGTAAAATCTACCCACAAATGATATCACTTCATTACAAAAAAAGCCAAACAAAACAAAAACAAAATAAACAAAACAAACATAAAAATAATTGAACTGTACGGATATGGAGGTGAGTACCAACTGCTATTTAGTAACCGAGAACCACATATCAACAGGTTGCTAATATTTTATATCCTAGTAATCCTTATTCTGTTAGAATTATGCATTACATTACACTAGCTATAGTCTCAATCCTCCAAAGAAGTTAAGTTTGTAATAAATCATCCAAGAAAGACGATTCAGTTTTGCTGTGATATCAATGTCCATCTCAATGACACTGTACTGTCCCGAGTACATTGAAACACAGCATGCCATGGCTGAGCAACCCTTTTCTTGGCAAGCATGCATTGATTGATGCACAATGTGATTCGTGATACGAAACAGGGGAACCCCCTGGCATGCTATACACACATTGAAGACAAGTGCTAGTGAATGTGAAATTGAGGCTAAAAGTAAAACCACCTTCACAAACATCTCCCAAGACATGGAACACCACAAGAGTGAAATTGAAATAACTTACCGGTCGCCTAGGATTATATTCCACACCTAGCTTTTATACCAGGTCCTATCAATCATGTATTTTATAGTCCAGATAAGGCAGATTTATGATCTAACAGTTATGAAAGAGCTTTGTTTTCACACCCGCGTTGACTCCTCGGCCTCGCATATGACTCGTGCTCGACTGATCATGCGCAAGCTAGCTAGCTGGCAAAGGGGGTGTTTCAATTCGAAAGCGCCGAGAAAATAGAGGAAAAGAAAATCCCTAGGATTAAAAGGGAAATGAATTCCTACCTTTGTTAAATGAATGAAAAACGTCCTGCTCTGGACAGTCATGAATATAATGTCAGGTTGACCTAAATACTAGGCTGGAAATAACCAATCTGTCTTACAATGCGTCACTCATAATAAGCGGTGAAAGACATGTTTCGGAAACAAGTCATTCACCATGTGCACTTCCGACCATTTTCTTTCTCCCTCCTTTTCATATTTAATTTCCTAGCTAGCTTGGCTGGATCATGGATGACCTAGGAGCATCCCCTGGAGAAGGATGGGGTACCCGACTGAAAATCCTCTGCTGGCGAATTCAATAGTTAATTTAACCCTAAAAAGACAGGGCATTTTGGAGGTATTACTGGGGGGGGGGGGGGCATCATTATTATAAGTTAGATATCTCATAGTTAATACCATCGTGTATTTGGATTATCACTTCTACCATAAAAATAGCATATAGATTTTTTCCTTGCTCGCTGCGCTCGCTCCTATAATGTTAAGATATAGGATGGTCTTTTAAAGCGAATGAATCAGGCCAAAGGTGACCAAATATAATCATAATTTAGATATATTTAAGCCCATCATGACGAACTATCAGTTCTACGAAAGAGAGTGTATATTTTTTCCTCGCTCGCTGCGCTCGCTCGTATTATATTTAGATACAGAATGTTTTCGGAAAACACATTCGGTATATGAGGTGAACAAATATATAATTTAGAAGGAAAATATGATAGAGGCACACAATTGAACATGCCTCGTGGGCTTTATAGGGTTGAATTTGTCGACGTTGGTCGTCGGCAATCAGGGGCATCGTTTGTCGGCAATCTGGCCTCTACACCCCCCCCCCCCCATAAAAAAAAGTCTAGCGACGCCTCTGCACCCACCCTTTCACAAAATATACAGAGACGCACCTTAACATCCCACACTACACTCATACATACACTTTGGAAGATTTCTCTAACATCTTAAGGGGAGGGTACGGGGAGGGGGGGGGGTCGCCCCCTCCCACGCGAAGAGCGGAAGCTTTGATGCTTCTTTGTCATCGTTCCTTGTCTGCTCCTTCTCTAATTCCGTCGTTCTTCTCTCACCATTTGTTTTTTTTTGGGGGGGTTGCATTTTACCCCCTTTTTTTGTTGAGGGTGACTACCCCTCCTCCCCCCTCATCCGGCGCCTATGGGATGTGGGCAATTCCGCAAATGCAAAAAATAAAACGATCATGCATTTAACGGGTCAGTGATTTGAACCTTACATTAGTTTGCTTTCTTTCTTCTTTTTTTTTTTCTTCTTTTTTTTTCCTTCTTCTTCTTTTCCCGTTCGTTCTTACTCTCTTCCTTTCTTCGTTTTAAAAAAAAATCATAACTAGGCCTACAACGTGATGGCTGTAGGGTGCAGAAAATTAAGCACCCCCCCCCCCCTACTACCCTCCATTCAATACATGGACTTGATTCATGTTCCACTGAGCTACAATTTATTTGATAAAACAAAGCCCTATAACCTTGAGCCCTATAGCGTTACTTACTTTCATCATCATGCAAGCCTAAAGACCCGGTCAAAGCAAAATGTCAAACTTTGCCAATTTTTAAAAGCTTAAAAGCAAGATTCAAGATTCAAGATTTATTTAACCATAGTCATATATAAAAACAGAATATACAAGACAGACAGTATACCGATATGGTAAGGACCAAAGAAAAAGCTGAAATTCAATGCTTGTGAGGAATGGCTCAAATTGACAAACAAACAAAAACAAAACGGAGTTATAGACAGGGGCTCACAGTGCCCTACTGCTCCTCCCTACCCGATTATGACATTATGACTCAGTGAGCCATTCATGCTGTCGCTGGCGAGTTTTATCCAAGAAATAATGCTTTGATGAAAACTCTGTAGGCTATAGCAACATTTTTTTCAATAGTCATAAGTCGATACATCCCCTTTTCAAACCTACTCCCTTCTTACATCAGATTAGTACACCTTCCCTTTTTCATAGCGCTCTTTTCCTTTTTGAGAAGTGCACCTTTGTCATGAATGTCCTCAGCACTATAATGGGGGCAGGGAGCGGCCGCCCTTTCAGGATTTTTCAATTGATAATAAATAAAAAAAAAAGAAGCAGAAATAGAAGTATAGAAGAAGAAGAACTTAGGAGGAAGAAGAAGAAGAAGAAGAGAAGAAAGAAGAAGAAGAGAGAAGAAGAAGAAGAAGAAGAAGAAGAAGAAGAAGAAGAAGAAGAAGAAGAAGAAGAAGAAGAAGAAAAATAGAAAGAAGAGGGAAGATGGGACAGGGCATGGGTGTCGATTTGTGTTAGCGGTTGGGGGGGGGGGGGGGTGGCTGATGCCGAATATCCTCGACCGCGGAACAAAGCGGCCCGAGCGGGGAAAGATGTGGAGGTTCAAACGTGAAGGATAGGCTAATTAAGCAGGGGGGGGGAGGATCTTTTTTTTTTTGCTGCCCATATCTCTGCGTTATTAGTCTAATCTACCGTTCCTCCAATTAACCGCACAAAAATTGTTTTCAAACAATATCGCAGAGGTATACATCCTCATTACTGTTACTTGAATGAGAGCTTTAGGGAATTGAACCTTTAGCGTATGAACCATCCCGTTTCTTATTTTGCGAGCGAGCGAAGCGAGCGAGCCGAAAATTCCACTTTCTAGCTATAAAAGAAATGTTATTTCTCGTCAGAGTACACTCACGCAATGTAAGATGTTTGACTAATTCAACACCTCACTGGTCCAGTTGTTTAAAAAATTATTTATGCTAATTATGCAAAATTTATTCGAAAATCACAAAAACTGCTTCTTTTCCTTCATTTGCCGACCGATTTTTTGATTTTTTTTTTTTGTGTTTCATATTGTAGAGCTACGTGAGGTATATTCATATATGCCAATTTATGCGAAATTAAAATTTCGAAAATCACAAAAAACGCTGCTTCTCCTTCATCTGTCGACCGATTTTGATTTTTTTTTTTGGTTCCATCTGGTAGAGCTACGTGAAGTACACCGAACTTCTATTTTTGAATTTTGAAATTTTGTCTCAGAAATGATTTATGCTAATTTATGCGAAATTTATTCGAAAATCGCAAAAACTGCTCTTTCTGTTTAATTTCTGGACTGATTTTGAGGGGTTTTCTTCGCCGAATGCCGGATGAGCACCACACCATTGATGTGCTCGTTTTAAATCGGATCGCAGACAAATCGTCTAATGTGCGATGAGTTTTGAAAATATTGTAGGGGAAATACTAAAGCCCGCGAAACACCATTTTCACTCTTTGTATATAAGTGCCCTAATTCCTTTTCTTCTTTTTTTTTAGTGCCCTTTTTCACTGGTGCCCTCACACTTTGAAAGAGGCTCCGTCGCCCCTGTCATGAGGCCGGGCAAAAAATGATGCCTGTTTTTTCATTTACATTCCTTGAATTCCCCTTTTGGTTCTCTAAATTTGATTTTCATGACTGTGTTCCTACTATTAGGCCTTATTTTTGTAATTCAACATTTCGCCTTTACATGAAAACACTGAAAAATCTGAAGAATTTTTGCATGCAGAAAGCATTGATATCATAGCACAGCTATATATAATGAATGCAGCCTTGCATTTACCCCGCGTAAAATTGTTGCAGGTCACTATTATCATCTACTAATCTTTGAATCAATTTTTATTTGATATTCGTGTCAAGGATAATGAGATTTCGTTCCCCAATAAAGTGTCCCAAAAATTAAGAGGCGGAAAAATAAGATAATTATGTCATGTCAACATAGGGACTGTTCTTGGTCGATTTGGCTTTAAGATAGTGTGACACTTTAATAATTAGGCAATGAATACAAATAGTCGAGCTTGACTTTTCTTTTAAACTGTCACCCGGTTGTCCCCCCCCCCCCCCCTTCCCCACATGTTTGTTCATTATGTTGATACAACCGCTTTGTCTAAATGCAGTACAATCATGTAGCCTTAGCTCTCCTGAAAATCTTCAAGTTTTCGAACCAGAACGGCATGGAAAGGTCCCGGGGAAAGGTGGATACGAATCAAGAAGAGTGAAAACATGATGATGCCATTTTAGGATGAAAAAGAACCACTTCCTCTCACCTTTCACTCCCTATGGGGGCTTGAAGGGGGGGGGGGGGGGGAGGCTTGCAAGCATCAATTTGAAGCATTTGAAAAACCTGCTGGAACCACTCAGGAAATATTGATCGAATGATAATTGCTTGAACCTTCTGGGGTGGGGGTGCCGGGGATGGGGAATCTTTGCCCCATGCAGTCTAATGAAGTCATGTGGATTCATGTTTGCTTTTTGTATTTGATGGGAATCCTATCAAGATTGCATTTTATTTCCATAAATCATTTGAATATGCTCATCGGGGGGGGGGGGGCTATCCTTGGGACCTCCGTAGCTATTTTGACATACGCCATGAAGAAAACGAAACAAAAAAGAATTCAATATGAAAGTCATCTTCTATATATTGTCTTCAACACAGAATTATGACAAAAAAATAGCTGTAGCCTACGAATATAATAATCATTTTATAAACGATATATGGCTCATTTAAAATGAACCATATAAAAGTCTAGAAACGCCATTTATCTGCTAAAAATACCCATATACCACCCCTCCCATTTTTCCCCTTCAATGAAAATCTGTTTCTCATCGAAATAAAATTTTGCAATGCACCTAACACTGCCTACAAAGCATTCAATTTGAAGCATTGGAAAAACCTGCTGGAACCACTCAGGAAATATTGATCGAATGATAATTGCTTGAACCTTCTGGGGTGGGGGTGCCGGGGATGGGGAATCTTCGCCCCCATGCACACTGATGCAGTCTAATGAAGTCCTGTGGATTCATGTTCGCTTTGATGGGAATCCTATCAAGTTTGCATTTTATTTCCATTAAAAAAATTTGAATATGCTCATCGGGGGGGGGGGGGGGGGACTATCCTTGGGACCTCCGAAGCTATTTTGACATACGCCATGAAGAAAACGAAACAAAAAAGAATTCAATGTGAAAGTTATCTTCTTTTTATTACCTTCAACACAGAATTATGACAAAAAGATAGATATAGCCCTAAGAGTATAATAATCATTTTATAAACTATATATGGTTCATTTAAAATGAACCATATAAAAGTCTAGAAACGCCATTTATCTGCTAAAAATACCCATATACCACCCCTCCCATTTCCCCCTTCAATGAAAAATCTGTTTCTCATCGAAATAAAATGTTTGCAATGCACCCAACACTGCCTATAAGGCATTGTCAAGAATTCAAAAGAGACCCATACAATATTATCCGAACAGAATAACATATGTAGTCATTTGCACTCCGCCACTCCCGGCTATATAGCCTGTATAGATGAGTTGATGAATGTTCACCTATTTTTTAAAACTAAGCACAATTTTGACAAATGTGTGAATTTTAGATGTAAATACCTTCCTTCCATATACACCAGACAATCAATGTTAGCATTTTTGTCACCCCCCCCCCCCAAATGTCATCAATGCGCTTCTTATAATAGCTATCATAAACGCTCTCCCGCTTTTTCATTTTCTTTTGGTTTGTCAAAGAGTTTGGAGTATAAGAGAAAAAAAAATGAAGACTTTGTCCCCATTTTTATGTGACGACAAATTTTCAGAATCGAACTTTTACCTTTTTAATGCAAAATTCTGAATTTGCCCCCCCCCCCCAAAAAAAACAACAACAACAAGCCGAGTTGTCTGTATTTTACTGTAAATTCCAGAAGTGATACAGTAAAATACTGTATCATTTACAGTTAAACACTCTGTTTTACTGCTAAAACAGTACAATACTATAAACGAAATACATAAAAATTACTGGCAACTCTGATTTTGCCAGTAATTTACTGTAAATTCTACAGTTTTTTTTTTTTTTACAGTCGTAATAAACAAAGTGCTTTATTCATTCATCAAGATCAGCATGATAAATTTCCCCTTCACGTTGGTCTCGAACAATACATACAATATACATTAAATCATGCATCCATGCATTCATGTGAATGTCTTAAATTTCAGATTTATGTCGGAATATTAAATTTATCATGTCACAATCTTAGGACTGCGGCAACATTTACATGTATGCCTTGAATCTTCCTTGATATACGATTTATTCCTTACGAAATTTTTTATTCAATGAATGTCTGCTGGGAGCCTGACTGCTGACACCACAGCACTCTTCCAGAACATGGGGGGGGGGGGGGGGGGGAGGGGATTGGGTCACTGTAAAGATTATGTCGCAAAGTAAGGAATTGCATCATTTTACCATGTATATATTTTTTAAATTAGAGATTCCTTGCAAAAGTACATCAATACAAATCAATGTAAACAAATCAATGTATGTAGAAGTCCTCATTTTGTTTTCATAACATAATTTCATAAATTAGATATATATTTCATTAATTAATGAGCAAAGAAAGAAAATAAAATCATGAACTTGATAATAATATATACACCCCCACACAAAATGTTGTTTATTTGATATTGCCAACCCCCAAACATTGCACCCTTACTGTTCAAGCTAAAATTCAATTGTAACAAGAATCGTTGAATGTTGCAGGAAAACGATGGCTTGCTGAGATAATCAAGGACTTCTTCACGATAGTTTTGACATGGTTGGCAGCTGGAGATATGGAATACATGTGTCTTATTCCCCGGTATCTTCATAGCCAGATCTACTTAATTCACTGGACTGAGCTCTTCTGAAATTAAATTGAAAAAACAAACAAACAAACAACAACAATAAATATTAAAATGAATGGGGCAACATATTACTTGATTGTGTTTAACACTATACATGTATAGATCAGCGAAAGGTTGCGACCATAGCTTGCGACTAAGGGATAGCAACCACTGAAAATCAAAGTGCAAAAGCTGCAGTGTTAATTGATTTTAGCATATTCTTTTTTATTAGTTGAGCAATTAACCTGGTAACAAGAGACTAGCAGCATAGACCTCCAGGGGGGCGTTTCATCAACATTAATTTGTCGTCTGACAAGCTGTCAGATCTGACATCTTTCCTTGATTTTGATTGGCTGAGAAGCATCGTTACTATGGCAACTGTCGGATAAAACAGACTTTGTCGGATAAAACATCCGACAAGTCCTTTCATGAAACGCTCCCCAGACAAAAGAAGGGGGGGGGGGGGCTTTCACTCGTTGTGACTTTAGAAAACATTTGTTTAGGAAAAACAAAAGTTCGATATTAACGAAAATGATGAAGAAGTAATAGGCGAGCAGAGAGAAGCTACGAAGAAAAGAAAAGTTAATATAATGCGAAAATCACATAGAAGTTATGCTCTATAAAGAAAGAAAGAAAGAATGAAAGAAAAGGGAAAGAAAGACAAAAAGAAAGAACGAAGAAGGAAGGAAAAGCTGTTGTTACCTTTGAAACAGAGAAATGTTAGAGAACGAATAGACCTGTGAGGGTTAAGAAAAGAGAAATTAATGCAGCCATACCAGTTAGGAGGTCTCATAGATGCACACAAATAGAATTTTTTTAAAAGCAAAGTTGGTATTGGGGAGAATTTCACGTGCATCTTCTTCATAATAATCATATAACATTAACAATGAAGCAAAATGAAACTCAGTCTCAAGTCAAGTTAATTATTTTCCATACAATATGCCTGCAAATGTGTCGAATGAGAGGAGGGGGCGTGCTGAATATTCGTCTATCTTCAAATACTCAGTGTCGGATGTAGGGGGTGGGGATCACTTCCGGTCCTTGTCCTGACCTTTTTGAAACAAAGGTGAACGTTGTGCTCGTCTTTTATACCTGAAAATATTTTGTTTTAGCTTGTCAGAAATTTTGAAAGGACAAACAGACACCCCAGCATGTGCAAATGTGTGATGACCGTTCTTTCTTTTTTGTGCTTGTCTTCTGATATCTCCCCCCCCCCTCCTCTTTCACAAATCCATGGATTCCCCCTTCCCCTGTATAATCACATCTATGACGATTGCGTGAAACTAGTTCTTAACAATGAGGTTACTTCCCGTTTAAAATACAAGAATTCATCACTCAAAGAGAGAGAAATAGGGACGAAGGGAGAGAAAGAAAGAGAGAGAGAGAGAGAGAGAGAAACAGAGAGAGAGAGAGAGGGAGAGAGAGAGAGAGAGAGAGAGAGAGAGAGAGAGAGAGAGAGAGAGAGAGAGAGAGAGAGAAGGGTGAGGAAGAGAGAGAGAGCGATTTCTTCTTTCATTTTTCCTTCAGTGATCTCTCCCCATAGGGGAGCCCCCACCCCCATAAAACCCCCCCCCACCCCCCCACCCTCCCTCATTTTTTTGGTGCCTCAATGGTCATTTGACTAGCGAGTTTCAGTATTTTTACAAGTTAATCTTCGCTAACCATTACTATTATGGGGATTAGGGAACATGAAAAGATGACATGAGCCCAGTCTTCACTCCCACAAGTTCCCCTTATTTACCACGCAGTGGTCTTGATATTTATAGTTCATCCATCATCTAGATAGTGCCCTTGAATTTCTCCACCCATACACACTATGTCACTGGTCATCTAATATCATAATACAACTCACAAACCTTCTCACGGTCATTGTTTTGTTTATTAATCAATCATTCTGGCAAAAAAATCCTTTGATTTTAAGACGATGTAATCATATTTCATATCAATATTTAAAAATATTGAAAAGTAAAGTAAACAGACCAGAATGATGCTGATAGACCTTTTCACAACTGAAACTCTCATGCCTCTTGTTTACAAATCCTTTCCTTCATACACTATACTTCACTAAATAAAACCTTGTTGTAATGTGTCTTTTTTGTCTTTGTCATCCTTTTCACTTACAAAATGTTGTCTGAACTTGCGTGCAGGAAATTAATGATAGGAAGTTCGATGTACTTTCATATTCTTTATTCTGAACTGATCAATCTTTTGTGATAAACTGATTTACCCAAAAGTGAATACATTTTAATTCTATTCATGATATATTCATTATTCATTCATATTTAGAAATGAAATGTGTTGCAATGTTTTACTTACTCCAATGAACATTATTTAAATACTTGCACATTCCCATGCTTCAAAACGAAAAAAATATAAACAAACAAACAAACATGTAACATGCACCATTTTAAATAATAAAAATGAAAAGTATCTAACTTTGAAAGATTTATTTCCTATAAAATGTGATATACAAATTCCTCCATGTAAAAATATATATTTTTGAGTATCAAATGCACACACTCAACCAAAAACTGCATGAAAATATAAAACAATAAAAGTAGCACATACCATTATCCATACATGCTCTAGAATATTCAGTTCAAGATGATGTATTTCAATGATTATGACAATGTTACTACTTCTATATGACACATAACAGCACATCTCGAAAGACATAATGAATACATTTTGAATACAATATGTACCTCACAAATATTGTGCAATCAAACAAGTAATAGCATAAGTGTTTAAAGCAAATTCATCCATTTTCATGCTTTTTCATTCACTTTCATCTAGAAAGTTCCTGATCTTGCATATCTCATGAGGGGAACTTGTCTCCCAATCTTCTGATTAGGAGGGAAAAAAATCCTTTTTTTCTGGTGTCTATTTTTACCCTTCTGGTGTCTATTTAAAAAAAGAAAAGAAAAGAAAAAATATGTCTTATTATGGGACCCCCAAATCATGGGGGGAGCCTACCATATTATGCTTGCCACCTTCCAAATCATGGGGGTGGGGGGGGGGGGACATATGTCCCTTCTGTCCCTCCTGGCATTTCTGCCCATGTCTCATGGTCAGTTTTGTTTTTGGTAATTCATTTTCAAAGTTAGTCTAATCAGTTTCATCACCTCAGACTGCCAACCCAAAACTGCATCAGTCAATTTTATCATTGAGCAATAAATTTCGTCAAAGTTTGTCGCTCTTTGCCGTAGGGACATTGGTTAAGCATTGGTATTGCCTTTTCATTGCTGTAGGATTTCTCAATTTATCAGCTGAAAATTAAAAAAGAAGATTCACCAAAGTCTATGCGTATGCATGCACTTGACCATGCTTTAATTTACTTTCACATATACTTACTTCAATGAATTACTGAATAAAATGGGAGAAGTATACATGAAATTATAAAAAGTGATTATCTTGTCATTTGTATGGTTGAATTGAATGTCTTGTTTTGCAATAAACTTTGCCAAATCCAAAAAGGAAAAGGCACTTGAATCGTTGTAATCTTGTTTAAATCTTATATTTAACCCATTGGGTTCTGGAACCAGGTGGTCCATGTATTAAACCTATGGGAATTGAGAATTCTGTAGTCAATGGGTAAACAAATGTGAAGGTATCAGGCATGCACAGATTATTGTATGAAGGCTAAGGCTATCGATGAATTTCTTTTTGGCATGATGAATTTGAATGAAACTCTTTTGAAATTGATTGCACATGCAAAGACAAAATATTTAATCATCACATTATGTAGCGTATCGTTGAGCAAGAAGAATTTAATAATGAAAATTGATGAAAAGGACTGAAAATTGTAATAAATTAATCACTGACCAACTTGGATGACAAATAACACAATTGACTTTGACGTTTACAAATTTCAGTATCCTCTGGACGAAGTTGCATTATACACATTGATAAAATCAAAAGAAAAAAGTATAAAAATGGATGGAAAATTCTATATTTGCAAGAATACCACACCTTATATTCATTAATTCTGGTGAAATAAATGCCTCCCAATATCTTTTCTTAGCATCACATGCTTCAACCATACAAAAGATACAACATTCAGTAAATCATTTTTTTGTAACTGCAAATTGTAGGTTTAATGTACAATGCCAAGAAACTTAGGATGCAATCTTGCTCTTACACCCAGTTTACATATAACATCAGATGCATAGAAGCACACTCATTGTAGCATAATACATTAGTTATATCAATTCCATGTGTGTTCACTTTGAAATCAATACAAAGAACCTCTTTTTTTCAAGTTGTACATTTGCCTCACCAATGGCATTAATTAACTTTGGAAAATACTTGATGAACAAAACTGGGCTAAAAGGCAATCTGAGGTAATTGTGATGGCGACAAATTTGTTGCTTAAAGTAAGAAGACAATCTATAAAAAATGATAACAAAAACGAATTGATGGGGGGGGGGGGGGGTGTCCACAACCCTAGACACCCCTAGCAATGCCCCTAGGTCTTGAACATTCATGACTGGTAGTGTGCCTTTAGACTAGAAGACGAAGGTACAAGATTAAATTTCTTTGGTTTATGTTTTATCTCATGCAGCATCAGGAGAGGTATAATGTGTCGGGCTTTAAAATGCGGTGACAACCCACTTCAACGAAGGCCCGTGAGACCGAAGGCCCGGAGGCAAAAATAGCAAATTGTAATCTATCATTACACCGCTCTGACCAATTTCTGTGCCAGAAGGAAGTTTAACAAGTATTATAGGGCAGCGGAAAGTTTTTCATTGAAGGTGTGTGACATCGAGGACTAAACATGCTAAAGGAGACAAGTATTCTATATACCGATAGCGATACGATATGAGAAAAGTCGGCCTCACGGGCCTTTAGTCAGTGGGCAGACCCCTAAATGCAACAAAACTAAATTTTTTTTAGTGAAGAAAACTTAATATTTTCTTTTTAACAATTTCCCTTCAAAATACAATTCATTCTTACTATGAGGAACAAACAACCATGTTATTCCTGGAGAGTTAACTTGAGTAGTGAATAACTTTACTTTGCTAAAAGCAATCATGAATATCATATAATTATGCACATTAGTGAAATGAAATGAAATCAAAACCTTTCCCTCCACAATTATTTTTAAAATATTACCATTTACCTGCACTATTGAGATTTCCATACTCAAATCTGATTTCCTACAAATAATCATAATTATGAATAATATGCTAGGACTCATACAACTCAAATATACATGTCTATACTTTAAACCTTTCAAACAGATGAATACCTTTCACAAAATTGATAAATAATATCCTTATACCTTAGAATAATTGAAAATAAAATGATCAGCAAATAATATTACAACTATTTCTATAACACAATCATGAAATATTTCAACATAATTAGTTTTACACACATACTAGATGATGACCCGGATGATGATTACACAATAGATATACTATAATAATACGCTTCTATCATGGCATTTCTGTCATTCTTAAGTTACAGTTTTTATCAAATGTTACTAAA
>CM057168.1:10320760-10357930 GCA_029962745.1 Echinometra lucunter
TGAAGAATTTTGCATGCAGAAAGCATTGATATCATAGCACAGCTATATATAATGAATGCAGCCTGCATTTACCCCCGTATAATTGTTGCAGGTCACTATTATCATCTACTAATCTTTGAATCAATTTTTATTTGATATTCGTGTCAAGGATAATGAGATTTCGTTCCCCAATAAAGTGTCCCAAAAATTAGAGGCGGAAAAATAAGATAATTATGTCATGTCAACATAGGGACTGTTCTTGGTCGATTTGGCTTTAAGATAGTGTGACACTTTAATAATTAGGCAATGAATACAAATAGTCGAGCTTGACTTTTCTTTTAAACTGTCACCCGGTTGTTCCCCCCCCCCCCTTCCCCACATGTTTGTTATTATGTTGATACAACCGCTTTGTCTAAATGCAGTACAATCATGTAGCCTTAGCTCTCCTGAAATCTTCAAGTTTTCGAACCAGAACGGCATGGAAAGGTCCCGGGGAAAGGTGGATACGAATCAAGAAGAGTGAAAACATGATGATGCCATTTTAGGATGAAAAAGAACCACTTCCTCTCACCTTTCACTCCCTATGGGGGCTTGAGGGGGGGGGGGGGGAGGCTTGCAAGCATCAATTTGAAGCATTGAAAACCTGCTGGAACCACTCAGGAAATATTGATCGAATGATAATTGCTTGAACCTTCTGGGGTGGGGGGTGCCGGGGATGGGGAATCTTTGCCCCATGCAGTCTAATGAAGTCATGTGGATTCATGTTTGCTTTTTGTATTTGATGGGAATCCTATCAAGATTGCATTTTATTTCCATAAATCATTTGATATGCTCATCGGGGGGGGGGGGGGCTATCCTTGGGACCTCCGTAGCTATTTTGACATACGCCATGAAGAAAACGAAACAAAAAAGAATTCAATATGAAATTCATCTTCTATATATTGTCTTCAACACAGAATTATGACAAAAAAATAGCTGTAGCCTACGAATATAATAATCATTTTATAAACGATATATGGCTCATTTAAAATGAACCATATAAAAGTCTAGAAACGCCATTTATCTGCTAAAAATACCATATACCACCCCTCCCATTTTTTCCCCTTCAATGAAAAATCTGTTTCTCATCGAAATAAAATTTTGCAATGCACCTAACACTGCCTACAAAGCATTCAATTTGAAGCATTGGAAAACCTGCTGGAACCACTCAGGAAATATTGATCGAATGATAATTGCTTGAACCTTCTGGGGTGGGGGTGCCGGGGATGGGAATCTTCGCCCCCATGCACACTGATGCAGTCTAATGAAGTCCTGTGGATTCATGTTCGCTTTGATGGGAATCCTATCAAGTTTGCATTTTATTTTCCATTAAAAAATTTTGAATATGCTCATCGGGGGGGGGGGGGGACTATCCCTTGGGACCTCCGAAGCTATTTGACATACGCCATGAAGAAAACGAAACAAAAAAGAATTCAATGTGAAAGTTATCTTCTTTTTATTACCTTCAACACAGAATTATGACAAAAATAGATATAGCCCTAAGAGTATAATAATCATTTTATAAACTATATATGGTTCATTTAAAATGAACCATATAAAAGTCTAGAAACGCGCCATTTATCTGCTAAAAATACCCATATACCACCCCTCCCATTTCCCCCTTCAATGAAAAATCTGTTTCTCATCGAAATAAAATGTTGCAATGCACCCAACACTGCCTATAAGGCATTGTCAAGAATTCAAAAGAGACCCATACAATATTATCCGAACAGAATAACATATGTAGTCATTTGCACTCCGCCACTCCCGGCCTATATAGCCTGTATAGATGAGTTGATGAATGTTCACCTATTTTTTAAAACTAAGCACAATTTTGACAAATGTGTGAATTTTAGATGTAAATACCTTCCTTCCATATACACCAGACAATCAATGTTAGCATTTTTGTCACCCCCCCCCCCCCCAAATGTCATCAATGCGCTTCTTATAATAGCTATCATAAACGCTCTCCCGCTTTTTCAATTTTCTTTTGGTTTGTCAAAGAGTTTGGAGTATAAGAGAAAAAAAATGAAGACTTTGTCCCCATTTTATGTGACGACAAATTTCAGAATCGAACTTTTACCTTTTAATGCAAAATTCTGAATTGCCCCCCCCCCCAAAAAAAAACAACAACAACCAGCCGAGTTGTCTGTATTTTACTGTAAATTCCAGAAGTGATACAGTAAAATACTGTATCATTTACGTTAAACACTCTGTTTTACTGCTAAAACAGTACCAATACTATAAACGAAATACATAAAAATTACTGGCAACTCTGATTTTGCCAGTAATTTACTGTAAATTCTACAGTTTTTTTTTTTTTTTTACAGTCGTAATAAACAAAGTGCTTTATTCATTCATCAAGATCAGCATGATAAATTTCCCCTTCACGTTGGTCTCGAACAATACATCAATATACATTAAATCATGCATCCATGCATTCATGTGATGTAATTCTTAAATTTCAGATTATGTCGGAATATTAATTTATATGTCACAATCTTAGGACTGCGCAACATTTACATGTATGCTTGAATCTTCTTGATATACGATTTATTCCTTACGAAATTTTTTATTCAATGAATGTCTGCTGGGAGCCTGACTGCTGACACCACAGCACTCTTCAGAACATGGGGGGGGGGGGGGGGGGGGGGGGGGAGGGGATTGGGTCACTGTAAAGATTATGTCGCAAAGTAAGGAATTGCTCATTTTACCATGTATATATTTTTTAAATTAGAGATTTCCTTGCAAAAAGTACCAGCAATACAAATCAATGTAAACAAATCAATGTATGTAGAAGTCCTCATTTGTTTCATAACATAATTTCATAAATTAGATATATATTTCATAATTAATGAGCAAAGAAAGAAAATAAAATCATGAACTTGATAATAATATATACACCCCCCACACAAAATGTTGTTTATTTGATATTGCCAACCCCCAAACATTGCACCCTACTGTTCAAGCTAATAATCAATTGTAACAAGAATCGTTGAATGTTGCAGGAAAACGATTGGCTTGCTGAGATAATCAAGGACTTCTTCACGATAGTTTTGACATGGTTGGCAGCTGGAGATATGGAATACATGTGTCTTATTCCCCGGTATCTTCATAGCCAGATCTACTTAATTCACTGGACTGAGCTCTTCTGAAATTAAATTGAAAAAACAAACAAACAAACAAACAACAACAATAAATATTAAAATGAATGGGGCAAACATATTACTTGATGTGTTTAACACTATACATGTATAGATCAGCGAAAGGTTGCGACCATAGCTTGCGACTAAGGGATAGCAACCACTGAAAATCAAAGTGCAAAAGCTTGCAGAGTGTTAATTGATTTTAGCATATTCTTTTTTATTAGTTGAGCAATTAACCTGGTAACAAGAGACTAGCAGCATAGACCTCCAGGGGGGGCGTTTCATCAACATTAATTTGTCGTCTGACAAGCTGTCAGATCTGACATCTTTTCCTTGATTTTGATTGGCTGAGAAGCATCGTTACTATGGCAACTGTCGGATATAAACAGACTTTGTCGGATAAACATCGACAAGTCCTTTCATGAAACGCTCCCCAGACAAAAGAAGGGGGGGGGGGGGGCTTTCACTCGTTGTGACTTAGAAAACCTTTGTTTAGGAAAAACAAAAGTTCGATATTAACGAAAATGATGAAGAAGTAATAGGCGAGCAGAGAGAAGCTACGAAGAAAAGAAAAGTTAATATAATGCGAAAATCACATAGAAGTTATGCTCTATAAAGAAAGAAAGAAAGAATGAAAGAAAAGGGAAAGAAAGACAAAAAGAAAGAACGAAGAAGGAAGGAAAAGCTGTTGTTACCTTTGAAACAGAGAAATGTTAGAGAACCGAATAGACCTGTGAGGGTTAAAGAAAAGAGAATTAATGCAGGCCATACCAGTTAGGAGGTCTCATAGATGCACACAAATAGAATTTTTTAAAAGCAAAGTTGGTATTGGGGAGAATTTCACGTGCATCTTCTTCATAATAATCATATACATTAACAATGAAGCAAAATGAAACTCAGTCTAAAGTCAAGTTAATTATTTTCCATACAATATGCCTGCAAATGTGTCGAATGAGAGAGGGGGCGTGCTGAATATTCGTCTATCTTCAAATACTCAGTGTCGGATTTGTAGGGGGTGGGGATCACTTCCGGTCCTTGTCCTGACCTTTTTGAAACAAAGGTGAACGTTGTGCTCGTCTTTTATACCTGAAAATATTTGTTTTAGCTTGTCAGAAATTTTGAAAGGACAAACAGACACCCCAGCATGTGCAAATGTGTGATGACCGTTCTTTCTTTTTGTGCCTTGTCTTCTGATATCTCCCCCCCCCCTCCTCTTTCACAAATCCATGGATTCCCCCTTCCCCTGTATAATCACATCTATGACGATTGCGTGAAACTAGTTCTTAACAATGAGGTTACTTCCCGTTTAAAATACAAGAATTCATCACTCAAAGAGAGAGAAATAGGGACGAAGGGAGAGAAAGAAAGAGAGAGAGAGAGAGAGAGAGAGAGAGAGAGAGAGAGAGGGAGAGAGAGAGAGAGAGAGAGAGAGAGAGAGAGAGAGAGAGAGAGAGAGGTAGAGGGAAGGAGAGTGGATGAAGAAAGAAAGGGAAAAGAGTGAGTATGCCATAAAAAATGATATAACCCCCCCCCACCCTCCCTCATAATTATTTGTGCCTCAATGGTCATTTGACTAGCGAGTTTCAGTATTTTTACAAGTTAATCTTCGCTAACCATTACTATTATTGGGGATTAGGGAACATGAAAAGATGACATGAGCCCAGTCTTCACTCCCACAAGTTCCCCTTATTTACCACGCAGTGGTCTTGATAATTTATAGTTCATCCATCATCTAGATAGTGCCCTTGAATTTCTCCACCCATACACACTATGTCACTGGTCATCCAATATCATAATACAACTCACAAACCTTCTCACGGTCATTGTTTTGTTTATTAATCAATCATTCTGGCAAAAAAATCCTTTGATTTTAAGACGATGTAATCATATTTCATATCAATATTTAAAAATATTGAAAAGTAAAGTAAACAGACCAGAATGATGCTGATAGACCTTTTCACAACTGAAACTCTCATGCCTCTTGTTTACAAATCCTTTCCTTCATACACTATACTTCACTAAATAAAACCTTGTTGTAATGTGTCTTTTGTCTTTGTCATCCTTTTCACTTACAAAATGTTGTCTGAACTTGCGTGCAGGAAATTAATGATAGGAAGTTCGATGTACTTTCATATTCTTTGAACTGATCAATCTTTTTGTGATAAACTGATTTACCCAAAAGTGAATACATTTTAATTCTATTCATGATATATTCATTATTCATTCATATTTAGAAATGAAATGTGTTGCAATGTTTTACTTACTCCAATGAACATTATTTAAATACTTGCACATTCCCATGCTTCAAAACGAAAAAAAAATATAACAAACAAACAAACATGTAACATGCACCATTTTAAAATAATAACAAATGAAAAGTATCTAACTTTGAAAGATTTATTTCCTATAAAATGTGATATACAAATTCCTCCATGTAAAAATATATATTTTTGAGTATCAAATGCACACACTCAACCAAAAACTGCATGAAAATATAAAACAATAAAAGTAGCACATACCATTATCCATACATGCTCTAGAATATTCAGTTCAAGATGATGTATTTCAATGATTATGACAATGTTACTACTTCTATATGACACATAACAGCACATCTTGAAAGACATAATGAATACATTTTGAATACAATATGTACCTCACAAATATTGTGCAATCAAACCAAGTAATAGCATAAGTGTTTAAAGCAAATTTCCATCCATTTTCATGCTTTTTTCATTCACTTTCATCTAGAAAGTTCCTGATCTTGCATATCTCATGAGGGGAACTTGTCTCCCAATCTTCTGATTAGGAGGGAAAAAAATCCTTTTTTTCTGGTGTCTATTTTTACCCTTCTGGTGTCTATTTTAAAAAAAAGAAAAGAAAAAGAAAAAAATATGTCTTATTATGGGACCCCCAAATCATGGGGGGAGCCTACCATATTATGCTTGCCACCTTCCAAATCATGGGGGTGGGGGGGGGGGGGACATATGTCCCTTCTGTCCCTCCTGGCATTTCTGCCCATGTCTCATGGTCAGTTTTGTTTTTGGTAATTCATTTTCAAAGTTAGTCTAATCAGTTTCATCACCTCAGACTGCCAACCCAAAACTGCATCAGTCAATTTTATCATTGAGCAATAAATTTCGTCAAAGTTTGTCGCTCTTTGCCGTAGGGACATTGGTTAAGCATTGGTATTGCCTTTTCATTGCTGTAGGATTTCTCAATTTATCAGCTGAAAATTAAAAAAGAAGATTCACCAAAGTCTATGCGTATGCATGCACTTGACCATGCTTTAATTTACTTTCACATATACTTACTTCAATGAATTACTGAATAAAATGGGAGAAGTATACATGAAATTATAAAAAGTGATTATCTTGTCATTTGTATGGTTGAATTGAATGTCTTGTTTTGCAATAAACTTTGCCAAATCCAAAAAGGAAAAGGCACTTGAATCGTTGTAATCTTGTTTAAATCTTATATTTAACCCATTGGGTTCTGGAACCAGGTGGTCCATGTATTAAACCTATGGGAATTGAGAATTCTGTAGTCAATGGGTAAACAAATGTGAAGGTATCAGGCATGCACAGATTATTGTATGAAGGCTATCGTATGAAATTTCTTTTGGCATGATGAATTTGAATGAAACTCTTTTGAAATTGATTGCACATGCAAAGACAAAATATTTAATCATCACATTATGTAGCGTATCGTTGAGCAAGAAGAATTTAATGAAAATTGATGAAAAGGACTGAAAATTGTAATAAATTAATCACTGACCAACTTGGATGACAAATAACACAATTGACTTTGACGTTTACAAATTTCAGTATCCTCTGGACGAAGTTGCATTATACACATTGATAAAATCAAAAGAAAAAAGTATAAAAATGGATGGAAAATTCTATATTTGCAAGAATACCACACCTTATATTTCATTAATTCTGGTGAAATAAATGCCTCCAAATATCTTTTCTTAGCATCATGCTTCAACCATACTAAAAGATACAACATTCAGTAAATCATCTTTTTTGTAACTGCAAATTGTAGGTTTAATGTACAATGCCAAGAAACTTAGGATGCAATCTTGCTCTTACACCCAGTTTACATATAACATCAGATGCATAGAAGCACACTCATTGTAGCATAATACATTAGTTATATCAATTCCATGTGTGTTCACTTTGAAATCAATACAAAGAACCTCTTTTTTTCAAGTTGTACATTTGCCTCACCAATGGCATTAATTAACTTTGGAAAATACTTGATGAACAAAACTGGGCTAAAAGGCAATCTGAGGTAATTGTGATGGCGACAAATTTGTTGCTTAAAGTAAGAAGACAATCTATAAAAAATGATAACAAAAACGAATTGATGGGGGGGGGGGGGGGTGTCCACAACCCTAGACACCCCCTAGCAATGCCCCTAGGTCTTGAACATTCATGACTGGTAGTGTGCCTTTAGACTAGAAGAACGAAGGTACAAGATTAAATTTCTTTGGTTTATGTTTTATCTCATGCAGCATCAGGAGAGGTATAATGTGTCGGGCTTTAAAATGCGGTGACAACCCACTTCAACGAAGGCCCGTGAGACCGAAGGCCCGGGAGGCCAAAAATAGCAAATTGTAATCTATCATTTACACCGCTCTGACCAATTTCTGTGCCAGAAGGAAGTTTAACAAGTATTATAGGGCAGCGGAAAGTTTTTCATTGAAGGTGTGTGACATCGAGGACTAAACATGCTAAAGGAGACAAGTATTCTATATACCGATAGCGATACGATATGAGAAAAGTCGGCCTCACGGGCCTTTAGTCAAGTGGGCAGACCCCTAAAATGCAACAAAACTAAATTTTTTTTTAGTGAAGAAAACTTAATATTTTTCTTTTTAACAATTTCCCTTCAAAATACAATTCATTCTTACTATGAGGAACAAACAACCATGTTATTCCTGGAGAGTTAACTTGAGTAGTGAATAACTTTACTTTGCTAAAAGCAATCATGAATATCATATAATTATGCACATTAGTGAAATGAAATGAAATCAAAAACCTTTCCCTCCACAAATTATTTTTAAAATATTACCATTTACCTGCACTATTGAGATTTCCATACTCAAATCTGATTTCCTACAAATAATCATAATTATGAATAATATGCTAGGACTCATACAACTCAAAAATATACATGTCTATACTTTAAACCTTTCAAACAGATGAATACCTTTCACAAAATTGATAAATGAATATTCCTTATACCTTAGAATAATTGAAAATAAAATGATCAGCAAATAATATTACAACTATTTCTATAACACAAATCATGAAATATTTCAACATAATTAGTTTTACACACATACTAGATGATGACCCGGATGATGATTACACAATAGATATACTATATAATACGCTTCTATCATGCATTTCTGTCATTCTTAAGTTACAGTTTTTATCAAATGTTACTAAAATAAGACTTCCCTGCGAAATGGCTAAATCAGGGAGCCTTGCAAACAGTTAGTTTAAAGTTATTATAATATGCAACAAAGTAGGCTTTTTATCACACAAGCACATGACATCCTACATTTAACAATATACTATTCATAATCAGGGTGATTCTGTGTCTAGACTATCGTTATATTTAATCATATTCATACAGTTTGATTCACATGAAACATCTTTCTTTATCTTATCTGAATATAATATTCATCCAGCAACTGCCTGTAACAGCAATCTCATTAAAAGTTGTTGATTCACTTTGGCTATTCATCTCTGATATTTGTACAATGTGATAAATTGACATTCATTCCTTTCAGATATTTACAATAAAATTCACCACAAATCATGAATGGAACATCACATGATCTCACACATAAATCTTTTTATGCAAGGTGGGCAATGTAATGAAATTCATGCCAATTTTCATTTTTTTTGCTACCCAAATGAGAATTTAATAGTCCAATAACAATTGTTAATTGATATCTGGAATAGTATAAGAAAATGGAAATTAGAAAATGTGAAAAAATTGACAGATTGAAGTGTTTTTGGAATGATTAAGACAGCTATGACAGGTTAAGGCTAATGGGCTATTTTTGCAATGCATTCAAATTCAATGCATTGCTCTTTGTCCCATGCCTTGTAAGAAATTATACACACATTCACCATTCCTGTTCTTTCCATAACTGCAGCTCAAGAAAATAAAATACTTTTAGGCTGAGCAGGTCAAAATGCTCACCCGGCCTAGCAATACATCATGCATGCAATATGCATTCCGGCTACTGAATTAAAAATGAAATATAAAAAATAAAATGAAAATAAATTTAAAAAAAATAATTAAAAAATAAAACAATTTCTGATATTTTATTGCAATGGTTCATCTCTAAGTTAACCCGTTGAGCCCTATGCCCGAGATAACTCGGGCTAGGGTCTATGGGAAATGTGTATTATACTGAAATCAAATCGCGTTCAACGGGTTAACATGCTTTCAAATAAATGTGTAAAAATGACCTATTGCAGTCTAATGATTACACTGTCCTCTACTCAGGGCCCCATTTCATAAAACTTATCAATAACAAGTTGCAATAACTGTTATAAGCTACTGAAATGCCTGCATCTGATTGGCTAAGGACAAATTTGTCATAGAAATGTGGCAGTTGCTACTGATAACGAGTTTTATGAAATGGGGCCCAGGTGGTAATAAGCATGGGGATGGGTGGCAGTATCATACTTGTCAAGAATATAAGAAGATGTTTCCTTGGCTTTTGGTCTATATCAGACAGAGTACTTCTTGTGAAGTTGAAGGATCAACCTAGTTTATGTGCCAACAATGGCTCATGTAGAAGAAAATGGATTGCGGAAATGGCCATGAAGCACTCTAAGGCATCTTAAGAAAACACCATGGTGTGAAAGAACGCATCCAGAACGCAAAATGCAAAAGTTAAAATGTCTTATTGTGACATATTGGAAAGAAATTTCAGCCAATATCATTCCACAGCAAGATTGTATATTCATTTTCAAGGTTGACATGCTATCCATGTAATTATCAATCTGTGTTTAAAAATTCAAACTTTCAACAATTTTCCATTTTGGGTTCTGAACGCGTCTTTTCACACCACTGTGTTTTCCTAAGACACCTAAGTCACAGGAGATAACTTGGTCATGAGTGATATCAGATTGGTGAAGCTAGAACTGATGGGAACTGATGACACAGTAGAACAATTAACTTGA
Source organism: Echinometra lucunter (assembly GCA_029962745.1). Classification (NCBI taxonomy): domain Eukaryota; kingdom Metazoa; phylum Echinodermata; class Echinoidea; order Camarodonta; family Echinometridae; genus Echinometra; species Echinometra lucunter. The sequence goes on from CM057168.1 coordinate 10,331,142, forward strand.
CACACTCAGAACTAGAAATGGAAGAGGAAAGAGATGATGGGTAGGATGGTGTACAAGTCACAAGCAAATTACTAAAAATGTCTGGTAATGTCGTCATCCAAGACTACACATGAACTTGACTGAACCAGACACCAGATGGACCGATCAAATCAGTGGAAACAAGAAGTTATGAGATTCCATACATAAGGCTTAAGAATATCTGGTAGATGACAGTTAACAATGACAATTCATGTCTCATATGTCACAAGCAGGCCATACTTCAAGAAGATTGAGGCATGTCAGTCATGGAGTAGAGTTAAACCTTTTGAGAGAAGACAAACAAATGATAGAAAAGTAAAGAATATCAGTACAACTATGTACAGTGTTGTCCAATGTTTGACAGGAGGAGGTAGAATATGAAATTACATAGACAACCTATTAAACTGAAAATGTCAGTCTAATAAACCCTTAGCAAAGGAAAGAGAAAGCCTAAAAGACCAACATGTCAATCTCATAGGTAACCTCAACTTTCTGATGGGATTGTAAGAGCAACACTGCCAGTCTTGCTGGCCATTTGTCTAATGGGTTTTTGAATTTTTTTTAATATACATATTTTTTTCTTTTTTTAAAAGTTAGAATTGTTTTTTTTTATTTAGGAAATGATAGTAACTTTATTATCTGAGCTGCAGCGAACCACTTTGATTGGACTTTTGGGGATTCTCCTTGCATCGACTGCTGGTATGGCCAGCTGTCAACAGTTTTCTGTTGATACCCAGAGTGGCTATTATTCGCAATTGCACTGTACATACCAAAAAAAAAAAAGAAGAAAAATCAAGAGCTGTCAGTCTACTAGGATGTCCCAAGCATATGAGGAAAAGAAAGATATGTATAACTTCCGTAGTACTTGGATTAATGGAGAAGAGGTGATAACAAATGGAGATGCATATGATAGTCTACACAAAGATATTCTATAGAATGAAGCAAAATGAGGGGAAAAAAGGAAAACTAAAGTCCCCAGTTTACCATGATATGGAAAACTGAAATATTTCATGGAATTCGGGAAGAACTTGGAATTCACAGAATTTCATGGAAAACGCGACTTTTCAGGCAAAAAAATTTGAAATATGAACATACAGCAAAAAACAAAATCAAATTAAAAAAAACAGTGCATCAGAGGAAAATCTGGATCAAACCTGTTCGCAGTGTTTGGCATGTGTTCACGACGCTTCATTTACGTCTGCATGTATACTGCAGTGCATATATTAAGGAACTTTTGTTTTTTTTAGATTTTTACTCTTTACAATTGCTTTGTCATATGTTTTTTACATGTCACTGAAGAACACGAATTTGAAGTTAAGAACACTGAAGAACACAGAATTGTTTACAAAACAGAGAACTGGGACTTTATCTAAGATGGGACTTTATCTAAGATTATCACACTCAGATGAGAGAAATGTTGAGGAAGAAAATGTGCAGCTCTACTGGATGATAGAAAGGAAAAAATGAATCTATCTATCATCATGGATAAGGAAAATACCATACATTGCTGGCATGAATTGAACTTTATCATAATATCAAACATGAAGGGTTGGTGGTCAGAATATAAACAGCTTATGATATGCAGATGATACTGTTGCAATAATACAAATCAGGGATAATGTGCAAGCAAGCTTTATAAGATAAAGTAATCACAGGAAGTGAGAGCAAGACCATTCTATCAGTTGCACAAAGATAGAATTCATGGTAGTCTCTAAGATTGCTGTGAAATATAATTTTCAGATACAATGAAAAAAGAGATAGCAAACAGTCATGTATGTTAACAACAGAAACCTAAAAATGACCATTACAGCACAAATATGCTTTTCTCACGTATGGCTAGCTGTGAAAGATGTACATTTACTATTAAAATCTATGGACAGCAGAACTAAAGCAGCAGGTATGTGGTTTTTGAAAAGCATCCTTACAATGTCTGATAGATCATCAAATGTTGCTAGTTGCCAGGCTAAGTTCACCCAATGCTGGATGTAGCCCCCTTCTCCAAATCTTCCTGTCCAGGGCCAGTCTTGTCCAGGTCTGCCCATGCATGATGTAATATCATATTGCCATTAACATATCTGTCTGCCTCTGGGCCCTTCTCATCTCTTGGTAGCCATTCTGTGGCCCTTTTTGACCATCTATCATCTTTTTTTTCCCCCAATACTTGCCCTTCCCATCTCCATTAAGCTTCTTTCACACTTTTCTATGATATTTCTGGCTTGTGTTTGTCTTCTTCTTTCTTGTTTAGCACTTTTACTCATTTGATATTTTGTCCATAATCATGAAGGTTTGCAGCCATAAAACCTTCATGATTATGGAAAGAGAATCAAATGAGAAGTTCAAAACAAGATGTGTGTTAATTGATAATGTCTTCTGAACTTCATAGGGAAAGGACTAATTCAGTTCATAAGTCATAAAACGAGAAGAGAAAACACAGAAACTGCAACATTGACAGGGAAAACCAAGGGTAGGAGAATATAGAAGAAAAGAGAGAATACATGTATCCACTCCACTAGCATTTTCCAGGGGAACAATAGTAGAAGAGTAGATAGAAAGCCATAATCACCACAACGTGAAACAGACAAAGCACTTAGCAAGCAAAGTTTTACATTGCCTACAGAGTAATTCCTGTATAAAACCTATGGTAATATGAAGACTTAGTAGTAGGCAAGTTAACCCGTTGACTACACGTACTAAGGGATCCATGTAAAAAGCCTGTGGTAATATGAAAACTTAGCAGGTTAATAGGACTCATCTCCATTTGGTGTTATGCTAATGTTAGTTCCCCTTTTTTGCTGAGTTATTGCAAATCGTCACTCTATGAATTTTTTTCAATCAATGATGAAATCAAATATTGCAATCTATTCTAGCCTGATCGTACAATGTGCAGCTGGCTTGACATGCTTTGCTATGTTACATCATGCTTTAGCTGTGACATCACCATAGACTTTGCCTCTATTCTGTACAGCAGCATAACGTACCCCAGCAGTAGTCCCTTTGTTGATGGTTCTGGATTGACGATACCAAATAAATCCAATTATCACTGCTATTATCACTACGATCAGGACAATGGGCACAACTATGGCTGCTACATCTGGGCAAAAAACAAAGACAAAAAAGACAGAGAGAGAGAGAGAGGAGAGAGAGTACCAACAGAAAGAGGGATGCAGACAAAACCAGAGGAAGAAATAGAGAGGAAAGAGTCAAAAGCCAGGGGCAGAGGGAAACAGAGCAAGAGAAAGAAAGAAGAGAACGAGAGGACGAGAGAGGAAGAGAGAGAGGAGAAAGACAGAGCAGAGAAAGAGAGAGAAAAGTCAGAGGGGACAAAGAAGAGAGACAGACAGACAGAAGAAAAGAGATAGAGAATGGGAGAGACAGCATGAGAACATGTTAAAAAACCTTTTCACTTAGGCAGTCTTATATTAATGTTGTGGTGCAAAAGCACGCATCTGGAATGCAAAATGCAAATAAATGCAAAAATCCAAATGTCTAATGTGATGTATTGGAACAAAATTTCAGCAAAGATCATGCCACAAGGAGTTTGTATATCAGTTTACAAGGTCTACATGCGACCCATATAATTATCAATCATTGTTTAAAAAATATGATTTTCAACAATTTTTCCTTTTTCACATTCTGGACGTGTTCTTTCACACCACAACATTTATATGAGAAGGCCTTATTAATCCACCACAATAATAATATTCTCTTGTCACAAACTACCTCTCAACAATAAAACTGTTTTCCTTTCCTGTGCTTTCTATGTTCAGGATTTAGGGTATAGAATGGGCCATAATCGGGATAAGAGATTGTTCGAGTTTGTTAAATTTCAATTTTTAATTTCAGGTCACTTTTTAAAATCCTTAATCTTGGACTTACAATTTATTACAGAGTATTTTTGAGAGAGTTAAACTTATTAAGGATGTAATTTTTTTTTATAGAAAAGGAGTGTGAAAACTAAAAAAAGGGTATTATTTTTTACCACTGGATGAAACTTTTTCTGAGGGGAAGGGGATGGGTGGAAAACCTGCGGTCATGCATACATTATACAGTAATATTCTAAATGGTCCCCAGGCAAATGTCAGCAGACTATTTAATGATTACTTACTGACAGAGTTTATATTAGGTTCAGGTGTTTGATTGGTATCATCTGTTGTCATATTCCTATCAGTAGGTTCAGCAGTCTCTGTTGATGGTTCTGAAGAAGGCTCAGGGTTACGGGTCGTTGCTATCGGTGACATTGTGGTTGGTCCGTCATCTGGATTAAATGTAATAAGAGTTACAAGCAATTTGCTAAAGTAATATTGGACACTAAGAAACCACATGGAAAGTTCTAATATAATGTGCACTTGCAGGTACAACAGAAACACAATATTGTTTCATAATGGGTGCCACTGGTTCCACTCTATACCTGTGCATACAATTACAATAAATTAAATTCAATTTCTTTTTCATAACATATACATATGTTTGTCAATAACAATTTACAGCAAGAGGAGGGACAGAGAGTAAAATGAACACATTCATGAAAACTTGAGATTCTTTAAAACAGAATCAACAGGGAGTTGCTATAGTTATCAATGCATGATCTACCGATATTGCTTGAGAGGGTTAAAGAATACCTTTCTTGCAGTAATACAATCCTTGGTGATCTGAATGTATATGCAATCTTTCCTCTGCTTGGCTTTGCAAAGAAAGCTACGGTACATCCAGATTGCCTCAGAAGTGATAGTTTGTCCATCACCTTCACCAATAGTAATTATTTGCTTTCTTTCTCGTATGGTGACAGTAGTGGTACCATAAGTTCATGTGGTTTACATGCAGTGGTTACCACAGACATATAATAAATTTACTAGACGAAAAGCAGCATGCGCGGATATCATTCACGAATGGCATTAGGCCCTGCCTCTTTCGGATCATTTGAAGGGGCCAATAAGCACCCACTATTGCCATGATATCAATAACATGGTTGCATTATTCATAACTTTTGCACGTATCAGTTTTATTGTGAAACCTTGTTTTAATGCACATTTGTAGCGCATTTGTAGCATATTTATTGTGCATTAACTGCGCTTGCAGTAAGCTGATGCGTTTAATGTTTCATAACGCGCACAAACAAGTGCTACTAGTTGGAAGCATCTTACAAAATGAATTTTTCATTTTTGATCATGAATACTGATGGATGCTTAGCTTGGCCTTCTAATGGATGTGGACAAAATGGCACAACTTTAGGGGCCTGGTGGTGACATATTTACCTTCAGGACCCATACTCACCATATTGTAGAGTGAGAGCATCAGTAACACATATGCTATAAACCATTAATACTCACTATCTTGTATGGTGACAGTAGCGGTACTATAAGTTCCTAGGGTATAAACCATTAATACTCACTATCTTGTATGGTGACAGTAGCGGTACTATAAGTTCCTAGGGTATAAACCATTAATACTCACTATCAAGTATGGCGACAGTAGCGGTACTATAAGTTCCTAGGGTATAAACCATTAATACTCACTTTCTCGAATGGTGACAGTAGCGGTACTATAAGTTCCTAGGGTATAAACCATAATACTTACTATCAAGTATGGTGACAGTAGCGGTACTATAAGTTCCTAGGGTACCCATGTTAGCTTCTCCTCTTGACTGGATACTGATGGAGACTGTGAAGTTTTCATCAGCCTCCCTGACCTCGTCATCAACGAGTAAGATGTCGATGTTCATCCTAGTTTGCCTCTCGAGCATGGTGTGTTTAGAATTCACAGGAGGCATGAAATCATCGTTGGGTAAGGCGGTTCCACCAGAGGTTGTTAGGTCTGTAACAGAGCAGTGATTGATATTAGCCTTCAAAGCAGATATTCAGTGCTTTTAAGGCACCTTATCAAAAGTCAGGACCAATTTAGAACGCAGCCTTTATATAGATGGCACCTTTCCTGCTCAGCGTCTTTTTCTCTCTGATTCTTCCATTTCTTCATAAACAAAATAAAGGGGATCGGGAAAGCCGATCTAAAAGAGCAGTCGTGGAGAAGACAATCAAAGACACAGGATGAGACTTTTGATTTATTTTCATTATTGCATAGACGAAGCTTAGATTTGACAAGTTATCGAAATTCAATTCTTGATTTTGAGTAATGATCATCATCAATTACAAAATGCTAAAATACAGCCCCGACACAGCACCTGAAGCTCTGTGAATACTGAGATGTGTGACATCACAGGTTGAACATAATTTATACATGCAGACGATGTCCCATAACATCTCACACATTTTTCAGTGCCCATAGAGGTACAGTGTCTCGTTTAGGTGACACTTTTACAGTATCTATTGGTCCAGAATGCTGGGCATTACATTGTACATGAGCAGAAAGAGAAAAATTCACTGTAAACTTTGAGTCCATTCCCAACACAGTACGGTGTGGCGTTCTCGAATTAGAGCAATTTAATGGTAATTAATCATTAAAATCTTTAAATTGGCAACGCCGGGAATAATATATAATCACTATTTCCACGTTCAAATTGGCAACTTTTGATTGAATTGAATTACAAGTGATAATCAATTTTGGTTCATGTATATCCATATTTATTTTTCAAGCTATGGAAGAGCAGATAAAATATAATAGTTAGTGTAAACTTGAGGATTGAAGATAAATTCACACCTCAAGAAGGCTCTGTAAAGCTATGGGTTAACACTACAATTTATGCAAACTACATGTGTAAAGTCTTTGTGTCATTCATTAAAATTATGACTTCTATCACCATCGTAAACAATGCACAATTAATCAATAAACATAAACATATCAGTAAAATGAAACCTAAAACTGAACTCACTTGAATTGAGTATAAAAAAACCCAAATCAGTCACACTTGACTAAAATTACTGAGTCATGCCATGAACAAGGAAAATCAAATCACTCAGCCATGTCTGACTATTACATTTATTAGCACTATCATTCAAAGAGACAGATCACTGGGGAAATTATGAAGTAATACATGCTTTATTCAAATGAAACACACTTCATTCATTAATTTTCAAAATAAATAAATGCTGTTTTAAGTTGTAAAATACCACACTAAATGTTTTTTAAAAGTAATTTTATTTTGTATTTTTGATGCTTCGATCACATAAGCATTTGAATGTGAGTTGCGGTATACATCTCTAAATGACAGATTAGAGGTCATTTTTTATCATACTAAAAATTAAACAAGAGAGGAAGAAGCGACCAACTACCTTACAACAACTTTTGATTACCATACCAATAACATATCAATATTTTGACAAATATCTTCACATATCAAATGAGTTCATGAATCATAGGTTCAATGAAGATGAAAAATTCTTTTTTTAAATGAAACATACGTTGAAAACTCACATTTTTTCTTATCAAATAACCACAAAACTGATTTAGTGGAGTTGGGCTTTCTTGCTCCCATGTACTGTATTCTATTGCATTACTTACCAAACTCTACTCTTGTATTATATACCCCTGTCCTGGTGACCGTGACAACGGCAGCATTGCCTTCTAATGCATTAAACTGAGCTCCTTCAAATGAAAACACAGCACTGCTTGGCTCGGATATACTTCCTGCATGAAAAAATACAACAAAACAAAACAAAAACAATGCTCAAAATTTGAATTTTGGTTAGATCATAGGCAGATTTAGGGGGCCATTTCTGGCCCCTGCCCCTACTTTGAAACAAGATATTTTATGCCCCTTCAAACTTAAAAACCATCATTTCTTTTGCTTGTCAGTGAATTTGGAAGGGCAAAGAGACCCCAAAATCTGTGATGACCTTTCCTTTTCCATTGCTTGTCAGAAGTTTTGCTGATATTTATGCCCCTCTTTTAGCAATGTCCATATTTTCCCCTAGTTTGAATGTACTCATCACCTACAAACTTATGTCTAATTTTTGTAACGTCAAATGTTTGCTTGCTTGAAATGTTTGCAATTTTGTGGTTCAGATTTGTAAAAGTTTCATGCCAGAAAATCAATTTGCATTGAATTGTAAAATCCTCTTCACAGCACTGACTTAATCCAACGATTCATTATTATTACGATAATAAGTTTTGCACTCACTGCACTGGCTCCCTCTTAAAGATTGCATTATTTTCAAAATTTTGTTGCTCACTTTTCACAGCGTTCAAGGTTCTTCTCCCTAATACCTTATCTACCATCCCTGCCAGATCTTTACGCTCATCCACTTCCAGTTCTCTTGCGATCCCCAAAGTTGCAAAAACTTAGGGGAAAGGCCATTTGCCCACTTGCGTCCTTAGTTATTGAAAAACCTTCCTTAAGACATCAATAAGTGTTTAACCTCTGACTCTTTATATATAGAATATTAACCAAGTCTAGGCAGCTATATGTATTTGCGAGAGGTACAGCATACTAACCCAATGCATCCATGATGGTACCAGAAGATGCACAGTCTCCTGTGAGTTCAGGGCTACTAGTTGATGTCAACCAACCTTTCAACCAAGCATTGTCTGCATGGCTGCAAGCTACTGGATTACCATCCAAATACCTGGATTCAATGAATTGATTACATTCTACTTGATTACCATTAAAAATACTTTTACTCAATTCAATGATTATATTCTACTGGATTACCATCCTAACGAGAAATATCGCTGAAAGTGATAAATACCCCCGCCTCAGTGTATGTGCCAAATTTCCCAAGCATTCCTTGAAAAATGAGGATGTACATGTAGTTTGATCCACAATATTTCTCTGATTTATTGCGATAACATGCCATATTACCAATACTAATAATAAGCTTATAAAGGGCATAATAAGCATACACTTCTCTATGCGCTGTACATACAGAATAAAAACAAAATACATCAGTACCATGGCAACACAGTTTCCGACACAAGAAAATAATGTCTTCTACATGTTCACCACAATACCAATGTGTGTAGCAAATTTCATGAACATCGTTGAAAAATGAGAAAGTAGTTTGATCCACAAGATTCCCCATTGATTTATAGTCATAATATGCCGTTACCATGGCAACGAAGCTTCCGACACATCCAAAATATATGTCTTGCACATCTTCATCCAAAGACCTATGAGTGTGCCAAATTTCATAAGCACTGCTTAGAAAATGAAAAAGTAGTTCAATCTGCAAAATTCCCCATTGATTTATTGCCAAAGACATATGCAGTTTGTAGTTTAAAGATTATTTATTCATTAAATTCTGCAATTACATGTACTTACACAATCCAGTTTATTTTAAGTGCTTTGGACCTTATGGGAAAAGTGCAGTATAAGTAATTAGTAAGTAATAATTTTAAAAATGCCATTGCCATGCTGTTACCATGGCAACGCAGTTTCCGACACATTCAAAGCATATGTTTTGCACATCTTCATCCCAAGACCAATATGTGTGCCAAATTCCATAAGCATTGCTTGAAATATGAGCAGTTTGATCCACAAGGTTCTTTATTGATTTACTGGCACAATATGCAGTTACTATGGCAGTGAAATTACCGACACATTAAAAATATATGTCTTGTACATCTTCATCCAAAGACCAATGTGTGTGCCAAATATCATGAGCATTGCTTGTTTTCAGCAATGCTCATGATATTTGGCACACACATTGGTCTTTGGATGAAGATGTACAAGACATAATGTAGATCAAGGAACATTTCTACATAATGCATGACACATTTTTTCATGTTGTGTAATCAAAATGTTTTTATTCTCTGCTGCTATCCTCATGAATATTCATGAGGGGGTAGGGGGGGTACTTACAGTTTACTGAGACTATTTACCAGGTTGAAACCAGTCTGTTCTAGAATGGATAAACTGTTCTGCTGTAGGTTTCTGGAAATCGAGAGCAAAGAGAGAGAGAGAGAGTGAGAGAGACAGACAGAGAAAGAGAGAGAGAGAGAAAATATAACAAGGCATAAGCGATATCACCTATCTATCACCCAAGTTTGGTTGCCATTGCAGCAACAGTTGCCAAGTTATGCATCATAAGAGAGTCTTGCAGGTAAACTTTAACTTATGACCTTACTCCGACAGCAGACTGAGTCGATGGTGTTCTGAGTAGCAGACGGATGTCGTGCTAGATAGTCTGCTGGATTGAGAGGACCTGGCTGATAGGTAAGCTCAAACTCGTACTACTGAAGTTTCAACAACCATCTCTCAATGCGTGCTGGGGGATTGGAGAATGTGTGATTGAAGATCGGGACCAATGGCTTATGGTCTGTCACTACTCTGAATTGACTGCCATACAAATAAAGGTGAAAGTGCATGATGCCCCATGTAACAGCTAGTGCTTCTCTTTCCGTCTGAGAGTATCGCTGTTCGACTGAAGTAAGCGATGGACTCGCGAGGGCAACGACAGCAGACTTGTCTGAAATCGCGGATTGAAGTGTGCCATATTGCAGTGCTCGGCAATGGCACTCCTGATGTTCTCAAAGGCAGATTGTAGGTGTGGACCCCATTCCCATGCTGTATCTTGCCTGGTTAGCTTACGGAGAGGTTCAGATAGGGTCGCTAATCATGGAATAAAGCGTGCACAGTATGTGGCCAGACCGAGGAAGCTGCGCACTTCATCACCAGAACTTGGAGGCGTTGCGTCAATCAGTGACTGTACCTTCGCTGGGCTTGGTGAAACACCAGAAGCGGAGAAGATGTGTCCAAAGAATTCAATGGACGTCTTGTTGACCTCACATTTCGCTTTGTTGAGAGTAAGGTTCTTCTCTCGCAATCGCTGTAGGCAATCTTGCAGGCATTGATCATGGGTAGCTTGATCTTTGCCAAATACAGAATATCATCACTGATATTGATGACACCAGATAGACCTGGGAGTGCTGATTGGATGATGTTCTGAAACTGTTCGGCACTGCTGTTCACACCAAAGTTCAAGTGCTTATACTGGAACAGTCCAGAATGTGTAGAGAACACTGTCAGATAATGTGAAGCTTCATCGAGTTCGATTTGGTGATACCCACTGTTGAGATCGACCTTAGAAAAGACTTGAGCATCATTCAGCTTCGCTATGCTGTCATCAATGGTTGGGGTAACATGTCGTTCGCGTTTGATTGCCCGGTTCACTGCTCTCATATCGACACATATGCGAATCTGGTCTGGTTGCTTCGGCTTTTGGAAGACAGGATTGGCGAAACCCATGGAGTTGGCTGATTGCGTACCGGCTCTATGATATCTAGCTGCTGGAGACGTTCAAGCTAATCTTCAACACGCTTCCTAACGTGGAATGGTATGTGCCTGTGGGGTTGCGTGATGGGCGTGATATGTATCAACGTGTAGCTGGCAGGTCACATCCTTCCGTTTACCCAATCCGACGAACTGATCAGCTAAGTCATCCAGGATCGATGAGTTGACCTGCTTACTGATATTGTATGCAATGTTAATGAGCTGTAGGTTAAGCAAGGTAGATCCAGAATGCTCTGTAACAAAAAATGTCCCCGAGAACATTTTTCCTTGTGGCGTATAGGAAGGTTGATTTTTCCAGTTAGTGACAATGGACGATCAGAACCAAATGCATATAAATATGTTTTTGGGCAGGCTCCAAGGCTACCTGAGATGAACATACACAACGGAGAGTTGCTTTGCTAATGATGTTGACCGAAGTTCCAGTATTGAGGATAGTATCGACAGTTGAACCGTGGGAAGTTCATTGACCTGTGACTGTGTGTTCATGGTGAACAGGTAGCTGTTGCTGTTACTAGCATCATCTACCTTTGCAGAGTCTGATGTACATGTAGGCTTACTGCTACTGGTGGAGTTGTCATCATGCCGACTTTCTGTCAGTGAGTCGACGCGTTTGTCACATTGTCTTTGATGCTTTTGACAGTACTTCGCAAAGTGATGGAGTTTCTGGCAATATGCGCATGTTTGACCATGAGCTGGACATGGTTTGTTTGCGTCATGTGGATAGCATCCTCCACAGTTGCGATTGTGAGTATTGAATACATACCGTTTGTATGTGGTGTTGATATGCCCCTTGAAGTCATCTTCTGGATTACTTTGTTGAACTTTTTAGAGTACGCCTCATTAGTCCACTGGAATATATTGTAGAGTTCCACGGACGATGCCCCGATTACAGTAAGAAGAGTGGCGACACGCACAGCCTCGCTTTGTGTTGCAACACTGGTTGCAAGCTGGAAATTTTCAAACGCCTTGACGCGTTTAAAGGATGATGCTAGATTTGATACATCCAGATCAAGTGATGCAGGTGCAGGAATGCTAAAAGATGCCATAATGTTGTGATCTCACACCTCGATCCTCGTTGCCAGTGTAGTATGCACAGAATTATGAAATAATAGATAAAGTTGTTGGGTTCATTGGCATCGTTTATTCCGTAACTCACACGATATCTGGTATGGTATCTTCAGTGCACAAATGTGATATGAAATATAGTGTAGCTTAAATCTGACAACACTACAACACCCAACTTTGTTTGAAAAGTGGGGGACAGTTGCAAAGTTATCTGTCATAAGAGAGTCTTGCAGGTGCACTTTAACGTTTGACCTGATATGACCTCTGACCTTATCATATGACCTCCAAAGGAGTCATAACATGAATGTACCCCAAGTGCATCTATCACCCAAGTTTGGTTGCCAAGTTAAGCGTCATAAGAGAGTCTTGCAGGTAAACTTTAACATATGACCTCAAATGACCTTTGACCTTATCACATGACCTCCGACAGCACCATTACATGCAGGTCCACTTACTGCATCTATAACCCAACTTTATATGAAAAGTGAGAGACAGTTGCAAAGTTATCTGTCATAAGAGAGTCTTGCAGGTAAATTTAACATTTGACCTGATATGACCTTTGACCTTATCATATGACCTCCAAATCATCATAACATGAATGTACCCCAAGTGCATCTATTACCCAAGTTTGGTTGCCATTGCAGCAACAGTTGAGAAGTTATGCATCATAAGAGAGTCTTGCAGGTAACCTTTAACATATGACCTCAAATGACCTCTGACCTTATCACATGACCTCCGACAGCATCATTACATGCAGGTCCCCTTACTGCATCTAGAACCAAAGTTTGGTTGAAAAGTGAAGGACGGTTGCAAAGTTATCTGTCATAAGAGGGTTTGCAGGTAAACCTTAAAGTTTGACCTGAAATGCCATTTGGCGGACGGATGGATGCCATTTGGATCCCTAAAGGTGCTTTCACACATGATGCGACAGTGTGGTACCACACTGTGGCGCCACACTGTTTCGTCTTCACACATGGTGGGACTTTGTGTCACCACATATGCTAATGAATGCGCATTACTGCATCAACTCTCAATAAGAGAGCATATTGTCAAAACTTGCGCAAGCAATCTCATATGGCAACAATTTTTGCCCTAACTTTTTAGAAATTTGATTGGTAAGCATTTTTTATGTATCTAGGCAGCAAAAAAAAGTGTGTCCTGCCTTGGCAAAATTTTTTTGTTGCCCTATACCCCATAGGCTTGTACAAAAAAAAGTGTGGTGACACTGCGTGTTACCACATTGTCGCATCATGTATGAAAGCACATTAAGTCTCGTCTTCACCTCTGGTGGGCGAGACAATAATACCCCTTTCGCAGTGGGCTCTTCCCCGTTGAAGTTAAGCGGGGAACTTCAACGGGTAAAGGGGAAAAGCCCACTGCGAAAGGTGCAGGCAGAGAACTTCCCTGTTGAACTTAAGCGGGTAACTGATGGCTGATCCGTTGTCCGACCCCTGTATGATAGAGTTTCTTTTTACTAACGATATTTATTATTAATAGCGTCTTTCGCATGATGAAAATGCACTGAAAATATTAGAAATATTTTAGAATTAAAGAATTAAAGGCATTGGCTAACTTTGTGAGCAGCTGATTTAAAAAATTCTCAAACTAAGATGAAACATGTGTATGAGTACTTGTATTTATACTCAAAAACCCTGAAACCAACCATAATTTGGAAGGAAAAGCTGTAAATTAGACGCAAACCGCGATTTTATTAGCTTTCGTCTCGAGAAACACTGAACTAAGAGGACCATTTGGACGAATTAAAAAATACCGTTACTTGCCTTCCGCCGCGTGATACGTCAATACACACAGTGCGGTCCGTTGAGTCATGTGCGCATGCGCACTCCTTTTACGTTGGGTCTATGCAACCGACCCTCGTATATTTTTCAAATATTGGTTCACATTTCTAATATTTAAAAATACTTCCCGTGGATATTACGCTCTGAAACTTTCACACTGGTATTTTTACACTATAACCCTAATGTTTATCCCATTTTTAAGTAACAAAATGAGATTTTTTAAAAATCATAACAATGTTAGCCAATGCCTTTAAAGAGAACAACCTCCTCCTCCTCCTTCTTAATTTCAATTGATCGCTCTAATGTCAGTAGCTTGATGAATAACACTGCGTTTGTGGACTGCAAACTCAAAATCAATGGCAAGAATAAACACACAATTTTGATATCCATGTCCAAAACATATTGTTGCCCGACATCGTCAAAATTTCTGAAGTAGGCCCATGATTGACACTCCGTGTGCTTTATACTCTTTGCTATTATACAGCGAGCTAGCTTTCCTTTGCTTCCGGGTATGGGTTTGCTTGCAAAACTCCGCCTGGCCTACAATCAGAAAATTAAAAAATGCGCGCCTTAATGGCCCCCGGCCTGCAGTACTTCCGGTCAAGCTCAATTGCCCATCTTGCTTTCACCAGGGAAGAGAAACCAGTGCGAAAGGAGACATTTCTCTCTTCCCAAGTGAAGTGAGGAATGCGTGCTCGTAAAGTTAAGCGGGGAACTTCAGCGGGTAAAGGGGAAGAGCTCAGTGCGAAAGGGGTAACCGGGAGGTGATTTCCCCGGGGGGGGGGGGGGGGGGGGGGCACTCAGTATATAATGCGTGGTGGGTATGTGCTGCGGAGAAGACCCCCATTTTTACACTCAAAATTCCATTCCAAAGCATAGCATTTTTATCTTACTGAGAAATAGAACAAAGAAAACTGTTCCAAAGCATAGCATTTTCAACTTATCGAGATAAAAGAAGAAAGAAATCCATTCCAAAGCTCCGCATGTTTTTCAATTCACCGCTCCGGCCGCATTGATCCGCTACAATGAGCTGCATTTTTGGTGAAAAGCGGCCCGCAGAGCAGTGTCCGACCATTGTCTCTGCGAGCGCACCCGGCGCCCGTCCGCCGGGCTAGCTGCATGCACGTATGCCCGTTCCATAGGGATACATACGCACTCACATGCAGGCGAACCGTTTCAAAGATCCCCGTTTTCACAAACATTTGTAGTTCCGAAGCCCGTTCTGAAGACCCCCCTATTTACAATAAGCCTTTTCCAAAGCCCCCGTTTTTTTGTCTCGCCCGCGGCACACACCTACCACTTTTGGGGTCGAGTGCCCCCCCCCATCTGCAAGCTGGCCGTTTCAAACTTTGAACATGTCCAAAGTTTTAAACGGCTAGTGCCGTCTGTCAACGTCTAACCAGCTAAGAACAAATTAGAAAAATAAGTCCAATAAATGTGTACACACTACAGGCACTTGTTACTCAGATGGAATCATTTAATGGCAATGTGGGACAGGGAGTTAATATTTCCAATGACTGTAATAAGAAACGAACCCTCCTACAAATATGCAATAAAATGATAAACTTTAGGTCCATTTATTTTCATATGATCATAACACTTTGTTTGGAACATCAAAATAACCTAATGGTCTTGACCTATGCAGGAT
This sequence comes from Echinometra lucunter, assembly GCA_029962745.1. Lineage (NCBI taxonomy): Eukaryota > Metazoa > Echinodermata > Echinoidea > Camarodonta > Echinometridae > Echinometra > Echinometra lucunter. Next base: position 10,346,854 of record CM057168.1, read on the forward strand.
TCTTTCTAGATTTATATGAAACCAAGAAAATATATCAATATAAGGCATCACCACTTTACATTTCTACGAATTGGCAATTTTATCTAAACATTTAAGAAGAGATATAAACAAAAAAAAGAAATCTCCCACTTTACAATTTTTGCAGTCATCCTGTTGAAACCACCCCATTCATGTACATACAAGCAGATTGTGATAGAAAAACATGTTCATAACAATTGTTACAGCATGGATGAGTGGGTATGCTTGATTTGTGAACAGAGACACGGAATTCCAAATATTTCTACCTTATACTGCATTGAAATTGCCTTTAAATCACTGGTGATCCATGGTCATGGTTGTTGTACAACAAATATTTTATGTTTTTCAGCTAGCTCCATTGTTTACTTTATGAAACAGATTTACAGAACTATATCCTACTCATAACCCTTAAATAGTGTACACTATCATACTCACATAGTTGTACACTATCATACTCACATAGTTGTCAGTTGATTAAGATTGTCAAACCCACCAGGACGAATCTCTGTAATACCATTGTTCATCAGAATTCTAGGAAAAAAATATTAATAGGGTTTTAAAAGATCAAATACATCTTATACATAATAAGATTTTCCTCTAATAGATTGGCACCCCTGATATCTTTCTTTTTTTTTCTGTTTTTTTTCCACACTACACTAAGAATATTATGAAACTGTACAGGGCAGGTGGCAGGTGGCAAAATGGATTTTTAGGCACCTTATCAAGTCAGTGCCAATTTGGAATGCAACTTTTTTTCCTGCTCAGTGTCTTTTCACCTCGATCCTCATATTTCTCCATAGACAAAACAATGGGGGATCAGGAAAGCCAATGTACAAGAACAGTAGGGGGGGGGGTGGGGGGTGGGGGGGGGGGGGAGAAGAGGATCAAAGACGCGAGACAAGACTTTTGATAAGCGGCCTTAAAATCTGTACATTGAAGCCCCTGCTCCTCTTTTGCAAACACATGCACATACATGTAAACCAAGTGCATATTTTCCAAAATTCACATTACAAACAAGATGATTCAAACGAATCTGACTCTCAAATCTGATATTCACTTCATGTAGGTCTTTGATTCTTTCCAACAAATTTCTTAAGTTTGGAAAATGGTTGGAAAAAAGGAAAGGCAGAACATTAATTTTTCACTGGGTTAAAAGATAAATTTTGCCTCTTTTATCGTTCAATTGTGTTCTGAATAGGCACTTGGTGAAAAAAGACCAAAATGTCCCACATTTTAGAGAAACATTTCAGGATGGTGTGTAGGTATGTTATACATATAGTACATGCTCTTGAGTTGAATATACCTATATTATTATCTATATAGGGCATTTAAGCGGCACATTAAAAGCACAAATTTTTTTGTCTACATGATTTTTCTGCGCAATATCAGAGCATACTGTATAAAACGCTGAATTCCCCATAGGCTCATGTACAAAATTTGCCATGCGATATTATGCGCTATTGCATGGTCTCTTCGTTTGCGCACTGTAAAACTGACATGCGCAATAAGGATTACAATGCGCAGATACGCAATACATGCAATGCACAAACGACACTTTGATGACGTCATAAAGAGATAAATCAAACTAGTGTTATCAAAATAAAAGTATGATGGGGCCCTTTGTAGTTGCTGAAATGACTTTTATTGAATTTTAAATCCCTTTCCTGTTAGGTATAGTATACAGATAATGAATGTTTATGAGTGCAATGGACAGAATATTTCATGAGGTGAAAGATGAAATATTCTGTCCATTGCATGAATGAAAAAACATTCATTATTTGTTTTATATGACATCTAAAAATAGATCAAATCGCAATAAATTAATAGCGCTATACGCTAGCGCGCTGTTCGTGGTACACATTGCAAACGCAAGAGTTTTACGTACGTAGTGTGCCGGGCTCTCGGCGTTCGTGCAATGGAGCAAATCGTATGGATCCAAGATTGCACGGTAAATGGAGCCACAATTGCACGAATGATGACGTCATAGTGCAGTGGGACAAATGATCAATATCAAACAACTAATCAAATGACAGGGATCTAATAAGGTGTTATATAAATAATAATAATTATATTGGATGGCTTTTTTTCATGGGATACCAGGAATATTCCACTCGTTAGGGCCCATATTGCACTCATCTTCGATTATATATATATATTATATATATGTATATAGGCCCTAATTCGTGGAATAATCTCTGGTATCCCATTCAGAGCCATCCAACATAATATAAATATGTGATAGCTTTAGTATTTTTCAAGTGCATTATGTCACTGAGGCCGTAGGCTGTGGTGAGATATATTAGAAGTGCACGAGAGAAATTCTATATCTATGCACATTTTATGGTATATTTGACAACAATGAGAATGCACTATACGTGATATAAGATGGGAAACTGCTTGTGGGATCACAGCTGATCACCTAACTATAAACATTGCAATATCCATCACAAGTCATAAAGTGTAACGCACTCCGTATTATCGATAATTCAAAAGTTATTTATACCTTGGGCTATGTGAGTTTGTATACAAATAAGCGTGCAATATACATGTATATACCACGGTCGAGGCCACGTAACGAATTATTATCTCTACAAGACATCTGAGCAGGTCAATTTTTAAATCATATCAACTCAATTTAGAGAAAAGTCCATATCAATTAGAAAGCCAGGTCCATATTTTTCGCGTACAAGAAATTTTGAGCATGCGCAAACAATCAAACTTGGTTTAAATGCGCGATCGAGTGCAATGAAATTTGCATATTACTGCGGGCAATGGAAATCACTGGGAATGAAGTCAAGCAAAAAATAGAAGGGATGGTAAGTATGTGTATAATCAACTTTCATTTATGTCACAAATTTGCTCAAGATGTCATGTAGATAATAATAATAATAGGGACTGGCCTTTCAGAGATATGACTTTTATATATTGCCCTCATTAGCTTCATATCACCCTCAGCTCCTGCCTAGGGCGATATGATCCAATTTATCTCTATCAAGGCCAGTCTAATTAATTATGAAATGGTAAGAAGAGCGAATCTGACCAATCAGAAACTTTCTTTCAAGTAACCCATCTTATATACAATATAGGCATTGCTTCTGAGGGATACACTGTATCACTGTCATTTAGTTGTTTTTGTCATTATACATGTAGTGTATTTCACTGATTGTTTTGTATGTATTTCTTTTTGATACCAGTCTATGATGTTCATGTTTTCAATTCCAGGACCGACATGAAAACAGTCACATTATTGATCCTGTAATGCGCTGAAATATATGTATGTTTCAATAAATAGAATTAATTTAGAAAAAACTGCACAAGAATCATATTAAAGCATTTTTCTTATTCACTGAAAAATGTCATAAGAATACAAGACAGAAAGATTTATATACTCACATTGTCTGCACAGCTGCCAAGTTACGGAATGCTCCTGTTGGCACATTGCCAAAATTATTGTTGGACAGATCACTGTACAGGAGAAAGAAATAACATTCACTTAAGGACGTTAGTTAACATTCACTTAAGGACATTAGTTAACATTCACTTAAGGACGTTAGTTAACATTCACTTAAGGACGTTAGTTAACATTCACTTAAGGACATTAGTTAATTTTCACTTAAGGATGTTAGTTAACATTCACTTAAGGAAATTAGTTAACATTCACTTAAGGACGTTAGTTAACATTCACTTAAGGACCTTAGTTAATTTTCACTTAAGGATGTTAGTTAACATTCACTTAAGGACGTTAGTTAACATTCACTTAAGGACGTTAGTTAACATTCACTTAAGGACGTTAGTTAACATTCACTTAAGGACGTTAGTTTACATACACTTAAGGACATAAGTTCACATTCACTTAAGGACATTAGTTCACATTCACTTACGGACATTAGTTAACTTTCACTTGAGGACGTTAGTTAACTTTCACTTGAGGACGTTAGTTAACATTCACTTAAGGACGTTAGTTACATGTAACATTCACTTAAGGACGTTAGTTACATGTAAAATTCACTGAAGGACGTTAGTTAACATTCACTTAAGGACATTCCACATCTAAAATGAAATCCATGTCATTTTCTCCAAATTTAGCATAGAGTTACTTTGGTACCTATGTGGGCCAAAAATGCAAAAAATGATATAGGATCATGTGTTTATTTTTGTTCTATGGAACTTTGAAGTTGCTTTAATTGGATGGCAGATAAAATGACGCAATCAAGAGATTTAGGCCTCTATTAGACCTCACAATTTCGACAAGGAGTATAGTAAATCACTTTTACTCTGTCAAAACCCTATTAAACTTCATCAAACGTATATCACAGAATTCATAGTATAACATCTAAAAATAAAAAATTTCATAGTATGAATGCACTTTGTAGTGTTACTTCATATTTAAAGGAAGAATGCATTATTGTTAGTGGTGCAGTTGAAAATATCCCCCTTTTGTGAGGACTCTCAAAATCATTTCCCACAAAATATGGCTGCTTTTTGTACAAAAAAAGCTTTAAAAAAGGGTTAAAGACAATATTTAAAGTTTACTGAGTGTACATTCCGAAAGTACTGTTTTTGTGGAATTTACACGAAATTATGCTATTCAAGTGACATGTTCTTCTATGAAATTGACTCTCTTTTTTCTTGAAATATTTTGCTTTCAAGCAAAATATAATTCTAATCCTGAATACTAATCAATATGTTGGGAACATCCCCCTGAAATAACCTCTTTTAAGTGAGATTTCTAACTACCATATACATGTATCTAACAAAGAAAGTGAATTCATATGGCTGATAGTGCCTGGGAATACATCATTATTATTATTATTATTATTATTAATGGTTCGGCGTCACCTGTGCCTGGGAGGGGAAAAGCGAACTGAATCACTGTAACCCTCAGGTCTCTCCTCCCGATATCACTGATTGGGGGTGTGCAGGTGGACCACATACACCGGGGTTTCCCCCTACTCTTATACGAATAGTGCAGTGGGATCTTTAACGTGCAAAGGTGGTGACTCTCCTTTACACGGACCTCAATTTAACATCCTATCCGAGGGACGGAGTGTTTTCCACTGTAGCATAGCCTGCGTCTATGAAACAGGGAGGGGCACGATAACACACAACGTAGGCTTCAGTCATCCGCCTTGGCTGGACTCGAACCCATAGTCTTTTGGTTCGAAAGGCAGACGCTTTACTGACTGAGCCAACTCGCTCCCTCATACAATGAACATACATTTATAAATGCATATTATGGTAAAGCAACAATAATGACAGTATACAGTATGGTTAAAACATGACAGTAACATTGTGGTCATGACACATAATGACAAACACAACAGAGAGACATCTGCACATAGGAGACCACATGTTACACACGTGTCAGACCCATCACCTTGTTTTTCATACCCCTTTTTTTTCATTACTCATCTATTTCACACTATCTGCCATAATATCTTGGCAAACATCATTCCTTTGCAGTCATGAACAAAGCTTTCCCTTCTGTTTGATACTAAAAAAGTCATATTTTTGGTTTACAGAACTCAAGAATATCTATAGGATGAGTAGGAAAATTTAGAAATCTTTCATGGAATAAGAATAAAGATCATTTCAGAAAGAATTCCATGTTTGTCTAAACACGATGTAACTTAGCTATTTATTTAGTAATCCTACCTTAAAGCTCTAGGAAAGGGGTTCCTAATTCATTTGATAAACAAGCCAGAATCATTTCTGAATAAGAATAAAGAACATTTCAGAAAGAACCCTGTGTTTGTCTAAACAAGATGTAACTTACGTATAAATTTAGTAATCCTACCTTAAAGCTCTATGAAAGGGGTTCCTAATTCATGTGACATACAGGCCAAAATCATTTCTAATACATGACCTGGCAGGCCAGTATAGTGGTGAATCGGTTGCCAACAGGAACCGGGTATACACAGCGTCTGTAAAACTCATTCATATACATGTACGAGTTTGATTTTAAAAACCTGATATCCCGGTTTGTCAATTTACAACTGAATTTGGTAAGACATAAAGAAAAATAATAAGAAAATATATATCCTAGATTGTAATTCCAAACTTTTTTCCTAGAACAACAACAACAACACCACAACAATTATTATTATCATTATCATTATCATTATCATTATCATTATTATTATTATTATTATTATTATTATTATTATCATTATTATTATTATTATTATTATTATTATTATCATTATTATTATTATTATTATTATTAATTATTCTTATTCTTATTCTTCTTCTTCTTCTTCTTATTATTATTATTATTATTTTTGTTATTATTCATTATACACAATGAGTGACATATCAAATGGAAGGCATATTAGGTTTTGTAAAATGGTGGTGTTACTTTAAAAACAAAATAAATGTCCTTCATTGGTTTTTCAAACTTTCATACACAATCAGTATGTGAAAGCGATTGAGAGAATAATTCATAGCTTAAATCAGTTCCCCAGAGCTGTCCTGTCCTTTTTCAAAATTTTTGCAAAACTGAAAAATGTCTCTGCTGGGAATTGAACCTGGCAGATGAGTTTTCAAAAATGACATGCCTCAGCAGCTGGTTTCAAGTGAAAGCTTTGGGATACATGCACATGCACATGTATATGTACATGTATAGACCTGTCCAGTTTGGGTGCTCTTTTTGGTTACAGTTCGTTATTCCGAAGGTTTGTTATTCCGAAGGTTCATTTATTCCGAAGGTTCGTTATTCCGAGGATCCGTTAGTCTGAAGGTTCGTTATTCCGAAGGTTTATTAGTCCGAAAATGAAATAAGGTTCGTTATTCCGAGGGTTCGTTAGTCCGAAAATGAAATAAAGTTGTTATTCTGATGGTTCTTTAGTCCGAAAATGAAATAAGGTTCGTTAGTTCATTAGTTATTTTCGGACTAATGAACCTTATTTCACTTTTGGACTGTCGAACCTTCGGAATATCGAACCCTATTTCATTTTTTAATTAATGAACCTTTGGAATAACGAACCTTATTTCATTTTCGGATTACCGAACCTTCAAAATAACGAACCTTATTTCATTTTCGGACTAACGAACCTTCAGACTAATGATCCTTCGGAATAAAGCCACAAATGTTCGGATTGACAAACCCTTTTTCATTTTCGGACTAACGAACATCTAGGTATACGCAATTTGCGTGTTTCGGAATAACGGGGTTTCAAGCATACCTAACAAGAGCACTAATATGTACTTTACTTATTGCATAAGTTAATGAACCATCTTTTCCTCTTATTTTGGAAGCCCCCTCCCCCTAGTTATGGCTGACCTTAACTACAGTGTTCTGAACCGAATTTAGATATGTTCGAATAATTAACAATCAAATACTGTACATACAACAGCTTTGGCAACTCTCATAGAAATAAATACATGTGAAAGCAACTGAGAGAATAAAAGCAACGTAGCTTAAATCAAAGTTCCCCAGAGCTCTTACATGTATAACAACATTGAGCACAATGAGCACAAAATCAGTGAGAAGTAATAGATTTAGTACAAGGAGAATAGTACAGCAACATCAATACCCCAAAGGAAGCGCTTGCCATGTTTTCTTTCATTTGATGCATGCAAAATATACATGGAAATAAAACCCTGGCAGATACAGTGTATACTACTGAAGTCTCTGTTTCCCATAAACTTGATAAAGGGACCATCTGGTTCCAGGCGGCAACAGGTAAAAAGGATGACTAATGCTTGTTTTGATGGGAGGGTTAATTAACATACTTCCATCATGGGAATTCCCCTTGATGACATCATAATAAGCCACACCCAATACAGTGGTCAGCCAGACAATAGGATATTTACTGATTATTTTTCTATGAACAAAACAAACCAGCCTGGCCCAAATAAGTATGCCAAGTTTAAATCCATTCATTACATTGACTGATCAGTATGAGTAAAATGCAGCTAAGCATTCATGATATCATGTCGGGCTTCACTGTAAGTGAAAGTTTTGGTTGCCTCTTTGGGTTACCCTAATTTCATTGGTTTAAATTTATTTCCCTTTTTTGCTCTTAATCCTGTTTTAGTGAAGCACATTTTTTTTTCATATTTTCTTACAAATTCTTATTTTTAATCTAAAACTGTCACAATCTCCAACTTTTGAACCAACTTCTCAATGCTTTCTCTCTATTAAACTTACTCTCTTTATCTCCCCCATTCTCTCTTCCTCTCATTTAAATTTTTTTCTTATCATATCTCTCTCTTTATCTCTTTTGTTCCTCTAATACCTCTGCATTTTTATCTTCTATTCTTATTCACTATCTTCCTCATAGCTTAGAGATTAATATGAAAAAGAAAATGGATAACAAACCTTTCACTAATCATTCACATCAAACAGAATTATTGGGTTGCTTGAAATGGGCAACAATTTTTTTTTATTTGTAAATATGAGTCATTTGTCCAACAAAAATGACAAGAAATTGTCCTTCATTTTATGAAATAAAAAGCTTGAAAATTTGAACACTTCTTTGCTCCAGTCCTTCACAGGGCACTGCACTACTAACCAACAAATAAAACTACAACAACAAACAACATCAGAAACACCCATATTTCTTTCTCAATGTTGGCAAACAAATCTTTTCATTTTTACAATCACATCACTCATGACACAGTGAAGAAGACTTCACAGGTCAACATCAGCTGGGACCTTACGATTCCACATAAATCTTTATCCATCTACCAAACAGTGACGGCACCAAGGGGGGGCATGGGGGGGGGGGGCATTTGCCCCCCCCCACTCAGAAGCTTTGCCCCCCCAGTTGCCCCCCAGAAATTTGAGGACTGAAAACAAAAACTATACTGTAATTTATAAATAAGTAGATGTTGTCATAAGCATCATATTCAAGCTGTGAAGTGCTCTAAAATACCATTTTCCGCTCTTCAAAACTTTGATTGAAAACAAAAAAGTGATTATTTTTGGCTCGCTTGCTTGTCATATTTTAAAATTTCTTTTCTAAAATGTGATTAAAAAACAAGAAAAGTAGCCATTTTTGGCTAGCTCGCTTTGCTCGCTCTTCATATTTCAGAATATTTATTCAAAAATGTGATTAAAAACCAAAAAAGCGGTTATTTTTTGTTCGCTTGCTTCGCTCGCTCACAAAATTGATATTAAAATGTGTGTAAGAGGACGCAAAAAAAAAAAATTGACTGCCCCGCCCTGCCCCCCCACCATTTTCTTTTGCCCTCCATTTGCCCCCCCACTTGAACAATCCTGGTGCCACCACTGCTACCAAGGCAAAACTAGCAGCAGAAGTCGTATGGGAGCTTCGTGTAAGGTCAGGAGTCCCATCCTATGGGGTAGCCTTATTCCTGGAATATTGGTAGTAAGAATGTCTACACAATGCCATCCAGTTTGCTAATTTTACTGGATTTTAAAAGGTTCATGTAGTAGCCCAATCTGCACAAAAGTTTTACTTTAGATTGCCTTAAGCCACAGAAAACACTTGTAAAGTTTTAGATCCCAGTAAATTCCAGTTTAGGATTGAGACACAAATTTTCTTTTATTTTCTTCTTTTTTGTAAAGGCATCTTCCTGATGCTTTAAGAATAAAACTATTCATTTTCCACTTATTCTTTGGAATATTGTAATTTTGGCAAACCCGGAGAATAGGGGCGGCCAGCGCGCGTGTGCCATTTACACAGTGCAGAGATCGGCAGACAGCCGAAACTCAAGGTATGTGACAAGTCCATAATCAAGTTTAAAATGACTTTCAATTATGTTTTAATGAGGTAATTATGTTCTGATATATTACATTGTCCTCTTGGCTTTCAGATTTGGGTTATTTGATGAAAACTATTTTGATTTTGGCCAGAAATTTTGTTAAACTCACAAATGTTTCACCGCTGAATTTTGTGCAGATTGTCCCCGCCGCTGCTGCCGCTGGGCTACATTTGCTCGTACACAAATAAATACAGCGCGCACGGTCAACCTCTTTACTCCGGGTCTGCTGTAATTTTGATAAAATGATATAGTTTTCCATAAATATCTGTCATCTAAATTTGAAATAGTGTATTTTCCTTCAATTTCAAATTCTGAAAAAAATGTTGTGCAAATGCGGTCTATTAGTATTACCCCAATTACCTTTAAAAGAGAAGTATCAATCAAGGAGCAACAGTTTCATGGATACCTGTCATTCAAAATAAAATTTAAATGATTTCTGAATGATGCCATGCAAACTTGTTCAAATAATGGTTGCAAATAACTCGGAGAAACCACCTGTTCAGGTTTCAAACAATTACTATTGGTATACCAATACCGTCACAGTTATACCAGCCGTTGCCCCCCCGGCCCGTGCCCGCTGGATAGAAGCAGGAGCACAGCACCCAGCTCCTTCATTTACTTACATGATATCGAAGTCTGTTAGAGAAGATAAACTTGTCGGCATGATGCTTAAACCAAGCCCTGAGCAATTAAAAACACGATTCTGACATTGACAGCCATTTGGAGTGCCGCCTGGACATTCTTGTGAGAAGACGAGATGACATATCACGAAAAGAACAGAAACTTGAAAAGTTAGTCCTGTCATGATTATCGTCAGCTGAGAATTCCGAATGCATGGAGCTCTGCTATTACGTGCGAGAGTGTTTAGTGGTGCCGAGCTGTTCCGCGGAATGGGAGGCTAGGGTATCATTGTTATGCAGGGAAAGTTAACAAATCAACATGCTTATTGAATGAAAGATAAGCTCCTTTATAGTATTCAGTGGCGGAGATAGTATAGGTCAAGTCACTGAGGGGCACCGGTTATCTGGATAAAAGGAGGAAGGGGGGGGGGGGGGAACATCAAAACTTTTGACAGCCTTGCAAGTACCAACATTTAGGCATCTAAAAATGAGAAAGAATTGATTAATTGATTGATAATTGATGATTTATTCAGTCTCATCCACATAGATTTGTGGAAATTTGGTTTCCACCAGCATATATAACAACAACATATAGAAGAAAATGCAAATACATTCTGAATATAGGACTTGTCTGCATGGTTTGTAAAACAGACTCTCCGTTATGTGAATACATGTTTATAAATCATTAAAAATTTCATGCTCTTTTT
>CM057168.1:10358430-10400400 GCA_029962745.1 Echinometra lucunter
TCTTCTTCCAATTTCCCGATCGTTGTACCCTTTCGTTTTTACATCATTTTCCATCATATTCAACATACAAACTTAAACATATTTATTTCTATAGTGCAAATCTACTTGCAATTTGCATGATTTAATTCAACTCATATTTTCCAGGAATATATTGGTAAAGCGTCAAACCAAAGAAAGCCTGCATGAGTAGTACTTTTTATAGAATAAATATATGTTTTATTTGTAGGGATTTAGCGTGAATATTTTCGCACCTTTGGAGTTATTATTATCATTTTGTTTGGCGTCACCTGTGCCTGAGAGACGAAAAGCGAACTGAATCACATTGTACTCCTCATCAGGTCTCTCCTCCCGATATAACCGATTGGGGGTGTGCAGGTGGACCACTATACACTGGGGTTTTCCCTTACTCTTAGTGCAGTGGGTTCTTATACGTGCAAAGATCGTGACTCTCCTCTACATGGGACCTCGATTTAATGTCCTATCCGAGAGACGGAGTGTCTTCCACTGTAACACAGCCTCCGTCTATGAAACCGGGGAGGGGCACGTTAACACACAACGCAGGCTTCAGTCATTCGCCTGGGTTGGACTCGAACTCACGATCTTTTGGTTTGACAGGCAGACGCTTTACCAACTGAGCGAAAATACAAAGAATTATTTAAAAATATATATATTTATACATACTACCCCACTTATTTCATGCTATTCTTTTTGTGAGATGTCCGGTACTTCCAACTGAAGAAAATCTTATCTTTCGAAGAAGGAAAATGGATTAAATAAAAATTCTTGATTGACTCGAAATCACTCAAAGTGGATTTAGCGCCTTTTGGAAATAACTCTTCACTTTTAGACCATCAAAGGAAAATAATATGCTTTTTCTTAAATAGCTTTTTCCATTCTTTAGGCGTATCTGTATATTTCTTTAATCATTGCTATTTCCTATTCATCTATTCCCTTACATCTGAAATAAGTGTCTAAAGTCAATGTTCCTTCTTTATTTATCATAATGGTACAATTTGTATAATAATAATAATAATTGGATTTATATAGCGCCATTTCCAGAGGATACAAGGCCTATCACTTAAAGTCTAAGAGCAAATCAAGAACTATACAAGTATGTTTTCAAATGCTTCTTGTATGTGCTTTTTAAGAAAAGATTTTCATTGAAATCTTATGAATATACCTATTATATATTTTAAAAAAATAATTTCTTTTATTAGTTGCATATTCTTTAACAAACGCATTTATATCAAACCAAATGTTTAGCATTTCCTATTTTGGTATTTTATGTTGATCATGCATGCAGGTAAACAATTTCAAAAGAAAATTACGTTTCCTCCAGAATGGTCTCAGTAGGATACCTTTTCCATTTCACTGTTTGATCTCCAGTTACAAGTATTCTGATCGACATCACCCTTTTTACCTTCACCAGGAATTGAGCATTTTCAATTATTTGTTAGCAAGCAAAATACCGAAAGTATTTATTTTTATCTTGTCCTCCCCTCAACAATTTTTTCTGACGTGAAAACCCATTCAGGCACCGGAATTAAAGATCTCACACACATCAGTTTTGAATATGCGTATGTTTCGGGTATGTTTTCAACAAGTGATTTTTCCATCAAAGTGAGATCTCAGTTATGGGTCTATGTTAACATCAATTTAGCAATTTCTTAATTTTGCGGAAAAATTCTTTATAACTCATCTGTTCAGCAACGTCAGGATCTAGTGAAAAATATCCAATATTTTCACAATGTCAACTTCCTTTTCATAAGAATATAAAGTTGCAGAGCCAACAAAAGACCACAGAGATAGAATAAATGTTTTGTTTCCATTAATCTTAACTTCAGATATTCACTCCTAAAACTCTCCAGGGGGTGTTTCATAAAGCTGTTCGTAAGTTACGAACGACTTTACGAACGGCTGGAACATGTTCATGGGTGCTATTCTCATTCATTTACATGTAGCACAAGAACGTATCACCAGTCGTTCGTAACTTACGAACAGCTTGATGAAACACCCCTCATAATTACCTTCAATCTATGAATTGAGTTTCTATCTCGTACAGATGCCTGCCAAAAGCTTTTTAAGACTTAGATTTTTTTTGCAGATTTTCTCCATATTCCACCAAAAGTGTGCATCAGGGGAGCGTTTTAAAGAGTCTTGTCGGTGATTTTCACCGACTAATTTGCTCTCAGCCTATCAGTAGCTTATAACAGTTGTCAGCATAGGCGGCGATCCCGGGGGGGGGGGGGGGAGGGACGGGGACATGTCCCCCTCGATTTTCTCTGGGGGGATCGCCCCCCCCCCCCCCCGAATTTTAAGGCTTACTAGATTATTTTTCTATCTTGAGTCAGGTGATCAAATTTAGGCCAACCACTTAAATATTATAGGCCTAGAATGCATTTTGATGGCAAAAACCGGCTTCTTTAATTATTTTTTGCTGTTATTTTAAGCTCACTCGCTTCGCTCGCTCGCATACTAACGAATATTTCCCTCTCACGTTTCGAAACAGATTTTCGGCGGAGGCCTTCCGGGTTTCCCTCCCCCCTCCCCCCCTCCCCCCCCCCCCCCCCCCCCCCCCCCACTGGTGACATGAAATGGCCGCCACTGGTTGTCAGTGAAGCTCTTCATGAAACGCTCCCCTGGGCACCGTTTCATGAAAGTTGTCAGCACTGAGAAGTTGTCATTCTCTGGCAATTACCATAGTATCAGTCAGTAACTAGTGCTTCTCAGCCAATCAAAACCAAGGATTTTACTGAAATTATCAGAGAATGAAAACTTGTCAGTGCTGACAACTTTCATGAAACGGTACCAAGATCCTTCAATTTCAATTATAAAAATGTAAAAGCGCCCTCGTGACCAGTTCGGTCGCTTCGCTCCCTCACTTGCATGTTTCTTTGAACATTTTACGTATTCTTGTTCCCCCACCCCACCCCCCGGAAAAAATTTCTGCGTTCGGCCCATCGCCCTGGGCACCTGGGTATGAACAGTTTTCCCTTCTTTACCTGAAAAAAAATCTAGGTACAGTGATGTCAAAGGAGATCCCCTCGAACGAAATGTGTACACATAAAGTTTTAATAGAACACCGGTACCCAGCTCCCTCCGGGGAGGGCGGAGATAGTTCTCGAGAGATCGATGATTATTGTGGTCAGAATTCAGTGAGCATTTTGAGAGGACTGGTACAGCTACCAGTAAACTGGTAGAATTTGAACAGCGCCATCTTTAATTAGTCATCTTTCAACGTAGGATTATTGGAGATTTTGGTATTTTCTTCTGAATTTTAAACAATTCGCTTGTACAGTAGGCTTGGAAAATGGGGATTTTTTTTTTTACTTTGGACTTGCAAACCTAATGAATAGTCGGTAAATGCATTCTAGGCTTTAAGAGTCAACTGTGGCATCCTTCCTTAGAAACTCAGGCATCAGTGTGCTCTTGGTGAATGGAGATGATCAAGAAGAGTAAGTGCAAGTTTGAGCAAAATCGGACAATCTGTTCAAAAGTTATGAATTTTGAAAGTTTCAGTAAATCCCTATAATGGGGATCCTTGAGCTGGCAATTGTGCCAGCATTTGTGATGTCATCGTGGACAACTCCCCATTCACTTTGTGCATAAATTTATATAAAAAATGACTATATGACATTCAAAATCAGGAATCAACATTCTTCCCATAATGCTTGCAGAATAGATGCAGCCATGTCATACTCCAACAACAAATCAGAAGCATTTCTATTTTTATTGAGAATGAAGAAAATGTGAAATTCTGTGTAAAATGAATGGATAGTCGCCCACGATGACATCACAGATGCTGCCAAAGTTGCCAACCGAAGGATCACCATGATAAGGATTTACTTAAACTTTCGAAGTTCATAAGTCTTGAACAAATTTTCCGATTTTGCTCAAACTTTCACAGTTTACTCTTCTTGTTCTTTTTCATTCAGTGATGTCTGGATCGCACTCCCCTTTAAACTTCTCTAACACTCCACACATTGCCAATATATGGAGTTTCGTTCGAAAATCGTTCGAAAAGAAGAACGCTTTCAGACTGTTGAAATACATTGGCAAATGCAAACAAACTGTGATTTACCGACAGAAACTGAGCGAGAAATATTCCGTACAATCAGTAGATAATCGTTTTGGAATCGTCTACTTTATCTTTACAATGTATTTACTCTGCGAGGAGTATCGTCGTGTTTGACGTCGTGTTTGATTGCAGCAGCCCACAAGACCTATAAGTAAAAAAAAAAAAAAAAAAAAAAAAAAAATCTAGGGTAAACCCCCGTCTGTCATGCATCTAGTTTAAAAAGAATGAAATATGCGTTCCATCAATATTTTGTCCCTGCAGTTATAGTCCTATTAATACCCAAAACATAACTGAAAAATGATGACCCCATGAGACGTCAGCGGGACATACCAGGGCCCCAGGGCCCCATCTTACAAAAAGTTGCGATTGATTCAAATTGATCGCAACTTTGAGATTGATCTCGATTGTGTACTTAAGAGACAGGAGTTGAGATAAATCTCAAGGTTGCGATCGATTTGAATCAATCGCAACTCTTTGTACATGTTGTAAGACGGGCCCTGTAATTTTCTGATAGGCAAAAAAAACAACAACAACAACAACAACAACAACAACAAGAACAACCCCCCTCCCCCAAAACAAACAAACAAAAAATACAATGAAGTGTCCTCAGCTACTGAATGTATCTTTTTCCAAATAAATTCGCTGACAGGCGCACACACCAAGATGAAATAAAAAAAAAAAAAAAAACACGAAAAACCCAACCCCAAAACAAAACAGCGAAACAAAAACAAAAAACAAAAACAAAACTCCCACTCCACTGCTGCTGCTGCTTCTTCTGCTGCTGCTGCTGCTGCTGCTGCTGCTGCTGCTGCTACTACTACTACTGCTGCTACTACTGCTACTGCTGCTACTACTGCTACTGCTGCTACTACTGCTACTACTGCTACTACTGCTACTGCTGCTACTACTGCTACTACTGCTACTACTGCTACTACTGCTACTGCTACTACTGCTACTACTGCTACTACTGCTACTACTGCTACTGCTACTACTGCTACTACTGCTACTACTGCTACTACTGCTACTACTGCTACTACTGCTACTACTGCTACTACTGCTACTGCTACTGCTACTACTACTGCTACTGCTGCTACTGCTGCTACTGCTGCTACTGCTGCTACTGCTGCTACTGCTACTACTGCTACTACTGCTACTACTGCTACTATACTGCTACTACTGCTACTACTGCTACTACTGCTACTACTGCTACTACTACTACTACTACTGCTGCTGCTGCTACTACTACTACTACTACTGCTACTGCTACTACTGCTACTACTGCTACTACTGCTACTACTGCTACTACTGCTACTACTGCTACTACTACTACTGCTGCTGCTGCTGCTACTACTACTGCTACTACTACTACTACTGCTGCTACTACTACTACTACTACTACTACTACTACTACTGCTACTACTACTACTGCTGCTACTACTGCTACTACTACTACTACTGCTGCTGCTGCTGCTACTATACTGCTACTACTACTACTACTACTACTACTACTACTACTACTACTACTACTACTACTACTACTACTACTACTACTACTGCTACTGCTGCTACTACTGCTACTACTGCTACTACTGCTACTACTGCTACTACTACTACTGCTGCTGCTGCTGCTGCTGCTACTACTGCTACTACTGCTACTACTGCTACTACTACTACTGCTGCTGCTGCTACTGCTACTACTGCTACTACTACTACTGCTGCTACTACTACTACTACTACTACTACTGCTGCTACTACTACTACTACTACTACTACTACTACTACTACTGCTACTACTACTACTACTACTACTACTACTACTACTACGTCTACTGCTACTACTACTACTACTGCTACTACTACATGCAGTGAATAAAATATATTTTTACGATTTAAAATGAAACATTATTTCTATTTATTGTAACTGCGAGTTAACATCACCATTGAGGAGAAAGTGGAGGAGAGGTGGAGGAGGAGGAGGAGGTGGAAGGAAGGAAGGAAGGAAGGAGGAGGAGGAGGAGACTGAGCTAGGACTCAGGAGAAGGAGGGCCAGGCCTGTCACCAGTAGGTATTGATTATCCGGGGGGGGGGGGCAGTCAAATCATATTGCTGTAAACACGCGTGTGCATTTGCAGGTTTTTGGTTTTTCGCAAACCATATCCAGTCGTCAGAATAGGGCCTAACACTTTTCCCCGGGTTTGTAAATTTGACCTCTTTCTTTCTTCTCAAAAATTGTTTGACTGTACAGCAATATCACTGCCCCCCCCCCCCCCCAGTCCCCGGGAGGCATTATGACCTGAATTATGACCTAAAACTAATTGGCAATAATGTAACGATCGTAATGTAAACAAAATATCGCCACGCCTTTTTTCCTGCATGTACGAACTTGAAGGATCAGTGACTATCAACCAATGGAAAATCGCATGCATAGTGTTCGACCTTCAACAACTCGAACGCACGTAAGTACATAAATATTGTAAAAATAATAAGAAAAATCAAGCCCGGCATAGGCGGATCCAGGAGGGGGGGGGGGCCGAAGCGGCCGCGGCCCCCCCCCCCTATTGGGGGAGCAAGAAAGAGGGAGAGAGAGAGAGAGAGAGAGAAAAGAAAAACAAAAGAAAAGAAGAAAGAAACAAAAAGAGAAAAAAGGAAAAAATAAATAAATATATAACATGTAACTTAACTCATGAAACTCTTGATTACCAGGCCCGTAATTGGGGGGGGGGGGGGGGGGATGTTCGCTTGAACAAAACAAAAACAGGTTCGGGCTATGGCAAAATTTTCGCTTGCGCTTCACGCTCGCATGTTTTATTTTGAGAGTTATAAGAAATACAAACTAGAAATATAATTCGTTTTATGGGGATTTTTCCGCTCGCTCTTCGCGCTCGCATTTATTAGGGGGAGGTTAATTAGGTTATCAGTTTTAGAAGGAGTTCAAGATTAAAATGAGAGGCGAAATTGCTCTGCATTCAGGTTATTATAAACCAAAACTTCCGCTCGCGCTTCTCGCTCGCAATATTATTGTCACTTCCTTAAAAAGGTCCACTATTTCCAGTCAACCCCCATAAAAATCCTAGTTACGGGCCTGACAGTGACTTACCCCCATAATTTAAAACTGGGGAGAGGTATCATTCCCAATAATCCATGATGGATCGCATTGTAGGAAGGGCCAGGGCCGTCGTTGCTCAGGGTATCGTCGGTAAATCTGCGCTGCCGTCGGGAAAAATGAAAAGGGGGAGAGAAAAAATGAGAAAGGGGGAGAGAAAAAATGAGAAGGGGAAAGAAAAAAAAAGAGAAAAAAGGAAAAAGAAGAGAAAGAGGAAAGAGAAAAAAGGAAAAGGAGAGAAGAAAGGGGAAAAATTAAAGAAAAAGAGAAGGAAGAAAAAGAAAAAGAAAAGAGAGACAAGAGAGGGGAAAAGGAAAAGAGGAAAAAACAAGGAAGAAAATGGAATCGAAAAATAGTGACGACAAGGTAAAGAGAAGAAAAGTCTCGGAGAGAGAAAGAGAGGTTCCGACGTTGTGCTTGCGGGTACGGTGCAGACGTGGGGTCGGGGATGATGGACCATGTTGGGTCAGAAAGGGTTGACCCGGCCTGTACTTTGTCGGTATTCTTGCTTGATCCTTCATCATCCTCGGCAAATTTTGATATTACGCAATTGGCGCGCTCTCTGTATATACCGACGATAGTGTACCTTGATGATGGGGTCGTCCGGTTATCAGGTTACCCAGCCTTTCATCGAGTCCGGACTGGAATCTACATTTCATAGAAAATTTTGCCGGTCGCTCACTTCGCCCTGGTAGAAACAGAATGGTTTCAGACATGGGCGGACCCCTATAATATGGTTCTAGGACTACTCCCCCGGAGGACAACTCCCCCGGGGACAACTCCCACCTGACAACTCCCCCAGAGGACAGCTCCCCCGGAGGACAACTCCCCAGAGGACAAGTCCCCCGCAGGACGACTCCCCCGCAGGACGGGTCCCCCGGAGGACATCTCCCCCGGAGGACAACTCCCCCGGAGGACAACTCCCCCTAAGGACAACTCCCCCGGAGGACAACTCCCCCGAGGACAACTCCCCCGGAGGACAACTCCCCCGAGGACAACTCCCCCCAAGGACGACTCCCCCGAGGACAACTCCCCCGAAGGACAACTCCCCCGAGGACCAATTCCCTGGAAGATATCCCCCCACACTTTGAGGACAAGATTAATGACCGGAGGAAAATTTATTTTATGACCACGCCTGGCACGTGAAGAGCGGTAATTTTTTTTTTAAATCAAACTTAAGTAATTGATCAAGTATTTTTATTACAACTTTCCCGGAGGAGAGCAGCTCCTCGAGGATGACAAACGGGGATTGGGGAGGGGTAGATGGTTGTTATTAGTTTAATAAGCTATTCAGTAATTTGTCGCTCTAACTGCTAACTTTTTTTGAAAGTTTTCCACCCTTTTGCCCCCATTTTATCGAGGAGCAAAAGAAAATAAAAACTCTACTAATGGGTACGCTTTTCCACCCAAGGGTGTTGTGTATGGCAGCTTCAGCGGCACACTCCCATCGGAACCAAATTTGATCAACAGAAGAGAGAGAAGTAAGGAATAAAATGAAAAAAGGAAAGTGAGGAACCTAAGTAGGAAGCTACAAAAGTAGAGAATGGTGTATCTAGTCGTAGTCTTCAGGAAAAGGGGGAGATGTGCCACAATCAAGCTTAAGAACAGAAGTCACTTCGCTCGACCAGCAGCTGTGAGTTGTTTCCGTTCTTTTTTTTTCTAAATGCACAATTTTAGGCAAGATATCAAATAAAAAACTACCCCCCCCCCCGAGATCCGGTATCCGTCCCCTTGTTAAACTCACTGACCATAAATGAAAATAAAACCTTAACGGAATTTTATACTGAATGCATGCATTCTTCATTTCATTTTTGTTAAAGGAATTGTGCTTCTGACGCCTCAGATTCCAGATTCCAGCGAGCATGTGCGAGTATCATTCTTTGCGCTGAAACCACGTGAAAACATTCATTATGAAGTACCTCATTAAAGAGTAAAAGATAAACAAAAAGGAAAAGTCATCGTTAGATTCTTATGATTTGACAAATTTAGACACATATTGAGCTTTGGTATCTAAATTCGCTGATGAAATTAATCATGTTTTGTTACTTAGAATATCTACATTCAGCTGACCTGAAACCTAGAGGTTTTGTGTATTTGTTCTTCTTCTTATTTTTATTTTTTATACATTCGTTTCGATCCATCACTTCGTCTTCTAATGTAATCATCCAGGCCCACCCTTCCGAACATAGGTTATCATGGGGAGGGGGGGGGGGGGGATTGCCCCAATGATGTATTTTTGTATACGCGTTATACTACACCAACTTCCAAACTCACTTTCCTTTCTTCATTTTATTCCTTTCTTTTCTCTCTTCCCATGATCAGATTTGGTTCCGATGGGAGTGAGCCGCTAAAGCCGTCAAACGCAACACTCCTGGGCGGAAAAGCATACCCATTACAAGAGTTTTTATTTTCTTTAAAGTGTACTTCGTCGCAAAAATGGGAGCGAAAGGGTGGATATTTTTCCAAAAAAAGTTAGCTATTAGAGCGACAAATTACCGTATACCTTATTAAACGAATAACAACCCTCTATCCCTCGCCCATCCCCGTTTGTCATCCCCGAGGAGCTGTTCTCCTCCGGGAGAGTTGTAATAAAAACAAAAAATACTGGATTAATTACTTAAGTTTCATTTATAAAAAGGAGAGATTTATTTTACAGTTCCTCACGAGCAAGGCGTTGTCATAAAAACAAAATTTCATGCGTAATTTTGTCCCTAAAAGGGGGGGGGGGGGGGGGGGGGAGTTGTCCTCGGGGGAGTTGTCCTCCGGGGGAGTTCTCCTCGGGGGAGTTGTCCTCTGGGGGAGTTGTCCTCCGGGGGAGTTGTCCTCGGGGGGAGATGTCCTCCGGGGGAGCCGTCCTGCGGGGGAGTTGTCCTGCGGGGGAGCTGTCCTCCGGGGGAGTTGTCAGGTGGGAGTCGTCCCCGGGGGAGTTGTCCTCCGGGGGAGTTGTCCTGATACGCTATAGTATATAGGATAGTTTTTGAAAGCGAATGAATTCGGCAAGCGAGGTGACCAATTTAGATATCTCATACTGGCCTAAGTGTATTTTGACCAAAAAAAAAATGAAAAAAGGGTGTATATTTTCCTCGCTCGCTGCGCTCGCTCGTATAATATTAAGATACGGGATCGTTTGAAATAACAAAAGAATCGGGCAAGCGAGGTGACCAAATAAATAATTTAGATATCTTTCCGCCCATCGTGTATCGTAATGAAGAATAATCACCTCAACCAGGAAAAGAAGTATTTTTCCTCGCTCGTATGATATTTAGACACTGGATATTTGGGGAAAGCGAATGAATTCTGCAAGCGAAGTGAACAATTTTGTGATTTAAATATCGTATAGGCCCATCTGGTATTTTGATGAAGAAAACGAAAAGGAGATTCATTTCCTTGCTCGCTGCGCTCGCTCATGTACATGTAAAAGTCACCAAATCTGGTCGAAATTGAATGAAAATGTGTACGAGAGACGAAGGAAAATGTGATAAAGGTACACAATAATTGAAAGTAGTAGACGGTGGTCGTCGGTAATCGATGGCAATGTTTGTCGGTAATCAGTGGCCTCTACACCCCCCCCATTGAAAAAGGTCTACCGATGCCCCTGGGAAGGGCAACCATATCATGATATTGACTAAACTTAATAATGCTCCCATTTTTAAACAATTGTTGCCCCTGATTCACGGAACTATAACGGTAAAATTTCCGATGTTCTTCCTCCCTTCCCCCGGCGGGCATGCTGAAAATGTTGATCGACGCCCCTGGTGTAGACGAATGTTCTTCCGAAAACTTCGTTCGACCAAATCAAATAAAATTCTTTATAGAATAAATGACTTTGTACTTGTAAAAAATGTTTAATAAAGATTTTTTTCAAAAGCTTATTCTCTGTAATCACTTCGTTTATGGCCTCTGAATTGCAGATGACTATCTGTTTCCAACTTCATATATTTATCTTCTTACGCCGTGCCAGAGTCTGACGTTGGCGGCCATGAGTCTGTCCTATCTTAAGCTCAAGATAGGACAAGTTTCAGTCGCATGGCCTCAAAATAGGATAAATTTCAGATGCATGTCCACTAACGTCAGGCTCTGGCAAGGCACATAAAGAAGAAGAAGATATTAATTTTGTCTTCATAAGTTATAAAATCAATATTGTATCTACCTTAGAATGCACGATTTTCTTCATTTGGGATCTTAAAAATTTTCAGCTCGCGCTTCGCGCTCCCATAATCCACCATTTCCTTTTTACTCAGGAAAAAGAGTTTTTTAATTCCTTAATTAAAGATAATTATTTCAAGATATAGGCCCATCTACCACGCGGGGGGGGGGGGGGGGTGACCCACAAAATAATCTTATCTATTACGCCACTGAGCGCAGCCTTAAACGATACGTTTCTCCTCAGTTTGGGCGGTTTTGGAAAATTCCGGCCCCCCCTATTAGAGAATGCTGGATCCGCCCCTGAAGCCCCTTCCAAAATCGCTTGGTTAGGAATAAAGAAATAAAACATTTGAAAACGATAGAGAGAAAAGAAGAACAATAGATTTGTGAAAGTGTGAGAAAAGTCAAATGGTAGATGAATAATTACCCCCATGAATTCATAATAGTTTGCATTTTCTTGGTAATTAATATTTTGTAGATTGTATTTTTTGGTATTGTTTTGTTCTGTCAGGTTATTTTCAATAATAATGGTTATACTGTCGTGTTTTGGGATCGGAATTTAACTGTTTCGTTCTTCCAGCATAGAGAACACATAATGAACGAAGACTCAAAGTCAGTTAAAGTATGAAGTTAACATTTATTCAGTTGAAGATCAAAAATATGAACAGAAGTCTAGAGTAAGTCTGATGGTGACTGTACTCTGATGTAGTCTTGAATGTAGTCTGAAGTATTCTGAAAAATATGAAGTCTCTGATTGAAGTCCTGAAGTGAACCCCTTTTATAATGGGTAAACCCTCTACTCTACAAATCAACATCCTTTGAAAGTCATTGTAGAAAACAATAAAACTGAAGTTGGGGCAAACAATTATTAATCCAAAACTGAAACATACTTTGGTAGTTTCCCGCTATTGTTTACCTCATTGAACTAAGACAGGATTAAAACCTTGACAAATTGAAGTTGGGCTAGTATAACAAATTATGATGTGATCAATATAGTTGCCTTACTTCACAATAACATCATATAAATCAATCAGTTTCGAGCTGCAGGCATTCTCATCATAGGGAGATGTGCATCTATGCCAAAATTGGAATGATTTTGTACTTCCTATTCTGAAGCATATAAAACATAGAATTTTTGCACTAACCGAATCGTCCTATATGAGTCTTACTCCAAATTGCTCGGATAACGTCTCTCTGACGGTTTTTTCAAGTGCTTCCAAACTTGATTTTTATTTATGCTATACACAAAGCGTTGAAATACTCTAACAATGCCTTTATTGGTATTCTTTGACACAGAATAGTGAAGTCCAGTATCATTCAAACTGGAAAATTGCTTTGCTTTACAATTTTAACCGTATATGACAATATAAAGTTTAAACCGAAAAACATAAATAATTACTTTGTAGTATCTACTCTGATTATATCATAATGTGATTTTTTTTTCAGAATTGTCAGTCTATACCCGAAACATACACCACATGATTCAAATCAAGCTTTTACGTGTTAGCATCGTTTCCATTAATTCATTTAAAGTTTCTCCTGGGGATTTCACGTCTTGATCAATATTCCTTTAATACTTTTCTAGGAACTTTTGGATACATGTGCGATGTTCAATGATTACATATCTTATATTTTTGAGAAAAAATATGATAATGAAATAGTTCAAATTTTGTTTTTGTTGGTAGCTTTTAATTGGGGTGAAATATGCATTGTTTTATTCCTTTAAAAAATAATTGTCAGCGGTAATAGAGGGGCTTATCAAACCAGTAATGACAAACGCATAGATACATTAATCAATCGCTTATACTACATTCTTACAGTAATACACTAACAAAAGTTATCTAAGCAAACTCTTGAATGAAAATATCGATTCAGAATAAAAATACTAGTGGTAAATTAAGTGTAATTCAAAGCAAAGAGAAAATTGGTTAATTAAGTAAAGTGGTTTGACTTACCACAGTAATCCAAATCAGATAAATGTAGAAAATTATTGAAAACATAAAAAGACACAGATAATCAAACAACAACAAAAAAAAAAAAAAAAAAAACCAACTTAGTAGTGTAGAAGCAGTCCTCTCAAACGTCTGTCTTCCAGATTTAGTCAATTATTTCGTCAATCTGTTATGATCCTCCATCTGGTCAATCTTGGGATGAAATTAGATGTTAAAGTTGGTTTTCTGTCTGTGTTTTCGACGCTGTCGTCATTGTCGTCTTCGTCGTCGATCATCAGGTTTGTATACAGGTCATCTGTGCTTAGCTTCGCTGTCATCGTCGTCATAGTAGTCATCATCATCACCGTATTTGGCGATGTTGTCTTCGTTGTGGCCATCATCAAGTAGTGTTTTCGGTAGTCAGGATCATCATCAGGACTGGTCATCAAGTCATTCCGGAGGAAGCACTTCGTGGTGCATCATAATCATAGACGTTTCATTTCTGAAGTGCTGAAATATACGTCATTGTTGGGTCTGTCGAGGGCAATCCTCCATTTTTTGTTAAACGGGATCTGCATTACTAATTTGCTTGATGATATTAATGCTCTCTATACTCTAGCTGGTCGAAATCGGGTTCTCCACCATGTCGTGTTTTGGGATCGGAATTTAACTGTTTCGTTCTTCCAGCATAGAGAACACATAATGAACGAAGACTCAAAGTCAGTTAAAGTATGAAGTTTTCAGTTGAAGATCAAAAATATGAACAGAAGTCTAGAGTAAGTCTGATGGTGACTGTACTCTGATGTAATCTTGAATGTAGTCTGAAGTATTCTGAAAAATATGAAGTCTGTGATTGAAGCCCTGAAGTGAACCTCTTTTATACTGGGTAAAACCTCTACTGGGAGTTGGTCAACCTTGAGCTCTTGACTAAAGGACTAATGTACGTCATAACTTTTATTCTTATTCAGTATTGGGGGAGTGGGTCAGTTATCTGGAAGGAGCGATGTGGTGAATAAGAAGACCATAAAGTGACCAATGCGTCATAACTTTAATTGGAAGATGTATGAGTAATACTTTCTGAAGAAGAATGAAGTTTGTAAACATTTAACTTCCTGTTTTACTTCCTGTAGAAGTATTGATTAAGTATTGTTAAATTATAGAAAATGCGAACTTGGTCTTATTATCACATAACAATACGTTACTGCACTTTTTATCGTTATCTTTTATAGCATTTTTGTTGCATTGGCCCTAGATAGTCCCACTGACATTGTATTGGTCAGTGGATAGTCCTTACGTAAATGGGCCTTTGTGAATCTCGTTCCTGCTTGCATTCGGCGGCATACAGTGCATTTTTTCCATTGTACTATTGTACTTTTTCCTACCAGATTTTGCTCTTAACGAGTTTTCCATTTTAATGAGTTTTCTTTTTGAAATGCATAGGTGATGGAATTGGAGATAAACTGACTGAATTCTACTCCATGCAAGCAACTGTACTCAAAAAGTCATAAATTTCGTTTTCGTGTTTTAGTGATGGCGTCTAAAGTATGCTTATTATTTTGATAGAGAAGGTTTGGGCTAGGGCAAGGGGGGGGGGGGGTCGATGGGCGACACTGGCGTAGTTAGGATTTTTTCAGTAGGGGGGGGGGGACACTGGGGGCCTTGAAATTTTGTAGGGGGCACCCGAAATAATTTTTTGGCACACACACACACACACACACACACACCCTCCCCCACCCACCCCACTCATACACACAATATTTTATATTTTGCGAGCGAGCAAAGCGAGCGAGCCAAAATAATCACTTTTTTATTTTGTCGTCAAAATAATACAGACCTAGTTTTGAATGGTCACCACTCTACCACTCTACCAAATAGGTTATATCTTGCTAGTCCATGCTGTCTCAAACCATCCTGCTTCTAAATATGAAGAGCGAGCGAAGTGAGCAAGAAAATTTCGAAATCCTCACTTACAAAAGTCTGCATTTTTTTCCTTTCTGGCCCATTTCGGTATTGCTTTACGTTCTTTTGCCTGCTGATAATGAGATACTTGGGCTTTATTTTTCAGTTTTTTTCTTTTCCTACCTCATGATTTTTGTAGGGGCACCTGGGGGGGCACACAAAATTTATGGGGGGGGGGCATGTGCCCCCCCCCCCAGGCCCCCCGTAGCTACGCCCCTGATGGGCGACAGTGGTATAAGGAGCAAATGTCCAGAGAAACAAATAGCCCAATAATTTGAGTATGTGACAACTGATACAAACATGATTTCTGAATGTGTTTTTTTGCCGGGAATAGTATATGAATAGAAAATATTTGTCACTATTTTGATGAATCATCAACGAATGATTTATTGTATCTCAAGAACACAAAAGGAGAGATTATTTTGATTTGAACTTAGGTTGAAGTAAACACTTTCGAGCTAGTTCAAACTAATATTCCTTTTTTGCCTTACATCTAGAACACCAGAGCACTGGTTTTGGCAACGAAGTTGATTTCTTTCTTCAATGTCATAATTATGTAGAGGTGTCGTGGATCGGTGGACAAGTCTCCGGACTGAGAACCATGAGGTCCGGGGCTCGAATCCCACCGCGGCACTAATGTCCTTTGGCAAGACATTAATCTAACATTTGCCACTCTCCACCGAGGTGTAAATGGGTACCGGCAGCGCAGGAAGGAATTCCTTGAATGCCGTGAGCACTGAAATTGGTAGCCAAGGCTAGCTGAGCTGGGGTAATAATGAAGCGCCTTGAGCACCTTGTTGGGTGGATACGTGCGCTATATAAATATCCATTATTATTATCATTATTATTATCATGATTATATCTGACGGGGCTGCAATATAACTTTTTCTTCTGACAAAATTAGCCCAAGGACTATATGTGGAAAAATTGACCCCATGACCGTTACTCGACTATTTTGACTAGGGGAATGTTGGACCCGCAAATTTGTCGTCAAGGTAGTTCAGATGCATAAAAAGATAGCCACTTGGTCTAATACCAGTTGATCTAATTCCCAGATAGTCTAATCCCACTATGGCTAAACCCATATGGTCTACAATCAATTTGGTCTAATTAACGTTTGTTCCAATCATCACTTGGTATAATACCCACTTGTCATTTTGTTTAATGATCAAAATGGTCTAACTGCCACTTCGTCTACTTAGATTTCCTCATTTCGTCTAATGACCATTTGGTCTTTTACCAGTTCGTCTAATCAAATAGACCGAGTGATGTTAGACCAAGTGGGTATTAGACAAAATGGGTATAGCCTAACTGGTAATTAGACCAAAATGTAAATGGGCTAAATGGCAATTAGACCAAATGGTTATTACACGAAATGGTTGTAGACGAAATGGGATTAGACCATGTGGAGTTGAAGACCAAATGGGCTTAGACCATACAAATTGCATGCAGAGACGAGGGCCCTGCTTCCCCTCCAACTTCACATTCCGAAGGGTCGAATTGACCAGGGCCGAATGAAGTATATGCCGAGCTACTATACTGTGCAAGCTTCTGCATAGCTTCTGTACTGCGCATAGTTTCGTTGATTGAGCATGAGCTCTTCCCCATAGGCTCTTCCATAGCTAGGCCACCTCCAGCTCCATCATTGATACAAACATCTAAATGAGCTAAAGACATTTTACTTTCATTTACATCCGTAGTACACTTTATGGGGGGGGGGGGGAGGGGGGAATGGAAAGCGGTCATTATTGTCCTACATGAGTTACTGATTCAATCCCATAGAGATACATACTAATTCTGTGTTCAATCCACTCTGTTGTAAAACGTGTTGAAAAGGTGAGTGCGCCAACACGTGAAACATCTCTCTCTCTATTTCTTATAATGTTCCACACTTTATTTGATGTTGATGCGACTTTCTGGCCGACATAGTAACACATGAAAGCAGTACAATGATCATAATTCCTCTAGATTGATTAAAAATTATGGAAAATGTGATTTGTATAAAAATTTCAATCTATTTCAAATCGTAATCAAGAAAAATCCTGCAAAAATCTCAAGGACTCATGATCATGTATCTCTTTTGACTGCATGCCTCCAGAGTCAACCATAATAGCACTGTCTTTCTTTCTATGAGGTTATTTTGCAGTCGTGGGAAGCGCTGTCTCCTTTCACTTAGCCTTCCCTCTTGATCCTTCGACCCGCTCCTTGAGGAGGCGATGGCTCAGTGGTAGTGCGGTGGTCTCGTAGCGGGAGTACCCGGTTTCGAAACCAAGTTGATGCCCTAATGCCCTTTGGTAAGGTATTAATCCTCATTACCAAGTCCTTCGGATCGAGGGGACTTAAAGCCGTCGGTCCCCTGGTTGCTTACTAACAAGCATACGTGCTTTCCGAATAGCAGTCAGGTAAAATAACTAATATCAAGCAACCATACTAACCAATCCTTCCTGGCAGCGGCGTAATTGGCATAACGGGTGGGGGGGGGGGGGGGGGGGGGGTAACCCACTCAGGTAATTTCGTTGGAATTCTTTATCATATGGTTTTCATTCATGAAAACTTTATTTTTAATATTCATATTCATTCCTTTATATTTTCATATTATTCATGTGAACCAAGTTAGGCCGATGCCGAAAGATATGTTTCATTTTCCTATTCCCATTTGAGTCTTTTTCTTCTGTCTTTTTCTTTTTCTCTTTTAGAGGCATTAGAGCAGATTACGATTACAAAGATTATGAAAACAAAAACAAACAAACAAACAAAAAACTGCTTGCACCCGGGGGGGAAAAAGAGGAAACAAATAAGCCGTTAAAATAAATCTCTTGACGGAAGATTAATAGTAATGGCCTCAATTTTTCCATTTGTACTACCATGCAAGCGTGCAGAGGTGCAGGACAAACCCACTCTTTGCTACAATAGCTCTTTGCTTACGCCAGTCCTATAAACTAGACACACACGCACTTTCGATCATCTCAGGCTTTGAGACTGCTATAGCCTAGGTCTAACTGTTTATAGACTTTATCTTTATATTTCTTCTTTACCCACAAATTGACGCACCAATCTACTAAGATGTCTGGTAAGCTGTGTTTGTCTACTGTTATGTCTGCATATATTCTTTTGTAATATCAATTTTATCATTTGAAAGGAGTGAGAGTGGGAACGAGACTGAGAGTGAGACTGAGACTAGTGAGAGTGAGGTGAACATGGTGAGAGTCTCCCGTGCCATTTGTGACTACCGAATAGCAATTATGTTGTTCATGATATCATGAATGCAATTTTTCTTTTATAAACAGACTGTATCTATAATAGAAAAATTAAATGTAGCATGGGTGAAAGTGGGAAGTAAAGATTAGCTGGATTAGACTAATTTGGACCGACACAAATTATGAATCTGAGCATCTTATTGATGGTGCACACAGAAGTCGGGTGCGGCCATTCATGCTGTGTAGACCTACATGTACATAGGCACTCGGTTAATGATGCGGCAGCTAACCATGTACGGGGGTCGTGTTTCCGGACGCTTAACAAAAATGAAGCCTTTTGTCTTTGGATGCAACAAAAACTGTCCATTAAATAGTACCAATCATCATCAATAATTGTTCTTTTTATAATATTGTCTAACACAAGTGTTTGAAAATTTAAGAAATATTGCTTGTAAACTGCATTAAATCACTCTTTGTTTTGACTGTCCGTATACACAACCTGTTTGGACATCTGGGTCATCCGTAGGTCAAAACGGTGTTTTGAATAGCGAAACAAATTGCTGACGCGAACGCAAAATACATTGACTTAGATCTTCTGCAAAAGAGAAGAAAAGTTTTGATTTTACTTACCAGCAATGTTCCTGAGGCTCTCAATTTTCCCCTTTCTGCTTCATATCTGATGAATGAACTGAAAATAGTGAATTTTAAGAAGAAAACTGACGCTTATCAGACTTGTAGGCCGACAGCATGTCGTCCAGTAACCAATAGAAAAGCATGCTATGCAGTTTTGGTACAGACTTGTCACATTTTCGGGACGAGGTCAATTCATTGACTGAGTACACAGGATGAGTGATCTGGGTGTAGGCCTACATTTACATGTATGATGGGGGACCTAAAGCTGTGCACTTTGTTTTCTATAGCTAAAAAGTCATAGATATCATTGGTTTCTGCGAATTTCGTTTCTACATCTTGATTCTACTAATTCTAAAGGTGCTTTGCTGTGAAAATTACGACGGACGAATGCCAATAATACATATTTTTGGTCAATAATATATTTGTTTCGTTGTTTCGTTTATTCATTTAATTCAGATAAAAAGATATGAACATATATACACTGAATACAATGCATACAAGAATTATTTACATCATGATATTATAAGTATTAAAATGAAATATTGCCTTTGTTAGAAATTAATATTGAATGAACAGAGAACTTGGAAAAAAAGGCACAGAGGCCTTGTGAGAATAAGTTCTAAAAAAAACCAAACCCATAATACATACAGTCAACTCTGCCTAAGTCGAATTTCTTGGGACTGAAGAAAATGCTTCGACTTAGAGAAAATTTCGACTTATGAGGGGTCAAAAACAATAGAAAATAAAAGAATAGGACCAAGTACAGACCTTCCACTTAGGCGATTATTCGACTTATGTGACTTCGACTTATGCAGAGTTGACTGTATATAGGCTAAGGCCGATGAAAGTTGATTTCATGGTTCTCGTCAGCGCCCGCATCAAAGTTTGCTCCCGCACCAGAAAAGTTCAACACTCATCGCTGACGAAATTCCCGCATCAAAAAGTCCTGATATGAAATTGCCGCCTCAAAAAATCAACATATTTCCGATTTTGACAACATTAATGAGTTAAAATCCCGATGTAATCTGTTGCTATTTGTAAGTCATCTCGATCAGAAATATTGATATCTCAACCGCCATGTTTCTATTATTTATTCAGCGGAATTTGTGAAATCGGAAACGGGGTGTGTTAGTGAAGGAAGTTGAAACGCAAATGCCGTAACTGCGCGCCCCGAGACATTCCCGGGGCTAGCTGTGTATGAAGAACCTGCCCACAGTCATAGCGGTGTTTCGCGCAAGCAGAGGCGTCGATCCATTTTTTGGATTGGGGGGGGCAAGACGACCAAGCGGAGATGTACTATTTGTACACACACACACACACCCTCGCATATATACATATATATATATATGTGTGAGACAATTGAGAGAATAATGGCATATATATATATATATATATATATATATAAAACATAGGCCTATATCAAGGTGAAGCATATTCAAATTGGGGAAATTAGGCAACTTGCTATGTGAACCATCCTGCTTTTTTTTTCAATTTTGCCAGTGAGCGAAGCGAGCGAGCAAAAAATAACAAATTTCTTGTTATGAGAGAAGGGTTTAGTTATCATATAGGCATAAATGATACCTAATATATATGCATATGGTTACCTCGCTGCCAAATGTGATCTTTACTTTGTCACATCGTTGGTCCATTGTTGCTGCCCCCTAAACCACTTTGTTTTTTAATATTACGAGCGAGCGAAGCGAGCGAGGAAGCACACACTCTTTTTCATGGTAGATGTGACAGCATTTGAGGCATGCGAATACAAAGAAAGACAAAGGCTTCTACGGGAGCTTCAAAACTTTATTCTTGATATCATTTTCGGTTCATCATGTAGCTCCAAAAGCTCCAAAAGCTCCGTGAAAACTGTATCAACAAAACATATGTAAAGAGCATCATAAATACACTGCATATATAGGCCTAAGTGTGAACCTATCATTAATACATAAATGATCATCTGATCATAATCCACTCTTCCTTCGAGCAATAAACTCAACATTTCTTGTGAAAGTGCTTTTGATGTTAAAATGAAATTAACATGTTGATTTTATACACAACAATTACAGTTGCTACATAGTGTGACCTTGCCTGTCATTAATTCCCAAAACAAAACCTGAATTTTCTTGTTTCAATAAAATAATGATATCAAATTTCAGTAATATAGATGAATCTCTTATCCATTACAATATCATATTTTCATCTTATTAATATAGACTTGACTTCATTTCTGGCCTACACTACCTTATATTACACACATGTGAATTTGCATTGTTATGTAACCTACATGCACAGTAGCTGGATTAAGACCTAAAATAATTCAACTAATTTTCACTTTTAACATATATCATTTCACAAAATATAGACTTCATATGATAAACTAACCTCTTTGCCTCCTTTAGGCTTAAAATAAATAACAAGGTTTCCAGGATTCTCTGGAACTTGGGTGATCCTTCACCTCAAATCTGCCATGTTTTCTCACTAAATGTTGCAGTGGATAAATCTGTTTTGGATGGAACACTAGCTGGTGCTATGTCAGTATAAGGCCTTGCACAAGCAATGCTGAAGACATATATACAATGTAATATATACAATCTGTTGGCAAATAGTTTTTATGAAATATAACCAGAGATAAAATGTAACATCAAGGAAATATGAAAAATATTATATACTCTTTCTGCAATATCTCATATTAATATCAAATGAGAAATCAAATACATTTTTCAATCAACTTTCATAACATGGCTCCTTTAAATTTCATAAATTTACCAAACGATTAGGCATGAAAAATGAATTAGACTCACGCTACCTTCAGATTACCATATTAAACACATGTAACATTTCTGTGGTATCAATCTACAAAAGAACCATAATGTTTCTATATGATATATATTCGATGAATGCATAAAGAGAAATAATTAACTGCAGTAACCAAATAACCTTCACTTGTTATCAATTTTACTGTTGATTAGCTATTCATAACTGTGTTTACTTAAATATAGCCATAGATATTTATACAAATAAATCAAACTTCAATAAAAATGACATTTGTTTTTATCTTTTCTTCACATATCAAAAGTGTATCCAATTAGACCTACAATTTGTCAAATTTTATCAAATTCGATAAGATTTCTGAGTTTAAATTAAACAATTTTGGTTCAACTACTCTGCTTCTCTTGCACAAGTTCAATACCACGTTTCACGACCATGGGGATCAGATAATGTCTGATAAAATTTTAAATGAACCGTTTCTGTTTCAAACACGTAAATTATGTCATGCAAACCCAAGTTACCTACTGAGTGTATCAGGTCATAAAATAGCATAACTTGTAAAATGATTTGCCCTGTAAATAACAAATTCTAATATATATGTAACATAACTAGATATTTCATTGACAATATTTGCTATAATTTGCTTTTGGGGGGCAAGTTACAAAGGAAATCAACAATATATACCATGTACATGAATTCCTGCACCTTGGAAATACCAGTCTTGATTTCAGACCTTTAAGTGAAATAAACATAAATATATGTAGTTTTGAAATTCAGACTCTTCGCAGTTTCAAAGTTTACCAATAGTCTTCACATTCAGACCTTGTAAAAGGAATAAACAAAATGTGTAGGCTGAGTTTCAGACACAAATAAAATAATACAGCAATCAGTTTGGTCCATTCAGATATTTCAGATATTAGTCTATAGTTCAGACCCTATTCTGCGATTTCCTAATTCACATGTTCAAGGCTCCTTGGCTGGGATTCTACTTGGTCTTCACATGAAAGTAACAGAACTAGTTTGTGAATGGGGCGATCCAAGTAATTCACTGAAGTAGTTCGCTTTCCTGATGCTGATAGTTTTCGATCACCTACTGCTACCTTCACTTTGCGAACACGATTATCTTCAGATTCATACACTTCGACGATTCTTCCAAGAGGCCATAAGTTTCGGGGCAAATGATCATCTTTGATGATTACAACATCACCAACTCTCATGTCACGACGAGTATGAGTCCATTTCTTTCGTGATTGCAGTTGGTTCAAGAATTCTTTTCTCCATCGGCCCCAAAATTCATTAGACAGGTGCTGAACCCTCCTCCAGTGCTTCTTCAGATACACATCTTCGCGAAGAAACCTCCCAGGTGGCGGCAGAATAACCTTTGTCTTTTGGGTCAGTAGATGGTTTGGAGTGAGTGGTTCCGGGTGGTTGGGTTCGTTGAGGAATTCTACAGCCAATGGACGACTATTGACGATAGCAGCTGCTTCACAGAGCAAGGTACGAAGTGAGTCGTCATCAAGTTGCTGTCCATTTTGATACAATAGTGCATCGAGTATGGAGCGTACTGAACGAATCTGACGCTCCCATGCCCCTCCCATATGACTTGAGGCTGGGAGATTGAACTTGAAATCAAAGTAGTCACAGTCCTCTGTAAGCAGACAGGAAGCTACTTTCTTGTGGTCAATTTCTTTCCATGCTTTCGAGAGTTCAGTCGCTGCACCGACAAAGTTTGTCCCCCTGTCTGATCTCAATTGCCTAATAGGACCTCGAATAGAGACGAAACGTCGTAATCCATTCATGAAGGCATCAGTAGTCATCGAGTTTAACGTTTCTATGTGAATCGCTCTTGATGCCATACAGGTGAAGAGAAGG
This sequence comes from Echinometra lucunter, assembly GCA_029962745.1. Classification (NCBI taxonomy): domain Eukaryota; kingdom Metazoa; phylum Echinodermata; class Echinoidea; order Camarodonta; family Echinometridae; genus Echinometra; species Echinometra lucunter. The sequence continues at coordinate 10,382,116 of CM057168.1, forward strand.
CCATACCTTTTCATCTCTTTTCTGCCTTCTTTAATAGTCCACGGGCCAAAACAATCTACACCACAGTAAGTAAATGGAGGACTAGGCGTTAGACGATCTTTGGGTAGATCAGACATCTTTTGACTTTGGACTGATTGACGAAGTTTATGGCAGGTCACACATCTGGAGATAAACTTGGAGACAAAGTGACTGCAACCAAGGATCCAGTACCCCTTAGCTCGGATGCGGTTGATCGTCATTCCTCTTCCCTGGTGAGCTATTTCTGCATGGCAATGGGCAACAAGGAGCTCTGTAAGATGAGATTGAGGAAGGATGGCAGGATGCTTAAGCTCGAAAGGTCCCTCAACTCTTTTCAGTCTACCTCCAACTCGTAGAATTCCTTCCGTGTCTATGAAGGGATCTAATTGATGTAGACGGCTCTTAGATTTGATGAGACGTCTGCCCTTCCGAGTAGCAGCTCCTTCTATGCCACCTAATATCTGTAGCTCATCTTTGAAAGCATCTTTCTGAATATGTCGTATGATTTCTTTCTCTGCACAGACAAGCATTTCAGTGGACATAGGTTGAATGATGATCTTATCCTTATTTGAACCCTTCTGCTTTTCCTGGCAGCGTCTCTGGAGATAAAACTTGAGACGAAGACAGTTGGCTACTGCCTTCTTAACCTGCTGCCAGGTAGAGAATCGTCTGAGTCTCCCAAGATCTAACTCCTCTGCACTCTTGATTGTAGCATGAGTTTGTTTCACCTCAGGATCGTTCGGAAGAATCATACCTTCATCTTCATTCTCCTCATCTGTGACATCATCTGTCCACAAGAACTCTGGGCCAATCAACCACTTCGTCATCTCTTTCTGGTCAACTCTGATCCCTCTAGACGCTCTGTCGGCTGGGTTATCTTTGGTTTCCACATAATTCCACTGAGATGGCGAAGATGCGTCTCTGATTTGCCTCACCCTGTTAGCAACAAATACATGGAAACGCCTCGTCTCATTCTTAACATAACCCAGCACAACTCTACTGTCAGTCCAAAAGACTTCTTTGTCGACTGTGAGACCGAGTTCTGTCTGAAGAAACAGGCTTACTTTAACTGAGAGCAAGGCTGCAGTTAGCTCGAGTCTTGGAATTGTAATTGTTTTTACAGGAGCAACTCTGGACTTTCCAAGAACTAGAGCACAGTGTACATCACCATTCTGATTTTTCAGTCTCAAGTATGTACATTGACCATAGCCCACACTGCTGGCATCTGAGAAATGATGTAGTTCTACGCTCTGGATCTCACCAAAGTTCTTGGGCTTGAAACATCGATCAATTGATAGACTCTCCACCTTTACAATGTCATTCTTCCATTTTTCCCATCTTGCTTGGAGGTCGGCACTCAGGGGGTCATCCCAGTCAGCACCACTTCTGCATAATTCTTGAAGAATTAATTTACCGGGAAGAATGACTGGAGCTAGTAGACCCAGAGGGTCATACACTGACATCACAGTTGCCAAGATTCCTCGTCTAGTCAAAGGCTTCTGGTCAAACGTTAACCGAAACTGAAATGTGTCCTGATTCCACACACCACTGTACTCCTAATGCCTTCTGGATTGGTAAGTCATTATGGAGTAATTCTTTGGTAGTGAGATCCTTAGCCCTTTCTGCTTCAGGCACATTTTCAATCACCTTTCGAGAGTTGGAGATAAATTTGTGCAAGTGTAGCCCACCTTTCTCACACAACTTCCTTGTTCTCACGATCAGGTCAGTGGCCTTCTCAGCTGTAGGGACCGACTTCAAACCATCATCGACGTAAAAGTCATGATGCACAAAGTCCTTTACGTCTTTTCCGAATTGCTGCTCATGATCTGTTGCTATCTGTTTGAGGCAGAAATTTGAACAGCCTGGCGATGATGAAGCCCCGAACAGGTGCACTCTCATACGCAGATCACATACGGGCTGTCGGTAGTCTCCGTCCTTCCACCATAAAAATCGAAGATAGTCACGGTGATCACTTCTGACTTGGAACTGATAGAACATCTCCTGTATGTCACAGCTAAAAGCCACATAATCAGTTCGGAATCTACATAATACTCCTAATAGGTTGTTTGTCAGATCTGGGCCGGTCAACAGATGATGATTTAGAGCCTCACCTTGGCACTGTGCACTACAATCAAAAACCACACGAAGCTTGTTAGGTTGCTGCACTCCATGGTGAGGGATGTACCAAACTGCGTCAGCTTCCAAACATGAGCTTGGAACATATTCTGCATAACCCTTCTCTATCAATGCTTGAATCCTTTGAGTATATAGCTTGTGATACTCAGAGTCCTTCTCAAATTTCCTCTTCAAGCTGCTTAACCTCTTTAAAGCCATATTTCTGTTGTTTGGCAGCTTAGGATCTGTTTCCTTGAAAGGAAGGGGTGTTTCGTAGCGTCCATCATCTGTGACATGAATCTGCTCCTCCATTAGTCTTAGAAACTTGACATCATTCTGAGAGTAAGGCCGTTGAGCCCTTTCAGGAGCGAAGTCTGCTTCTAAAAGATTGATGACTTGATGAGGTGCTATCTCCTCTCTAACTTTGGATTGGCATGAGAACACTACTTCAGTAGGATGACTGTCTAGCTGTACTTCCTCAGGTAGAACCTTCACCATGGCACGATGGCTTATACCTATTGGGTCATTATCTTTACAGTCATGATCAACTGTACCTATGACACTCCATCCGAGGTCAGTCTGCATTGCAAAAGGCCCTCCGTGTGCCGGTGGGGGAATGACGGCTCGAGGAGCAAGTGCACTTGGACAATCATAGCCTATAAGTAAGGCTATTTCACAATCCATCAATGGTGATAAGTGGTCTTTAATGGACTCCAGATACGTCAGATTCTCGGCAACTTCAGGTGTAGGAATGTGAGTTCTATTTGCTGGCATAATATCACGGGTATAAGATGGTGGTAACATAATTTCCTTATTACCATTCAAGGCCCTCACCTTGAGACCCTTAATCTTCTCACTTGCAACTCTTTCCTCAGCTTTGGACATCGTTGAGAGAAGTAGGCTGACCTCTGTACCTGTAACTCCCATTTCTTCCTTCGTCTTTCGAAGGATAAATGTTGTGTCAGATTGTGTATCAAGCATAGCGTATACCAACCACTCCTTTGGCGTTGAGGTGTGGGATAGCCACACTGGAACAATGGTAGAGGTTTTTGAAGTATGGGAGTTAGTTCTGTTGCTTGATGCATGGGACGAATGAGATTCCTCTGTCTCTTGCTGAGTGTCATCTTCTTTTGATGATCGCTTACTACTCCAGTTATCGTCGTGGAGTACAGTAGGATGCCTTTTCTTACACAGAGTACAAGTGCTCTTATAGCGACATTCCTTCGACCGATGACCAGGTTTAAGACATCCGAAGCACAGGTTACATTTATGGACAAATTTTCTCTTCTCTTCCATAGGCTGTGATGCAAATGAAGTACACTCTGCCATACGATGCTGTCCTTTACAAAACAGACAGGTGAGTTTCTTTTTACTTCCATCGTCTTTCTTCTGTACACCAGTGGATAGAGTCCTAGCCTTTGATGATGGTTTCCTTTCCTGAACAGACGTTACTGATACACATGCTACCTCTGCTTCTTCTACGATAAAGTTCACGAAGACGGAGAATGGAGGGAATGAGCCTGAATCCAATCTCCATTGAACAACTTTCCGACCCCATCTATGAGTGAGCCAGTCTGGAAGCTTCAACAGTAGCCTTCTGTTCTCTCTCTCATCGTCTAGGTGTCTCAAATGATGTACAACTTGAGATGCAGCGAAACATTGACGGAGAAAATCACCATATCTTCGGAGGCCATCAGAATCCTTTGCACCTATCTTAGGCCATGCATCTAACTTGTCCCGAAATGCATTGGACAAAACAAACGTGTCTCCATAACGTTTGTCCAGTTCCTCTCTAGCTATGGTGTAAGCATGATCATTACCAAGGAGTGAATATCCCTGTACTAACTCGAAGGGCTGGCCCTTTAGATACTTCAACAAGTAGTAAAACTTGTCTTCCGGCAAAATTCCTTTCTTCTCAATGAGCATGTCATAAGCTCTCTTCCAAGCAGGATACTGTAGTGGACTTCCATCAAAGACTGGTGGCTCTGGTACAGGGAGTCGATTAAGTCGCATCTGCTCAATCAGACAAGATGTAAGGAATTCTGGGTCTTGATGAAGCTCTTGCACAGGATTCACATGCTCCAATGTCTGCTGTTGTCTAGGTCTGAGATCTTCCTTTGGAATTTGTTTGTCAACATTGACTTTCTCTTCAACCCCGTTTTCTTGACGTTCTTTATCACCTTGAATGTCATCCGTATTGTTGGGTTGAGACTGTTGATCAAGCCATTGTTGACATCGACGTTTTGATGAAGAACTTGACGTAGACAATCTCAAACTTCCTTGTACAGATCTCACTCTATCGTATGTCTGTTACATTAGAACAGAGTGTTCTTCCTCTAGCTCATCAAGTTTTGCTTCGCTGTTTTCCTCTTTAGAAAGCATCCGTGCAGCTGTGGAAAGATCTTCTTGAGCTGTTATAGCATCATCCATAATTGCCTGCAGAGCATCTCTACGGGATTTTATGGCACTAACTTCTGCATCCTCATCAGTAAGAAGAGCCCTTAATTTCGTTGATGATCTTCTCCATGAAGTAATGCAGCTTTTCCATTTCTTTTCTTTCATTTCTAATTGCCATTGCTCTCCCTTGCTGCTAGGCTGACGAATTCGCTTATCACCTCCGACTGCTCCAGGCTCAGATAAACTTTCCTCACGATGTGTAGACATTTTCAGCTGACTTCCGTTAGCGATAATTGTGAAGACAGTCTGACTCTTCAATGGCGAGAGAATAATTTGACCTTCAGAGAGACGAGAGATTTCATTCTTCAGAATGGCGAAGGTTTTCACTCTTCAGAGTGGCTAGAGTTTTCACTGTGACAGCATTTGAGGCATGCGAATACAAAGAAAGACAAAGGCTTCTACGGGAGCTTCAAAACTTTATTCTTGATATCATTTTCGGTTCATCATGTAGCTCCAAAAGCTCCAAAAGCTCCGTGAAAACTGTATCAACAAAACATATGTAAAGAGCATCATAAATACACTGCATATATAGGCCTACATGTAAGTGTGAACCTATCATTAATACATAAATGATCATCTGATCATAATCCACTCTTCCTTCGAGCAATAAACTCAACATTTCTTGTGAAAGTGCTTTTGATGTTAAAATGAAATTAACATGTTGATTTTATACACAACAATTACAGTTGCTACATAGTGTGACCTTGCCTGTCATTAATTCCCAAAACAAAACCTGAATTTTCTTGTTTCAATAAAATAATGATATCAAATTTCAGTAATATAGATGAATCTCTTATCCATTACAATATCATATTTTCATCTTATTAATATAGACTTGACTTCATTTCTGGCCTACACTACCTTATATTACACACATGTGAATTTGCATTGTTATGTAACCTACATGCACAGTAGCTGGATTAAGACCTAAAATAATTCAACTAATTTTCACTTTTAACATATATCATTTCACAAAATATAGACTTCATATGATAAACTAACCTCTTTGCCTCTTTTAGGCTTAAAATAAATAACAAGGTTTCCAGGATTCTCTGGAACTTGGGTGATCCTTCACCTCAAATCTGCCATGTTTTCTCACTAAATGTTGCAGTGGAAAAATCTGTTTTGGATGGAACACTAGCTGGCGCTATGTCAGTATAAGGCGCTTCCCAGTTTCCCATTTTCTTCCTTTTTTCTTGTTTTACGCTTTCATTTCACTTCCTTTCTTCCTTTTTCTTTCTTTTCTCTTTCTTTTTTCTTTTTCCTTTCTTTTTTCTTTTTCCTCTTTTCTTTTTTTTTTGGTTGGGAAATTATTGGGGGGGGGGGCAAAATTATATCTTTGCCCCCCCCAAATTTTCTTGGGGGGGGGGAAGGAACTGCCCCCCCCTGCCCCCCCAGGATCGACGCCTCTGCGCGCAAGCGAGCGGTTTTGCCTTGGTCTTGCCCCCGAGAGTTCCCCACTACAGTGTGTATAGCATATGGTGGCAGGTGCCATGTCGCTGCTGCGTTTGTGCTGGTTTGACTCAGGATTTGACATCATTCCACCATTTCCAACCCAAATATTTATGCATTGTCTTTATGGGAAACATGTGAAAGAATATTATTTTCATATATTTTGGAATAATCTTGGTGGTGTTGTTGTTTTTTTTAGCTGAATTTTGCATCACTTGCCTTGATATTTGGTTTCAGAATCATACTTGTTTGCTGTTGCTCCTCATCAAATGCAATTTCGTTTTGGATTTGTGTTTCTCAGAGATTCTGAAAAAAAAAAAATCACTGGATATAAATCCAATAATTTCCTATCTTTATTTTTGTATTGGAATCTTTTTGAACATGTAGATATACCAGAACATACTTGCAGGGTTGATTGTAGAAATAAGTACATGAAGGATGACTCTGTTTTTCGAATTTGAAATTCTTTGACCTTTTATCTTGCATTTCCATAATTTTAATGACAATATTGTGGATGGGTAGATGAACTTGGATGAACATGTAATTGTACACTTACAGGTAAACACATCCTCCTTGAATGTGCTGATTTTGGACATATTCGTGCTAACTTTTTTGATGTTCCTGACCTTAAGACATTATTTAGAGATATTTCACGATTATGTATTGTAAATTTTCTAAAGGAGATCAATCTTTTTATTAGATTTTAGGTGGGAAACTGTTCGAATCCCAATCACAACAGGTATACCCTTGGGCAAGGAATTTTATTCCAATTGCCTAGTCTTTCGGAGGAGACTTTAAGCCGTCGGTCCTGTGTAAAGGAGAGTCACACCATTTGCACGTTAAAGAACCTGCTCCTCTTTTCGTAGAGAGTAGGGAAGTTATCCCGGGGAAGTAGTTAACATATTAATTTATTACTGATTATAATCCTGCTCATATACTTTGTAAAGTCGCATTAGGGTAATTTATACTGTGTAATAAACCTTTTCAGATTAACTGTCTGACACTTATATGACACGCATGTGTTGGTAGTGTCATTAATCTCTTATCAATCAATCAATCAATCCAGCAGGAGTTGCTATCATAACAACTTTTTATGAAACAGGGCCCAGATCTGTGCATGCTGTATTCATTCGTATACAAGCGAATGCAGCCCAGTGGCAATGGCAGCAGGGATGAGGTGCACAAGATTCAGCAGTAAAACATTTGTGGTTTTGACAATGTACATTTCTCCCAAAATCAAAATTATTTGAGGGAATCTAAGAACTGAGAGGAAAATGTATTTAAAGAACATAATTTCCTGACAAAAACATATTTGAAAGTCATTTTGAACTTGATTATGGCCTTGTCCCATAGGCCTACATGTACATGTACCTCGGGTTTTGCTGTCTGTGCACTGTATAAATGGCCCACCTGCATGTCTGGTCCCTTTTGTCCAGTTTTGCCAACTCATAGGGCCAAACGTATATATCGGACTGCAGCGAACAAAAGCTATTGAGGCTTTTCCACTGCAATGACTGCTATTGAGTACAAGCTTACATGTATCTCAGATAAGCTTGTACATGTAATTGGGTTTGCCCATTTTTTACAAAAGGTATCCCTTTGGTAGTCACAATATATCCTTTCAAATTGCATGGCTCATGAATACAAAAGCACTGCGATCTCAAACACTGGATGCAATACCCCAATGTTTCACTCATCAGTGCAGTGCTCTTAGATAATAGGAGACAGTGATACAGCTGTAGCTTGACAGACTTGGTATTAACTCTTACAGTGCTGATGGCAGGTATATGTGCTCAAGAGATTTTACATTTTTAATCGACCATTACTCCACTTAGAATAATGGATTATGGTCATGAAAATATGTCAAAGTTTATAGTATTTGAAATATCTATCAGTCACTATATGCTACCATTATGTACCGTAGGATATTTTTTTTTAGAAAACTACAGATTTTGGAAACGATCCATTATTATTTTAGCATAGAACAAACAAATGAGAAATGAAAACGGAAAGGTTAAGAGGGAAGCTTGTTTCTATTTCCAAATAATTTTCATGCAAGACATTAAATTAATGGAAATATTTGGTATCTTTTGAAAGGGTAATAAATTTTCTACAACGTTTTTGCACAACTTATCTGTATAGAAATTACTGTTGAAGACTTATGGGCAGTGCTCCTGATTTAGTAGAATTTGGGAACAAGCAAAACCCCTAGGCACCGTAAGAGTTCAACAGCAAAGTGCAAGCTTCACTTTTAACTTGAAAATACAGCCTTACCATTCATGGTTTTTTTTTTTTGGGAGGGGGGGGGGGGGGTAGGGGGTTTGGGTGCATGGAGATCAGTACAAAGTTTCAAATTCAAATTCAAATTTATTAATATGAAACCCACAATTTTGGATTATCATCAAAATGAACAATACAAAACAAAACAAAGGATACACATTAACATTAACATAAACACAAAATATATGCAGTAATATATTCTTTCCCTGGTCAGTGGGGGGGGGGGGGGCTGTTTTTTTATGAAAAAAAAAATCATTTGTTGAATTGCAAAATATATGTTCATAGGATTCTAATTCTTGCTTACTGAAGGAGCAATAATTAGTACATGGGTTTGTCCATGAAGTTGGGAGTATATAAACAGTGAGGCTATTTCCCAAAGTAAAAATGCATTTCTTTGACATGTAAGTTTGCCCCAAATTAATAACATGACAGTGTAAGCAGAACCCCTACCTAGCTGTCAAACAAAACCAAACTCTGGTCCCTTCTCAACTTAGATAATATTTTATGTGTTATAATTGTGTGGTTTCCACCCCTAAGTTTTAGTGAACTAGTGTGACATGGAAATGGTAGAAGATAAAACATCATTTTGAAGTCAAAATATTTAGATATTTTAGAAAAGGAATGAAATTGCACATTTAAGCTCTTATCTATGAACCATCACGTGTTGACATGCAATTACTTGGCTGATCTGGAATGGTGCCTCATGAAATAAAATTGATACCGCCTCACATGTGGTGTCCACCCTAAAACCTTGATGTAGCATCGGTAAAAGTAGCTCATTTTCACAGGAATGACACAATAAGATTCAGTCCCTTTGAGTCTTTAACTTATCAAAGTATACACATGTATGTGCATTTACATGTAGTAAATTTGACAAAAAGTTCAGTAAATCAGCTGTATATTTTATCCAGGTAAAGAAAATGTACACAGTAATTAATGTTGTGTCCAGTGTAGAGTCCTTATCTTTGAAGCAATGACACTGCTCTGGGGTAAACAAACGCAAAAGTCCAGAAAGGAAAATACATGTAACCCTCAGGAGAAATATTATAGTAGGGTTTGCTCCTGTACAATAATTTAGGAGGTATAAAATGAATAAATGAAAATAAAAAAATAAAAAACTGTGGTGTCCACCCTGTAGTGGTGGTATTCTGATAACACAGAATGGAGATTTCTGTATAGTTTATGAGCATGAATTGTTTTAGACTATTTACTTTTCCTTCAGAAGTAAGTGGTTATTAGAAACTTTGTGTGATACTTGGAGATAATGAATGTACCATTTTATCTTAAGAAAGCACAGACAGTGTTAGTTACCTAAGTTGGCCACCAGTATCCGTGTAGAAGTAGGTAATTTCACATGCATTGACATAGGACTGAATTCTTGACTTGCTGATGCAGATAGTCTTTTTCCTTGAGTAAGTAAAGTTTGCAGCTCATATTTTGATATAAGTGACATGGAACCCCTAACATACATCATATGTACAGTACAGGGCAAAATGTCTGTTGGTGATTGGTACAAATATACATGTAAGTGAAATTTACTACACGTGTACATGTGTAGGTCATACAGATAGTGAAGGGCAGGGTTTCATAAAATTCTTGGTTCCAACAAGTTCGCTGACTTCCCATCTGACATCAAAGGCATTTCAGCAGGATGTAGGTGAATTTGTATTACATGTATACTTGTTGTTTTGTATTAAAATGATGCCTTGAATTATCATCAGGAATCGGGGGGGGGGGGGGGGGGGGCCTTTCACATAGACTAAGACTGACTAAAATTGCACTTAACTATGTCTGGCCATTCATGCCACTGTTTTCTTTCACCATTGATCTCTCAAAGGGTTTGCAAATCATGGTCACAAATCTGCAGAATTGACAATTTTTTTATAGTTCATTGATGAAGAAAACAAAAAATATAAATTCTTCAAATTTGTGACAATGATATGCGCATCCTTTGAGAGACCGATGGTGAAAGCAGACAGTGGCATGAATGGCCTGCCATAGTTAAGAGCAATTTGAGTCAATCTTAGTCTTTGTGAAACACCCCCAGGATGTGAATAGATCTATACTAAACTGATCCAAGGCTTGAGGTCCATATTAAATCCATTTACATGTAAGTGAAAATATTTGTTGGATGAGAATTTTTCTTTTTTTTTTTACTTTGATGATTCTTTTAATTTTTCTCTCATTCTTTAGCTCCTTACCCAGACAAGGCTCAGGAAGCTGCCTACCCTCCTCAGCAGCAACCAGGTGGCTACGTCCAAGTCCCCCAAAATCCTGGCTATCCTCCTCAAGACCAAGGGGGCTACCCCCCTCAGCAGGGCTACCCTCCTCAGGGTGCACCCCCGTCTTACCCCCAGACCCAGGCTCAATATGCTCCTACTGCTGCAGGGCCAAATGTTATTGTTGCGGTAAGTTGAATGCCCCTTCCCCCCTTTCAATACATCTTTTCTTTGTCCTAATACCCCCTTTACAATCCATTCATTTTGGCATGAAATTATAATAACCTGCTGAGTGTTTAGTTAAATACATGTATATGATGAATACAGGGATCACTTAGTTGAGGCCTTATACTGTACATAATCTTTGTATGGATGGATCAGGGCTGGTATTCATACTAAAGCCATGATTTCGAGTATTTTACTCGTTTTCTGCTAAGTAAAATACTTAACAAACTAGGTATTCAATTGAACCTTTTGGCTATATATTTTACCCTAAATCTAAGACAGCCGCTTAGCAGACTTAAGTAAATTACTTAAGAAGTTTGATTAGGTGGCATGTAGTTTTCACATACGCGCAGTCATATGCTACGTACAGATAAATTTTATAACCGCACATGCAGTGTAACTCCTTTATTGCACATTATTTGGGATTGATTTCATGACATCACAATAGTTATCAGTATGTATTTTATCTTAAAGTCTGCTTGCTAAAGTAAAATACTTAGAGGTGATCTGAATACAAGTTAAGGCATTTTACTTCGAGAAGTAGAATGCTAAGTAATTTACTTACACAGTTCATGTATCAAATTGAAAACCGGCCAAGATGTTAAATCAATAATAAGACCATATATAAAATGATTTGTTAATAAAAACTGCAAAAAAAAAAAATGTTTTGAAGCCGACATATGTAACGCCCATTTCACAAAGTCAATAATGTGGATCATAAATATCCACATTATTTGGTCATAAAATTCAAGTGGGAGCCAAATGATGCTGCAGTTATGAACAGATGTTCACATGGGGAGCAGACTTTGGAATTTGTGAACACAATTGCGAAATAGTGCAGATTATTTCCATGGTGTGATCAGAAGGTTATTACATTTTCCTTCCAGTTTGGAGGTTAATAATTTTCTGTACAGCATGCATGAAGTATATGTACACGCAGAGTTCTCACTAGAAAAAAATCCACACATGGTTCTCACTCTGCTCAAAGCATGGAAATTTCTGAAGTTTTAGGGAATAACACCTAGATCTAACCAAAGTTAGGTGTGGCGGGAGTATATGCTATAGTAAAAGGATGAAAAATACTTCTTGGTAAGCAGGAGTTGTCTACTAATGGCATGAAAGTAAAAATACATTGCCAAAAAGCAAAACAATCTGTTGACATTTATCATTATTGTTAGGAATATATACTCCAATATTTTTTTACCCTTGTTGCCACGCATGGTGTAGCAATTTCACACATGGTTCTTCCTTGTCTGAAACCCTTTACGCATGGTATTGGAACCATGGGTGTTATGTGCTTGCGAGAACCATGTGTACACATGCAGTATGAGCAAAATTCACAATTTAGACTTATTAGGAATCATCTTCAGACAAGGAAGAGCTATAAAAACTATGGCTACCTACCTTTCTGAGTGGGGAGGAGCGCTGGCTTGAGAGATTTTTACTTTAAAAGAAGATGTATGGATACATGTAGGTGCAATTTTAAATGTGCCAACCTTTTTCCACTCCAACGTTTGTTACCAATTTAAAACTTTGTCATATATTCATCTTCTTTAATTTCTAAAACAGAAATGGCTTCAAACATTTAGTGAATTTTTATTGGTCTCTTTTGTACATTCTAATTTTTTAACTCTTGTTTGTCAAAGTTTAGAGGATAAATATAGTATTTAAAATATCTATGAGTCTCTATATGCTACCATAGGATATTTTTTTAGAAAACTGCAGATTTTGGAAAGGATTCATTCTTATTTTAGCATAAAACAATGGGAAACAAATGAGAAATGAAAACTGAAATGTCAAGAGGGAAGCTCATTTCTATTTCAAAATAATTTTCATGCAAGACATTGAATTGATGGAAATATTTGGTATCTTTTGTAAGGGTAATAAATTTTCTACAATTTTTGTGCACAACTTGTCTGTATAGAAATTACTGTTGAAGACTTACGGGCATTTGAAAAGCAAGAATTGTTCATGATTTGGTAGAATTTGGGAAGGAGCAAAACCCCTTGGCACCGAACCAGGGAAAAAATTAATTATTTTTTGTCCGTGTCTACTTTTTGAGCTCACTCACCTGAATTTTCTACATTTTATTACAGGTTGCATTGGAGCCTCCTAGAATTTCAGGGGCCTTTTTTTAGTTTTCCAGGGCTCTTTTTGGCATTTCGGGGGCAGATTCGCCCCGAGCCCCCTTTTATTTTTTTTCCCTGCACCGTACATGTATGAGTTAAAAGCAAATAAATTTAAAAGTCATTGTGAAAAGTTGAAAAAAGTCTTAGAATGTATAAAGCACAATTCATTAATAATTTGACGTGTTAAATTTCTTAAATTTTATTCATTAAAATGACTTACAGTTAGAGGATGAGTTCCTCTTGGCATATATACATGTAAAATAGAAATCAATTCAATGACGTCAAATGGAGTGCTAAATTGACTTGTTAACTGTTTAGCCACATAGGATTTTTGTTATTAAGTTCAAACTGTTGTGAAGACATACATTACATGTAATTGGTTTAGAGGCTGTAAAGTTCAAATTTGTCTTCATGTAGTGTGCATTTTGTCCCCAAGAAAGAGTATTGCCGGTGATATAATTGTAGATTCATGGTAAACTGTACACGTACTTAAAGTGACCAGTCTGCATTCACATGGGACAATAAGTTATCATGCCATTACCATTACTCCTTTCCCTCCTAGTAATGATGGGCAAACAAACAGGCATTTCCCCTTGTACAGTTTTAGTCAACTATGGAATGTCACTGGACTTATTGGTCAGGAAATGGGATATATTCTGTCCTACCTTGACAATAGGAAGCAAGTGACAAAAGTGACATTTTCTGGAAAAGAGCAAAACGTGTTTCATTTGTAGTAACATCAATGGAATATCATCATGTCTCACCTAACATATCTCTCAGCAGGATGAGTGTTTATACATGAACAAAATTTGGCCTGAAAGAAAATATGGAAACATGAAAGATAAAGGCAAGTTCTGGTGGTGAGATTGAATTGTGAAAGAAATTGTCTCAAAGTAATTGAGAAAGGTTTATGATAAATCAATTAGGTACATGTACATGTGAGAATTGTTGTATGCTGTAAGGTTTTGGAAGCACCAAAATGATCAGAAATTAACTCAATTCTGCTGAGAGTCACATGCACTGCACACGGAAATGTGTGTATGGGACTACACACAAATGTTTGGCCCGAACATTTTGGCTGTTTTTTGGTCATATTTTGAATGTCCTGGCATTTGAAGAACAATCCTTTTCAGGGGACATTTGTACTATGGTAATCTTCCTGACTAACATAAAATGAATGAGATACATGTAGCTCACATATTATTTTTTGGTTCCATGACATTTGCTCCGGCGACATTTGCTCCGCCGACAACTGCTCCGAAAATGACGACAAGTGCTCCGCGACATTTGATCCGCCGACAATTGCTCCGCCGACATTTGCTCCGCCGACATTTGCTCCGCCGACATTTGCTCCGCCGATATATGCTCCGCCGACATTTGCTCCGCCGACATTTGCTCCGAAACGACGACATTTGCTCCGCCGACATTTGCTCCGTCGACATATGCTCCGCCGAATTATGCTGCAAAACGACGACATTTGCTCCGCCGAATTAATTATAATCATCAATAAATTGATAATAATTCTACTCTGCTCTGACAATTGATAATGATAATGACAATTGCCTCGCCGCCAATTTCTCCACCGAAATGTTTTGGAAACCACGACACTTGAACCTTGCCCCCACGACACCATTCAGTGAATTTGAGGGCATGCCTTTATTATGTTTATCATTATAGGTCAGTCTAAATAAGAGTAATCATAGTAAATCAGAGTAGATCTCAAACTGCAAAGTAGTTTGCAAATATAGAAATACTGCGGTATGTCGCCGGAGCAAATGTCGGCGGAGCAAATGTCGTTTTGGAGGATATATGGTGGCGGAGCATATGTCGGCGGAGCAAATGTCGTCGTTTCGGAGCAAATGTCGGCGGAGCAAATGTCGGCGGAGCAAATGTCGGCGGAGTATATGTCGGCGGAGCAATTGTCGGCGGAGCAAATGTCGGCGGAGCATATGTCGGCGGAGCATATGTCGCGGAGCACTTGTCGTCATTTTCGGAGCAGTTGTCGGCGGAGCAAATGTCGGCGGAGCAAATGTCGTGTCACCTATTTTTTACCTTTCCCATAATATAATTTCCCTTTAATAACTCATATTTAGTTGGTATGTCACTTGCTGCCATTTGTCACATGAGTAGGGCAGTATTGTGGAAGAGAATAATTGTTCCTGTGTACTTATCTCTTTCCTTTGCATATCAAATGGTTTCCTGTCCTTTCCTGCCAAAAAATTCCATGGCCATTAGATGTTGAAAGTTTTAAAAGATGATTATTAAGAGGATATGTTGGCCAAACCTTTTCAAGGAATTAGGAGGATATGAGCCAAACAGTGGTAGTGCAAAGTACAATGTACATGTAGGTCACTAATTGAATTTTCGCCAACAGATTACTTATATTTTTGGATTAAATGCAAACTGCTGTGCTTGTCTGTCTCGTTTTTCTTTTGTGCATGTTTGACTTCCTGTGGCGATCCCCAGATGGGCTTCAAAATGAAGGGCTTTTGTGGTTAACTCTCTGTATATATTTTGTACACAAAATTTCAGATTTTCTCCATTATCTCTCAAGGTTCAGCTTGTTTCTTTTTTAGCTCAAGCTCTCTCATGGGAACATGTATTGCACACGGCATATATTGAGTTCACAATATTGCAATTTACTTGAGACATAAAAATTTCAGTAAATACTTCATATGACTGAATAACATTTTCTGTATTAAACACACCATCCCCAAATTATTCTTCTAGGCTTAGTTTCAATCTAGAAAGTTTTTTGTCACAATACATTATCTGAATGTATCACTAGAAGTGTTATTTGCTTTAAATTTTCTGAATAATAAATAAAAATACTTAGGGAAATGATGAGAAATATTTGATAGGACTATGCCAGATTTAGATTCAGAAGGTACACTTGAAAAGAAGTTGTCACTTTTCTCGGTCATTCTAGTGGGTCTAGAAATAAGTGGCAAGAAGGAGGCATAGAGGAATGTCTCTAAAAAATCATGTGCAGGAATATTATCTCCTGCTAACAGATCATAGTTGAAATCTCCTGTAATAATACAATTTTGTTTTGAACAGAGTGATTATTTATAATGTAACACCATAACCCCCAAACCCTGCCTACATGTACACTGTATTTTTCCTTCCCCCTTGATTGAATTACATTTCTTTAAATCTTTTGCTTTCTTCCCATTTATTTATTTATTTATTTTTTTTTTTTGGTGAATCAGCAATCTCAATGTACTTGTCTCTAAGGTTTTAATTGATTGATGCCTGAGTTTCAAAATTTTACTTTAAAGTAAAACAGCATGTTAAATTGTTAATATGCTTTACGTCTTTTAGTTTCCATTTCAATTCCATCTTACTTTCAACACATAACGACCATCGCAGACAGCGATGGATCAAAAAAATTTTCAAAAAAAGGGGGGGGGGGGATGATAGGCTTTTTCATTTGTCGCTTTTGCCCGAAAAACTTGATAAGCCCCACCCAAGGGTCCTCAGCATTTTTAAGGTGTCTGTTTTCCCCCCCCCCCAAAAAAAAAAAAAAAAAAAAAGAAAAATTCTTGGCTTCAAAATGGGGGGGGGGGGGGCACAGCCGATATAGCCACCCTGGATCCGCCATAGAAATCAAATTTCTCTCCCAATTCTCTCTTGTTTTTGTCAGGTCATTCTCTGTTTCTCAATACAATTGTCAGATTGCCCAAGTCGGTATATGATATGAAGTCTTCCATTCTGAATCATTTTGACATGGCTCCAAACTAACCTTATCAATCATGCAAGATGTGGAATCTTCATGCAAATTTCTTGGGAGTGTCTACCATGATTATTTAAGTGGTCATTGAACAAATTGTGAAGCGCTTTGTAACCACAAGGAAAAGGCACATGGATTATATGTGCTCACTGTTCAGGGCTCCTGTTGGAGAAATATATATATATACATTTTCTTTGGGGGGGGGGGGCTAGTAAGAATTTTAATAGGGCTCATGTGAATCAAGCCCCTGTTAGTTTCATTGTTAAACCCTGCATTTTGTTCTGCAGTCTATTTCAATAGATGAAAATTTAGGCAACCATTAGTGCTTAGCCATGTTCATGTATGAGAGGATTTCTATGTTTTATTGAATTCATTTACAGACTGCTCCTCAGACGACGATGATTGTACGTCAGTCACAGCCACAGCCTAATGATTACCTTGCTTTCGCTATCTTCGTCACTATCTGCTGCTGTTTGCCATTTGGAATTGTAGGCATCGTGAAATCCATGGATGTAAGTATATAATGCGGTTGATCTGTTCTTCTTTTGTAGGATTTGATTTTGGTATTTTCATCATGCATGTTTTCCTTTTTAGTCATATTGTAGAATTGTAGTTTTGAAAAATTTACAAGAGGAGGAGGATATTTGTAACACATAGATGTGAATTGTTATCTATGAATTTGTATATATGTACAGCAACAACAGCAATTCGTATACAAATTCATAAATGTATGTACAGTACATGTACATGTACATGTATTTCAGGTAATTTCTTTGGCAAGTAATGCACAATAGATCATTATCTACCAGAGCCTCATTTTACAGAGGGCCTGTATTAAACATGGTTAAGATATTCAGAATCAAAAGATAAATTCCATGAGACTATTCAGTTCAGTCTCCTGTTACTCTGGGCAAAATGGAATAGTATACAAATGATGTGTGTGCATGAGTTCATTATACGATCTAATCGCACTTGAGTTGAGGCTGTGTGCATCTAAGCCGTTAGGCTGAGTGCAATAGATGCAAAGAGCCTCAACAAGAGTGGATAGATTGTATAATGAATGAATGAAGGCATGCATCATTTGTTTTATGCAACGACTCTTCTAGTTCCTGTTATTTGATAAAATAAAAACAAAAAAAATCTATCCTACAAACTTTTTTTCCCTGCTTACCCCAAAGGTTCGCATAGTCATGGAAGCTGCCATTTGCTTTCTTGTGTGACGTACATCACATACAATAAGCGCAGCCAAGTTAAATGTAATGCGCTTCCAAGTAGTACGCTCACAAAGAGTACATGCATCAATGTCCTTGCCATATAAAACAACACAAAAAAGGTTAAAAGAAAAAAAAACAAAACAAAGCCATAGGACTGGAAACTATGGGACGCTTTTCAGAAAAAAAGCGTGGGATAGGCTCAAAAACTGAATCACATGTGACTTCCCTCAGCCAATCATTTGATTAGGATCTACATGTACGTGTAGGAGTGAGTTGTATCATAAAAATCTATAACAAAATAACAATGGTATTATGTTGTTCCAGTACATCTTTATAAGGGGCTTTTCATTTGCATGATATTATGGTGGGAAATTTTAAAGCCCCAAAAATGAAGTGATAAAAATAGGAAAGGAGGAATGAAAGAATGAAGAGGGAAAAGAGAG
>CM057168.1:10400900-10414691 GCA_029962745.1 Echinometra lucunter
GGAGGAGGAGGAGGAGAATTAGATTATGATGAGGAAGACAAGGAAAAAGATAATTAAAATGTCTATTGAAAGCAGGACATAAATGTTCCAAACTGAGAAAATTAAAGGGGAGAATGACAAGAGAAAGCTATCAAAGAATAAAATATGTGACAGAAAAAGAGAACAACAAGCCTTGAGAAGAATCTAAAAAAACCCAACAACAACAGCAAAAATGCTTGTTGTTAATCTGCACTCCTATTTACTGGGTGACTGAACTTAACAGCCTTACGAGTTTGCCTGCTTATTTTCATTGTATTCCTAAGGCCTGTTGGACTGCTTGTACTGACATGTACATGTAGTATCAAAGACACCATACCATATATTAGTCACTATGAACATGACGGACAAAGAAAGCGGACAAAATAACAACCTCTCATTCTACCCTTCACAATGGTTCTGGTAGTCAAAAGAACATCCCTTCACTGCTATTATCTAAAATATATGGAACAGGTGTCACATGCATATTCATCTGGAACTAGTGAATTAAACATAATAGCTGTGAAGGATGTTCTTTTGACTACCAGAACCATTGTGAAAGGTAGAATGAGAGGTTGTTTATTTTGTCCGCTTTCTTTTCCGCCATGTTCATGGTGATGGCTGCCTTGATAAATGGGCTACATAAACACCCAGATTGCATGATCCCTTTCTTATTTCATTTTGATGCATTATTCAATTTGATGAACCTGCCTACATGTATAGCCTTGAAGTGCTAACAGCATACATTTTAAGCCATGAGTCATGTTCAATCATTGTCTAATGCTTTCCATGTTAATGCAGGTAGCAGTGTATATTGGTTTAATACTACATGGTTAGTGTATACATGTTTGGTACATGTACAGGTTACATGTATGGATATGGGTTGAGTGTACGGTAGATGAATTTTGCTCCCTCCCATTTCTAAATATCTTCCCAGCCAGGATTTGCTAGTGCTAGATGCCCGTCGCCATGTTTGTATACTGCTAGCACAAAAACGAGCACATAAACGAGCACATAAACTCCCCCTTTTCAAACTTTCTTCCACTAACCTTCAGTATACATGTACCTTTCTGTACAATTGTGGAAATTTGATTGAAAATGTTACGTATTTTGAGTATATGATAGAGGTGTTTCACGCCCATCCCTTCTCTAGACAAGTTCCTAGCTAGGTTTTGTGATTTTCAGATGTCTTACACCATGTGAGGGCACTGTTAATAAAGAAAAAGGACATGAAATCCTTTTTTAAGTATTTAACCCCTTTCAGATCTTCCTTGTCAAAAATTTACGAAAATGTTACCTGTTTTAACAGAGTACTGGGTATTTAACTTTGCCAATATGAATTCTGAGAGCAATAATTCTGTGATGACACCATTAAACCTGGCATCCCAGCATCACAT
The DNA here is from genome assembly GCA_029962745.1 of Echinometra lucunter. Taxonomy (NCBI): domain Eukaryota; kingdom Metazoa; phylum Echinodermata; class Echinoidea; order Camarodonta; family Echinometridae; genus Echinometra; species Echinometra lucunter. The sequence continues at coordinate 10,402,313 of CM057168.1, forward strand.
ACTTCAGTGTCCCTAAAAACAGTAAGCATATGGACCTGTACATTTTATTTCCTTTTATTAGCCTTTCATGGGTCAAATTGACTGCATGCAAAGTTTGGCAAAAATGTCATGGACTTTGCATTAACCGAGGAATGTCCTTAAAATACATGTACCACTGCATAACATGCATGTGTGCTGCTGGTTATGTCAAATAGGAAATTCATGGCATACATATGTGTTGTGGATGACAATGGCATACAATGTACATGGTAAACATATGTTAGGCACCTTATCAAGAGTAAGAGCCAATTTGGAACGCAGCCATTAGCATCTTTCCCGCTCAGCGTCTTTTTCCCTCTGATCATCCCGTTCTTCCGTAGAGAAAACAACGGGGGATCGGGAAAGCCGATGTAAAAGAACAGTCGGGGAGAAGACCATGAAATGACGCGGGACGAGACTTATGATAAGCGGCCTTACATACGTGTACATGTATTCATAATATTTTGATCAATGATTGTTTTTATCACTCTTTAGCTGTTTTCGCACGTTACGAGGTCATGTGTATACTGTACTGTTATTCAATAAAACTTCCTACTGTGGGGTGGGGGGAGGGAGAGGATTGGAAACTTAGAATACTTTCATACTAATACATGTAGATGTAAGCGTGAATTATGTAAATTGTAATGTTGAACTCCTTTCGTTTCTCTAGGTTCGCAATCGCTACCAAGCAGGTGACATGGCTGGAGCTGAAGAAGCCTCCAGGTCTGCTAAGAATTGGTCAATGGCTGGCCTCATCACCGGCATCGTCCTTGAAGTCCTCGGTATCATACTCATAGTCGTCTACTATGTCGTCATCCTCGCTGCCGTCAGCTCCAGCTTGGGCGGCTATTGAAACCAAAAGCGTTGGTGGAGCGACCGACCGAGTGTCCAAGGGTGGTTTCATGTGTCCTTCATGTTCTCCTTCTTTTATATCTACTCATTCATGGTTTTCGTGTTATCATTAGAGCCTTTCTTGACCCTTTCAATTCTGCAGCAGAATGGCTACAGTAAGTATTTCTGCACTGTGAATCAGTAGTTCATGCTTTGAGAAAAGAAAACAGATTCGTTTATTTTGAAAATTGTTCTCAAAATATAAATCCTACCAAATCAAACTGATGAGGAATTGAGATGTAGAATTTGACTCCTTAGAGTTCTTTTACAATTATTGTGGGCAAACCTATTAGTAGAGAACGGGTGTAGCACCTTAACCAGAGCTCCATACTGACTGCTTTTTTCTTGATTGAAATTTTAAGTTCTGTGTCTGTATGCATTGGGGTCTGTTGAATCTAGCATTTGGAGAAGGGGAAGGGGGGGGGGGTTTCCAGAGGGTCCAAAGTGAAATGTCAAGGCCCTACTGCCCTGTGCACATGTTAGTATTAAGCCTCACTTGTCAGTCCTTTGTACGACATTGAGATTCTTGTGTTTGACTGAAGCTTTGATTTCATTAGGATACTGTAAATGTTTACATGTAGCTGACTTTAGGACCAGAAAGTCATGCCCCACACAAAGTCAACAACAACACTCTGACTGTCACTGGTTCAAACCACTCTTTTTCTTTCCCCATTTTCTCTCCCTGTCTCTCTACATCTCTCTCTCTATCTCCCATATATTTCTTTTCTTGCCTTCACAGTGTACATGACTCATTGCTCATGTTAACTCTTCAGCATTTTCTTTCTCTGCCTATCTGTGTAGCACATCCAGTGATCTCTCTCTTTCTCTTTTTACTTTTTTTTCTTTTCCACCCTCGAATCACAGTTTTTCACCTTTCTGCCTTTATATTGGTGTTTCTCTGTTTCTTCATATACATGTGAATATTTCTATTCTTGCATTCACAATTTATCTCATTTCTCTTTAAATTTTTAAACAATTTGTTTCTTTCTCTCTCTCTCTCTCTCTCTCTCTCTCTGTCTATCTTATATCTCTCTCTTTCTCTTACTGTCTCTTTCTCTCATTTTTTCTTCATCTCTCAAACACACCTTCCTCTTATCTTCATTCTATCTTCTCAAATTTCCTGTACAGTAATCTGCTTTTTATCTTGATTATCATTTAAAAAAAAAACTTTTTTCAAAACTTTTTGTTTGTGTAGATTAAATTTCATGACAGTATGATCGAAGAAAAAACAGTGATTTCTTTGTTGTGTACTTCATGTGTATAATATAATACATTATTGCATCCACAGGAAATTCAAAGAGAAAGCCATTGATACCGGTCATTGTACCAATTTTTAAGAATTACAGAACAACTTGAACTCATTATCTTGGGTTATTTACTATTCATGTGTTGTAGTCTTGCCGAACACATGTAGTCAGTAGTACTATAGAATGTATATCAAGAGGCTTTATGAAATGTAAATAATAGATGCGCCAAGAGCTTACTGTGAAAATCTTCTTTTTTTTTTATATATGCATGCTGTAATTTTAGTGTGATTCTCATAATATTGGTATGTGTATGAAGCTCTATAATCATAGATTATCATCTAATGTAAATGTTTTTAAGATGTTTGTAGTTCCATAGCAGAGACATCATATCTTAAGTACTGTGTTATTAGTTTTTAAATATTAAATATCCTATTGACTGTGTCATATCAAAAACTGTTTTAAATAGGAAGATATTGACCTACACCCTTTCTTTGTTTAAATACATTTTTAGATTTTGTATGCATTTTCTGCTTTTTGTAAATTTTACGTATTATCATACAAGCTAAATTTTTAAAATAGTGTGTGGGAGGGGGGGGGGGGAGTGTTCAACATTGAAGCTACTGAACCATCAAACAAAAAAAGAAAAGAAAAGAAAGAAAAGGGAATCTTGAAGTCTACTAAGGCATTCCTAGACTGCTGACCATTTATATTCTCTAAAGGTTTGTTCACATATGAAAAGATAAATTGATTTTTAAAAAATTATCTTGCCATTCAGCATATTGTATACCACTTTCTGTATCATATAACACACAAGAAAGTAAGAACAGGTACATGTATAAGCACCTTTGTTGCATCACTTACATGTATAACTACTTGCCATCCATTTAGTATGCACACACATACCAAACAAACAAACAAACAAACAAACAAAAAATGCTGAGGTTTTGTTTGTGCAGTTTAGCACTACATATCTGAACAAGCCTAAAAGGTTATAGAAATAACAACCATTCACAAGCTATTGTGATATTTGTAACAGTTCTTATGTACAGTACATTAACCGTAAAGCATCTTGTGTTCTCTTATACCTAGTACAATTCTACTCAGCTTGCTTGGTAGAAATGCTATGGTACAAAGGTAGTTTATTGAATACAGATTTAAAGAAAAGTGGATTGAAAGCACCAATATTGATGTTTGTTGAAATTCCACCATGGATGGAAAAAAAAATGTATAAAAGATATCTTTTTAGTAGGAAATTTGCTGACTTGCCACATGTATTAAAAGTCTGTTTGAAATGCTTTTTTGGCTTTTAAGATATTTTCTTCTAGAATCTATCTTTTTCATATTTAAAAAAAAAATTGTCTATACCATCAAGATATCAGGGCGAAATAACATCTTGCTTAGGAGTAAAATCTGAATGTTTCACTTAGCAGGCACTTTCAGTTCAAGACTGTTTTTAGCTTTGATAATTAGTTACCATAAAGTTGATTTTGAGAATGGGAGAATGTATCGTGTTGCAACATGGACACATACTAAAATTGTTCTTTCAATTGGTTTGCTTTTCCACCAATGTGTAATGTGTAATCTGAATGTTTCACTTAGCAGGCACTTTCATTTCAAGACTGTATTAGAGAAATTGCCAATCTCATACTGCAAATATTGCACTATGTAAGTGCTTTTTTCTCCATATAAACCCTGCCCAATTGTACTGGTATGTACACATTTCTTGCTGGTACTGAAAAGATTCAATGGTTCTGTTATTGCCAGCATTTAAATCTAGGGTTTCATGTGAATACAAAAGTTTCAAAGTGATTAGGACATTGCATAGAACTGTGTTTTCCACCAGTGTGTAATGTGTAATTTCTAAGACTCTTGATAAAAAAAGGTACCGCATTTAAATTTTTACTAGGGGCAGACACACACTACTGCCATGCTTTACACATAGATGTAACAGAATTTTGTTTTCAATATGTTTTTATCCCTTTTTATTCCTTTCTGTCTTTGAAAATGGATTTAAATCCAACACCAAACTGAAATTGTAGAGGCTGAAAGATATATTTTAAAAATTTTTAGAAGCCAAGGTGACCCTCCCAAACTGCTTGGCTGTCAGTCCTATTCAAGGGACATGCATACCTCTGAGATTAATGTGTTATTCTTGAAGTTATTTTTAATCAATTAAGCCTATAATGTTACATTGTTATAATGTGTAATTTGTCACCCAGCTGGCAGAAGGGCGTTATTATTCAAGTGCACACCAAGACAAAAAATAGCCGGGGGCGTCAGGCGATTTCACCCTCAGTGGAGCTCAAATAGCTCTCTAAAATCCTTAAAACCCCATTTCGCCCTCACCTCAGCTCCAAAAAAATAAGCAATAAGTTTGCGAATCGTGATCTACGAGCAGCAGAATTAACATATCTTGAAACGACACATACATTAACGCATCATACTGGTACTCAATCATGCATATTCTCAAAAATGATTGGGATATTAGCACTTAAAATCCAACATAGCTGCTTTTGGCCTAGAAATAGCTCCTGTAAAGTTGTCCACAAGAGCTATTTGTTTCATAGAATAGCTCTCGTGGGGGAAAAAAAAGTATTCTTTACCCTGGTGCGCACTATGCTAAAAGTACAATGTTATGCTTGAGTTAATGCTTTTCTATCAGCCGGGCTATGAATTACTGCCTATAGATGTTCTTGAGAACACTTTTTCCCATAACGGGTCTTTTCTATAGTGTATTCTACACGTAGTTATAAACTTTTCTAGCTGAAAATATTTGAGGCTTGTTTAGGAATGTATAACAGTCATTTCACAATATATGTAAACAAAAGAACCAAAATAATTGGGAAGAGCTGATGAATACTTATATGAATGGCAGGTCATTTGGTCACCAAATGCATGTTTACAAGTATGTATTTTTAAGAGGATAAAGAAAAAATGCATACTCTGTGAAGGAAAGTGCATTTGGAGGAATGATTCGGAAATATACATGTACATGCATGTACATTTCAATAACATGTCTACATATCCAGAAAAGATGAGTCACTTGCACAGTGACCATGAAGCTTCCATTTGTGCAGGTACAAAATAGGAATACACTGAGTGAACAATACGGGAAAGTTTGTTGACCTTCGGTCATAAACTGTGACTGCATTGGAGTGGCAATTGAATTAATCATGCTATCAAAATCAATATGCAAATTTATTCAATGTCAAATTCAGTCTGAATTATGGATTGGAACTATACTACTTACTAATTTTATGTCTTTCTTTTTCTTCAGACTAATAGATACCTTCAGCCTTTGAGTACTCAGGCAAATTTATATATTCTGTTTCTTATATTACATATGTGCCTGCATCTTTGAGATATATTATTTCTTTTAGATATAACTTCCATCTTGAAATTGTAAGTCTACTTCCATAATAAATCTAAAACATTTAGAATGCACTTTGAAATATTACCATTCCCTCGATCTGTAAACATAGTGAAATACTGTCTGCAACATATAACTATCAATAAAGTAAACATGTGTTAATGTAAAGCTAGCTTTTTCCGTTGACATCATTCCTGCATTTCTGTGTTTAAAAATATCTGTATGGAAACCACTAGTCTTGGAAGGCATTTTTAGCATTGGTTTGTTCCATTGTTTTGTCCACGTTGTCTCTCACTATGAACATGACCGACAAATAAAGTGGACAAAATAACCAACCTCTCATTCTACCCTTCACAATGGTTCTGCATGGTAGTCGAAAGAACATCCCTTCACTGCTATTATGTTTAACCAGTAGTTCCAGGTGAATATGCATGCTACACCTGTTCCACATATTTTAGATAATAGCAGTGAAGGGATGTTCTTTCGACTACCAGAACCATTGTGAAGGGTAGAATGAGGGGTTGTTTATTTTGTCCGCTTTCTTTGTCTGTCATGTTCATAGTGTCTTTCACCTCCCTGGCCCACTGGCGTAGCCAGGATTTCATGGGGGTAGGAGCGGTGGTGAGCATGCAAAGCTTGTAGACTACACATTGAGTGCGTGCAGCGTGCTCCCTAGGGTGAGGGTGCGGGGGAGGGGGGGGGATTGTGCGGAAGGTTTGGCATTTCTCTGTCTTCTAGCCCTTGTCTATTTGCTTCTCTTCCTATCTTCTTGCCTTTTTCTCTTTTTTTTTTTTTGGGGGGGGGCAATCGCCCCATTTTATTAATAAAAGAATAATGATATATAAACTGAAAAAAAGAAAAGAAATGTGAATGTCAAATATATAATGACAGAAAAGAAATAAAGAATTAAAGAGAATGAAAATGAAAATAAAAAAAGAGATAGAGACCACTTACGTTGTTCTGTTATTGAAAGGCGTAAGCGCGAAAGTGATTGCGTAAAGATTGCCATCTGCATGTTATGCTTACCAGTTTAGGGTAGCAGTCGTGTGTCGGGACGCCTAACAAAAATGAAGCCTTCTCTTTTGTTCTTTTTATTCAAAAACTATTAAGTAAACATGGTAAATAGTATTAATCATCATCAATATATTTTGTTTCTATAATATTGTTTTAAAGTGTAAGAAAATCTAAGAAATATTGCTTGTAAACTTCTTTAAATGGCTATTTTAAATCGACTGTCCGAATACACAACCTGTCCGGACACACAACATCTGGGTATACATTATTTACCATATCTGCATGATTTTCTTCGAATGGGCACTTTAAATCTTGCTAAATATGACAGTAGTTGCTTGTCAGTTGTGTATTCTAGCAGTGTGTGCGTGTGTGTGACTCTTGCTACCCCTTTGTGACATAATTAGTTTGAAAAATGAGGCTAACACAGCAAATTATGCTAACTCAATGGGAACTACTAGTATGGTGTCATTGGCCATAGAGTATAGTCTGCTAAAACAGACGCTTGTTTGATATTTACACTAATTTGACTTTTTAGGAGTCTACTCAAACTTTTAAATAATGTTTTACATCTTGCATACATCCGTGCTTCAGACCCTGTGTTACAGACTGTAGACACAGGATTTGTGTGTGCAACTTGGAGGGTCTCCGTTTTGGAATACAGGGAAGGGAAGCACATTTTTTTTTTTTAATTTCAAAAGCTATTCGTTTTTTAGATGTTAGAACAATCCTCGTCAACGTGCTGTATTTACTTTTGACAATAGATTTTCAGTCTTATCCTAATGCTGCAACGCAGGGTCAGAGTACATATCGCTTGCTGGAATAATATACTTCAATCTCTTGTAAAAGAATGAGAGAGATACAATATTGATATGGTGTAGGTCACAAAACGTAACAATCAATTTGAATACAATAAAGTAGCATTCGACTGTGTACTGATCTATTATGACGCACATCCAATGGAAACACTGTCGTCGTACCCCTAATTTCCCATTTTTGCTCTTAACAAAACACCTCCTGTTTACATGTTATGATTGTGTGCATAAGGCTCGTTTCTCAAAACCTTCTGTGTGGGTTGTCCATGAACTTGGACTTGACAAGAACCTAACTTAATCTTCAACAATGACCTTCTTCCAGGGGCGGCGCCATGTTATTTTGATAGGGGGGGGGGGGCAAGATGACCCATTATAGGCGAATTTGTTTAAGTTTTAAATGAGGAAAAAATAGGGGTATTATTATAGTTACGTGACCCAACCCTTTCTTCTCCCAGCATTTCTTTTTTCTCCTCTTTTTTCTTCTTTTTCTCCTCTTTTCTTCATTTTCTCCTCTTTTTTGTCTTTTGGTCACTTGAAAAATCATGGGGGGGGGGGGGGGGGGCGCCCCTGCCCCCCAATGAAGCGCCACCCCTGCCTTCTTCTTAATAGCTGGTGAATAATCTTGATGTTTGTTTGAATTTGTTAACATGTTTAACGCCAGTTTTTCCTTTATAATATAGTCACTGGCATCTGCTATAGGATATTTTTTCCACATTGATACATGCATGTAAGTGTATAGGGAGTAGGATTATTTTTAATGTTAATGCTATTTCACGTATACCAGATGCTGGTTATAATCACCAAGACAACATCCATGATTTAAAGGCACAAACGAAATTTATGTTATGTATGATAGTTGGTGCAACAGGAGTTGGTCCGCGGTCAGCTCTCTGTCTTCATGGTCTTTGTCACCAAACTGACTCTGATCAGACCCAGGTTCGAAACTAAGTCTTTCTGATGGTGACTTTAGAGGTCGGTCCCAGACGTGATTGATACACCTCTTTAAATGAAAAAAAAGAAAGAAAGAAAGCAAGAAAGAAAGAGAGAGAGAGTTTTTATAAGAAACAAACAAACAAACAAACAAACAAACAAACAAACAAAAAAACTTACATAATACACACATGTATGCGGATACATTACCGAAAACCTTATCCGGTAGCCGGATTAGACCAGTTCCGACGTGGCAGGATACAAACTCTTCTAGCTTGGTAATGCCGCAGTCAGTCGCTTACGTTGAGTTACGTCCGCCGCGGATAGATACGGATAAGTGGACGCAGCACGGACGCAGGCATCCGCAGGGTCGTAAGTAGAAGTAACTGTCCGTAACTGATCCGTAGTGAAACGCAAAATAACGGCGCCAAGCCTGCGAAATTTTGAAAATTTCAAAATTTCGCAGGTAGTCCCCACGGATGCAGACTTACGCAAGTAACCGTAACTACACGTAATTATTATCCGTAAGTGAACGTAACTATCCATAGCGTGAACGCAGACTATCCGGGAAAATTTTTACCTCCCGTCCATGTTATACAATACTATTATCATAATATAACTGCAAGAAGTCGAACGGGAAGAAGACCCATGACAGAAGAATTTTCATGCTGAGATAATGTTCTGTGACCGGTAGCCTATTCCTATCATACCAAAGAAGAGAAAGGAGGATACTGATAAAAAATATGCTAATAAAAAAATCATAAGACTGGGGTAACAGTACACTAGAACCTAGCTGTTCTTAATATTTAAAAAAATAGCCTTTTCTCGCTCGCTCTCTCCGCTCGCTCATAGAAACAAGATCAGGAGGCAAGCGCTCTTATTCCCTCAGCAAATGTCCGAATATTGTAATATTTTTACAGCGAATGTAATGATTTTCTCTAATACAGGGAAATGGTACATCATAAAATTCATTTAATTTATTTTGGAGGAAATTCTACGTTTTATTTGAAAGAAACGGAGTTTTTGTCGGTAGCTCGCTTCGCTCGCTCATAAAAAATAAAATGATTTTAGATGGCAAGCGATGCGCCGAAAAGCATCATTTGGCAATTAGGTGATAAAAAACTATTTAGATACCTTTGAGGCAATCAAAGAATGTAATTTTTTTCTCACTTGCTACGCTCACTCGAATATGTAATGTAAATATTTTATAGACCTATAAGGGATTTTGATGACAAAATAACACTGCATCACTGAAGGAATGTGTTTTCCCCCCTTATTTCGCCTCCCTTGCTTGTGATATTTGAAATATAGCGTGATTTAGTAAACAATTAGACCAGTGAGGTGCTTAGTCAAACATCTGATATTGCTTGAGCGTACTTTGACCGCAAATAACATTTCTTTTATAGCTAGTAAGTGGAATTTTTGACTCGCTCGATTCGCTCGCTTGCAAAATAAGAAGCGGGATGTAAGTAAAGGTTCAATTCCCTAAAGCTCTCAATCAAGTAATGAGGATGTACCTCTGTGATATTGTTTGAAAACAATAATAATAATAATAATATGTAACATTTATATTGCGCTTAATACAGTGTTTCTAAGCGCATGAGAAAAAGAGAGCAAAAGAGAAAAAAGTGGAAGAACACATATAAAATACATTAACTAAGAAGAGGATTGCCTAACAAGATGAGTCTTAAGAAGTGTTTTGAATGAGTCTATAGTGGAGGCCTCACGAATGTAGATGGGAAGATTGTTCCAGAGTTTTGGGGCATGGGAAGAAAAGGCACGATCACCATAACGGGTCATGGTACGGGGTCCAGGTGATAGTTGCAGGTGGGCAATAGAAGCAGAACGGAGACGTTGAGTTGCTGAAGAAGATGATGAACGGAGAGAAATGAGATCTTGAAGATAGGATGGAGCTAGACCGTGAATGATTTTAAAGACAAGAAGAAGAACTTTGAAGATAATTCTATCATGGATCTGGAGCCAGTGAAGAGAATTTAGAACTTGGGTAATGTGTTCAGATTTTTTAGTTAGGGTAATTAGTCTAGCTGCAGAATTTTGGATCCTTTGAAGGGGCGCTATAGTCGAACAATTTTGTGCGGTTAATTGGAGGAACGGTAGATTAGAGTGACCAATAATGCAGAGATAATTTTTATGCAGCAAAATCAGGCCCTACGCCCCCTCCCCCCCCGCTCAATTAGTCTATCCTTCACTGTTGAACCTACACACCCTCGGTCGCTTTGCTCCGCGGTCAAGGATATTCGGCACCAGTCATCCCCCTCCCCCAACCGCAAACACAAATCGACACCCATGCTGGTTGGGGTTGAAGACGGAGCATTTCCTCCTGCATCTCTGCTTTATCTTGGGGGTCTGTTGCCTTGTTGCCCACTTTCAGCCTTCCCCCTGCCCTACCACCTTGCATCATGGGGGAAACTTTGGAGCCATAACTAGCAGAAATTGGAAAGGTGTTTTCTCCGTGGAGGTCCAAAATACACTGATTGAGCAGGGATGGTCAGAGAAAACCACGTTGTTCATAATTATTATTCGTAAACTATCCGCAACTCTCCGCAAGTTTTCGGAAGTATATCCGGAACTTTACGCAAGTTGAAAGAGCAAATAACGTGTCAACTCGTAAGATTATCCACAAGTGGACGAAAGTATCCGTATCTGGTCGTATCTATCCGTATCGCCCGCACCTTTTCCCGTATATTTTGTAAAAAAAAAAAAAAAATGGTGACGGGAAGGGATCCGTGGGAGTCCGCAGAAAAAATGACTTTTTTGGACGCAACGCCGGACGCAGAGCATTATGTGACTGGGGCTTAAGTGTGATTAGCACCTTATAACCTGCATTAATATCTTGCGATAGTGAAAGTGATTCTCTGTACATTTTCACTTTTGCTTTAATGACTTTGTATTTCTATTTTTAATGTAATGCATATACAGATAATTTGTTAGGAGAGAAGAGGCATCTAAATAAACACGATATACTTTCGAAAACTCAACTCAAGTGCACTTTCGAAAGCCTATTGTACCATAGGCGGATCCAGGTTTTGATCAAGGGGGGGGGGGGACTTGCTGCCGAGCGGCGCACATAATTTATTATTGTTTGTGCGTTTTAACGGCGGCACCAGAGAATCGTCACAAAAATTTAGTCACCACGTCGGAAAATCGGGGGGGGGGGGGGGGGGGTGTCGTTGACATTGGGCGCATTTATTATTCTAAAGAGGGAGTCTGACCCTGTTAAACAGAATTTCTCAAAATAAAGGATTTCCACTCATGCTATTTTTTTTCTTCAAAGTATGATATTTACAGATTATTGCGGTGTACTTCAAATATTTTCATAGGCTTTGACTCTATATCCTTGTACAGGCAGATAAATAAATGTAAATGTTTACTCCCCCTCTCTCTCAAAATAATAAAGAAATGAAAGGAATTATATAAAAAATAATAATTGCCACAAATGACAAAGATTCTGTGTGATCTAAAATCTTGCGTAACCCTTTTTTATGCTGAGAAGACTAAGACCATAGACGGAGAACTACAATGATACATCCTAATGACTATTGTAACCTTATATGGATGAAACTTGATACACCACCTATCAAAATGATCCAAATACTTCAAAACAGAGCTCTGAGAACTGTTTTGCAGGTTTTGCATGTTAACTTACTTTGGTTTTTATTAGCTTCTGAATAACCTATTACCTGATGAAGTATGTTCCACTAAAATAGAAGTTAAACAACTACATGTGTTTTTTTTTTATGGCGTATATTTGAATAAATATGACAATACAAAATTCAACGATCATGAATGAAATTATCCCTCACTAAACTCAAATGTTATCAAGTCTCTCTATTATCATGAAGAATCCATTCCTGTACTGATATCCCCTACTAAAAACTTCTCATTTACTAAATGATAATAATAATAACAATAATGATAATATTTGACAAGTATTCAGAGAGTGTAAAATGTTCTCGCAGTTTGTGATTGCTTTTTGGCTAACTGAATTCCGTTTTGTCACGATCAGTCGTTAGAAATTTTATACTGATCACTACCGGTACTTCGTCTTTGGTGTTCCTAAAGACTGGAGGGCATAT
>CM057168.1:10415191-10428312 GCA_029962745.1 Echinometra lucunter
AGTAAACAGGAGTTTGATCTTGACAATATTATTTAGAGTTCTATTTACCTAATCCCCTTTCTTTTAATTGTCAATATAAACATGAGGTGGTTTCAGTTTAAATTGCTGATTAGAATTCTTTATGTGAAAGATGCTTTATTAAGATCCAAATTAGTAACAGATAAGCTATGTTCATTTCATAATAGCAGCAAAGAAACAATTATAAATTTATTTTGTTCCTGTATATATTCAAATGAAATATGGTCAAATCTTGAACCTTGGCCGTCCCGCAATATTATTCACATTCACCTTACATACAAAAATAAAATGTTTGGCTTTTATGACGTAATAACAGTGCTTTCAATTGTATCATGATTTTAGAAAGGAAAAAAAAAGTTGGCAGCCAAATGCAAAAATTGTTTGCCCGTTTTTGAACGGGGGGAAAAAATCATAAAATCATAAAATGTTATTATGATATGGAAAAGAATATTTGTAAAACAAATCTAAAAAAAAAAAGAAATTAAAAAACAAAGTGGTAAAACCTTATTGAATGCTTCTCATTGTGGTTTTTTTTTCTCATGGAATTATTTGTCAAGATATTTTGTGTCGCTTAGGAAAGAATTTACAATATGTAATTGATTTTTCTAATGGTTTGTTCTTATTTTATTTAGAATGGCCAAGAATATCATTTTGAAATTTTGCATGTATCTATGTGATATTATTTAACAAAAAAGGGGAAGTGGAGGGGGCATCTGTTTCTCAATGTATACTGCAACGGAATTTTAAAAAAAGGCTCATACCCACATAGGATGTAAAATGTAATACTAAATAAATCATATAGGTTTTTTTTTTCCTTTTGTGCTAAAGATATAAATTATAGTTTTTAGATTTTTTTTTTTTTTTTTTGGGGGGGGGGCTTGACAACATACCAGAAATTAACAACGAATAAAAGATAATAAGCCATTGACTTCATATTCGTGATATGGTATCTGTCGTTTAAAAGGAGATGGGAAAATATCAATTTCACTACAAAGTTATATCACCTTCTTCTTGATTTCATTCCCGATAAGTGGTACCTGCCTGCAGGACGAAAATTTTCAGAGCCCCTGTAGTCAGAACCTGTATTAGATTTGAAAAGGAAAAAAAAAAACTCATTAAACTCTTTAAAGGGGTCTACAGATATATTATGCAGATAATAGTTGAGTAAAGCACAAACAAACAAGAAAAAACACAAATAAACAAACAAAACAAAACAAAAGAAAAGTCTAGATTATTTTTATCTAATTTCATTTCAAGAAATTTAACAAGAGATTCACGACTTTGCATTAACGTTCGCTACCATGTAAATCCCAAAAAGACCTTTCAGAGGACCCACTCAGAAGAAGCAGGCAATATTATCTGTCAAGTATTGTTATTTTGTTGATGAAATGCAGAAATAAATCAAATCAAATGAATAGGTTAATACGTTAGAAAATTACTGTGTTGTGAAACTGACTTGCCTTTTCTAATTTGGAGAAGGAATAAAGGCTACACTGGAAATGAAATCCTAGAGATTTCAAAGGTGTAAATTACGGATTTAGTTTAAATGTAAAATCAATTTGGAGGCTAACTGAATTAATGAAATATTTATAGACCTACGTAGACTATCTGAACTAATCTATTTTGTTATTGCCCCATGTACATGCATGCGTAATGCCAAAATAGTCCTTGCATCCGAGTCAAAGCAAGGTGACACCTGCTTTAAAGAGATTTTTTAGAGTCTATTACTAGTAGTACGGACCACTATAACTGGAGACTAAATGCAAATAAATTAATAAATAAATGAATAGATAAATAAATGAATTAAAAAATGAGATTTAGTTTGAAACTTCTAGATCAGTTGAGTGGTGTCATTAATAATGTCTCATGACTGAGAGTCCCATGTAGAAAATTGAGATCTAGACCTACTACAGATCTAGATCTAGTCTTGAGTCTACAGAGTACAGTGCGGATAGAAATTGTTCCCTCCCCATATGGTTGTTTTGGTATATTCTACGTCAAAATCTAATCTGTACTACATGTAAATAATAATGAACTTGATCTTAGAACTAGTCTTAGATGCAAAACTATTTTGCAGTGTGGTACACTCAGTTTCAGGTCCAGACCTCCAATCAGGAAGGTCATGAAACTGTCTGAATAGGCCTACACCTTTCTAATTCTAGGCCGGCTACAGGCTCCAGTTGAGTTTTACCTGGGTAGATCTATGCCAAGATAGCTAGTATTAGTTCATCCTTTTAAAGAGTCACATCTTGTATGTTTAGTATATTATTACCTTTAACCTCTGACAGTTACATTATGTAGGTCATATACAGACCTACTCATGATATTGATCTGTACTGGGCCCCACCCCTGGCCCGTTTCTCGATCTAACAAAGTTAATGTATTGTAGTCTATGTAGATAGACTATGACTATGAGTATGAATTAGGCCTGTTGTTAGGCTGAAAATTTCGAATTAAACTCGTGCAATACCTTTATGAAATAAAAATTACAGTGTCTTGGTTCTTAGCTTTAGCCTTAGCTATATTGCTGGGTAATGAACAGTTTTAGCACTGACCGTCTTGCCACGATCTCGAGTCGTAGCCTAGCCAAATTCGAACACTGAGCAGATCTACTTTATGATAACAATTTTTTCAACAGGTGGGGCTACGTATTCGTTTTCCCCTATAATCCTTGGAAATACTTTTACACTGATATTTCACACAAATCTGTATGTTGTCCGTGACTAGTTTTTTAATAATCTTTTAAAATCTGGGATGGAGACGTTTATTTAAATCGATTACTTACCATCTACTGAAGATTGATATACGTACGTCAGTTCGTCCTCCACTTTGCCGACAGCTAAAAGCTTTCGCGTAGTGACGTTCCCGCGTACGTCACTTTGCGAAACCACTATTCGCTGTTTTCAACACGTACGTCAGTTTGCATGATGTCATTATTACGTCATCGAGGACTTTCCATGTCTAATTTCTTTTGGAAGTGATAGACAATTAAATATAGAGTTGAAAAATGATTATAACTCAAAAACCAAAAAAATCAAAAAATTTGCCACTTACGTCGGTTTGCGAAACCAGCGACGAATTATTACCATGACGAAAATAGTAACGCGATAAAAAAATACTTTCGAAAAATCAATAGCCCTGTCTATCACCTTTAGAAATGTACGGACTTTACGATGGCTTAAATTATGACGTAATCCGATCTGATTTGTATGGGCAGTACACAGTGGCGGATCCAGTGGGGGGGGGGGGGGGGGGGGCTTAGGGGCGCAAGCCCCCCCCCCCCCCTCTATTTTTTGCATGGCGCCGAAGGCTTTTCCAAACCTCATTTGCAATGGATTTCAATGCATGCACACTTACGCGTGACTCAACGGATCAATAAAATTTTCACACAGAAGTTAGTAAAATAATGAGTGTAGAAACACCCCTGCCACATTATTTTGCTCAATCTTGTTTCGTTAAAAAGTTACGGTATTTTGAAAAAAGGGGAGTTACTTGTTTGTTGTGTATATGCCCTCCAGTCTTTAGGAACACCAAAGACGAAGTACCGGTAGTGATCAGTATAAACTTTCTAACGACTGATCGTGACAAAACGGAATTCAGTTAGCCAAAAAGCAATCACAAACTGCGAGAACATTTTACACTCTCTGAATACTTGTCAAATATTATCATTATTGTTATTATTATTATCATTTAGTAAATGAGAAGTTTTTAGTAGGGGATATCAGTACAGGAATGGATTCTTCATGATAATAGAGAGACTTGATAACATTTGAGTTTAGTGAGGGATAATTTCATTCATGATCGTTGAATTTTTGTATTGTCATATTTATTCAAATACGCCATAAAAAAAAAACACATGTAGTTGTTTAACTTCTATTTTAGTGGAACATACTTCATCAGGTAATAGGTTATTCAGAAGCTAATAAAAACCAAAGTAAGTTTACATGCAAAACCTGCAAAACAGTTCTCAGAGCTCTGTTTTGAAGTATTTGGATCATTTTGATAGGTGGTGTATCAAGTTTCATCCATATAAGGTTACAATAGTCATTAGGATGTATCATTGTAGTTCTCCGTCTATATGGTCTTAGTCTTCTCAGCATAAAAAAGGGTTACGCAAGATTTTAGATCACACAGAATCTTTGTCATTTGTGGCAATTATTATTTTTTATATAATTCCTTTCATTTCTTTATTATTTTGAGAGAGAGAGGGGGAGTAAACATTTACATTTATTTATCTGCCTGTACAAGGATATAGAGTCAAAGCCTATGAAAATATTTGAAGTACACCGCAATAATCTGTAAATATCATACTTTGAAGAAAAAAAATAGCATGAGTGGAAATCCTTTATTTTGAGAAGTTCTGTTTAACAGGGTCAGACTCCCTCTTTAGAATAATAAATGCGCCCAATGTCAACGACACCCCCCCCCCCCCCCCCCCCCGATTTTCCGACGTGGTGACTAAATTTTTGTGACGATTCTCTGGTGCCGCCGTTAAAACGCACAAACAATATTATGTGCGCCGCTCGGCAGCAAGTCCCCCCCCCCCCTTGATCAAAACCTGGATCCGCCTATGGTACAATAGGCTTTCGAAAGTGCACTTGAGTTGAGTTTTCGAAAGTATATCGTGTTTATTTAGATGCCTCTTAAATTCTCTCCTAACAAATTATCTGTATATGCATTACATTAAAAATAGAAATACAAAGTCATTAAAGCAAAAGTGAAAATGTACAGAGAATCACTTTCACTATCGCAAGATATTAATGCAGGTTATAAGGTGCTAATCACACTTAAGCCCCAGTCACATAATGCTCTGCGTCCGGCGTTGCGTCCAAAAAAGTCATTTTTTCTGCGGACTCCCACGGATCTCTTCCCGTCACCATTTTTTTTTTTTTTTTACAAAATATACGGGAAAAGGTGCGGGCGATACGGATAGATACGACCAGATACGGATACTTTCGTCCACTTGTGGATAATCTTACGAGTTGACATGTTATTTGCTCTTTCAACTTGCGTAAAGTTCCGGATATACTTCCGAAAACTTGCGGAGAGTTGCGGATAGTTTACGAATAATAATTATGAACAACGTGGTTTTCTCTGACCATCCCTGCTCAATCAGTGTATTTTGGACCTCCACGGAGAAAACACCTTTCCAATTTCTGCTAGTTATGGCTCCAAAGTTTCCCCCATGATGCAAGGTGGTAGGGCAGGGGGAAGGCTGAAAGTGGGCAACAAGGCAACAGACCCCCAAGATAAAGCAGAGATGCAGGAGGAAATGCTCCGTCTTCAACCCCAACCATGCAGCATGGGTGTCGATTTGTGTTTGCGGTTGGGGGAGGGGGATGACTGGTGCCGAATATCCTTGACCGCGGAGCAAAGCGACCGAGGGTGTGTAGGTTCAACAGTGAAGGATAGACTAATTATTGAGCGGGGGGGGGGGGGGGGGGCGTAGGGCCTGATTTTGCTGCATAAAAATTATCTCTGCATTATTGGTCACTCTAATCTACCGTTCCTCCAATTAACCGCACAAAATTGTTTTCAAACAATATCACAGAGGTACATCCTCATTACTTGATTGAGAGCTTTAGGGAATTGAACCTTTACTTACATCCCGCTTCTTATTTTGCAAGCGAGCGAATCGAGCGAGTCAAAAATTCCACTTACTAGCTATAAAAGAAATGTTATTTGCGGTCAAAGTACGCTCAAGCAATATCAGATGTTTGACTAAGCACCTCACTGGTCTAATTGTTTACTAAATCACGCTATATTTCAAATATCACAAGCAAGGGAGGCGAAATAAGGGGGGAAAACACATTCCTTCAGTGATGCAGTGTTATTTTGTCATCAAAATCCCTTATAGGTCTATAAAATATTTACATTACATATTCGAGTGAGCGTAGCAAGTGAGAAAAAAATTACATTCTTTGATTGCCTCAAAGGTATCTAAATAGTTTTTTATCACCTAATTGCCAAATGATGCTTTTCGGCGCATCGCTTGCCATCTAAAATCATTTTATTTTTTATGAGCGAGCGAAGCGAGCTACCGACAAAAACTCCGTTTCTTTCAAATAAAACGTAGAATTTCCTCCAAAATAAATTAAATGAATTTTATGATGTACCATTTCCCTGTATTAGAGAAAATCATTACATTTCGCTGTAAAAATATTACAATATTCGGACATTTGCTGAGGGAATAAGAGCGCTTGCCTCCTGATCTTGTTTCTATGAGCGAGCGGAGAGAGCGAGCGAGAAAAGGCTATTTTTTTAAATATTAAGAACAGCTAGGTTCTAGTGTACTGTTACCCCAGTCTTATGATTTTTTTATTAGCATATTTTTTTATCAGCATCCTCCTTTCTCTTCTTTGGTATGATAGGAATAGGCTACCGATCACAGAACATTATCTCAGCATGAAAATTCTTCTGTCATGGGTCTTCTTCCCGTTCGACTTCTTGCAGTTATATTATGATAATAGTATTGTATAACATGGACGGGAGGTAAAAATTTTCCCGGATAGTCTGCGTTCACGCTATGGATAGTTACGTTCACTTACGGATAATTACGTGTAGTTACGGTTACTTGCGTAAGTCTGCATCCGTGGGGACTACCTGCGAAATTTTGAAATTTTCAAAATTTCGCAGGCTTGGCGCCGTTATTTTGCGTTTCACTACGGATCAGTTACGGACAGTTACTTCTACTTACGACCCTGCGGATGCCTGCGTCCGTGCTGCGTCCACTTATCCGTATCTATCCGCGGCGGACGTAACTCAACGTAAGCGACTGACTGCGGCATTACCAAGCTAGAAGAGTTTGTATCCTGCCACGTCGGAACTGGTCTAATCCGGCTACCGGATAAGGTTTTCGGTAATGTATCCGCATACATGTGTGTATTATGTAAGTTTTTTTGTTTGTTTGTTTGTTTGTTTGTTTGTTTGTTTGTTTGTTTGTTTGTTTGTTTGTTTCTTATAAAAACTCTCTCACTCTTTCTTTCTTGCTTTCTTTCTTTCTTTTTTTTCATTTAAAGAGGTGTATCAATCACGTCTGGGACCGACCTCTAAAGTCACCATCAGAAAGACTTAGTTTCGAACCTGGGTCTGATCAGAGTCAGTTTGGTGACAAAGACCATGAAGACAGAGAGCTGACCGCGGACCAACTCCTGTTGCACCAACTATCATACATAACATAAATTTCGTTTGTGCCTTTAAATCATGGATGTTGTCTTGGTGATTATAACCAGCATCTGGTATACGTGAAATAGCATTAACATTAAAAATAATCCTACTCCCTATACACTTACATGCATGTATCAATGTGGAAAAAATATCTTATAGCAGATGCCAGTGACTATATCATAAAGGAAAAACTGGCGTTAAACATGTTAACAAATTCAAACAAACATCAAGATTATTCACCAGCTATTAAGAAGAAGGCAGGGGTGGCGCTTCATTGGGGGGCAGGGGCGCCCCCCCCCCCCCCATGATTTTTCAAGTGACCAAAAGACAAAAAAGAGGAGAAAATGAAGAAAAGAGGAGAAAAAGAAGAAAAAAGAGGAGAAAAAAGAAATGCTGGGAGAAGAAAGGGTTGGGTCACGTAACTATAATAATACCCCTATTTTTTCCTCATTTAAAACTTAAACAAATTCGCCTATAATGGGTCATCTTGCCCCCCCCCCTATCAAAATAACATGGCGCCGCCCCTGGAAGAAGGTCATTGTTGAAGATTAAGTTAGGTTCTTGTCAAGTCCAAGTTCATGGACAACCCACACAGAAGGTTTTGAGAAACGAGCCTTATGCACACAATCATAACATGTAAACAGGAGGTGTTTTGTTAAGAGCAAAAATGGGAAATTAGGGGTACGACGACAGTGTTTCCATTGGATGTGCGTCATAATAGATCAGTACACAGTCGAATGCTACTTTATTGTATTCAAATTGATTGTTACGTTTTGTGACCTAAGTACACCATATCAATATTGTATCTCTCTCATTCTTTTACAAGAGATTGAAGTATATTATTCCAGCAAGCGATATGTACACTGACCCTGCGTTGCAGCATTAGGATAAGACTGAAAATCTATTGTCAAAAGTAAATACAGCACGTTGACGAGGATTGTTCTAACATCTAAAAAACGAATAGCTTTTGAAATTAAAAAAAAAAAATTGTGCTTCCCTTCCCTGTATTCCAAAACGGAGACCCTCCAAGTTGCACACACAAATCCTGTGTCTACAGTCTGTAACACAGGGTCTGAAGCACGGATGTATGCAAGATGTAAAACATTATTTAAAAGTTTGAGTAGACTCCTAAAAAGTCAAATTAGTGTAAATATCAAACAAGCGTCTGTTTTAGCAGACTATACTCTATGGCCAATGACACCATACTAGTAGTTCCCACTGAGTTAGCATAATTTGCTGTGTTAGCCTCATTTTTCAAACTAATTATGTCACAAAGGGGTAGCAAGAGTCACACACACGCACACACTGCTAGAATACACAACTGACAAGCAACTACTGTCATATTTAGCAAGATTTAAAGTGCCCATTCGAAGAAAATCATGCAGATATGGTAAATAATGTATACCCAGATGTTGTGTGTCCGGACAGGTTGTGTATGCGGACAGTCGATTTAAAATAGTCATTTAAAGAAGTTTACAAGCAATATTTCTTAGATTTTCTTACACTTTAAAACAATATTATAGAAACAAAATATACTGATGATAATTAATACTATTTACCATGTTTACTTAATAGTTTTTGAATAAAAAGAACAAAAGAGAAGGCTTCATTTTTGTTAGGCGTCCCGACACATGACTGCTATCCTAAACTGGTAAGCATAACATGCAGATGGCAATCTTTACGCAATCACTTTCGCGCTTACGCCTTTCAATAACAGAACAACGTAAGTGGTCTCTCTTTTTTTTATTTTCATTTTCATTCTCTTTAATTCTTTATTTCTTTTCTGTCATTATAATATTTGACATTCACATTTCTTTTTTTTTTCAGTTTATATATCATTATTCTTTTATTAATAAAATGGGGCGATTGCCCCCCCCCAAAAAAAAAAAGAGAAAAAGGTAAGAAGATAGGAAGAGAAGCAAATAGACAAGGGCTAGAAGACAGAGAAATGCCAAACCTTCCGCACAATCCCCCCCCCCCCCCTCCCCCGCACCCTCACCCTAGGGAGCACGCTGCACGCACTCAATGTGTAGTCTGCAAGCTTTGCATGCTCACCACCGCTCCTACCTCATGAAATCCTGGCTACGCCAGTGGGCCAGGGAGGTGAAAGACACTATGAACACGACAGACAAAGAAAGCGGACAAAATAAACAACCCCTCATTCTACCCTTCACAATGGTTCTGGTAGTCGAAAGAACATCCCTTCACTGCTATTATCTAAAATATGTGGAACAGGTGTAGCATGCATATTCACCTGGAACTACTGGTTAAACATAATACCAGTGAAGGGATGTTCTTTCGACTACCATGCAGAACCATTGTGAAGGGTAGAATGAGAGGTTGGTTATTTTGTTCACTTTATTTGTCGGTCATGTTCATAGTGAGAGACAACGTGGACAAAACAATGGAACAAACAAATGCTAAAAATGCCTTCCAAGACTAGTGGATTCCATACAGATATTTTTAAACACAGAAATGCAGGAATGATGTCAACAGAAAAAGCTTGCTTTACATTAACACATGGTTACTTTATTGATAGTTATATGTTGCAGACAGTATTTCACTATGTTTACAGATCGAGGGAATGGTAATATTTCAAAGTGCATTCTAAATGTTTTAGATTTATTATGGAAGTAGACTTACAATTTCAAGATGGAAGTTATATCTAAAAGAAATAATATATCTCAAAGATGCAGGCACATATGTAATATAAGAAACAGAATATATAAATTTGCCTGAGTACTCAAAGGCTGAAGGTATCTATTAGTCTGAAGAAAAAGAAAGACATAAAATTAGTAAGTAGTATAGTTCCAATCCATAATTCAGACTGAATTTGACATTGAATAAATTTGCATATTGATTTTGATAGCATGATTAATTCCATTGCCACTCCAATGCAGTCATAGTTTATGACTGAAGGTCAAAAAACTTTCCTGTATTGTTCACTCAGTGTATTTTTATTTTGTACCTGCACAAATGGAAGCTTCATGGTCACTGTGCAAGTGACTCATCTTTTCTGGATATGTAGACATGTTATTGAAATGTACATGCATGTACATGTGTATTTCCGAATCATTCCTCCAAATGCACTTTCCTTCACAGAGTACGCATTTTTTCTTTATCCTCTTAAAAATACATACTTGTAAACATGCATTTGGTGACCAAATGACATGCCATTCAAATAAGTATTCATCAGCTCTTCCCAATTATTTTGGTTCTTTTGTTTACATATACTGTGAAATGACTGTTATACATTCCTAAACAAGCCTCAAATATTTTCAGCTAGAAAAAGTTTATAACTACGTGTAGAATACACTATAGAAAAGACCCGTTATGGGAAAAAGTGTTCTCAAGAACATCTATAGGCAGTAATTCATAGCCCGGCTGATAGAAAAGCATTAACTCAAGCATAACATTGTACTTTTAGCATAGTGCGCACCAGGGTAAAGAATACTTTTTTTTCCCCCACGAGAGCTATTCTATGAAACAAATAGCTCTTGTGGACAACTTTACAGGAGCTATTTCTAGGCCAAAAGCAGCTATGTTGGATTTTAAGTGCTAATATCCCAATCATTTTTGAGAATATGCATGATTGAGTACCAGTATGATGCGTTAATGTATGTGTCGTTTCAAGATATGTTAATTCTGCTGCTCGTAGATCACGATTCGCAAACTTATTGCTTATTTTTTTGGAGCTGAGGTGAGGGCGAAATGGGGTTTTAAGGATTTTAGAGAGCTATTTGAGCTCCACTGAGGGTGAAATCGCCTGACGCCCCCGGCTATTTTTTGTCTTGGTGTGCACTTGAATAATAACGCCCTTCTGCCAGCTGGGTGACAAATTACACATTATAACAATGTAACATTATAGGCTTAATTGATTAAAAATAACTTCAAGAATAACACATTAATCTCAGAGGTATGCATGTCCCTTGAATAGGACTGACAGCCAAGCAGTTTGGGAGGGTCACCTTGGCTTCTAAAAATTTTTAAAATATATCTTTCAGCCTCTACAATTTCAGTTTGGTGTTGGATTTAAATCCATTTTCAAAGACAGAAAGGAATAAAAAGGGATAAAAACATATTGAAAACAAAATTCTGTTACATCTATGTGTAAAGCATGGCAGTAGTGTGTGTCTGCCCCTAGTAAAAATTTAAATGCGGTACCTTTTTTATCAAGAGTCTTAGAAATTACACATTACACACTGGTGGAAAACACAGTTCTATGCAATGTCCTAATCACTTTGAAACTTTTGTATTCACATGAAACCCTAGATTTAAATGCTGGCAATAACAGAACCATTGAATCTTTTCAGTACCAGCAAGAAATGTGTACATACCAGTACAATTGGGCAGGGTTTATATGGAGAAAAAAGCACTTACATAGTGCAATATTTGCAGTATGAGATTGGCAATTTCTCTAATACAGTCTTGAAATGAAAGTGCCTGCTAAGTGAAACATTCAGATTACACTTACACATTGGTGGAAAAGCAAACCAATTGAAAGAACAATTTTAGTATGTGTCCATGTTGCAACACGATACATTCTCCCATTCTCAAAATCAACTTTATGGTAACTAATTATCAAAGCTAAAAACAGTCTTGAACTGAAAGTGCCTGCTAAGTGAAACATTCAGATTTTACTCCTAAGCAAGATGTTATTTCGCCCTGATATCTTGATGGTATAGACAATTTTTTTTTTTAATATGAAAAAGATAGATTCTAGAAGAAAATATCTTAAAAGCCAAAAAAGCATTTCAAACAGACTTTTAATACATGTGGCAAGTCAGCAAATTTCCTACTAAAAAGATATCTTTTATACATTTTTTTTTCCATCCATGGTGGAATTTCAACAAACATCAATATTGGTGCTTTCAATCCACTTTTCTTTAAATCTGTATTCAATAAACTACCTTTGTACCATAGCATTTCTACCAAGCAAGCTGAGTAGAATTGTACTAGGTATAAGAGAACACAAGATGCTTTACGGTTAATGTACTGTACATAAGAACTGTTACAAATATCACAATAGCTTGTGAATGGTTGTTATTTCTATAACCTTTTAGGCTTGTTCAGATATGTAGTGCTAAACTGCACAAACAAAACCTCAGCATTTTTTGTTTGTTTGTTTGTTTGTTTGTTTGGTATGTGTGTGCATACTAAATGGATGGCAAGTAGTTATACATGTAAGTGATGCAACAAAGGTGCTTATACATGTACCTGTTCTTACTTTCTTGTGTGTTATATGATACAGAAAGTGGTATACAATATGCTGAATGGCAAGATAATTTTTTAAAAATCAATTTATCTTTTCATATGTGAACAAACCTTTAGAGAATATAAATGGTCAGCAGTCTAGGAATGCCTTAGTAGACTTCAAGATTCCCTTTTCTTTCTTTTCTTTTCTTTTTTGTTTGATGGTTCAGTAGCTTCAATGTTGAACACTCCCCCCCCCCCCCTCCCACACACTATTTTAAAAATTTAGCTTGTATGATAATACGTAAAATTTACAAAAAGCAGAA
Organism: Echinometra lucunter; assembly: GCA_029962745.1. Lineage (NCBI taxonomy): Eukaryota > Metazoa > Echinodermata > Echinoidea > Camarodonta > Echinometridae > Echinometra > Echinometra lucunter. Next base: position 10,427,896 of record CM057168.1, read on the forward strand.
AATGCATACAAAATCTAAAAATGTATTTAAACAAAGAAAGGGTGTAGGTCAATATCTTCCTATTTAAAACAGTTTTTGATATGACACAGTCAATAGGATATTTAATATTTAAAAACTAATAACACAGTACTTAAGATATGATGTCTCTGCTATGGAACTACAAACATCTTAAAAACATTTACATTAGATGATAATCTATGATTATAGAGCTTCATACACATACCAATATTATGAGAATCACACTAAAATTACAGCATGCATATATAAAAAAAAAGAAGATTTTCACAGTAAGCTCTTGGCGCATCTATTATTTACATTTCATAAAGCCTCTTGATATACATTCTATAGTACTACTGACTACATGTGTTCGGCAAGACTACAACACATGAATAGTAAATAACCCAAGATAATGAGTTC
>CM057168.1:10428812-10448812 GCA_029962745.1 Echinometra lucunter
CTTTCCAGAAGTCATAGTTAATACAACAATACATAGTCAGACCACTGTACCAGGTAGAGGTGTAACAAAAGTAGGTAAGAAGTCGTACTTTTCATTTCTATTGTCTTTTTGTTCGCGAATATGGAAAAAAAAATACATATATATATATATATATTGTTGGGCAGCGTACAAATGCGTTTCGCCAAGAGTATCCACGAAGCATGAGTTGTTTTTTTTTTTTTGACGAGCGGGTGACGAATTTTTGATGGGCATACAGTATACAGGTGATGGAAACAAGCGAGGGTGTTTACCCATGACACAGAAATAGTCCGAAGATATCGGAAGTGTACAGGGCCGTACGCAGAATTTTTTTTCTTGGGGGGGGGGGGGGGGGGGGGGGGGGGGGGGTGGGGGGGGCCAAGACACGTACAAATTTTTCGAAGAAACTCGAAACCGAGGGAGCGAAGCAACCGAGCTTGTCATGGAGCGCTTTTGCATTTTTAAAAGTGAAATTGAAAGAATTGGTGCACACTTTTAGTGAATTTTATGAACATGTTCAGTAAAAAAAGTAAGTTTTCAAAATTTCGAGGGGGGGGGGGGCAACTGCCCCCTGCTTCCCCCCCCCCCCCCCGCTGGGTACGGCCATGGGAGTGCAGACGCCACGAGCATGTGCGGCTGTTGGAGGATAATTACATTAGCGCTTTAACGAAACTTGAAGCGATGGGCTGCGATCATGGTGATGATATGCCTATTAGCAAAGAGTCAACTTCGTCGTTACGGGGCTACATATGCTTTCCAACCACGGTTAAAACTGCAAGTAAAATGAGCTACACTAAATACTTTATTATGTTTCTGATACGAATTGAACTGCATTGTTAGACACCTGACATGCTTGGCATTTGATACATCACACTCATTCGGAATTCAATTCTAGAGTTAGATATTAACTGCCAAGTTTAGAAAAGGATCATTCATAAGAACATTTGCTTTAAACTGTTAAAAAAGGGGTATTCATTTGGACGCATAAGAGCGTGGTCACACGTCATCATTCCATCACTTTTTTTGACCATGTTGGCTGAGATATGTCATCCTTTTGCAATGAATATTAACCTATCCCCTAATAAATGGGCCGCGACGCGAGTAAAGGGCCCTTAGGGTAATTTTTTTTCAAAAATGAGTTTCCAATACTATTTTGTAGTATAAATGCTGCAGAATCTGAATACATCATTGTGAAGTTCATCCTGGTTGGCGCGAAGAGAATCCAACTTCAGTAATTGTTTCAAGATCTTAGATCACCTCTGCTTCCTCCTCTGATATGATTTCCAGCATCAATGAGTTAAATGTGGTTAACATTTCCTACCCTTCTCTTTCCAGCTTTGCCTCTAAGTTACAGTCCAATATATGGATATGGAGCAGCTAAGGTCATGCTCGTCCCTATCGTCATTGTCATCTCCAGGCAAAACACAATGATATACAGATTTATTATTTTAGAACAGCTGAGGTACACCAACAGCATTAACCCGTTGACCACGATTTGATTTGAGTATATTACACATTTCCCATAGACCCTAGCCCGAGTTATCTTGGGCATAGGGCTCAACGGGAAAGTGTCATTCATTCAAATGTGAAATATTAGACAGTAATAACAGTTAATCCAGTAATGTTGTTTTGTGATCAGTATTGTTTTAACTTTGATCACTCTAAAAGTAATTTAACTCAATATTCCATTATGCCTAATAATTGAAATTCAGTTTGTAATTCAACTGGTTTAATTTAAAAAAAAAGTCTTCAGAGACAATTAAAATCAATGCACTCAAAACTGAAGACAAATCGAGCAATACACATTGGAAAAGGTGAGGGGAGGCACTATTTGCGAATTGTAATGATCTTCCCCCTCCCATCCTCCTCTCGATTATAAGTAAACAATGCCCTGCCCCCTCCCCCACTCCAGTTCAGCTTCATTTTTTTTTCTATTGATCTTTAATTTTTTTTAAATTTAAGCAGGTCTGTGCTGATAGGGTTGTGATACATCAACAGCTATTTGTAATTCCATACTTATTCAGAGCCCGAGCTAGGGCAAAGTCCTAGTCTGGACCTAAATTAGCTAGACTATATTTCTACAAGTACAGCCTAGATCTAGGGACTAGATCTAGGCATAACCTTATTTTACTCTGTGTAGGAAATACACTGTACATGTATATAACCTGGGGCTCTGTTAAAATTTTCTAATGAAATCCTGACTGATGAATTTTAGCATGGGAAAATTGAGGCCTGAAATATGTACGTGGGTGTCGTTTTGTGTTCGCGGTTGAGGGAGATGACTGATGCCGACTATCCTCGACCACGGAGCTAAGCGACCGAGCTGGGAAAGGGTGTGGAGGTTCAAACGTGAAGGATAGACTAAATACATGAGGGGGGGGGGTAGGACCCGCTTTTGCTGCCCAGATCTCTGCATTATTAGTCTAATATACCGTTCCTCAACTTAACCACACACAGAAAATTGTTTTTCAAACAGTATCTGAGTATCGCAGAGGTACATCCTATTACTATATAACTGTCTGTACTGAAACATACAAAGAATTGCTCGAACACAAAAAGGTAAGGGGCCCGTATATTACAAAGCGGCCTATCAAATCTATACGGAGCAAAGCGAGCGAGCTGGGAAAGGGTGTGGAGGTTCAAACAGTATCGCAGAAGTACATATTACTTGAATGAGAACTTTAGGGGGACTTGAACCTTTTCTTAGATTATGAACCATCCCGTTTTTTATTTTGCAAGCGAGCGAAGGGAGTGAGCCGAAAATTGTGATGAAGTGTTTTTTGTCATCAAAATCCACTATAGGTCTATAAAACATCTACATTACATATTATGTATATATATATATATATATACATATATGAAGTGTTTTTGGTCATAAAAAAAAATCACTGTAGGTCTATAAATACATATTAGAGTGATCGCAACGAGCGAGGAAAAAAAATACATTCTTTGAAAGCCTCGATGATATCTAAGTAGTTTCATCACCTAATTGCCAAATATAATGATTTTTGGTGCATTGCTTGCCATCTAACATTATTTTGTTTCTATGCGTGAGCGAAGCGAGCTACCGACATTTCCAGTAAAACGTAAAATTTCAACCAAAACAAATTAGATGAATTTTATGATGTACCATTTCCCTGTATTCGAGAAAAGCTTTATATCTCGCTGTAAAAATATTACAATATTCGGACATGTTACTGAGGGAATAAGAGCGCTTGCCTCCTGATCTTGTTTCTACGAGCGAACGGAGCGATCGAACGAGAAAGGGCTATTTTTTAAATACTGAGAACGAGTAGGTTCTAGTGTACTGCTACTCCAATTTTATTATTTGAATAACGTGCATTTTATCAGCATCCTCCTTTCTCATATTTGGTAAGATAGGAACAGGCTACCGGTCATAGGCCATTATCTCATGGACATTCTACTATTATGGGTCTTCTTCCCGTTCGACTCCTTGCAGTTATGTTATAATACTATATGCATAACATGGGATAGAAAGACAAGATGCGAACCATTTTCATTTCATAATATTCACTGGGATTGGTTAAGATAACAAAAAAATATCAAATGCGAGTAGAACAATAATAGCATACTATTTGATAGAAATACAAGATGCAACCGATTTGTTTTCATAAATATATATATGCAGTATTACAACCTCAATGGTTGGTATACTTAAAATGCGAGCGAGCGGAGCGAGCGAGCTCTGACAGCCTTTTCCTTTTCCTTTCCTTCTGGAAACTTATTTCTTTGCTCTTTGTTCTCTTTGTCTTTGTGTTCAGTTTTTTTTTTTCGAGGATTTTAGGAAGCTATGAAATTTTTCATGTTTTTCATTGTGAATTATGGGGGGGGGGGGGGGGTGATTGTACAGGCCATCCCCCTCAACAAAATATTTTTTTGGGGGGATATATCCCCCCAAAAGTAAAATACTTAGCCAAAATACTTAGCCAAAATATTGAACTGAAAACCAAAATCTGCTAAGTATTTTATCTAAGAAAAAAAAACCCAGCTAAGTAAAATACTGATATTTCTGACTTAAGAAGTGAACTGGGTGTCGATCCCGGGGGGGGGGGGGGGGGGGGGTGGAAGGAGAAATGGGGGATATATCCCCCCCCCCCCCCGGAATCGACACCATGGATATGTATCAACAAATTCAAGAGATTGGTATAAGCAGGTCTGAAGTTCAGGGCCGGTATTCAGTTCACTTGTTAAGTCAGAATTTTACTTAGCTGTTTACTTAGATAAAATACTTTGCAAATTTAGGTATTCAGTTCAATATGTTGGCTAAGTATTTTACTTTAAATCTAAGTCACCTACCTAGGAGTCTTAAGCCAATCATTCTGGAGGCCTCGATTAGCAGGCATAGGTTTTTGTACGCAGTAATCATGATCTGCGCAAGTTATATCACAGCGTATTTGAGCGTATTTGATGCGACATGTTATTGCGCATTGAAAATATGACGTCACAATGCCTGTCATTAAGAAATTTGGCTTAGATTTGGATTACTGAACTAAAACTCAGAGTATTGAATTGAATATGACTAAAGTAAATTTCTTAGGCAAGTAAAATACTTAGTAAAAGTCTTACTTAATCCAAGTATTGAATTGAATACCGGCCCCGATCTAGCCACATGATTGTATTTGTACTGGAATTGATTTGCACAAACATGACAAACGTCAACGAATTTAAGGGTAAGGCATATCGTGCATTCAGCTACTAACGTTAACTAGCAGTAACTAACGTTTCGACATTATGACACACCGTCGCTTTTTCTTGTGAAAATGACATTGTTCTTAAATTCTGATGACATTTGCTGCACAATTACTCCATAGGATACGAAGATTAAACTCAATTTTAAGTAAATGTTAGGTGCGCACAGTTTTAGGGCCTCTCATCATACAACATTTGACGTCATGACTATGGATGACGGCGGCGGCTTCATTTTACTGGACTGATAATTAATCTCGTTTAGGTCCCGAATTTGCGATGTGAACCGTTTTAAACTTCTATCAAAGTATATTATGAGTATGTCTGGGAAACCTAATCGTGAGCGACAGACATATTTTCTTCGTCGGAAGGAGAAAAAAGATGGTCATTCCTCTACAACCTTGACGACTCAATCGCAACTTGCACCAACTGTATCTAACACACGTGAAGACGCTTCTATTACGGATAGCACCACGGAAGCTACGCCTACCCCAGTGCATTACGTAACGCAACACACCCAAACGTATAATTCGCATGACGATACCAATATGGCGCCTGAAAGTGAAGCGGTGAGTCGCTCGGAGTTCTTACAACTATCAAATACAATAATTGACAAACTTGATACGCTCAACTCAAATATTTGTTCCATGAGAAATGATATTGCCGAAATTCGTAACACTGTTACAGATCTGGAGGTTTCCGTAGCAGATTCTTCTTCCAGATTATCGAAATTAGAAAGTGAATCTCTTCCACGAATGAGAGAGGAAACAAAAAGAGTCGAATGCGACTTGAAAGATAAATTACTAGCCCTCGAAATTCATAACAGGAAGATGAATCTATTGCTGTATGGTGCAAAACGGGAAAAGGATGAAAATGTTGTTACCGTAGCCAGAAATACCTTCAAGGAGCTTGGTTTCACTCAGGAAATTCCACTCATCAACGTTCATCGCTTACCTCGTCGTACTCAGAAAAATAACCAACCACAAGCAAGTCCAGACCCAATCATCATCCGCTTTGGCTCTATGATTGACCGCAATGCAGTTCTCAACGCCTACCAGCAAAGGATGTCCAAAAAGATGGCACGTCCTGATGGCGACCAGCAGTCACCTATCAACCAGCGTCTTCCATGGAGATTTGTCACTGACCTCCCACCCGATTTGAAACACCAGAGATACCTAATTGAGAAAGATGCCTATAAATTTAGGAAAGAGCAGAATAAATCTACTAGAATCAAGCTAGTCGGTGTGAAACTACATCTTCAAGTCAAAGAAAAAGGATCTCACTCTGAATGGAGGAATGTGAGTGGCTAGTTTTTGATTTATCATCATTTTCTACCTTTCGAGAATTCAGTAATTTGTCAGTCAGACTATTTAAGGAAGTTGCAGTGAAGTTTCAATCATTGGCTCTCATCAAGTAAACATAACTTTTGGATTTGTCTTCACGGATCAACGCAGTACATTCTCATAGCAAGACGTACTTTTCTGCTACTATATTATTCATATCTTAATAATTCCCAAATCTGTATTATGTGAACTGTCCTACGTATCTGATTATTAAATTCTTGAACGTAACTGTGCAGCATTACCTCTGTAACGTAAAATTCAAAGCAGTACAAATATATCTATCAGGCAAACCCCAAGGGAAGACGTCAAGAACTGGTCATAAACTGGAGAACACGTCATATGTCGTATACACGACAATTTTCCGACAACCTTATGACGTCTTTATATAACCAAAATTTTCTCAAATTTTGTTTGAACATAAAATGACATATATTTTACGTCAAATATTTACCACTTTTTGACGTCTTTTTTAAAGACCAGAACAAGACGTATTTTTACGTCAAATATTTCCCACTTTATAACAGCTTTTTTCAAGACCATAACATGACGTGTTTACGCCAGTTTTACGTCGTGATACGATTGTAATAGTTGATCGTGATTCATGAATATTCATGAATGACCAGAAATGACTAAACTTCGTGAAAAAAGGAAGATAACATTTGAATTTTAACCTTTTATTTAATGATTGCACTGCTGATTTAATGAACAATGTACTTCCATGTTGAACACCATTCAGTTAATGTCATGGGCAGGGTATTTCAGAATGCATCAAGAAATTGTAATTTCTAACTGTTTTTTTCAAGTACTACACTTCAGTCCATATATATAGTAATGTCGATACAAAGCATCAGTAGTTAGGTATGGGATGTAGGATGTTAGGATTTAGGGCTAGTACAGGACGATCTATAGGTTAGAGCATTAACAAAGAGAAAACGTCATTATGTTGTATGCATTCTAAAATATTTTATAAACCAGCTCTGAAGCTTTGACGTCTTTATGACGTGATTTTTACCAGTCTGTGAGCTTCCTTTGCGTCGTAAAGACGTCATAAAGACATTCTTTCCCGACCAATATGATGTAAAATTGACGTAAAAATATGACGTCTTATTTTACGTCTTGTGGTGGTGCAAAGTATCGTCTTAAAGACGTAGATATAATACGTAAATAAGACGTATGACACGACTTTAAAAAGACGTAAATATGATGTTATTCTTACCAGTCTCTGCTATTAGGGTAAATCGAGGCATATTAACATCTACACCAGGAGCGTGGGTATGGGTGGACTGTTACCACAACTGCAAAAGAGGAAGTAAAAGAACAGAACTCAAATCAGCCACCCATGCCACGAACCTTCTATCATCTCAGAAATGTGATAATAAAGATCTCTACTAAGCTTCAGAATCCTTTAAAAAAAATAAATAAATAAAAAAAAATCCGCAACAGTTATAGGATTGCTACATTCTTTAATGCCAACGTTTAAAGCACTTGGGGAAAAACAAACAAACAAACAAACAAAACACACCACAAAAAAATCCTGTGCTTAGCGATGGTAGAATTTAGTTGTCCGTCACAAATTTGTACCTCGCTAATCCAATCCTGCATGATCCATAAATCATTCACAATAAGAATAAGAGTGATTTCTATTCATTAGTAAAAGTAAGAAAAAAAAATACTAAAACTTTTTTGGATCATATGTGCTACAAGTAAAATACTACAAGCATTTCCCAAAAGTGGATAAATTCCCGTAAATTGTGGTTCACTTTCTGAATGGGGGAAAAAATAGCGAGTAATACAGTCCATGGTCATTAGGTAGTGGGGATTACATATTCTGATTGATTATTCAAAATCCTGTCACTAATAATACTGAAAATAGATCGGAATAGCACGATGGAGGAGGCAAACATGCATGATAAATTGATCGTCAAGAAACAGAATTAAGTAATTCAAGGTTAACTAGGCCAACATTTCAAGATCTATTGAAATAAGCTTCTTTAGATATTGAAAACAGTTATTGTGAACCTCTCAGTCACAAGCCATGGTACAATGGTGAAGAGGGCAACAAGTTCAAATTCGACAAACCTAATTGCATTCCATCTTGTGCGATGCTAAAGCTAGCAGGCAGTGGTATGTGGACATGTACATCTGAACATGTATAAGTGAAAAGCCAGTGACAAGGTAAAAAAAGCTTGCGCATAATGAATCAAAAGAGGAGCTAACAGCTAAAAGTGTAGTCGCTATGATTCATTAGTTTGTATATAGGTTTGAGAAGAAAATGCATTATAGCTTCTGTTTCAATATACTGAGTATCACAAAGACCTCATTTACGGTGATTTCTGTAATATGCTTTTATACAATGATGAGTTTGAGATCTCTTTCGAGAAGGAAGAACAAATGGTAATATAAGAGTGAGATGTAGAATATAATTCCCTTAGGCGACTTGCCAGTTGTTTATTAGCTGACAGGAGTGACACATTTTTAATTTGGCAATAATACTAGTCAGAGAAGGAGCATACGGATGAAAGTCACCTCAATGGAAGTTTGAAGTCAGCAACGACTTGTATTCTGATCATTTTGAACGATTCAACGATTTTGTTGCATTGGGTTTAATGGTTAATTCCTTTAAAATAATACAAAGACTTGGTACATGAAACAAATGAAAAACCTATGGAGCTTTAAGACTTGATCGCGATGAAAGTGAAAGTTTTTAGAACATACGTGAACTTGTAGTCAGTTTCGAATTAAGCAGTGAAAATTGTAAACAATGCCAGAGATATTTTTTCACTGCTACATGGGAAAGAAACGGTACCTCCAAGTCAGACATGTCAGAAAGACCCCTTTACTTAAAAATAGAGAAAAATTGACACACAAAATCAACATATTATTGAGCATGGTTACTGATGCAGAAATTGGGTGTTATTTATTATTCAAGCGTAGGTTTTTTAGCTTCAATTTCAACATTAAGTTTAATTAGAACCTCCTCTTATATAAATGTCGACTTCTGAAAAAAAAAACAAAAAAGAAAAAAAAAAAAAGCCATTGAAACAAAGAAGCAAGACCAATACAAAACAAAAATACCCCAGGATGTGAGGTATCTATGAATGAGTTTGCGTTCAATTCTAAATTTGGCAAAAAGCCCATACAGATAATAAAGACAATGGTGATGGTAGGAGGTTTCAATTCCCTTGGGGTTTGCCTGATAGATATATTTGTACTGCTTTGAATTTTACGTTACAGAGGTAATGCTGCACAGTTACGTTCAAGAATTTAATAATCAGATACGTAGGACAGTTCACATAATACAGATTTGGGAATTATTAAGATATGAATAATATAGTAGCAGAAAAGTACGTCTTGCTATGAGAATGTACTGCGTTGATCCGTGAAGACAAATCCAAAAGTTATGTTTACTTGATGAGAGCCAATGATTGAAACTTCACTGCAACTTCCTTAAATAGTCTGATTGACAAATTACTGAATTCTCGAAAGGTAGAAAATGATGATAAATCAAAAACTAGCCACTCACATTCCTCCATTCAGAGTGAGATCCTTTTTCTTTGACTTGAAGATGTAGTTTCACACCGACTAGCTTGATTCTAGTAGATTTATTCTGCTCTTTCCTAAATTTATAGGCATCTTTCTCAAGTAGGTATCTCTGGTGTTTCAAATCGGGTGGGAGGTCAGTGACAAATCTCCATGGAAGACGCTGGTTGATAGGTGACTGCTGGTCGCCATCAGGACGTGCCATCTTTTTGGACATCCTTTGCTGGTAGGCGTTGAGAACTGCATTGCGGTCAATCATAGAGCCAAAGTGGATGATGATTGGGTCTGGACTTGCTTGTGGTTGGTTATTTTTCTGAGTACGACGAGGTAAGCGATGAACGTTGATGAGTGGAATTTCCTGAGTGAAACCAAGCTCCTTGAAGGTATTTCTGGCTACGGTAACAACATTTTCATCCTTTTCCCGTTTTGCACCATACAGCAATAGATTCATCTTCCTGTTATGAATTTCGAGGGCTAGTAATTTATCTTTCAAGTCGCATTTGACTCTTTTTTGTTTCCTCTCTCATTCGTGGAAGAGATTCACTTTCTAATTTCGATAATCTGGAAGAAGAATCTGCTACGGAAACCTCCAGATCTGTAACAGTGTTACGAATTTCGGCAATATCATTTCTCATGGAACAAATATTTGAGTTGAGCGTATCAAGTTTGTCAATTATTGTATTTGATAGTTGTAAGAACTCCGAGCGACTCACCGCTTCACTTTCAGGCGCCATATTGGCATCGTCATGCGAATTATAAGTTTGGGTGTGTTGCGTTACGTAATGCACTGGGGTAGGCGTAGCTTCCGTGGTGCTATCCGTAATAGAAGCGTCTTCACGTGTGTTAGATACAGTTGGTGCAAGTTGCGATTGAGTCGTCAAGGTTGAAGAGGAATGACCATGTTTTTTCTCCTTCCGACGAAGAAAATATGTCTGTCGCTCACGATTAGGTTTCCCAGACGTACTCATAATATACTTTGATAGAAGTTTAAAACGGTTCACATCGCAAATTCGGGACCTAAACGAGATTAATTATCAGTCCAGTAAAATGAAGCCGCCGCCGTCATCCATAGTCATGACGTCAAGTGTTGTATGATGAGAGGCCCTAAAACTGTGCGCACCTAACATTTACTTAAAATTGAGTTTAATCTTCGTATCCTATGGAGTAATTGTGCAGCAAATGTCATCAGAATTTAAGAACAATGTCATTTTCACAAGAAAAAGCGACGGTGTGTCATAATGTCGAAACGTTAGTTACTGCTAGTTAACGTTAGTAGCTGAATGCACGATATGCCTTACCCTTAAATTCGTTGACGTTTGTCATGTTTGTGCAAATCAATTCCAGTACAAATACAATCATGTGGCTAGATCGGGGCCGGTATTCAATTCAATACTTGGATTAAGTAAGACTTTTACTAAGTATTTTACTTGCCTAAGAAATTTACTTTAGTCATATTCAATTCAATAGTCTGAATTTTAGTTCAGTAATCCAAATCTAAGCCAAATTTCTTAATGATAGGCATTGTGACGTCATATTTTCAATGCGCAATAACATGTCGCATCAAATACGCTCAAATACGCTGTGATATAACTTGCGCAGATCATGATTACTGCGTACAAAAACCTATGCCTGCTAATCGAGGCCTCCAGAATGATTGGCTTAAGACTCCTAGGTAGGTGACTTAGATTTAAAGTAAAATACTTAGCCAACATATTGAACTGAATACCTAAATTTGCAAAGTATTTTATCTAAGTAAACAGCTAAGTAAAATTCTGACTTAACAAGTGAACTGAATACCGGCCCTGAACTTCAGACCTGCTTATACCAATCTCTTGAATTTGTTGATACATATCCATGGTGTCGATTCCGGGGGGGGGGGGATATATCCCCCATTTCTCCTCCCCCCCCCCCCCCCGGGATCGACACCCAGTTCACTTCTTAAGTCAGAAATATCAGTATTTTACTTAGCTGGTTTTTTTTTTTCTTAGATAAAATACTTAGCAGATTTTGGTTTTCAGTTCAATATTTTGGCTAAGTATTTTACTTTTGGGGGGATATATCCCCCCAAAAAATATTTTGTTGAGGGGGATGGCCTGTACAATCACCCCCCCCCATAATTCACAATGAAAAACATGAAAAATTTCATAGCTTCCTAAAATCCTCGAAAAAAAAAAACTGAACACAAAGACAAAGAGAACAAAGAGCAAAGAAATAAGTTTCCAGAAGGAAAGGAAAAGGAAAAGGCTGTCAGAGCTCGCTCGCTCCGCTCGCTCGCATTTTAAGTATACCAACCATTGAGGTTGTAATACTGCATATATATATTTATGAAAACAAATCGGTTGCATCTTGTATTTCTATCAAATAGTATGCTATTATTGTTCTACTCGCATTTGATATTTTTTTGTTATCTTAACCAATCCCAGTGAATATTATGAAATGAAAATGGTTCGCATCTTGTCTTTCTATCCCATGTTATGCATGTAGTATTATAACATAACTGCAAGGAGTCGAACGGGAAGAAGACCCATAATAGTAGAATGTCCATGAGATAATGGCCTATGACCGGTAGCCTGTTCCTATCTTACCAAATATGAGAAAGGAGGATGCTGATAAAATGCACGTTATTCAAATAATAAAATTTGAGTAGCAGTACACTAGAACTTACTCGTTCTCAGTATTTAAAAAATAGCCCTTTCTCGTTCGATCGCTCCGTTCGCTCGTAGAAACAAGATCAGGAGGCAAGCGCTCTTATTCCCTCAGTAACATGTCCGAATATTGTAATATTTTTACAGCGAGATATAAAGCTTTTCTCGAATACAGGGAAATGGTACATCATAAAATTCATCTAATTTGTTTTGGTTGAAATTTTACGTTTTACTGGAAATGTCGGTAGCTCGCTTCGCTCACGCATAGAAACAAAATAATGTTAGATGGCAAGCAATGCACCAAAAATCATTATATTTGGCAATTAGGTGATGAAACTACTTAGATATCATCGAGGCTTTCAAAGAATGTATTTTTTTTCCTCGCTCGTTGCGATCACTCTGATATGTATTTATAGACCTACAGTGATTTTTTTTAATGACCAAAAACACTTCATATATGTATATATATATACATAATATGTAATGTAGACTTTTTATAGACCTATAGTGGATTTTGATGACAAAAAACACTTCATCACAATTTTCGGCTCACTCCCTTCGCTCGCTTGCAAAATAAAAAACGGGATGGTTCATAATCTAAGAAAAGGTTCAAGTCCCCCTAAAGTTCTCATTCAAGTAATATGTACTTCTGCGATACTGTTTGAACCTCCACACCCTTTCCCAGCTCGCTCGCTTTGCTCCGTATAGATTTGAGCCCCGAGATTGACTAAACAGAAATGGTGTTGCTCCTATTCTCCATAACGCTATTTCAAGCCCAGCACTGTGCTATTTATGTTCGATTCTTTCTTGTTCTTTATCTTATTTTGTCCCATTTTTCTGATGTTTTCGTCTCGTGTTCTTTCGTTACTCTTCTTTTGTCTATGTGTTCGTCACTCAGTTCTCACCTTCTTTTACTTCACCTCTGTTCTCTGAGCAAGTCTCTCACTGTACTTTTGATTAATGTGATAGGTCATTATGTCGTTGTTTGAATTACCATTCAATTCGCTTGATGAAAATGAATTCCAGAATTGCATTCTCAATTTAAGTAGTCATGAGACTCCTCGACATTTGAGCAGATCATGTTTTTATGATGAAAATGTTATTACTGAAATCAACGCTAGAACGCAAGAGTTAAATTTTGATTTTGATTCTGATTTAGCTCATATTTACAACCCATCCAAGTATTTCACTGTAAATCAATTCAAATCTTACTCATCGGAAAATATGATTGACGGGTTTTCCTTATTTCATTGCAATATTAGAAGTATGAACAGGAATTTTGAGTCTCTAAAACTTCTACTTGATAATTCAACTGTACCATTCTCCATTATTGGAATAACTGAAACATGGATAACCGAGTGCCAAGATCAAAATCTGTTCCATTTATCTGGTTATAACTTCGAATCAAATCACAGAACGAATAGACATGGGGGTGGGATTGGATGTTTTATTTCCAATAAACATGACTACTCCATTATTCCCGAATTTACTCTTCTGAGTGTTTAGAATCTCTTTTTATTCATGTAAAAAATGAAGGAAACAAAGACATAATTGTCGGGGTAATTTATAGGCCGCCCAACTCAAACTTAAACTCCTTTTTTCTCTCATTACAACACATCCTTCAAGATCCTCGATTAAGCACTAAACATTGTTTCATCATGGGTGACTTCAATATTGATTTATTAAACACGCCTAATGCTCATTCTTCTACCCATGAATTCCTCGATATTCTTTTATCATCTTCTTTTATGCCACTTATCTCTAGGCCTACCCGGCTGACGGACACTTCCGCTACTCTTATAGACAACATTTTTGCTAATGTTTTCCCATCACCAAAAGCTGGGATTATTGTATCAGATATTTCAGACCATTTTCCCATATTTGTCCACTTCCTATTATCAGTAAAAGAGGACAAGTCATTTGCCTCCAGACATACCCCATCTTTAAGTCGCCATGTTACAGAAAGAAACGTGAACAGGTTAGCATTATCTTTAAACCTAGAAAAATGGACTAATGTTTTTAGTTCTAACAACGTTAATGAATCATTTGATAGTTTTACAAACATCCTTCACAAACATCTAGACAAAACAATCCCTTTAACTGAAAATAAACGAAAATATAAGAAGAATCCGAAACTTCCTTGGATCTCGAAATGTCTTCTACGATCAATTAATAGGAAAAACAATCTTTATTATAAATATAAGTCAAACCCTTGTGCAAAAACTCGTGAAAAATATACATTTTATAAAAACGTTTTGAATAATTTAATACGAAGTGCTAAAAAATCTTACTACTCAAAACAGCTGGAAACTTATAAAAACAATCTTCAAATGACTTGGAAAGTAATTAATAATGTACTTAATAAAGACAATAAGAGGAACAAAACAATTGATAAGATAATCTACGAAAACAGAGAAATTGATAAGAATAAAGAGATATGTGATGTGTTCAACAGATATTTTTCCAATATTGGTGCAGAGTTAGCTCAAAATATACCTGCAACTAATACTTCTTTTAGTAGATTCTTGAAAAATCCCATTCCAAATTCGTTATTTCTGTTCCCTACCAATACAAAAGAGTTATTCGAAATTGTCAACAATCTGCCAAGTAAAAAGAGTTCGGGACATGATGAAATTGATAACGTATTGTTAAAAGAAATTTTTCCGCAAATTGTGCAACCTCTCGTTCATATATTTAACCTTTCACTCTCTACCGGATCTGTCCCGAAAAATATGAAGATAGCAAAGGTTGTCCCCATCTACAAAAAAGGTGAACAAACTAATGTTAGTAATTATAGACCCATATCTCTTCTGACCTCTCTTTCAAAAGTGTTGGAAAAAATTGTATATTCTAGGACTGTCAACTTTTTCCTCAACAATAAAGTATTTTCTGATTCTCAGTTTGGTTTTCGTGAAAAACATAGTACAGTACACGCCACTCTGACATTTATTCATAAAGTAGCAAATGCAGTTGACAACCATTTACATACAATTGGTATTTTCTTAGACTTCTCCAAGGCCTTCGATACTATAAACCATAACATACTTTTGAAAAAACTATCTCATTACGGGGTAAGAGGAAAGGCCTTGGAGTGGTTTCAAGATTACCTTTTTGACAGAAAACAGTTTGTTTCACTGAATGGGGAAAGATCTCCAATGCGAAATCTTGAATGTGGAGTTCCACAAGGTAGTTTACTTGGTCCTTTACTTTTTCTAATTTACATTAATGATATTCAACACTGTTCAAACTTGCTTTCCTTCATTTTATTTGCAGACGACTCCAACATCTTTTTATCGGACCCTGATCCACATATCCTCCTTAGAACGGCAAACTCCGAATTGGAAAATGTTTCACAGTGGATAAGATCCAACAAATTGTCAATTAATCTGCAGAAAACCAAGTTTATGTTATTTAGTAACTCTGTTTTCAATCTTCCTGGAGATTTGATCATTGACAATGCTATTCTCGAAAAAGTCAACTCAACTAAATTTTTAGGTTTGACAATCGATGATCATTTGTCTTGGAAAATTCACATAGATAATATTTGCAAAACTATTTCCTGAAATATTGGAACTATCAACAAATCAAAGTACGTCTTTTCATCTTCAACTCTCCTAATGTTGTATTCTACATTGATCCTACCTTATCTTACTTATGGTATTCTCGCTTGGGGAAACGCCTCTAAAAGTCATCTTGACAGACTTTATGTACTTCAAAAGAAAAGTGTCCGCATCATAGTTAACAAGAGTTTTCACTCACATACTAATCCAATTTTCCATGACAATAAACTTTTGAAAGTCTATGATTTATTTTATTTTCATCTTGGACAATTCATGCATGCATAAATACAATAAAAACGAATTACCGAACTTTTTCACTAATCTGTTTACTAAAAATAGCGCCATTCATAATTACCCAACAAGACGGTCAAATTTATATCACATACCTTTAACACGTACATTATTTGCAAATAAGATATTTACCTTCACTGGCACTAAGCTCTGGAATTCATTGGATGACAGCTTAAAGGTGCCTCAAAGCTTGTTCAGTTTTAAACAAAAAATGAAAAAAATTCTTACTTAATAAATATGTATCGCTTTAAAGTTGATTGACCTGCTCTCTTTCTTTCTCTCTCCCGTTTCTCTTCATCTTCTTCCACTTTCTTTCCTCCCTATTGACCAAGTGTCTATCTCCTAAAGTGTCTTCACTTCTTGTCTTGTTCATTATTGTATGTAGATTTCAAAAGTCAGTGTTGGGCTACTTTTCTTTCTTTTTGTGAAAAAATAAATTTATAAGTACAATTCTTTATCGTATTTTGGGGACTTATGTAGTACAAGCTCTGCTTTTAATTTAGGTTCCACCACTTTTGTTTTGTATCATATTTCTTACCAACCATTGTAATTACCTTATTGTATTCTTATTTGATACGTATGCAATCGTACAGATTTTTTTTTTTTTCATATAAGCTATCAATAATTGTCATGTATGATTTGTTGTAATTTGTCAATGGAGAACAAAAGTGGAAAAAATAAATTCAAATCAAATCAAATCAAACATGGCTCATGAGCTTACGACTGGTTTAAAGAAATTTTCCGACTGATGAAATAAATTACAAAAACTAATATTCACAGATTATACAGTAATTTGAAAAAGAAATAACAGAAGAAGGATATTTCATAATACAAAGTTAAATGTCGGAATTAACAGTTTATATCTTTGAAACTATGCATGTCGCATGCACAGCCTTGCAGTTGCAGGGCTCTACGAAATGAGGTAGACAGTGATCTATTAAAGTACTGAATTAAATGCATGAAACGCCTTTAAAACCCGTAATTTCTACTGGAACAAAATGTTTGAGGGAACCATAATAATGCTCTTACCGATTCATCCAAGATTTGACATTTGATCATCAGCTAGAGCGAGATTAATAGACGGACCAACATAGGTCTAGAGTCACCACTAGAGTACCCTCCCGGTATTTTTCTTTTGCACGTGTGTTTTGTTTTGGTTTGGTGTTTTGTTTTGTTTTGTTTTTTTTCAGAGCGCTCTGCACGTTTTGCTATGGTGGGTTAAATGGTGGGTTATTTTACCTGGCTGCTAAGAAAGCATGTGTATGCCCGTTAGTAAGCAACCAGTGGACCGACGCACAGTGGGCCAGGGCGAAACCAAAGTGCGCCAAAAGTCATTTTGGGCAATTGAATTTTTTCAATTTTTGAGATGCCCTACTGAAAGACAATACTTTGAAGAATACTTCAGTAAAATATTTAACTCCGGTATGTACATTAAGGGTGTGAAATTCCTACTTCAAACCGCAAAATTCGACATATTGTGCGTTTCAGTGCAAAAAGTGACCGATTTAAATATAAGTTATTTCAACATGAAGTTTTTAATTTATCGATCTAAAATTGCTCCCAAATATTCCTGATAATTCATTTGACTGTATGAATGGGTTAAAATGGATAGAAACACAATCTTCGTGAATATAATAGTGTAATTATCGAACAAAATAGACTGATTTTCCGTGTTTTTTATAAATCCATAAGAAACGTTTAGATTTCCACTGATTTCCAAATCAATTTTATCACCAGCGTTTTCCTTGATGTCTCAGCTTTAAGTTGTTACCAAATTTGGCTGCCACCTTCTGCCACATTTTATGTTATAGCCGATTTTCCTTGGCACATTACCCGGAAAATTACGTTATTTGGGGCCGCGCGGTTGCTAAAGGATTCTCCGTCAGTACAGCGGCGCATGGGGGCACGCATGACTCTTTACACGCGATGCCGTATAGGTAACAACATGGCGAGTTTTGTTTGTACGTTAGGCAAGCACATATGCAAAAGAAATGGCGCCATGTTGCAGCCTAATGAAACCGAGTTGGTCAGACGCTCTCTATAGTGGTACTGTTTACACGGCAAGGTCCCATAAACACAATTAGAAGTAAACAAGACTTATAAATATTATTATAGGACTTGATATTTTAGTTGCTGAAAAACCCCCTCTTCCAAATGTTAAGGTGTACTAACTACAAGCTAAATCATTCCCCTGCGATATATGGATGGTACATGATTTCCATTCTACACTTCACAGCTAAAGGTGACGATTCACATGTTATGGATTCCTAAAACTTATTCATTAATTCGTTTATTATATTTATTTCATACAATCTTTCATACAACTGAAACCCTTTCTTAGTTGCTTAATTATTTACCTTTCATTTTCCTTTTCCTAATCTGTTTTCATTCCAGTAGTATTTAAAAGAAAACACATAGTTCAAGGTGTTGAGCTCATGATTGATCGATTCGATCGATTTATCTTCTCATCTACCTATCTATGTACTAGTATACCTCTTATCTATCTATCCATCCATCTATCCATCCATCCATCTACATCATCCACATAAATTATCTGTCTATCCATGATCTGTCTATCTACACGATCCCTATCTCTACCCATCCTTCTATCCATCTGCCTATCTACGCGTATCCCTCTGTCTATCTATCCATTCATCCATATCCGTAGTATTCCTCTATCTATCTATATCCTATTCATCCACATATCTATAGGTATCTTTCTGTTTATCCATCCATCTGTCTCATATTCATCAATCTATTTACTCCTGCGATTTACACACAATTTTATATCTTTCTATCTATATATCTATCTATCCATCTATCCATCTATCCATCTATCTATCTATCTGCATATACTCTTCTAGGTAATTCTTCGGAAATAATTTTGAAGACTCTTCGAAATAATGCATTCTTCTGACATTATGAACAATAGGCCTATTACGAAAAATGGACTGAAAGAATGCATGGACTTTATCATTCAATATCATGTATTCGTTAACTCCATGATATCTGAAGAATTACTTTATACATTCATACCTATAAAAGACTTTCTGTACATTATACTGAGATAATTATGTAGAGGGGGAAAAAGCGAAGACATAATGTGCAAAGTTTATTGAGAACTTGGAATGGCTCATAGAGACATAACTTCTCATTGATTTCGGCAGCCAATCAGAAATCAGTGTTTTAATGACGTCACAGGTGTTTGAAATTGTTTTAATTGGATTCTACGTGTCTGATTACCCTTAAACCCATCATTAACCATAATATTAGAGTAAAACTGAGTTGATATGAATTTTGGCGCACTTTGGAGCTATCCTGGCCCACTGTGCGACGGCTTTAAGTCCCCTCCGAAGGACTTGGTAATGAAGATTAGTACCTTACCAAATGGCATTAGCGCATCCGCTTGGTTTTGAACCCTGGTACTCCCGGTTGCGAGACCACTTCTCTACCACTGAGCCACTGACTTTATCGCGGTTTTAGTGCGTAAGCCATTTGGAGAGTTAAAGGCCCTTTTGTCGTGTTGCGGCCCACATGAACACGCTGGATGCCAGAAAACTTGTAACTTTGATAAGTGACATTTATTTAAAGGGTGAAACGGAATATTAAGATACACCGTAGGAGATAAAAGGTTCCTCTTAAAAAATATCATCACAAAAGAGTATGGCAAAAGGTCTATCAGCAGTACCAAATTTTGTTTATCTTTTTTTGCAGTTATACCAGTTGTCATCGTTTTGCTGCTGATTGTGCTATGTGTTGTGGCCATTTGGTGGCGTCGGAGGAAGAAACGAACGAGTAAATATATGTTGATCTAAATTTTATCATCCTCCCTGTGTTCTTGTTTGAAATTCCATTACCGAGGGAAACGCATATGAAAAAAAAAGATAAGCATTACC
>CM057168.1:10449312-10471669 GCA_029962745.1 Echinometra lucunter
GGGAAAAAGAAAAAAGCAAAGGGAAACAAAAGAAATGAGGGCTAATTTAGTACCAAAACCCCGGTGCTTCCGGGTGCTCCACTCCCTTGACCCCCGCAGTGGCTTTCCCTGTAGACCCCATCATGGGCCCTAAGCCAGAACCCTGGGCCCCACCCGCTAAGGGCTTCGCAACAAACAACTCGCGGTGCGGGCTCACCTCCGCATATTCTATTTCTAGACTTAGATACCGGGAAATTTTCGGCTCTGCCCCCCCCCCCCCCGAAAACAGGCAGAGAATGTAAGAGACCGGGAACAGTCGACGAACAATTCAAAGAAACGTCAGAGCTTCCGCGCTTCGCGCGGGAGGGGAAATCACCATCCCTGCACCCTCCCCCTAGCATGCCTATATAGGGAGCGCGCTTTGCAATATCGTCCTCCTAAAATGAAACCCTAGCTACACCACTGATTCTAGACTTAATTACCGGGAAATTTTTGGCTATGCGTATGCCCCCTCCCCCCACCCCAATAACAGGCAGAAAGCGTAAGAAGAGCGGGAACTGACAGCGAAAAAACGTCGGAGCTTTCGCGCTTTGCGCGGGAGGGGGGGGGGGGAAACTCCCCCTCCCTGCACCCTCCCCCTCTAGGGAGCTCCGTCCTCCTAAAATGAAATCCTAGTTACGCCGCAGAAGATAGACTTAATTACCGACAACTAGCCATTCAAAGAAACGTCGGAGCTTCCGCGCTTCGCGCGGGAGGGGGGGAACTCCCCCCTCCCTGCACCCTCCCCTCTAGGGAGCACTACATTGGCGTAAATTCCGGGGGTGGGGAATCTATCAACCCCACTTGGGGGAGAGGGGGGGATGGTGTGTACAAATTTCCTCCTATGCAGACACACTTTTTAAGGAAGAAAATTTATTTTGATTAATCAGTTAGTAAAAATTCTGAATAACAGCCATCATATTTTAGAATTTCTATGTGAAAATGCTATTGAAAACAAAAAAGTGGTTATTTTGGGGTTGCTCGCTTCGCTCCCTCGTCAAAATCTAAGGATTTCCATCCGAAAATGCGATTAAAATCGAGAAAAGTGGTTATTTTTGGCTCGCTCGCTTCGCTCGCTCGCAAAATAGATATAAAAATGTGTGTGAAAGGGAAAAAAATCATTAATTTTTTTAAATTTTTTATCCCCACTCCTCAAAGTGGATTAGCACTACCGTCCTCCTAAAATGCAGTCCTAGCTACGCCACAGATTCTAGACATAGACTAGTTACCGGGAAATTTTGGGCTCTGCCCCCCCTGATAACAGGTACCTGTTACGCCCCTGGGCTGAAGGGCTGAAGGGGAGGGATTAGGTGTTGTGCTGGGATGTGCGGGTGCTTCTGTCTTTCCTCTTTTTTCTTCCTCATTTCATTATTAATCTTTCTTTCAGTGAAAGAAACGCAGAAAGGACCATTAATCACATTGTTAGTTAACTGAAGTGATTTGCAAGTCTATGTACATAAAACTTTGATTTTACTGGTACCATTGTACGTATAAAGTTATTGTCAGTTTATGATTGCAATTTGTTTGCTATGGTTGTACATATTGATGTCACCGAAAGAAAAGAAAAACAGAATATTAAAAAAAAAAAAATTAAGGGGGTGGTTGTTGTTAAGTTTGATATACTTACTAACTACATAATGTATTTGCATAATACAATTCATGTATCATTTTTAATTGCTATTTGTTCTCTTGAGATGAGCTGCTGTTTAATATTTTTAAATAGTCTCCTCCACTTTCATTAACTTACATTGCCTAATTTCACTGAAACTTCTATATCTTAATCACTTACTTTATTTATTTGATATATTTATTTTAAGGGTAATCTGTTTCATGACCTTGCGCATTTGATGTTGAATGTGAAAAACGGAAATATACTGTAGAAGTACATAAACATTGACCTGTCAGCCTTAAATGTAGGGCATTCCTATTCTAACAACAACAAAAAAGAAGAAAAAAAAATGTTTTTCTATTAAAGCAGAAGAATCTTTAAAAATAAACAAAAAGTGACAATTCTAATGAAAAGGAACGTAAACTGATTTCTCACTAGAATAGATGTGTTGATTGAAATCAGTTTTTCTCCGGGAAGCTTGTCCTCGGGGTATTGTGTTCCCGGGCAGCTGTCACCGTGGGAGCCATCCTCCGAAGGAAATATCCTCTGGGGGAGCCGTCCTCCGGGAAAGTGGTCCTCGGGGGCGGGGGGGGGGGCTAGTCCTCAGGGGAAGTTGTTCTAGAACCGCCACTTCTCATATAAGTCACCACTTATGCTGATTTTTAGTGTGCAGGAAGTGATGTTTTTATGCACGAATTTACAACGAATCTCTCTACCATGGGTGGGGAATACCCCTTCCAACATCCTCGCCATGCCCCCCCCCCCCCATTATATGCCACTTCTCATATCAGTTTCCCCCTAATACTGTATTTTAGTGTGCAGAAAATATCATTTCCATTCAAGAATTTTAAAAAAAATCTCCCTACCGTGGGAGGGGGAATAACCCTCTCCAACAGCTTCCCCAGCTCCGTCGCTTCACCCCCTCGCCTCGCCTCCCCCTCCCCTTGTTGAAAATTCTAGGCTACGTCAGAGAGTATGCTCTCCATTTCATTTTATGGCGTCGATGGAGCAATTGTCACCACTTCAAGTGTAGTGTCTACGGAATTAATTCGGTGGAAATATGTCGGTGGGGCAGTTGTTACTTTATTGTCGAAATAATTTGGCGGAGCATATGTCGGCGGAGCATGTTCGACGTAGCCTTTGGGCAAGGCCTCGCGCGCTGATTGTGTGCCAAGCAGGGTTTGAAAAATAGACTAAACAGTGTGAATTTATGGCAATGATCAGTGAACCGAGCCGCGTCAGCGGCGAGGCCTTTGCTAACTTGCGGAGCTCATGCATATGCAGGAGGTCTTGCATAAGGCAGCTAGCGACGATGTGACCAATCGTAACTGTTTTAACCGCGGTGTGTTATATGGAAATAAACTACAACAACCACTCAGGTTAGTAAAGGCCTTGGTGCTGAGGAACCTCCGGCCACGGATCACAGTTGTCGTGCGATTAGTCTATGCATTCAGGCGCGTTTAGAAAAATAACAGCACCAAGTGCCTTGGCTAAAGGCTAGTGTCGGCGGAGCAAATGTCGGCGGAGCAAATGTCGGCGGAGCATATGTCGGCGGAGCAAATGTCGTTTTGGTGGATATATGTCGGCGGAGCAAATGTCGCCGGAGTAAATGTCGGCGGAGCAAATGTCGGCGGAGCAAATGTCGGCGGAGCATATGTCACGGAGCACTTGTCCCGGAGCACTTGTCGTCATTTTCGGAGCATTTGTCGGGGGAGCAAATGTCGCCGGAGCAAATGTCGTGTCACCGATATAAGATATGCATGTATTGAAGAAAAGTTTTCCAGATATTGCTGAGCTGAGTTAACCAAGTTAAGCCAAGTTAAGTAAAAGTCTGCCTAAATAATGGATAACGTGAGATCTGTTAGGTGGTGTATGATTTGTGATTTAAGAAATCTGGTCCAAAGACAGGTTAGAAAGGCTAAACTCGAATACTTACAAAACAAGATGGAAGAAAACAAACATGATTTGAAAAGACTTTGGCAAAATCTAAACAGTTTAGGATTAAAGAGTGAGAAGAGGAAAGAACAAGAGACAAGAGTCTAAAATTGATGGGAAATTATGTCGTGATAAGATGGTATAGTTCATGAATTTAATTCGTATTTTAAAAATGTGGCCGTCAAAAATTAGTAGACAAACTCAATCTTTTCAACCCAGACAAATTAGTGAGTTTTACGAAGGAAAGTGTGTACTTGTAAATAACTTCGAGTTATTACCAGCCAGTGAGCAATTTGTTTTCAATGAGCTTCGCAGATTGAATGTATCAAAAAGTACTGAGGTAGACATGATTCCGGCTAGATTTTCAAAATATAGTGCAAAGATTTTGTACAAGCCCTTATCTTATTCAATGAACCTATCTATCCTGATAAGTACTTTTCCAGAGGATACGAAAATAGCACCTCTATACCACGAAAAAGAGTATACATTTTTCCTTGCTCGCTCCGGTCGTTCGTAATAGATAATAGATAATGACTGAGATATCTTATAGGCCCATGATGTAATTCAATGACGAATTGTCACTTCTACCATGAAAAGGAGTATACATATTTTTCCTCGCTTGCTCCGCTCACTCGTATCAGAAACTGGATAATTTTTGAAAGCAAAACAATTCGACAAGCGAAGTCACCAAATGTATACTCTATAAGATACAGGGTCATAGGCGACGATCCGGGGGGGGGGGGGGACATGTCCCCCTCCATTTTCAAAGCTTAATATATTATTTTTCAATTTTGAGTCAGCTGACCAAATATTTTATAGGCCTAGTATGCATTTTGATGGCAAAATCAGGCTTCTTTTCATTATTTTCTGCGATAATTTTTAGCTCGTTCGCATAATATCAATTATCCCCCTCTCACTTTTCAAAACATATTTTCGGCGGAGGCCTAGCGGGTTTCCGTCCCCCCCCCCCCCCCTCCACTCATGACATGAAATCACCGCCACTGTACAGGATGTTTTCGGAAAGCGAACAAATTTGACAAGTGAGGTGACCGAATATTTCTAAACATCTTACTGCGTATTTTGATGAATAACACTTCTACGATCAAAAGAATCTGTTTTTCTCGCTCGCCTGTCGCTTCGCTCGCTCGTAACATCTAACCATTCAGGTGTCAAAATAGATTCACAGTCATCTGACAGCGAATATTATTATTTCTTATAGGCCTACATAGTGCATTTAGATGACAAAATAACAATTCTTTTATAACATGAAGTGATTATTTTTGGCTCGCCCGCTTCACTCGCTCACAAGGTTCATATTTTAGCGAGAAGCGTAATTTTTCCCAAATTTTGAAAAATCGCTTCATGGCCCTTAAACATTAAAGTAATACTAATCCACTTAGATCTTATCCCCTCCCCCTTGCTAGGGACTTCGTGCTAGCGATGTGCGCTTAA
The DNA here is from genome assembly GCA_029962745.1 of Echinometra lucunter. NCBI lineage: Eukaryota > Metazoa > Echinodermata > Echinoidea > Camarodonta > Echinometridae > Echinometra > Echinometra lucunter. The sequence continues at coordinate 10,454,327 of CM057168.1, forward strand.
ATTGATATTTCCAGGGTGTGTGTTCAGCCCACCCCCCCCCCCCCACCCGTTCAGAAAAGGATCCTACGCCCATGTATCTAACACACCTTTTAAAGTGATTACACAATGGTGAAAAGGGATATATGATCGAGAATAAAATTCTAAGAAGAAGAACATTAAAAATTTGATGATTTTCAATCGAAATCAATGCATTTTTGGCTAATTATATGTGAATAGTCAAGAGTTGACCAAGCGTTGTGCCCAAAGACGTTTTAAATATTTTGTGCCCCTCACTCTCGCCTCAGAGTTCACTTCTTTACCCGTTATGAATTATAGGAGAAACTGCATTTGGAGATTTTATACTAAGCCACTGGATGTGAAAAGGTATTAAAAAAAGGGGGAGGGTGGCACAAGAAAGAAAATAGGCGTTAATCAGACGTAAAGAACATTTTTATCAGATTTCAAGGGGCAATTTCAGAAGAAGAATCGCACTGCATAAAATTAAAAGGAGCGCTTAAACACGGAAAAGGGGCTTATCATAATCAAACTGGACACTCATTTGAAGTAAAAAAAAGAACACTTATCAGATTCGAGGTTGAAAAATTACATTTACTACAAAGCAAAGGGGGAACTAAACATGAATTAAATGGGTGTGTATCAAACTGAAAAGGGGGCACATGCCGGAGACGACAAGGAACATATAACAAAAAGTGGCAATTGTGGCACTTATAGCATCTTAACAGAAGGGGAAATCGGACATACTAGAAAAGAAGAGAGGCATTTAGCTGGGGTATGTATCTGACTCCAAATGGGGACACTTGCCAAAGTAGAAAAAGGAGACTTATCGCAGGTGAAGAGGGTCACTCAGCAGGAGGGCAACTGCACTATTAGAACAAAAAAAAAAAAAAAAAAAAAAAAATGAGCAGTAAAACTCAGTAGGAGGGCAACTGCACTATTAGAACAAAAACAAAAACAAAAAAAAATGAGCAGTAAAACTCAGCAGGAGGGCAACTGCACTATTAGAACAAAAAAAAAAAAAAAAAATGAGCAGACAAAAGGGGGCACTTATCACATTTAAATTTAGGAATATTCATTACAGTCATATAAAGGGAAAATAGGCCTAGCGCTACATGAAAAAAAAAGGAACGGGTCACTAATCGGCAGTAAAAGGGGGAGGTGTTGGGTTTAAGAAAGGCAGCTTATCTAAATCGTACAAGACACTTATTACAATGTATTAACAAAATGACCATAGTAAGAAGAAAAGGGGGCACTGAACAGGTTTGCAAAGGGGCACTTTCAAGGGTACTAGTATAAAAAGGGGCACTTTTGGGGTGCTTGGAAAAGTGGGGGCACTGTGCCCCTCTCCCGCTCCGATGCCTCTGATTACCATGGTATAACACATTGGAAACCCCTATCTGTTAATATAAAGAAAATAGAGAACTTAATTTGCTCATTTTAAAGACGAAATTAAGGGAATAACTGCCAACAAGAGTCAGAGACAAGAAGAGCATGACATCCTGATTTATGACTGAAATTGCCGAAATACAGACAACCTTGCTTTTGTGCCAGGTGGATTGATAGTTGGGCAATTCCACGTCGGATAAACAGTCACCTTCCTTCACATATGTAGTAAAAACAGTCACTTTGATAGCCCTGAATAGCCAAATCTTTGAATAAAAAAAAAAGATGAAACAATAAAGAATTTCACAATCATAGTCTTTGTTGGTATAATGCATGTTTGATTTTAAAAGACATGTTTGAAGTTTAAAATTGGCACTTTTTTATGGTAATTCCGTTACAGAGGTGTTATATCGCAATATCATGAAAGTACATGTAAGAATAAAATTGTTGGAATGAAAGAGCTCACATGAAAGAATGGGCATATTTACAGAGTATTTAATGGTGAGAAGGGAGGTAGAGTACAAAAGAGGTACAGAAAGTCTAAAAATGTTGGTAACGAAATTACACCCTTACCGTGGAATTGCCCAGTTTCAAATTTTGAAAATATCTTTATTGACTTAAAAATTGTATACATGTATAATACTGATTGTTTTCCATTATTTTCTCAATCTAATATAATTTCACTTTAATAATTTTGTATCTTGAGGACCCCACTGGAAATAAGCTCTCGAGCTTTTTTTTTTATTCGTACGTTTTTATTGATTTTCATGATTACACACAAAGCAAATTAAGAAGCAATTAAAATACCAACAAAATAATGACAGGAATGAATAATGATGTCAACAATGAAAATATAAATTAAAAAAAAACAGTTATCATCTTAATAAATGTGGTAGTTATTACAAAAACATCTATGTAGTTGCTAGCATCTGAACGGTTTCACCCTAACAAATATAACAGTCTTAACAAAAAATTACAAATCGAATTTCCATCTCTTGAAGTGGATATAGAGTTTTCCTTTCTTCTTGGCCACATAATACTGTCTATATGGGGATTTTCATATGTTTCTTGATTCAAATTTTGATTTGATTTGAATTATTTTTTCCACTTTTGTTCTCCATTGACAAATTACAATAAATCATACATGACAATTATTGACAGCTCATATGAAAAAAAAAATGTGTACGATTGCATACGTATCAAATAAGAATACAATAAGGTAATCACAATGGTTGGTAAGAAATATGATACAAAACAAAAATGGTGGAACCTAAATTAAAAGCAGAGCTTGTACTACATAGGTCCCAAAATTACGATAAAGAATTGTACTTATAAATTTACTTTTTCACAAAAAGAAAGAAAAGTAGCCCAACACTAACTTTTGAAATCTACATACAATACTGAACAAGACAAGAAGTGAAGACATTTAGGAGATAGACACTTGGTCAATAGGGAGGAAAGAAAGTGGAAGGAGATGAAGAGAAAAGGGAGAGAGAAAGAGAGAGAGAGAGAGAGAGAGAGAAAGAAAGAGAGCAGTTCAATCAACTTTAAAGCGATACATATTTATTAAGTAAGAATTTTTTCATTTTTTGTTTAAACCTGAACAAGCTTTGAGGCACCTTTAAACTGTCGTCCAATGAATTCCAGAGCTTAGTGCCAGTGAAGGTAAAAATCTTATTTGCAAATAATGTACGTGTTAAAGGTATGTGATATAAATTTGATTGTCTTGTGGGGTAATTATGAATGGCGCTATTTTTAGTAAATAGATTTGTGAAAAAGTTCGGTAATTCGTTTTTATTGTATTTATGCATGAATTGTCCAAGATGAAAATGAAATAAATCATAGACTTTCAAAAGTTTATTGTCATGGAAAATTGGATTAGTATGTGAGTGAAAACTCTTGTTAAATATGATGTGGACACTTTTCTTTTGAAGTACATAAAGTCTGTCAAGATGACTTTTAGAGGCGTTCCCCCAAGCGAGAATACCATAAGTAAGATAAAGTAGGATCAATGTAGAATACAACATTAGGAGAGTTGAAGATGAAAAGAAGTACTTTAATTTGTTGATAGTTCCAATGTTTCGGGAAATAGTTTTGCAAATATTATCTATGTGAATTTTCCAAGACAAATGATCATCGATTGTCAAACCTAAAAATTTAGTTGAATTGACTTTTTCGAGAATAGCATTGCCAATGATCAAATCTCCAGGAAGACTGAAAACAGAGTTACTAAATAACATAAACTTGGTTTTCTGCAGATTAATTGACAATTTGTTGGATCTTATCCACTGTGAAACATTTTCCAATTCGGAGTTTGCCGTTCTAAGGAGGATATGTGGGTCAGGGTCCGATAAAAAGATGTTGGAGTCGTCTGCAAATAAAATGAAGGAAAGCAAGTTTGAACAGTGTTGAATATCATTAATGTAAATTAGAAAAAGTAAAGGACCAAGTAAACTACCCTGTGGAACTCCACATTCAAGATTTCGCATTGGAGATCTTTCACCATTCAGTGAAACAAACTGTTTTCTGTCAAAAAGGTAATCTTGAAACCACTCCAAGGCCTTTCCTCTTACCCCGTAATGAGATAATTTTTTCAAAAGTATTTTATGGTTTATAGTATCGAAGGCCTTGGAGAAGTCTAAGAAAATACCAATTGTATGTAAATGGTTATCAACTGCATTTGCTACTTTATGAATAAATGCCAGAGTTGCGTGCACTGTACTATGTTTTTCACAAAAACCAAACTGAGAATCAGAAAATACTTTATTGTTGAGGAAAAAGTTGACAGTCCTAGAATACACAATTTTTCCAACACTTTTGAAAGAGAGGTCAGAAGAGATATGGGTCTATAATTACTAACATTATTTTGTTCACCTTTTTTGTAGATGGGGACAACCTTTGCTATCTTCATATTTTCGGGACAGATCAGGTAGAGAGTGAAAGGTTAAATATATGAACGAGAGGTTGCACAATTTGCGGAAAAATTTCTTTTAACAATATGTTATCAATTTCATCATGTCCCGAACTCTTTTTACTTGGCAAATTGTGGGCAATTTCGAATAACTCTTTTGTATTGGTAGGGAACAGAAATAACGAATTAGGGATGGGATTTTTCAAGAATCTACTAAAAGAAGTATTAGTTGCAGGTATATTTTGAGCTAACTCTGCACCAATATTGGAAAAATATCTGTTGAACACATCACATATCTCTTTATTCTTATCAATTTCTCTGTTTTCGTATATAATCTTATCAATTGTTTTGTTCCTCTTATTGTCTTTATTAAGTACATTATTAATTACTTTCCAAGATATTTGAAGATTGTTTTTATAAGTTTCTAGCTGTTTTGAGTAGTAAGATTTTTTAGCACTTCGTATTAAATTAGTCAAAACGTTTTTATAAAATGTATATTTTTCACCAGTTTTTCCACAATGGTTTTACTTATATTTATAATAAAGATTGTTTTTCCTTTTAATTGATCATAGAAGACATTTCGAGATCCAGGGAAGTTTCGGATTCTTCTTATATTTTCGTTTATTTTCAGTTAAAGGGAATGTTTTGTCTAGATGTTTGTGAAGGATGTTTGTAAAACTATCAAATGATTCATTAACGTTGTTAGAAGTAAAAACATTAGTCCATTTTTCTAGGTTTAAAGATAATGCTAACCTGTTCACGTTTCTTTCTGTAACATGGCGACTTAAAGATGGGGTATGTCTGGAGGCAAATGACTTGTCCTCTTTTATTGATAATAGGAAGTGGACAAATATGGGAAAATGGTCTGAAATATCTGATACAATAATCCCAGCTTTTGGTGATGGGAAAACATTAGCAAAAATGTTGTCTAAAAGAGTAGCGGAAGTGTCCGTCAGCCGGGTAGGCCTAGAGATAAGTGGCATAAAAGAAGATGATAAAAGAATATCGAGGAATTCATGGGTAGAAGAATGACCATTAGGCGTGTTTAATAAATCAATATTGAAGTCACCCATGATGAAACAATGTTTAGTGCTTAATCGAGGATCTTGAAGGATGTGTTGTAATGAGAGAAAAAAAAGGAGTTTAAGTTTGAGTTGGGCGGCCTGTAAATTACACCGACAATTATGTCTTTGTTTCCTTTATTTTTACATGAATAAAAAGAGATTTTAAACACTCAGTCAAAAGAGTAAATTCGGGAATAACGGAGTAGTCATGTTTGTTGGAAATAAAACATCCAACCCCACCCCCATGTCTATTCGTTCTGTGATTTGATTCGAAATTATAACCAGATAAATGGAACAGATTTTGATCTTGGCACTCGGTTAACCATGTTTCAGTTATTCCAATAATGGAGAATGGTACAGTCGAATTATCAAGTAGAAGTTTTAGAGACTCACACTTCCAGTTCATACTTCTAATATTGCAATGAAATAAGGAAAACCCGTCAATCATATTTTCCGATGAGTAAGATTTGAATTGATTTACAGTGAAGTACTTGGATAGGTTGTAAATATGAGCTAAATCAGAATCAAAATCAAAATTTAACTCTTGCGTTCTAGCGTTGATTTCAGTAATAACATTTTCATCTTAGAAACATGATCTGCTCAAATGTCAAGGAGTCTCATGACTACTTAAATTGAGAATGCAATTCTGGAATTAATTTTCATCAAGCGAATTGAATGGTAATTCAAACAACGACATAATGACCTATCACATCAATCAAAAGTACAATGAGAGACTTGCTCAGAGAATAGAGGTGAAGTAAAAGAAGGTGAGAACTGAGTGACGAAAACATCAGAAAAATGGGACAAAACAAGATAAAGAACAAGAAAGAATCGAGCATAAAAAGCACAGTGATGGGCTTGGAATAGCGTTATGGAGAATAGGGGCAATACCATTTCTGTTTAGTCAATCTCGGGGCCCCGAATTTATTTCTATAAGAATAAATTATCATTACAAAAGAAATAATTAGCGAGTAATTAAAGATGAGGTCTGGAAAAAAAGAAGATACAAGTACAAGTACATGTACTATATAGTGAAAAAAAATGAATGATTCATAGACCAAGTAAATATCATTCGAATCCCGTTATGTGGTGAATTTAACCTTCTAGCTGCCTGTTATCAGACAGCCCAGACAGATACACAGCAGTACAAATTAAATAACATAATTACACCTGCATAAACATTTCGATATCTGCAATAGGAGCATGCATTAACATGAATGGACTAAACGTACTCTAACAACGAACAATACAAGTTTTGATCAGTGGTCATCCGTACCAAGAATATTCTATTTTGAGTAAAAATGGAAAAAAGTAAAAAAAAATTGAACCCTGTCTTCCCGGTAATAACACATCAAAGTCTTTCGACTGTATCGGGTGATATGGGCCGAAAACCACATTAACAAAGAGAACCTTATTTGGGTGACTGTATCTGTCACTAATAATATTGAAAAATAGACTGGAAGAGCACGATACAGGAGGTAAACAAGCATAATAAATAGATCGTCAAGAAACAGAGTTATTCCAGGTACACAATGCCAACCTTTCAAGATCTATTGAAGTTAGCTCTTTAGAAATTGAAAGCAGTTTTGAGGCCCCTACAAGCCATTGTACAACGGCAAAATGGACAACAAGTTCAAAAAGAACATATTTCATTGCATTCCATATAGTGCAGTATACAAGAGGTAACAACCATTGGTATGCAGACATTCATATCTGTACATGTACATGTACGTGTCAAATGCCAATGACAAAGGTTGTAAAAAATGCACATGAAAATGAATCGACGAAAGGTACTCCAACATCAACAATATAAGTTTTGATAAGTATTCATCTGTACCAAGAATATTCTTTTTTTTTTATAGTAAAAGTCAAAAAAGAGAAAGAAACAAAGAGAACCCAACTTGGGTGACTTTAGCGTACTGACTGCCTTTTGCCAGTAAGTCATGTAACAACACAAGCGACACCAAATAAATCGAGGCATATTAGCATCTATACCAGGAGCGTGAGTATGGGTGGACTGTTACCACAACAGCAAAAGAGGAAGTAAAAGAACAGAACTCAAATCAGCCACTCATGCCACGAACCTTCTATCATATCAGAAATGTGATAATAAAGATCTCTACTAAGCTTCAGAATCCTTTAAAAAATCCGCAACAGTTATAGGATTGCTACATTCTTTAATGCCAACGTTTCAAGTACTTGGGGAAAAACAAACAAACAAACAAACAAACAAAACACACACACACAAAAAAAAAAAACCCTGTGCTTAGCGATGGTAGAATTTAGTTGTCCATCACAAATTTGTACCTCGCTAATCCAATCCTGCATGATCCATAAATCATTCATAATAAGAATAAGAGTGATTTCTATTCATTAGTAAAAGTAAGAAAAAATACTAAACATCTTTGGATCATATGTGCTACATGTAAAATACTACAAACATTTCCCCAAAGTGGATAAAATCCGGTAAATTGTGGTTCACTTTCTTGAATGGGGGAAAAATAGCGAGTAATACATTCCAATAGTATGGTCATTAGGGTAGTGGGGATTACATATTCTGATTGATTATTCAAAATCCTGTCACTAATGATAATGAAAATAGATCGGAATAGCACGATGGAGGAGGCAAACATGCATGATAAATTGATCGTCAAGAAACAGAGTTAAGTAATTCAAGGTTGACTAGGCCAACATTTCAAGATCTATTGAAATAAGCTTCTTTAGATATTGAAAACAGTTTTTGTGACCCTCTCAGTCACAAGCCATGGTACAATGGCGAAGAGGGCAACAAGTTCAAATTCGACAAACCTAATTGCATTCCATCTTGTGCGATGCTAAAGCCAGCAGGCAGTGGTATGTGGACATGTACATCTGAACATGTATAAGTGAAAAGCCAGTGACAAGGTCAAAAAAGGTTGCGCATAATGAATCAAAACAGGAGCTAAAAGCTAAAAGTGTAATCGATATGATTCATTAGTTTGTATATAGGTTTGAGAAGAAAAAATCATCATAGCTTCTGTTTCAATATACTGAGTATCACAAAGACCCCCGTTTACGGTGATTTCTGTAATATGTTTTTATACAATGATGAGTTTGAGATCTCTTCCGAGAAGGAAGAACAAATGGTAATGTAATAATGAGATATAGAATATGATTCCCTTAGGCGACTTGACAGTTGTTTATTATATAGCTGACAAGAGTGACACATTTTTAATTTGGTAATAATACTAGTCAGAGAAGGAGCATACGGATGAAAGTCACCTCAATGGAATTTTGAAGTCAGCAACGACTTGTATTCCAATCATTTAGAACGATTCAACGATTTTGTTGCATTCGGTTTAGTGGTTGATTCCTTTGAAATCATATAGAGACTTGGTACATGAAACAAATGGAAAACCTATGGAGCTTTAAGACTTAATCGCGATGAAAGTTAAAGTTTGTAGAACACACATGAACTTCTAGTCAGTTCCGAGTTAAGCAGTGAAAATTGTAAACAATGCCAGAGATTTGTTCACTGCCACATGGGAAAGAAACGGTACCTCCAAGTCAGACATGTCAGAAAGACCCCTTTACTTGAAAATAGAGAAAAATTGATACACAAAATCAACATATTATTGAGCATGGTTACTGACGCAGAAATTGGGTCTTATTACTATTCAAGCGTAGGTTTTTTAGCTTCAATTTCAACATTAAGTTTAATTAGAACCTCCTCTTATATAAATGTCGACTTCTGAAATAAAAACCAAAAAAGAACAAACAAAAACAAAAGCCGTTGAAACAAAGAAGCAAGACCAGTACAAAACAAAAATACCCCAGGATGTGAGGTATCTATGGATGAGTTTGCGTTCAATTCTAAATTTGGCAAAAAGCCCATACAGATAATACAGACAATGGTGATGGTTGGAGGTTTCAATACCCATGGGGTTTGCCTAAATAGATATATTTGTACTGCTTTGAATTTTACGTTACAGAGGTAATGCTGCACAGTTACGTTCAAGAATTTAATAATCAGATAAGAATGACAGTTCACATAATACAGATTTGGGAATTATTAAGATACATAGTAGCAGAAAAGTACGTCATGCTATGAGAATGTACTGCGTTGATCCATGAAGACAAATCCAAAAGTTATGTTTACTTGATGAGAGCCGATGATTGAAACTTCACTGAAACTAATAAATAGTCTTTGACTGACAAATTACTGAATTCTCGAAAGGTAGAAAATGATGATAATTCAATAACTAGCCACTCACATTCCTCCATTCAGAGTGAGGTCCTTTTTCTTTGACTTGAAGATGTAGTTTCACACCGACTAGCTTGATTCTAGTAGATTTATTCTGCTCTTTCCTAAATTTATAGGCATCTTTCTCAAGTAGGTATCTCTGGTGTTTCAAATCGGGTGGGAGGCCAGTGACAGATCTCCATGGAAGACGCTGGTTGATAGGTGACTGCTGGTCGCCATCAGGACCTGCCATCCTTTTGGACATCTTTTGCTGGTAGGCGTTGAGAACTGCATTGCAGTCAATCATAGAGCCAAAGCGGATGATGATTGGGTCTGGACTTGCTTGTGGTTGGTTATTGAGTACGACGAGGTAAGCGATGAACGTTGATGAGCGGAATTTCCTGAGTGAAACCAAGCTCCTTGAAGGTATTTCTGGCTACGGTAACAACATTTTCATCCTTTTCCCGTTTTACACCATACAACAATAGATTCATCTTCCTGTTATGAATTTCGAGGGCTAGTAATTTATCTTTCAAGTCGCATTCGACTCTTTTGTTTCCTCTCTCATTCGTGGAAGAGATTCACTTTCTAATTTCGATAATCTGGAAGACGAATCAACCTCCAGATCAGTAACAGTGTTACGAATTTCAGCAATATCACTTCTCATGGAACAAATATTTGAGTTGAGGGTATCAAGTTTGTCAATTATTGTATTTGATAGTTGTAAGAACTCCGAGCAACTCACCGCTTCACTTTCAGGCGCCATATTGGTGTCGTCATGCGAATTATACTTTTGGGTGTGTTGCGTTACGTAATGCACTGGGGTAGGCGTAGCTACCGTGGTGCTATCCGTAGTAGAAGCGTCTTCACGTGTGTTAGATACAGTTGGTGCAAGTTGCGATTGAGTCGTCAAGGTTGTAGAGGAACTGTTTCCCAGACTTACTCATAATATACTTTGATAGAAGTTTAAAACGGTTCACATCGCAAATTCGGGACCTTTACGAGATTGATTATCAGTCCAGTAAAATGAAGCCGCCGCCGTCCTCCATAGTCATGACGTCATTTTGGTCTAGTATTCTTGAATTTGCATAGATAAATGAAATATTTTAAGATACAAATTTAAAGGACAGAAATTTGTTATATGGAACTCCAAACATTTTCTTGAAATTATCCAAAGTAAAACAGTTATCATGTTTTCAAAGAATTACTTGCAATAAATCACACCATAGGGGGTTACCATATCACAATCACAAAACAAATGAATAATTGATTCAGGCATTGTTCCACAAAAGCTACAGTTTGGTGAATCCTTTCTCTTTATCTTAAACAAAAAGTCATTTAAGGAAATGGATTTATGAAAGAACTTGAAATAAAAAGAGCGCAAACGAGTACTGATTTAACACATAAAGTTAACATTATGAATCAGAATCAGATTCCAATTTAAATCTTGTGGAACATTTGAATTATTTTACAGGTAATCATAACGTTTATCGGGGTAAAAGAGTCTTGTATTACAGTATATGCATATCTAGGTTTTTTTGTGTGTTTTTTGTTTTTTGTTCGACCAAGTTTATCAAAACTATAGTATATACCAGCAACATTATTGTCGTTATCTTCAGAGTTTGCAGCTTCCAACCATGACTTTTTTTTTTTTTTCAACAAAAAAATATATTTCCTTCTATCTTTATGAGAAACACTGAAATCAAGAATCAATTCTTCAGATAACTTGTATCCCGGTATAGGAGGGTTCAATGAATCTGATGCCTTATATACATTTTTTGCATACCATCATAATATAGAAACTGTTTGACTTTGACAGTATCTTCTTATTGAACCATAATGATTGCCAAACCCCAATCTCTGAGAAGTCTTCCCAAAAATATTCTTAGAAGCCCCTTCTCTAAAGATATACCAAGTCCGAAGGAAATCTGCCAATATGGATTCTGAGGCATGAGAAGTCCACAAAATATTCACATTTAATAAGCTCTCGTGGGTTATCCTGATGAAGCTGTAAAGTGATTTGTCTATGTGTATATTGTGTTCGAAGCTTGACGAATAAATATCAAAAAATCAATCTATCTATCTATCAATCAATCAACGTAGTAGTTACCTGCAAACACTACATTAATACAAATTCTACGAAAACTTCAAGGAGTGGCTTGCGGAAGAGTTTTAAAGACATACATGTATTTGGTGACTTTTCTACCAACAAATTGCACCATGTATTCGACAAATGTGTATTTGTTCCACTTTTACATCATTCAGATTTAATAAAAATGTAATTGTCCATTTCAAAATCATACGGTCAGTAAAGTTTTTCCAGATAGATAGACTATACGGCACAAAATAGAGAGTGTAAAAAGTGGGGGAGCCTAAATAAAATGTACACTGTATATACATGTAGCTTGTAAAACTAGCGGACACTCAAACCAAACCACACCGTAACTGCCTCTATCTCTTCTGTAAAAATAAGACAAATCAGCCCAGCGGTGCTCCTATCTCCCTGGTACCACTCTCGATCTTGTCAGAATAGTTCAGAATAGTCTTCCGGCAAAGTATGTTTACTAGGTCTTTGCAGTTTACAATCATATCAAAACTTTTCAAACTGTTCGAATTGATTTTTAAAATCAATAGTATACAATCATGATTTTTTCTTAAATATTGAAGATGTTTTTGGATGGTAATTGACTTGTGTTAGATTGTAAAGATATTACATGATATTCAATACTTATGGCTTTGAAAGGAGACTATAGGTTTACGATCGGTGCAAGGTTACATAATAACCTAATCTTTTGATTGGCATGAGTGGGAACCAATCACGACCTTGCAATCTTTGACCACCATGAAGTGGGCGGAATAAAAGTTCCCCCTGAATTTTTGGGGAAAGCAATAAAACCTGCCAAGGTGTAGTGGACTGTTCTCAGGCTGTGTGTCCGTACGTGCACTTAAAGGCATTGGCTAACTTTGTGAGCAGCTGATTTAAAAAATTCTCAAACTAAGATGAAACATGTGTATGAGTACTTGTATTTATACTCAAAAACCCTGAAACCAACCATAATTTGGAAGGAAAAGCTGTAAATTAGGCGCAAACCGCGATTTTATTAGCATTTGTCTCGAGAGACACTGAACTAAGAGGACCGTTTGGACGAATGAAAGAATACCGTTACTTGCCTTCCGCCGCGTAATACGTCAATACACACAGTGCGGTCCGTTAAGTCATGTGCGCATGCGCACTCCTTACGTTGGGTCTATGCAACCGACCCTCGTATATTTTTCAAACATTGGTTCACATTTCTAATATTTAAAAATACTTCCCGTGGATATTATGCTCTGAAACTTTCACACTGGTATTTTTACACTATAACCCTAATGTTTATCCCATTTTTAAGTAACAAAATGAGATTTTTTTTAAATCATGACAATGTTAGCCAATGCCTTTAATTTGTGTACATACATATGGTGTTGCTGATGTGTGAACTCACGGATCATAGAGAATAGTCCAGGCAGTGGACTAGGATACGGGTTATATAGGGCCTTGGTCATATTTTTTCGAAAGAGTTTTGTTTGTTAGTGTTTAATATGACAGCAAACTGTCGTCGTATTAGTGGCAATAACTGATTTACAAAAATCCACATTTGACTTACCGCTGCAGTTGAAAGTTGACGTAACTGCTCTCTGAAATCTGTGTCTCGTATTCTGGAGAAATGATGTTGAAATGAACGAGCGGAAGGAAATGGTTTCTTTGGTCCCACTCACACCGCTTTGGCAAGGGATATGACACGATACACTTGACTACCCCTATTCGTAAATTCCACAACCTCTGACCATCATCAACTCATTTATTGTGGAAATCACTGAAAAGACAGAGTTCCAATAGAGATCGATCAGCTTGGCGTCAGTGATAGAAGGCTTTTATGATGCTCAAGACACACTGAAAAGACCGACACAATATCGACAGCCGGTCGACAGCGGGTAGCGCAGAAAAAAAAATGCATTTCCCTCATTGGTACCAGATTTTTTTGTTTTTGTTTTAAAGCAGCTAGCAACTGGGAAAACATGGGGAAAACGAATTTGCAAAAGGCTTGTTTACTTGTACACTATAATCTGTCCGTTATGCGAGCCCGTCGGATTAATGCGATAAAATGTCTCCGCCAGGAAATTCGCATAACCGACAGAGTGACAAACTTCAACCTTCACTTATTAATTCCGAAAACTTACAACTTTATTTGCAATAAAAGACGTTATTTTATTAGGAAAATACACTATCAGACCATTATACGCCTATATGATATTCAGTTAAATATCTAGTCACCTCGCGGCCAGTGACTCTATTTTAGCACGTCCCTAGTCTGTTTTTTTTCTGTCCGAAACTACCATGTCTCTAACATTACGAGCGAGTGAAGCGAACGAGGAAGCATACACTTAATCCTCAGTAAATTACACTGTAATCATAAGAAAATCTGGATGATTTATTTGGTCATCTCTCTCGCCCAATTCGTTTGCTTAAAAACAACAACATTAAACAATTATTTAACGAGCAAGCGCAGCGAGCGAGAAAAATTATACTCTTTTTCATTGTAGAAGTGTTATTTCATCATCGAAATATAATATCTACATGATCTATAGCTGAATATGAATCCATTTAGGTGCCTCGCTCACCGTCCGAAACCTTTCTGTTTTATGTATGGATTCGTCAGCAAAATATAGCAGATGTATGTGTGTGTGATTTTGTGAACCTCCTCGCTGCCTAAATATTATGATACTTTGCTAATTTGCTTCTGAATATGATTGCGGCGCCCGAAATCCTTTTGTTTCTAACTTTTTTTTTTGTCTAGGCCATCTACTGAAAGGGCCCTCTTTAGGTAAACCTCTTGGAGTGAAAATCCTGATGTGGTTTTTGCTAACATTCTATGAGTCGAACAATAGCAGCCCTATAACATCAGATTGAGACACATGATGCAAACTGATTCCTTTCATAAGAATAATAATTAGCACCGGCAATGGCCAAGTTACTTTAATGTAAGTTACTTTGAATAATCGACATTTTTACTGAAAATTTTCAAAAAAATCCACAGATCCTTCAATTTCAATTTGAAAAATACAAAAGCGCTCTCATGCACGAGCTCGGTCGCTTCGCCCCCTCGCTTTTGTATTTCTTCGAAAATTTTACGCGCCTTGCCCCACCCCCGGAAAAAAATTCTGCGTATTGCTATGCTCGGTGCCCCCTCCCCCATGAGTTGTCCCACGCGTACGCCACTGTATCAAACAACAAAAACAACAACAGCGACAACAAAATCTGACTTGAAAAAATACAGGTGTATCAAAAATACAAATCCATACAAAAGATGTCTAAATCTATATTACAGCTACCGAGGTCAGATTTTTTTAATGGTTAAACTCTTTCTAATTGGGGGGGGGGGGGGGGGGGGGGGGGGGGGTATAATACCAAAGAAGGATTTTTTTTTTCAAACTCAATGTATAAGGGCTTGGGCCTATATAGGGTAAGTGTAGGGAATACGAGACCGTAGGTAATACGAGACCACCAGAATAAAAAGTGTCCTGTCTGCCCAGACTTTTGAAAAAAATATTGTTATTGCGCCATTTATCATCACTGTTACCATTTCTGCTTACATACAACGTAGACATTGGGTCAACAAGTCCATGTTCTCCGAGAAAAGTAACCAAATGTACCAAGATAAGAATTTGTCATGGTCAAACTTTCCTTAGATACAAATACTGGGTTTTCAAGGAATGTAGTGGTGTACTATAATAATAAAGAGATGTGCTGTAAAAATGGTGTTAATAACAATATCATGAAGTTGATGAACTACTGCGCAGTGCACAGTGTAGACTACATAATAGTGAACCTCAGTAAGGACATCCAATCAGTAATGTGTGCAGGTAATACGAGACCACCAATGTGGCGGCTATTGTCATGCATGATCAGCTTCCCTCTTAAAGACATTGGTTAACGTTGTTATGATTTTGAAAAATCTTGTTTTATTACTTGAAAATGGGATAAACACAAGGGTTATAGTTTAACAATATTAGTCTGAAAGTTTCAAAGTATAATATCCTCAGGAAGTATTTTTAAATATCAAAAATATGAACCAATGTTTGAAAAATTGCACAGAATAGACATAAGGAGTGCGCATGCGCGAATGACTCACCTTACCGTACTGTGTGTATTGGCGTATCACGCGGCGGGAGGCACATAACGGCATTTTCAAACTCAAGCAAAGTGGTCCTCTTAGTGATTGTCTCGTGGGACGAAGGATTAGAACAAAAAATGATATTCAGGCAAATCCTTTAATTGTTAATGATGTGTAAAATTTGTATTATTTTCAACAAATTCAAATTTGCGTGAAGAAAATGTGCACTATTTTGCACTGCATTATGATTATGGTATTACTCAAGTTTGGTTGGATGTTTTTAAGATGTTTTATTGTTATTTTACAGTTGCCTTTCTTTCTGTAACTTTTAAAATTATAATCATAATTATAATTGCCAATTGTTCAGTACTGATGTGCTAAAATCATGAACAACAAAATACTAAGTGCTGGAGACAAAAGTACCGGCAACATGATGGTGTGAATGTCATGGCATTGAATGCATTTAAATGGTAATCAATTTCTCTCATTATAAATGTTATTTAGTTTTTGTTTAAAATTTCAACATATTTTGGCTTTGATGAAAGCCAAACATACTTTAAGAGAAACACTTCTTTATTGTCATTTGTATTTCCAGTAAAGATGTATTTTACTCAACAACTCCCTGAGATTTAGGCTGAAAATGAAGCGGTCTCGTATTACCTTCCCAGGTAGGCAATAAGAGACCATTTACCTCTGACGCCTTTAAGCCTATTATCTAATTAAGTAGACAAATTTTAGTTATTATTATGGTACCTAGATGAACAAGACAAGTTACTGAAAACATTGGTAAAACTTATTTTTGTGTGTCTGTATCCATCTTTACGCTAATTATGCAAATGAGCTTATGGCCTCGTATTCCTTACAGTTACCCTATTAATCTGGAGAGAGTGATGCTGTGAAAAGGAAATTCATTAAGTAAAATTGGGTCAAAGGAATTTTACTTGGAACCTGTATTAGTCATATTTCAGAAGAATGATTGCGCAGCTTGTAAACCAGAGAAGTCAAATAAAAGTCTTAATAATTATGTGTTGTAAACATATTGTCCTGTATCTGAGGTATTGATAAAGCATGAGTAATACATCAGAACATCACCTTACAGAAATGCAATTGTATTTAGTTTCAAGGATAATGTTGGAGTACATATGGGTTTAAATGTCTGCTGTTTAACCTTGCACCATGCAGTGGAATTAGTTCGTCTACTTGACTTTTGGGAAGTTGTTTCAGAAATATTATGTGTCGCAGGAACGTTGAGGAAATGTTTAAAGGGTGTTAAATGGTTACGTAACAGCTTTTTGTGGAAATGAGAGACATCTTGTCAAAACCCAAGAGTCTTTCTTTATCTCCCTTTAGTAAGAGAACCTAAACTAATCCGTGTCAGTGTCGTGTATCCTATACTGGCCTGGAGAGATTCTATATTTGAAGATTTCCAAAAGGCACTAAATGCAGTTTTCAGTTTAGCACGAGGGATGTTTGTTCCATTATGTACTTCAAATGACTGATATTGCACATAAAAATAGTGTAGGAAAGTTTAAAAAAAAATACGGGTCAAGAAATATGTTAATTCCCAAAAGGCACTAAATCCAAATTTTGTTTATTTACAAAGGCGCTATAAAA
>CM057168.1:10472169-10483380 GCA_029962745.1 Echinometra lucunter
CTTTTTCTTCCTCTTCTCCTTCTTCTTCTTTTCCCCCAGCTGCCCTGTCCCCCTTCCCCGCCCCCCCTGCTCTGTCCCTCTTTTCCCTCTGCCTTTTTACTCGGCCACACATGTTCTCAGTGTGAACTTCCCCTTTAAATATTTCACGGGGCTAGACTGCGTGTGAGTGTGTATGAATTCCCTATGCAACGGGCAGCGCGTTTCCGTTTTACACCGTTGCCTAGGCATTTTCGCGAAAAAAAATCCTACAAGTGCCCTGGTGAAAGCTTTGCTTTTTCTATCTCCGTCCACATTATGCCTCTCTTTTTCTCCCCCCCCCCCCCCTTTTCTTGTATATTTTGATGTAGATTCTTGGGTTTTATTGTTTTATGTGTCGGAATCTGTGATTTACTTTGTATTGTTTGTATAATTTTCTGATTTTTAATGTGGAAATTAGTAATGAAAATGAAAATATGCCTATGATACATCATATGTAGATCCCATTTATCTCATTTGAATAGTTTAAATGGGATCTTTAAATGATCTTTTGAATGTTTTAGAAGAAAGCAATACATGAAAAAGTTTGCACCCTCATTTTGCCCAAGTAGAACCCGGGATATCCTCTAACGGTGTCTGCGAAGCCGAAGCGCCTATTGCATGCATGTATTGTTCGTGTATATAAATAATTTGTTCACCTAGAAATTTGAATCCAAGAAAATTTCATCTTGGAAATGTGACGATGTAATCGAGTAGTTGGATACAGAGATACAATTAAATCCAACATCAATTACGGACTTCACAACCAAAAAAAAAAGCCCTTCTCCTGATTACTTGACAGTTCAAGTGCGGCCTATTCCTGATTTTAATCAGTGGCCGAGGAAGAGGGGGCCTGGGGCTTGGGCTTGGGCTGCAGCCCAACTCCCACAACCCCGCAGTTTTAGCTAAAAACAACAAAAACAAAAACATAAACTAATATCTTTGTAAATTACTCATTTTCATAGGCTTGCTAAACCATAATACCCCAAGGGCTCAGCCTGTTAAAATTGAATTGAATTTATTAGAAAAAAAATGGTCATGATAACAAACAAACATGAAGCCATTGACAAATGGCCATGTGTTTCCAACTCGCCCCCTTTTGGGTTACACCACCTAAATCTAAAAATCGCACACCTATCAAGATCTAAGTGCTCATAACTTTAAAAAAAAAAAAAAAAACTTTATTTTGAACATCGATATCTCTCCTGCCTTTAATCCTACCCTTGCTTTCTCACATTTGAAATGCTCGTGCAATTTTCTGTCTGAAGATATACAACTATAGAGGCTTTCTTCAGTTCATAATGCCGATTCGGATATGCAAATATACGTCGATTTCGAACATCCGAAAACGAGTTATTAAGCTGGAAGATAAGATCCAAATCCAATTTTTAGCCCATATTGAACCAAAGTTATGCATTGCTCTCATATACATTGTGTGCGAGTTGACTTTGGTTATTATACACAGTTCAAGCCTTTTTTAAAATTTAGTTTTAGACAATTATCGATAATTAATAAATTTATAATGTGTATAGAGTTAGATTATTATTATATAGCTGTAGGATAAGACCACAATCAAATGCCCTGCCCCTTGTATACCAAAGTTTTTCATGTTTGATGCAAGAAATACGTCACTCTCATAGAGTAATAATGTGTACCGCTTCCCCCCCCCCCCCTCCCCACCACCCTCGTCATTTTACATTCTATCAAGCGCAGTGTCGCTAGTTACGTGCTAATGAGCTCATATTTTATTGGCATGATAGAGTGTTTATTCAGCTTTTAAATGACACTTTCATGAAGATACCCCTTCGTTTAGCCAAGATATCACATGCTAAACGGAATAAAATATGAAAAGGCGTAACAAAACCACCCTTTTTGGGTGCGAGTTCAAAATACATGGCCATTTGGGACCCCTAAAATAGCTATTTGATTTGATTTGAATTGAATTTATTTTTTTCCACTTTTGTACTCCATTGACAAATTACAATAAATCATACACGACAATTATTGATAGCTCATATGGAAAAAAAATGTGTACGATTGCATATGTATCAAATAAAAATACAATAAGGTAATCACAATGGTTGGTAAGAAATATGATACAAAACAAAAGTGGTGGAACCTAAATTAAAAGCAGAGCTTGTACTATATAGGTCCCAAAAAATACGACAAAGAATTGTACTTATAAATTTATTTTTTTCACAAAAAGAAAGAAAAGTAGCCCAACACTGACTTTTGAAATCTACATACAATACTAAACAAGACAAGAAGTGGTCAATAGGGAGGAAAGAAAGTGGAAGGAGATGAAGAGAAAAAGGAGAGAGAAAGAGAGAGAGAGAGAAAGAAAGAGAGCAGGTCAATCAACTTTAAAGCGATACATATTTATTAAGTAAGAATTTTTTTCAGTTTCTGTTTAAAACTGAACAAGCTTTGAGGCACCTTTAAGCTGTCATCCAAAGAATTCCAGAGCTTAGTGCCAGTGAAGGTAAATATCTTATTTGCAAATAATGTACGTGTTAAAGGTATGTGATATAAATTTGATTGTCTTGTGGGGTAATCATGAATGGCGCAATTTTTAGTAAATAGATTTGCGAAAAAGTTCGGTAATTCCTTTTTATTGTATTTATGCATGAATTGTCCAAGAAGAAAATAAAATAAATCATAGACTTTCAAAATTGTCATGGGAAATTGGATTAGTATGTGAGTGAAAACTCTTGTTAAATATGATGAGGACACTTTTCTTTTGAAGTACATAAAGTCTGTCAAGATGACTTTTAGAGGCGTTCCCCCAAGCGAGAATACCATAAGTAAGATAAGGTAGGATCAATGTAGAATACAACATTAGGAGAGTTGAAGATGAAAAGACGTACTTTAATTTGTTGATAGTTCCAATGTTTCGGGAAATAGTTTTGCAAATATTATCTATGTGAATTTTCCAAGACAAATGATCATCGATTGTCAAACCTAAAAAATTAGTTGAATTGACTTTTTCGAGAATAGCATTGTCAATGATCAAATCTCCAGGAAGATTGAAGACAGAGTTACTAAATAACATAAACTTGGTTTTCTGCAGATTAATTGACAATTTGTTGGATCAAGGATATGTGGGTCAGGGTCCGATAAAAAGATGTTGGAGTCGTCTGCAAATAAAACGAAGGAAAGCAAGTTTGAACAGTCTTGAATATCATTAATGTAAATTAGAAAAAGTAAAGGACCAAGTAAACTACTTGTGGAACTCCACATTCAAGATTTCGCATTGGAGATCTTTCACCATTCAGTGAAACAAACTTTTTTTCTGTCAAAAGGTAATCTTGAAACCACTCCAAGGCCTTTCCTCTTACCCCGTAATGAGATAATTTTTTTAAAAAAGTATTTTATGGTTTATAGTATCGAAGGCCTTGGAGAAGTCTAAAAAATTACCAATTGTATGTAAATGCTTGTCAACTGCATTTGCTACTTTATGAATAAATGTCAGAGTGGCGTGTACTGTACTGTGTTTTTCACGAAAACCAAACTGATAATCAGAAAATACTTTATTGTTGAGGAAAAAAGTTGACAGTCCTAGAATACACAATTTTTTCCAACACTTTTGAAAGAGAGGTCAGAAGAGATATGGGTCTATAATTACTAACATTAGTATGGTCACCTTTTTTGTAGATGGGGACAACCTTTTCTATCTTTATATTTTTTCGGGACAGATCCAGTAGAGAGTGAAAGGTTAAATATATGAACAAGAGGTTGCACAATTTGCGGAAAAATTTCGTTTAACAATATGTTATCAATTTCATCATGTCCCGAACTCTTTTTACTTGGCAAATTGTTGACAATTGCGAATAACTCTTTTTTATTGGTAGGGAACAGAAATAAATCTGGGATGGGATTTTTCAAGAATCTACCAAAAGAAGTATTAGTTGCAGGTATATTTTGAGCTAACTCTGCACCAATATTGAAAAAAATATCTGTTGAACACATCACATGTCTCTTTATTCTTATCAATTGCTCTGTTTTCGTAGATTATCTTATCAATTGTTTTGTTCCTCTTATTGTCTTTATTAAGAACATTATTAATTACTTTTCAAGACATTTGAAGATTGTTTTTAAAAGTTTCTAGCTGTTTTGAGTAGTAAGATTTTTTAGCACTTCGTATTAAATTAGTCAAAACGTTTTTTTATAAAATGTATATTTTTCACGAGTTTTTGCACAAGGGTTTGGCTTATATATATATATAATAAAGATTGTTTTTCCTATTGATTGATCGTAGAAGACATTTCGAGATCCAGGGAAGTTTCGGATTCTTCTTATATTTTCGTTTATTTTCAGTTAAAGGGATTGTTTTGTCTAGATGTTTGTGAAGGATGTTTGTAAAACTATCAAATGATTCATTAACGTTGTTAGAACTAAAAACATTAGTCCATTTTTTCTAGGTTTAAAGATAATGCTAACCTGTTCATATTTCTTTCTGTAACATGGCGACTTAAAGCTGGGATATGTCTGGAGGCAAATGACTTAGTGTCCTCTTTTATTGATAATAGGAAGTGGACAAATATGGGAAAATGGTCTGAAATATCTAATACAATAATCCCAGCTTTTGGTGATGGGAAAACAGCAAAAATGTTGTCTATAAGAGTAGCGGAAGTGTCCGTTAGCCGGGTAGGCCTAGAGATAAGTGGCATAAAAGAAGATGATAAAAGAATCTCGAGGAATTCATGGGTAGAAGAATGACCATTAGGCGTGTTTAATAAATCAATATTGAAGTCACCAATGATGAAACAATGTTTAGTGCTTAATCGAGCTCTTGAAGGATGTGTTGTAATGAGAGAATAAAGGAGTTTAATTTTGAGTTGGGCGGCCTATAAATTACACCGACAATTACATCTTTGTTCCCTTTATTTTTTACATGAATAAAAAGAGATTCTAAACACTCAGAAGAGTAAGTTCGGGAATAATGGAGTAGTCATGTTTGTTGGAAATAAAACATCCAACCCCACCCCCATGTCTATTCGTTCTGTGATTTGATTCGAAATTATAACCAGATAAATGGAACAGATTTTGATCTTGGCACTCGGTTATCCATGTTTCAGTTATTCTAATAATGGAGAATGGTACAGTCGAATTATCAAGTAGAAGTTTTAGAGACTCAACATTCCTGTTCATACTTCTAATATTGCAATGAAATCAGGAAAACCCGTCAATTATATTTTCCGATGATTAAGAATTGAATTGATTTACAGTGAAGTACTTGGGTGGGTTGTAAATATGAGCTAAATCAGAATCAAAATCAAACTTTAACTCTTGCGTTCTAGCGTTGATTTCAGTAATAACATTTTCATCATAGAAACATGATCTGCTCAAATGTCGAGGAGTCTCGTGACTACTTAAATTGAAAATGCAATTCTGGAATTCATTTTCATCAAGCGAATGGAATGGTAATTCAAACAACGACATAATGACCTATCACATCAATCAAAAATACAGTGAGAGACTTGCTCAGAGAATAGAGGTGAAGTAAAAGAAGGTGAGAACTGAGTGACGAACACATAGACAAAAGAAGAGTAACGTAAGAACACGAGACGAAAACATAAAAAAATGGGACAAATCAAGATTAAGAACAAGAAAGAATCGAACATAAATCATGTAAATAGCACAGTGCTGGGCTTGAAATAGCGTTATGGAGAATAGGGGCAATACCATTTCTGTTTAGTCAATCTCGGGGCCCCGAATTTATTTTTATAAGCATAAATTATCATTACAAAAGAAATAATTAGCGAGTAATTAAAGTTGAGGTCTGGAAAAAAAAGAAGATGCAAGTACAAGTACATGTACGATATAGTGAAAAAAAAAAAGATTCATAGACCAAGTAGATATCGTTCGAATCCCGTTATGTGGGTGAATTTAACCTTCTAGCTGCCTGTTATCAGACAGATACACAGCAGTACAAATTAAACAACATAATTATAAACATTTCGATATCTGCAACAGGAGCATGCATTAACATGAATGGTCTAAGCGTACTCCAACAACGAATAATACAAGTTTGGATCAGTGGTCATCCGTACCAAGAATATTCTATTTTGAGTAAAAGTGAAAAAAAAAATGAACCCTGTCTTCCAAATCAGAATCAAAGTCTTTCGACTGTATCTGTCACTAATAATATTGAAAAATAGATTGGGATAGCACGATACAGGAGGTAAACATGATATCAACTTAATATCTGTAAACAACTGTGAGTGCACTTTTTGCAGCTAGAATGAGAGTAAGCCTGCTCCTATAATGAACCGGATGTGCGCAAGCAGGTTGGCAGCCTTCTTGTTTTAGTTCCTTTGGGGGGTACCTCTTCGTGTAATGTTAGCCGTATTGATTAAATCAACGTTATTTGAACACCCTAACACCACAAGTATGTTTCCAATTCAATTGTACCGGTACATTTCAAAAAGATGTGTTTTTTATTTATAAATATGATACGATTGTTGCAGTCATAGAGTGCATATTGATGTACATTATGTATCTATTTGATTGTAAGACGTTGTATTTTGTTAAAATGCTACAGCCAAAATATTTTCAACCACTTATATGTGATTCTGTGCGTGAACGCTGCTTAATTCCGACTAGAATATTCCTGCAGTAAACTTCTTTTTTTAAAGATGGGCTTAAACGAAAAATATATACCGCTGTTAGTACCATTCTTAATGAACGTAAGACCAAGTTTTCAATCATTTAGATAAAGAAGTTGACATTTCCTTGATTTTCAGTACTAAACCCCGACCTGTAATTGCAAAAAATACGTTTAAACTCTATTCTACATTCCTACAAAACCCCTGTTTTATGGAAGTATCACACATCAGTGTACCCCATGTCGTTTCATCAAACAGTCAAAGGTTGAATTCACAAGATTGACAACGCTATTAAAGTTCCGTATCACCGCACATACACAATTAGTACGTATTTCAATTTACATATTCTGCGTAAGTTATCTTGGGTGGCATATCCTGTATCCATACAGATTTATGCAAATTATGCAAATTGCTCAAGGTTGCTGTTTGGGCCACCAAGCTGAAAATGTTCATAAACTACATAGAAATCTAAATCAATGAAAAAACTTCAACGGAAAGAACTTTTCTAGGTTTGTAAATTGTCTAACCGACTAAGAAGAAAGCAGGTACATTAGCGATAATTTCAGTTAATTTAGGATTTAGGATAGGCATACTGGATAATTCTATTGAAGCATATCTTGTATTTTATAGACACCTTTGAGAGAAAAAAAAATGCTCTGTGTAAGATACAAATAATTGCTAAATAGCCTAATATTATCCTACCCCAAAACATCCATGCGCGGGCTCCTTACGGATATGTCTCGAAAAGCTCGTGGCTCCTTAAATCTGCACGTTTGCCTCATTCTTCCAGAAAAGGGGAAGGGGGGGGGGGGGGGGCATACTCATCCGGAAGGTGCAATACGCCGAGGATGAAATACAAAAAGGTTCATGGGATGTTGAAACAATAGGGAGCTTTCTCAGCTTTAGATACGCGACGCAGCTCAGACGTCGCGGAATCTTGCTGAGTTGACTTACGTTCTCCTCTTTGCTCACATCGTGTTGCAAAGAGGCTTTAGATTTGGGGAGGACGCAGTTAATCAAACAAAGCGCGCGCTCTCAAATATGACCCATTGTTACGTCATGAAAAAGGGTCAACGAAGGTCTCGCGTCGCGTATTGGGGAGGACGGTAGTACTAAACTGGCCCCAGAACCGTCGTGTAAAACAGACGACGCAGGATGACAATGACAATGACAATGACAATGACAATGTGATTTTTATTTCCTCATGTCACCCGAAATGGGTATTGGAGAAAATCATAAGTTTACATTTAGAATAAGAACAATAATTTGAATATTTACATATTTATATACAGATTTTACACTAATTTAGATTCAGTAACAACTATAATTAAATAGATATATGAAGGAAAAGAAAATGAATTAACAAAAAGGTCATTCACAAAAATTAAACAAATATTCTCACAAGGTCCGAAAATTTTAGTATACATCTGGCACAAACTAACTAATATACATTAAATCCAAACAATAACAAAAAACAGTAAACAAATTATTTAAAATAAAACATTAAACACTGCATGCCATAAAATCGTGACTGTCGTATGATTATTGTATTTACTATGATACAATTATGTACAAATCGAATCAATTTGTCTACTTAGAACTGAAGCGAAGCATCATAATCCTACAAAATTTTGCTAAATTCGTTAAGTCTTTGACATTACCAGAATTAAATAATTCATTCATCTTCAACGTGTTAGGCCTGTTTCTGAAATACTTTTTCAGGTATTTTCTTCTTTCATTGTTGAAAACAGAACATTCAAACAAATAATGATATTCATCACCAATTTTCTTTGAATTACAAGTTGTACAATAACGGTCTGATCTATTTATTCCGTTAAATCTTCCAGTTACAACGGTAAGTCTGTGATTTCCACACCTAAACTTTGTTAAGGTAGTTCTATAAGGGTCTGGTATCTTTAAGATATATGATTATAACTTCAAATCAGTTTTAAAGATACGATAATTAATACAAATTGGTCTCTCTTGTATCGTTCCCGCCATTTTTATAGAAGTATGTCGCTGTGTTTCAACTTGATATTTATTTTGAACCAATTCTTATCCATTTTCCCATATTCATACCACAAGTTCGACATCCCCAGAGAATTAAGCATTTGTTTGATTTTGAGAATCCACGGTGAAGAATATATGTCTGAATCACTTAGTATTTTGAGGATGTTACAAGCAATTGTCGAAAGCTTGAATTCCTTTCCTGATATAGTTCTCAGCCAAAAGTTCAGCATCCTTTCTTCTACTATTTTACATAGATCAAATCTCCCCAGCTCACCCAAAACTATACAGTGTGCAGTAGTTTTGTTCAGTCGTAACAAGTGTTTACAAAACTGGGTATGCAATTTCTCTATTTGGTGAAGGTCTTCATATCCCCAAATCTCACAACCATATAAAAGAATAGGAATAACAAGCCGATCAAATAAGTCTAATTCTAGATCAGGAGGAAGCTTTAATTTTCTAGCTTTGACTATTAACGAGTACATAGCTCTTCTCGCTTGATTTATTTGTTTATTTTGAGCTTTCTTAAAATCATTCCTGTAATTAAAAGTTGTACCTATCTATACGTAATCATCAACAACTTGGACTTCACTATCCCCAAATTTAAAAGTAGCATATTTCCTTACTTTTCCTCTCGAAAATATTACTATTTTTGTTTTGTCTATACATTAACTTTCAGAGACCAAAGATCGCAATAATCATGTATTGCATTTAGACCAATTTGCGAGCTCTTTTCAGAGTCTGCCAAAATGATTGTATCATCTGCATATAACAATGAAAACAACTTGAGATACACGTCAACTCCTAAAGAATTTAAAGATGATTTCAAAACACTGGGTATACCAAATCGATTCCTTCATATCTATCACGCACGAAAAATTCAAAATCGTTTAAATAGAGAGCAAACAGAAAAGGTGAGAGATTTTCTCCCTGTCGGACCCCTATGTTGCAACCGAAAAAATCAGATTTCTCACCTTCAACCATTACACAAGACTTCGCGTCGTTATACATATTTTGTATAACTCTGAATAATTACCCATTAATTCCATTTCTAATCATTTTATGCCAGAGCAATGTCCGGTCAACTGAATCGAAAGCTTTTTTATAGTCTATGAACGCACAATAAACACGTTTTCTTTGAGACAAATGAAGATCAATAACACTATGTAACAAAAATATGTGATCAAGTGTAGAGTAATTTTCTCGAAAGCCAACTTGCTCTTCTCCTAATAAATTATGATCTTCAAAATATGAGGTTAATCTTTCGTTAACGACTGCTGTAAATAACTTCCTAGGCAAACTTAATAAGGTTATTCCACGATAATTATCTGGATCTTCCTTTGAACCCTTCTTTTTATAAATTGGGCAAATTAAACCACTTGTCCAATCTGAAGGAACTTTGCCAGACGATAAAATCACATTAAGGAATTTTGTTATTACCGTGATTAATATACTTTTACTATGTTTGAAACATTCATTGATTAACATATCAATACCCGGTGATTTTTTATTTTTTCAGTTTTTTTTTATTTGAGCCACTACTTCTTCTTCTACAAAAGGTTCGTCGAATTCTGCAATATACATATTCACATTACTTCCAGTGATTTCTTGTAAAGGAGAGGCATCATCGTATTTATTCAATTCATGAAATGATCTCTAAACACATTCATATCTAAATTATCTCTCAGCCAAGCATCTTTGTGATGAATTTAGGATTTTCCAGTATTCACCAGAGTTTGTCGTTTTTCAAATTCTAAGCTTGGCATGTTTATCCGCATAAAACTCAACTTTGGCTTTATTTATGAACTTTCTATACTTTTTCTTGGCTTCCTGGAATTGTTCATAGAAATCGCTCTTTGACATTTTGTTTTTTTTTTTCTTCAGTTTCAGATATTCTGATCTTAACTTCATACATTCATCATTGAACCACAATTTTTTTCGGCCTTCCGATAGTTTTTCTTTTCACCGTTACAATAACATTCCTTCACTATACCAGATTGAGATCCTGCAAACATATAAACAGCTTTTATCGACTTATTCAATGAATCGATTACTTCTTGGTTAACAGAGTGTAAATTTAGGGCTTCGATTTCTTCACTTATAGCTAGAATGTCGTCTCTGTTTTGACTTTTCAGAAATTCCTCGGATAGATTATTGTTCCATTTAAATTTAACAGGGTTTTTTTGCATTCTTTTATTAGATTTTTCAATTTCAAAGTTTTTGTGACACAACTGATTCTGGAATTTCAGTGTTATGCAAACCGGATTATGCTTATCTGACATCAAGCTATCAAAAGTGTCAACCTTGAAAATCTAGAACGTTTTCATAGAGTCGTGCGTCACTATACCATAATCACTTACACTTGAATCAGCACAGTGAAAAGACCATGTTCCCTATCGTCACCCACACGTCCTTTAAGTATAACCATGTCAACAGTTTTGCTCAAATCTATAAGTTTGTAGCCATGGTTATTAGTACATTTATCATTGTTCTTCCTGAGATAATGAAGTGTTTCACTTTCCTCATGAGATTTATTCCAGTATTCAGTATGTATTATTTCTTGTTCCATATAGACCAATTT
>CM057168.1:10492079-10525139 GCA_029962745.1 Echinometra lucunter
TTTTGAAAGTCTTTTACATTTCTTGTTTCATGTTTCAAGAAAGACTGTAGATATGTGCACACCTTTTTTTTGCACTTTCAGTATTAAAACAATGCTTCGGGAGAATATATGTAGCTACCATGAGCTCAGGTTTGACATTTTTGTCATAACTGAATCAACTGGTTTCATAATCCATGATATAATAAATTTTACTTGTACATTGTATTTATGTTGAAAATCAAAATATGAGAGAAACTTTCCATCTGTCTTTAAACAGTGTTAACGAATCGTATCCCCTTTGCACACCATGACTTAATAAATTATTATCAACTTGTATTCTAGGATTATGCCAAAGGGTTAACACGCGATAATATCTACACTGGAGACACCGATGTACTTGTGAGATGGAAGGCTGACGGCTCCAAAAATGTGGTCTCTGAAAAGGACTTGAAGTATGAAGGCCATCTCCAAAGAGGCTCTTGTGTTTTCATGCCATGGCCAGGTTTGTCTCCGTGGCAAGGAGTTGTACTGGCTGTGGAATGGGGATAGTGATGCCAGTTCAAACGGATTCCGACAGTGAGAGCGACTTGCCATTATCAGCATTTGTTAAAAAACGAAAGGTATTTCTTATTAAGTGCTGTTGTATGTCTCCAGAGACGTTGATTCTAAAGAAAATGACATGATATATCGTGTTTACTTCAGTGCGATCAACTACGATGCAAATGTTCATGTTTATGATATCATCATTCATTTTTTATGACAGTATGGGATAAATCAGATGACAAAATTTATAAAAGTCAAATCAGACAATATCCGTATTTTCAGCTTCATGCAAGAATTTTAAAAGGGGGTATTAGGTTTTATTCAAACTTTGATGCGTTCGTTTCATTTCATTTTTAAAAATTCACTCATACACTCTAAGAAATGCTGGTGAATGTGTCAATAATAAAAGTCTACACAATGGGTACAACACTGGGTAAATAAATATTGGGCATCATATACCTAAATTAGGTAAACTTCTCCAACTATTTACCTTATGCATAATACCAACAGAATGAAGGAAATTAATGCCCACATAATTCACGAAAACAGAAGACATCTTTAACCTATAACTCAGAAATTGTCTACATACTGGTACCCATTATCATGTTGGGTATCATGGTTGGGTAAACATAAAATGGATAATTAAATTGGCAATTCAATTTTCCCTAAAAGGGTAATTTATAAATCAGTAAAGTTACCCAAAGTTGGTTTGGACACATAACTACCCTCATGTTTGGTAATTTGGGGTAAAGTTTTGCTCAATATTTTCAAAAGTGTAATTTCAACCACATTGCGTTGTTGTTTTTACAATTTACACAGACTGTGTTACTGTTGTTGCTAAATACTAATAAAAGTTCAATGTTAAGGGGGATGCTTGAGATTTTTATTGTTGTTTAATGGCCACTATCTTTTTTTTTCATATGTATTGTGAAATATACTGTTTAAATCTTATACATTGATGGGGTTTTAGAAAATATTTGATTTAGAGAGTAATGAATTTATTTGCACTGAATTTTTTGATACGCATAACATTACAAATTTGATGAACAACTTACCCTTGATTTCTCTTTTCTCCAGATGCTGACTCAAGGTGCAAAGTTCAAAGCTCAACTGAGATACTTCCGAAGGAAGGGAGAAGTTTAAGTGATTCAAGTCTGTCGCCAGCAGTGTGCAGCAATTTCGTCTGCAATTTGGGTGCATGGGCCCCATGTAGGAAATGTTCATGTTTTCTATGTTCAACATTATTGTTAAAATGAGATTGTAAATCCCATAATGCATGTTGTATAATGTAAGTGCATCATCTTCATTCATTCAGTTATTTGCAGGTGATTCCTCCAGTCCGATAGTAACGCAGTCTGGTGATGGCAGAAGTGTCATTAATAGCGAAAGTCACACTGGAAGTAAGAGTGAAAATGCGTAGGTGACGATGACCAAAGGAAAGAAGATAGCGTGGAAGGTACTAGTACATCTTTGTGGAAATGAATTTGCCAGAGCAAGTCCACAAAGAAGACAACATAGAAGGACATCTTTTGTGGAAAGGAATTTGCCAGAGCAAGTCCACAAAGAAGACAACATAGAAGGTACATCTTTTGTGGAAAGAAATTTGCCAGAGCAAGTCCACAAAGAAGACAACATAGAAGGTACATCTTTTGTGGAAAGGAATTTGCCAGAGCAAGTCCACAAAGAAGACAGCATAGAAGGTAATCTTTTGTGGAAAGGAATTGGCCAGAGCCAGTCCGCAAAGAAGACAGCATAGAAGGTACATCTTTTGTGGAAATGAATTTGCCAGAGCAAGTCCACAAGAAGACAACATAGAAGGTACATCTTTTGTGGAAAGGAATTGGCCAGAGCCAGTCCACAAAGAAGACAGCATAGAAGGTCCTTCTTTTGTGGAAAGGAATTGCCAGAGCAAGTCCACGAAGTTGACAACGTAGAAGGTACATCTTTTGTGGAAAGGACTTTGCCAGAGCAGGTCGTCGAATGCTCCATGATTGACGAGGAAAATGATGATTTGGATGGACCGAGGTCAGAATCCGATTTTGAAGAAGAAATGGATATTGAAGAAGATGATGAAGAATTTATACACCTGAGGTCTCAGCAAGACAACTTCAGGGCGCGGCTGTACCTGAGCCTTGTCTTGGAGATAGAAATGAATTAGAAAAGCATCCAGCAGAGGCTTTTTTGTGGAAGGTCAAGGGACACCGGCTCCTCTTGAAAAGTCAGTTAAGACAATTATCAAATGCAAGTCGCGAAGATAAGAGGAACCTAGGAGAAGAATATGTGAGCCGGAAAAGCCAGAAACATATGCCAGCTCGTCGTGAAGCACAATTTCGTGAACCCTGCCTCAGTTGTTCAGGAAAGAAATTAGATTGTGCAAAATTCTCTGAAGAAAATAAGCAAAAGATAAGAAAATCGTATTACGATCTTGGCAGTTTGCAAAAACAGCGGCAAGTCATTAGAATGAACATTGATGTGAAGAAGAAGAATAAGGGAAAATCTGTAATTTCCTATTTTCTTCCAGATCCTTCTGATGCCTTTGGTCGTCTTCCCGTAAGCAAGCAGATGTTCCTTTCCACCCTTGGAATCTCTGAGCGACAAGTGAGAACCGTCATCCAAAAGACATTACCTTGTGGAATAATCGAAAAAGACAAAAGAGGTGGAAGGTCTTTACGAGATTCGACAAGGGATGTCCAGCTCTATCAGGAAGTAAAAGATCACATTGACAAGTTTCCCTCGCGTGGAATCACACTACTGTAGATCAAGTAGTACCTGTCAATACCTCTCCAGTGACCTGAACCAGTCTCTTATGTACAAGATGTATCGTGAAGAGTATCCGGAAGGTGCTTCTTTTTCTTTTTACAAGAAAGTACTTCAAAGCCTCAACCTAAGATTCCATAAACCAAAAAAGATCAAAGTGGCCTATGCATGACGTACTTGAAAGCCAATGAAGAGGAGAGGGGACCAATCAAAGAGAGATATGAAAAACACATCTTGGAAAAAACACGGTTAGACTTCTGAAATATGAGGTAAAACGGTTGGCAACTGAAAAGAGTGACAAGGTATCTGCAGGGGTTTTTGATCTACAGCAGGTGATCTTCTTACCCAAGTCTTCTCGCTCTGAACTGTTCTATAAACGCAGACTCTCTAACTTCAATTTCACTGTCTATGACCTACATGATAGACGAGGTGTTTGCTACTTGGCCCATGAGGGACTCACCAAAAGAGGAGCATGTGAAATTGCATCACACCTCCTTCACTATCTTGCCAATTTAGATCGCTCTGGCAAAGAAGAGGTACACTTGTTTAGTGACGGGTGCATTTGACAAAATAAAAATTCTATTGTCCCTGCCATGATGCTACACTTTCTTCGTGAGACTGCAAAGTCAATTCACACAATCACCCTGAGGTTCTTCGAAACCTCCCATGGACAAAGTGAGGGAGATAGCATGCATAGCACCATCGAGCGTGCTTTAAGACAGGTAGAAGAGATATTTGTTCCTGCACAGCTCGTCACCATTTGTCGAATGGCAAGGAAGGATCCTGCACCGTATGATGTTGTATCTGTTAAAACCACAGACATAATCGACTGGAAGACCTACAGTCAGAAACTTGGATTACTTCGTGTACGTACCTCAGACAAGGGTCAGACGATAGACTGGACGAAGTTCATGGCGATACAAGTAACGAAGATGGACCTGAATGCGATACGATTCAAGTACTCTCACACAGATAATGACTTTGACAAAGTCACATTGCCAACCATGCGTCGAGTTTCAGAAGAAGTGTTGAAGCCAGAGTTGCTCTATACTGGCGGACCCCCAAAACTTTCACTTGGGAAGTACAGAGACTTGACCACCCTGCGTACGGGGGATATGCCAGTCATTGCCCATCCAGACTACCAGAGATTCTACGAACTCCTTCCCCACTAAGTATGTATGCCCAGTAGGATTCTTTCCTATGAAGCCTGCCGTCGTCATGCTTTCCTACTGTTTAAGAGATTAAGTGCAGTGTTGTGAATGTCGTTTTATTTATTTCTGCAGACAAAACTTACAGATACCAGGGTTGGGCTCAATTACAGAGTAACTGATTACATTTTTGAGTAATTGTAATTGTAATCGAAGTTTTGAAAGAGAAATTGATCTAATTGTAATTGAAACATTGTAAGTGACTCAAATTACTCATAATAACATTCAATTACTTTACAATAAACTGACTTTTTTTCTTCAATTTAATCTGGATTCCTTCTTTCTCTTTCCTCAAAGCTATTACTCTCTGGCATGTAACTACATCCTTTTCCGATGGTGTGGAGGAAAGAGAAGATACTGTGGGAATCAGAACACATATATTTGCAAGAAGTGAATGTCCACTTAATCTGGATTCCTTATTTCTCTTTCCTCTCAGCTAGTACTCTCTGGAAATGGAATGTAACCACATTCTTTTCCAATGGTGTGGAGGAAAGAGAAGGCACCATAGGAATCATAACACATTATATGTTTGCAAGAAGTGCACAAAATTTTCTATTATAAATATTTGCTTTCTGGTTTGCATGTTATTTGACAAAGCAATTGAATTTACATACTATGTATTTTCATTATAATTTTTCTTCGGCAAAATATTTCTTCTTTTTTTCAAATCCCTAATCTGGAAAGGAAAAAAAAATATTTGATATATTTCACACCCAAACACATGTAGTCGCACCCTTTATAAACAGACATCACAGAATTCGAGGCAGTGGCTAGCAACCCCCCCTATTTTCGAATACTGCTGATTTGAATTATTTCAAGGCAAAATACTCAGCTGACCAGCAGAGAAAAGGTTTAAAACCTGCATTATGCATTTTAGCTTACAACAAAAGCTTACAAGCTTTTGATTTCTCAGTTTCACTTTTCGCTTCATTTGGGGTCTTCAAAAGAGAATGTTTGGCAAAATCAATGGATTCTTAATTAAACATTAAACCTTTATCTTGTCATTTTTTTCTGCACTACAAACAAATTGATGTGATTCGTGACTTTATATAGAGATCAATTAAAATTGTGACTGTAATTGAATGGAATTTATTGAATTTAAATTATCAGTATTAGTTTGACTTCTGATTATTCTATACAATGTCATTTATACTTTGATGTCTTGATAATGGATCAACGGACCTTATTGATGTTATGCACAGTTTGAAGAAGATTATTATGTACATACCATTTTGATCTGCTTAATTTTGCAGGTTTCAAATGATTATTCTTGACGTGATCCTGATTGTAATTGTTATTGTTGTTATCGTTCATTGTTGTACATTTTCTTGGGGAAGTCAACGTGTCTTATATATGAGTACAGACAAATACCTGCAGATGCTCAGAAATATTGTTTGTGAAAATTTTATAATATTGCAGTATTAAATGAAATATACATGATTAAGGTTATTTATAATATTTAAATGTTAACTTATTTTGATCTAGTATTTAACTACATGCAAAGTATTAGATTCCATGAATTGTAATGCATGTAAACATTCCATTATTGAAGAAGAGGCTGTAAAGGGAAATCTGAATAATTTGATTTTTTTTTTGTACATGTGTTATAAAAATCTTCAGGTATTCGAATGGAATGTAATATTTTAAAGAAGACCTTCAGTAATTCATTATTACAGGTTATGTGCTCTGTTTTAAATTTTAAAGCAATTGCATAATGCCATCCACATTAACAGATGAATTTAGCTTTTAGTAATCATTACCTAATGACCAGTCTAGGCATGAATGCAGAGCACAAACAAGCATACCTGAAATCGATGTTTGATAATCCAGCACTCATAAGAAAATGTACTAAATATCATTGCGTATTGGTTACTATTATTGATTGAAATCAAATTTCATTAAATTTATATTTAAATTTGATAAAAGTTTCTCTGAGACTTTGTTTTAACATACGAATGGAATATAGGATGGATATAAATGTAAAGTGAAACGTCAGTGAGTGTTAAGGAAGGACATGAGGGGGGGGGGAGGGAGAAAACAGGGAGAGGTAGAGAATTGAAAAGTGGAGGAGGTGAGTGAAATGATAGAGGGAAAGAAAAAAGAGGAAGACAGAGAAATGAAAAGGAGAGGAAGACTAACAAAAGAGGAAGAAAGAGAGAGAGATAGAAAGAAAAAGACAGGGATACACAGAAATGGAG
This sequence comes from Echinometra lucunter, assembly GCA_029962745.1. Taxonomy (NCBI): domain Eukaryota; kingdom Metazoa; phylum Echinodermata; class Echinoidea; order Camarodonta; family Echinometridae; genus Echinometra; species Echinometra lucunter. The sequence goes on from CM057168.1 coordinate 10,498,765, forward strand.
AGGATAGGAAGACTTACAAATGAGAGAGAGAGAGAGAAAGAAAAGAAAGACAGAAAGACAGAGGGATACAGAGAAATGAAGAGGAGAGGAAGACTAACAAATGAGAGAGAGAGAGAGAGAAGAAAGAGGAAGACAGAGGGATACACAGAAATGGAGAGGAGAGGAAGACTAACAAATAAGAGAGAGAGAGAGAAAAAAAGGAATACAGAGGGATACAGAGAAATGAAGAGGAGAGGAAGACTAACAGATGAGAGAAAAGGAAAAAAAGGGAAAGATAGAGAAATGAAAAGGAGAAGAAGACTAACAAATGAGAGAAAGGAAAGAAAAGAATGTTCAGTGAAAGATAAAGAGATGAAATGGAGAGGAAGACAGAAAAATAGGGAAAGAAAAAAAGAGAAATGAGGAGAGAGTGGAAGACAGACAAATGATAAAGAAAGAAAGGCAGAGAAAAGAGGAAATAGAGCGATAAAATAAGTCAAATAACGGAGAGACAGAACGAAAAAGACAAATGACAAGAGTAGAGGGATGGAGAGAGTCATAAAAGAGGGAGAGATGGAAAGAAAGAGAAATGAAAAGAGGGGAGAGAGGGAGAGTCAAATGAGAGAGGGCGAAAGACAGAAAATAAAAAGGAAGAGGGTCAAATAACACGGAGGCCAATGCGCGCATATGGAGATACGTCGGTTTGCGAAACCTTTATTTAGCGTCTCGGTGCAAATTTCAAGGACGCACAGGGATGCGTCACCCATATTTCTCTGTGAGAGCCGAGTTTTTTGGTTTCGCGAAGTGACGTACCACTTTGCTGGCTTATATCTTCTTGTTTCTTATGTGTAGCAACTGAAAATTCTTATCATCAGACAGAATGAATGCCTTAGAATGCTAGCATTCTAAAATATTTACAATCTAGTACAATAATAAGTACGAATTTATTGTTTGGAAAAAAAGAAATCTTTAAATGCGTTTTTCTCGAAACTGTCTTTTCGCATCGCGCGCTGAGATACGTCGGTTTGCGAAACCAGCGACGAATTATGGCAGATAAATGTCATTATTGTCAGCTGGAGGAACGTCTGACGATAATTTTATGTCTAACAACATAATCATCAACAGTGTCTCATTCAGCTGCGGGTGTGGCAGGCTTAATTATGCCCTTCCCCCATTTAAAGGCATCCGCAAGTAAAGTTAATGGGAAAAATATCCAGCTGATAGTTATAAGTCTAAGTTTGCATACAATACGCACAACTGCATCTCCTACGTATACCATGGGGGGGGGGGGGGGGGGTCCCCTTTGGATATTCCTCAATTTCTGCATCGCTTGTATCCATATCTTATTTTTTTTGCTCAAAACTCAATTTTTTGTCTCCAACATACAGAGCACTGCCATAGTTGAGATCATACAAAATTGAATGAAATAAGCATCATGCACATTGCGAAAGGAGAAGAAAAAGAGCAAGAAAAAGAGAGCAAGAAAGGAAGAGTGAGAAGAAACAAAGGGGCGAAGGACAAAAAAATATGAAATAAAATAGAAAGAATGCTAAATTAAAAGCGCATGACAACCATGGGTGCATAACACGGGGAAATAGTTACCACTTTTTAATAATAAATTGAGACTTTGAAAGGTCATAATAATTTGAACAGCAATGATTCCTTGCATTGTTTACATGAACGATAGTTTCTTGAACATCAGTGAATAATGATTAAATTTGTAATAATTATTGATGTAAAGGTCGACTCTATTGTGTCATTTTTCAAAGTTGTATATTCCTTCTGTTTATTACCAGTTTTCCAACGGGTTCTTGCCGTGGGAGGTAGATATCCCTCCTCCGGTATATCCTTACTGATTGTTGGTCACCATACCCCCCCCCCCCCCCCTTCTCCACATCCTTCTCTGGTCGAAATCAGTTTCAATGCCGTCAAGTATCTGGGAGTTGTAACTGTTTAGGGGAATAGCTATATTTGACCTGGTTCCATGACATTTGCTCCGGCGACAATTGCTCCTGTGGAAATTCTGAACGTTAAGTTAACATAAAACCTAACCCTAAACCTAACACTAACCCTAATCCTTATCCTCACATTATTCTGAACGAAAACCCTTATCACAATCCTAACCCTAACCCTATGTCTTCGGAGAAATTAAGACAGGAGCAGTTGTCGCAGGAGCAAATGTCGTGTCACCATTTGACCTACATGCCATGGTTTGGAGTATTTTGGTTGTTGTCTGACTGATAATTACCTTGAATTATTGTTCTTAAGTAGGTGGTAGTTGTCAAGGAGATGTCCTAGAGGATGGTTATCCTTGGGCGCGGATCCTTAATTATTTTCATCCATAGGCCAAAAATATTTCTGAAATTGGAATATCAACCTTCCAGTTTCATTTTTTTTTTCGAGCGAGTGTAGAGAGATACGAAAAATACATTTAATTTCAGGAAACCTAAATTTATTCGTAAAATGGTTAGATAAGATATAAAATTTACAAAGAAAGCATTTCTTTGCTTGAACGTGAAGTGGGGGTTCCCGATTAAAATTATGATTCCTAATATTTTCTCCGTTTGTTTGTGTGTGTGTGTGTGGGGGGGGGGGCACCGCAGCCTCATCCACTCTATCCATAATTATGCCTGCTTACCTCGCTTGTACGCTAATCAAAACTACCCATTCTCATTCAATGTGATAAGATTCATCATTTTATCCTAATTTTTCATATGTTTTCTAAATAGACCCGAGATATGGTAACAGCTAGACTTAGTGAAGCGAACAAGCAAGCAAGCAAAAAAAAAAAAAAAAAAAAAAAAAAAAAAAGGAATATATTAATTCAGGATAAAAATAAAAAAGGATATTTATGCCCGAGGGGTCGCAGTTTAGACCAGGGCACGAAGGAGAAGTTGCGTGTGTGTGTGTGCGGGGGGGGGGGGGGGGGGGGAGGTATTTGTCCTAGAGGGTGGTTGTCCTAGGGGGTAGTTGTCTGGGGGTACTAGTCCAGGGGGTACTTGTCCTAGGGGGGTACTTGTCCTAGAGGGTTGTTGTCCTAGGGGGTAGTTGTCTGGGGATAGTTGACGGGGGGGGGGGGGTGGTTGTCCTAGAGGGTAGTTGTCCTAGGGGGTACTTGTCTAGGGAGTACTTATCCGGGGGGTACTTGTCCTAGGGGGTGATTAGCTGGGGGGTAATCATCCTAGAGGGTAATTGTCCCGGGGGCAGTTGTCCTTTTCACCCTCTGCTACTTCTTCTTCTTCTTCTTCTTCTTCTTTCTGCTCCTTATTCCTTCTTATTCCAGATCCTAATGGATATCGAAGCATTAATTACCGTCATTGACCTGGGAGGTCATCGCATTTTCTTGTCTCTCTTGCAGTTTCTTTAAATGGATTATATTCCTTATTGTTAACCGATTCAAGACTGGAGATATTTGAAACTATTAAAAGTTAACTTTTGTTCATTCTCTGACATTGACTGTCGGTTTTGGTCGTATGTCCAAACTTCGGAATGTCAGGTTTTTTTTATTTATTTTTTTCCAGTCGTAATAGTAGCGTTGCGATGATCATGGACATCAAAATTATAGGACCTTGTTATTTCTGGGGAGCGTTTCATGAAGAGTTTTGTCGGTGATTTTCACTGAATAATTTTGCTTTCAGCCAATTAGATGCGAGGATTTTCAGTAGCTTATAACATTTGTCGGTGATTTTCACCGACAAAACTCTTCATGAAACGCTCCCCTGGTGTTCTAGAGTTCGATATATTTTCTTTTTGCACCCATTCGACTAGTATAAATTTTGCTGTCTGTTTGGTTTCTATCAATCTAAATAATATTTGGCAGAATTTGAAATATTATGGCTTATGATATTGCGTTCCCTAGAATTTTAAATGTGCACCAAGCCCACCAAGTTTGTCACCATGCGTATAATGGAAATGATTTTTACATTCACGAGTCATAAAAATGTAAAAAATGAGACTGGTATTGTGTCGTCATACTAAAAGAATTACGCTTGGGTGTCTCGCGCGCGCAACTCATGCACAATGTACGCGCACGAGCTGCGCAAACGCGGCTGCTTGCGCGCAGATAGTATACGTACATGTTTTTGTTGTTATGTTGTGCATGCAGGCATATAGGAGGAACTGTTGGTTATGTAGCTCAACTTGATATTCATGCTAATATTTGTTTTGGTGATGAACTACACTCATTCTAAATTTGAACCTTTTTATAGTCAGTGAGAGATACTCGAGCTTCCCGCTGGGGCGAGTTGGTCTATGGTTGGTAAGTAGTAAGGGTACAATTATGGTTTTTATTTTTAAACATGTTAGCCTAAATGATGATGATGATGATGAATATGATGATGATCGATGATGATCATGATGTCATGATGGCTTCTTAAACTTGTAAAGCGCCGGTGGTATCCGCCTCAGCTGGGCGCTCGTCATGGCGCTTCCTCCAAATTGTCTCACAAATTTCAACATTTACCGGTAGTCAGTGTCAAATTTATTTCCAGTATCTTAGCATAGGCCTACTTATCCATGAAGATGGATGTTGATACGGTTGAGCTTCAAAAATCAGGATGGGCGGTCGATGCGGGGAGCGGGCGGGAAGGTAGACCTATGGTGATCTTTTCGATATGATGATGATGATGATGATGATGATGATGATGATGACGACAGTGACACTACAGTCTTCCTAATGACGATGATGGTGATGAAAAAGAGGAGGAGGGTAATGGTGACGACCATGACGACAGTGCCTGATTCCGATGATGATGATGATGATGATGATGATGATGATGATGGTTATGATTAAAGTGATTAGGTCTAACTGTTAGACCTAGGCCTAGAGATCTAGATCTAGATCTAGGCCTATGTGAATGAATAGTGGTGGTGAGGATGATGATGATGGTTATGATTAAAGTGATTAGGATGGGGGCCGTGTGTCCGGACACGTAACAAAAATGAAGCCTTCTTTTTGGTCTTTGGATTAGACAACAACTAGGGTCTATGCATTCGGCCAGAGTTTCAAGATTGAAGCCTTCTTTTTGGTCTTTGGATTAGACAACAACTAAGGTCTATGCATTCGGCCAGTTTCAAGATTGAGGGTTTCAAGAGCGTTCTTATATGATGGGGTGACCATAGTTCGCGCACATTTTAATTTTTTAATGAAGGCAATTTTTGATCCATAATTTCTCAATTTTTACCAAAAATTATTCTGATTTAAATGACACCAAAGGCAAAGCAAAGTTTTAGATTTCAAATGGGCGCAAGAAGAACATGTTATTTACGACGAATTCCCGAGATATCGCGATCGCAAAATTCGATGTCGTATCGCACTGCTCTGGACCTGGAAAAGTGTTACAAAAATAACGAGACCTAACTTCGCGCACGCCAATTTTCAAGTGATTAGGCCTAGATCTAGGGCCTAATACAAAATAGAGATCCATAAAAGGTAAGATAATTGCATTACTAGGAAGACAAAATGCCTCTGAATAATTTGATACCACATTTTACTTACAATTTTGATGAGATCGTCTCTCGAAAAGAGGAATTCTAGACCCTTGTCGACAAGCCCAGTTTTTGTCAGAACGAACGCAAAACGCTGCCAAATTTGCCGATTTTTCGTTCATAATTTCAAAATTCCTTCTCTAATTTCAAAAGGAAAGTACATGAAAGGGTAATTTTAGGGGGCTCTTTCCGTTGGTGCTACCAGTTTTTCACAATCTTTTCTAGTTTTTGAGATATGGCCCTGTGCGCGAAGTTTGGACCTGCGCGAAGTTAGGTCACTCTGCCATAGGCCTACTAGTATGATGGGGGGACCATAGTTCGCGCACATTTTAATTTTTTAATGAAGGCAATTTTTGATCCATAATTTCTCAATTTTTACCAAAAATTATTCTGATTTAAATGACACCAAAGGCAAAGCAAAGTTTTTAGATTTCAAATGGGCGCAAGAAGAACATGTTATTTACGAAGAATTCTCGAGATATCGCGATCGCAAAATTCGATGTCGTATCGCACCGCTCTGGACCTGGAAAAGTGTTACAAAAATAACGAGATCTAACTTCGCGCACGCCCGTTTTCAAGTGATTAATACAAAATAGAGATCCATAAAAGGTAAGATAATTGCATTACTAGGAAGGCAAAATGCCACTAAATAATTTGATACCACATTTTACTTACAATTTTGATGACATCGTCTCTCGAAAAGAGGAATTCTAGACCCTTGTCGACAAGTCCCGTTTTTGTCAGAACGAACGCAAAACGCTGCCAAATTTGCCGATTTTTCATTCATAAGTTCAAAATTCCTTCTCTGATTTCTAAAGGAAAGTGACTTCCAGGGTAGTTTTAGGGTGCTCTTTCCGTTGGTGCTACCAGTTTTTCACAATCTTTTCTAGTTTTTGAGATATGGCCCTGTGCGCGAAGTTTGGACCTGCGCGAAGTTAGGTCACTCTGCCATATACCCAGTTGTTGAGTGTCTGGACAGGTTGTGTATCCGGACAGTTGATTTTAAACAGCCAATTGAGAAAGTTCACAAGCAAATCTCTTAAATGTTTTAGCACAAAATGTTAGACAATATTATAGAGAACAAATATTGATGATGATTAGCACAAATCAATGCATAGTTTGTGTTTAATCCAAAGACAAAAAAGAAGGCTTCATTTTTGTTACGTTTCCGGACACCCAACCCCCATCCTACGACAGATTGGGGGTTATTATTCGTGCGGCTCTTTTTTAAATAGATTCTAAGGTGGCGGATTGTTGCTTAGTTAGGCCAACGTGAAATGCTTGACATGCATATTCAAGAATAGAATACATGCTACATAGTACCTACACAGGTCAGACTGGTGTAGACCTGCTCGTTTTAATTGTATAAGCAGGTACAGTGGCGTATCTAGACTTTATAGCGCTCGGGGCAAAAAATGAAGTTGCGCCCCGCCCCCCCCCCCCCCCCCCCGTGGCAAACGTATGTATTATGGTACAAGCCACCAAGCGGAGAATTTTTGAAATTCTAATCCATCAAATCGCAATTTCTTGCTCATTTTACCCAGGACAATTTGAAAATTTGACAAATTTTACAATTGCCCACAAAAATGCACGTGATAGTGAACAGAGCAACGACAACTGTATCATTATTTTTCTAATCTGAAGCCCTTAAAAAGAGCTATTTAAACAAGCGTATGCGATCATGAATGGGATGTATTCGTGCGAGAGGGTAAAGCGACTGAGGTCTAGAAAATTGTGGCATGTTAAACCCTCAAAAACTCCATTTCATGCATTTACTCTGAGGATGGGGAGGGGCGCATATCCCTTAATGATTATGATTTTTCCTTTACTTTTTTTCACTCAAAAAGCTTGCTTAGATGAGAGGGGCGAAAATTATGAGATTCTGAGAGAAAATGATCATGCGAGGGAGCAAAGCGACCGAGCTTAAGAAAAATTTGCACTTTGAACCCTCAATATTTAACTCTATTTTTGAAGCATTTACTCTACGTATGGGAGGGGGCGCATATCCCTTAAAGATTATGATTTTCCTTCATTTTCTCCTTTTTAAAAAGGTTATTTAAGATGATTATAAGCAGGTGATAGGTGCGCAAAATTATGAGATTCTGAGAGAAAATGATCATGCGAGGGAGCAAAGTGACCGAACTTAAGAAAATTTTGCACTTTGAAACCTCCAAAACTCTATTTCTGATGCACTGTGAATGAAGGGGGCGGGGGGGGGGGGGTGGCAAAATTCTTTGAAATATTATTTTTCTTCATTTTCCTTTTTTTTTCTTTTGCGTTTTTTGCGCCCCCTCGAAGTACCGCCCGGGGCACGTGCCCCCCTGCCCACCTAGATACGCCACTGAGCAGGTACAATCGTCTGACAGCTTCGGTGTAAGTTTCTTGGACATGTGTGTCTTAGGTTAGCTTGCTATTTATGTTCAGTCCAAGCAACTTTGCTACATCAACTCTTTCCACTCTGTCTCCGGCAACAGTGAGATGTGGTAAGTCTACATCACCTTTCTTGAAACAAACAACCAATTTGGTTTTCTTGGGATTTATTTCCATATCATTTGTATTAGACCAAGTTATCAAATCATTCATGGTATTCTGAATTGAATTGTCTAACACCGTCTATATTAAAACAATTAAGAAATATTGCTTGTAAACTTTTTTTCTAATGGATGCACCACCTGTCCCGGCAGCAATATTTTTATCCACACCATGAATTTGGGCATGGCACGTGTCCCGGCACACAACAACTGGATATACGTGCATGAATAATGATGGTGGTGGTGATGATGAAAATGATCATGATGGTAGTATAAAGTGATTACGTGAATGAATAATGATGGTGGTGGTGATGATGGTTATGATTAAAGCGCTTATGTGAAAGATCATGATGGTGGGTGGTGGCGATAATGATGATAATGATTATGATCATGGTAATATTATGACTAAAGTGATTATGTGAATGAATAATGATGGCGGTGGTGATGATGATGATAAAGTGAGGAGGATGAAGATGGTGATGGTGAAGATCTTGAGGAAAATAATATACTTTGGAGGACTTGCAGCATTATCAAGTTCTCATAACCGTTTGTCTTTGTCTTTGTCATTGTTTTTTTCTCTTTTTTTTTTTTCAAATCAGCGAGCTAGGTGCGGGGAAACTTATTGTAGACAAAGTTTTCAGGGTTACATCATTTTTTTTTCTTTCGGTCTCGTTTGTTTGTTTGTTTTCTTTTTTGCTTATGATTGCAGAGGATTATAGATATCATACATGTATATCAGTTATTTTAAACTGTTGCAATTTGTGCATTATCGTATAAGAAATGGGGATATTTCCGCCCTAAGTATCTACTTTGTGTTTTTATCCATGTATTCTTCTTTAATTCTCCTCCTCCTCCTCCTCCTCCTTCTTCTTCTTCTTCTTCTTCTTCTCCTCCTCCTCCTCCTCCTCCTCATTTCTTGACTCTCCGAAGGGAAGGAAGAGGGATGCTCATGACTGACTAATATGTCCTTTTCCAGATAATCCATTGCTATGATGAATAATAAACTTATACAGTCATGTACATCGATGTTACACACTTAATCAAATTTTATGATCTTATCTCAGGTCGTCTCATCCTCACAAATCTTTCAGAAGTTAATTGGACATCATGATTAACCAAGTAACTGAAGAGGTAAGTTAAATCTGGCCTACATGATTTTATTACAAGTTACAGTTTCAAATGACCCGTAGTATAGTGAACACCCCTTCAATTTGAATGGAATTCACAGGAAAAGGAAAGAAAGAAAGAAAGAAAAAAAGAAAGAAAAAAAGAAAGAAAGAAAGAAAGAGAAAAAAAAAATGAAAGAGAGAGAAAACGTTGAGGGTCAATAAAAAGTGTGTGTGTGTGTGTGGGGGGGGGGGGGGGGGAGGGGGTACAGTCCCCATCCCCCTTCTTCCCCAGGATTCCCGCCCATGTGGCTGACTAAAGTTATGAATTCACATGTCATGTATTTACTGTACTTATTCACCGATGTATTCAAATCTCGCTCCGGACAGCTAAGTCCTAATACAGTCATGTCATGTAACTGGTTGGTTTGAATCATACTTTAAAATTAAACAATCTCCGTGGATTCGGAATTTATTTCCATTTTCTTATGAATTACACAGACTGTCACAGATCCGGCTTCAGTCCCGCCTACTCACACTACAGTGATTGTTCGTCAAGCCCAACCCATGCCCAATGATTATTTCATGATTTGCTCTTCTTACTGCTGTCTACTGCTGTCTGCCGTGTGGAATAGTCTCACTCGTCAAATCCAGTAATGTAAGTTATACTTTAATTCTGCATTTTAAGTCAACCAGCACAAAGTATGTTCAATTCCCGCGTTTCACAATGCATACGCCGCCAACGTCCGTACCATAGGAGGCCTATTTTCCCACTCGCGGGTGAAGCTATTTTCCAAGATAGCAGACGAAGCGAGTGAGAGCGTGACCATTCGGAGAAATATTTAACTGACCGAGGTGTCCCAAGCGCAGGCAAGAAGAAGGATGAGTTAGCATAACAAGCAGTGAGAGCCCAGAGAAAGTATGAAGTATTAGAAGTGTGTAATCACTTAGTATAGGAGCGGAAAAGACGACTAGTGCAAGGTGTGGATGGTACTGTCGACCTACCAAGGTGCTAGAGTTACTGTCGCAACTGTAACGAAAGAGGGCGATAGGATTGCGAAATGCAAGAATTAAATCTAATACTCTTGCAGTTTGGTCACCTGTATGAAGTAACGTTGGACTCATGAGAAAGGTTTATAATTGAGCTGTACTTCGGAGTATTGTCTATGTCGTATTAACTAACAGTAATAAGAACCTAGATCCGGGTATAACCCTCTCATTTTATCAGACCCAACCAAGGCCGTACGCAGGAATTTCTTAGGGGGGGGGGGGGGGGGGAGGGGCAATTCAATATTGATGGAATACGCAAGTGAGGTAGCGAAGCTACCGAGCTGGAGCTTTTTCATTTTTAGAATTGAATTGAGTGATCTGGTGCACAATTTGGCTGGAATTTGGGGAAATTCTCAATTAGAAGGTAAGAAAAAAAATTTTAAAAGGTGGGCTTTAGAAAATGTCTAGGGCTACTTGCACCCCTCCCCCATGTGCGTACGGCCATGGACCGAACAAACCACCTCCCCCTTTTTTTAAAATAAAAACTTTTATTCTACAATACGCTATACAGATTCTAATAGCTCTTTACATTCTGTAGTCTTTAGTTGCATTCTCTCGTTTTTCCTTTTCATTTCAGGGATCGTGTTTTCCCGTCCCCACCCCCTTCTAATAGCAGTATAGAGTTTTCTTAAGGTCCTTATCAATAAGCTTATCAATCAGCTTCCACTTATCACAGTCATTTTTCCCCCATTGCTACATCTGTACATATACATGAAATAGGTTTAAAAATGTGTATTTTTTATAGCAGGAAATCAATTTGAATGAAATATGCAAAATTTAACAATACATGGACTCTCCGAGTCGGTGCGCCTGCTAATAGCAATCTTTATACACTGTTGCTGCCATTTTTAGAGAGTTTAATTTTGTTAATGGTACAAAGGAATTATAATCTCATTAGAAAGAAATTAAAATTGGTGTGCGATTTTAGCTCTTTCTGCTCACACTCTTCTGGATTTTAAAGATTTTAAAGAGTTTAAAGAGTTTAAGGAGTTTAAAGTTTGCCTCATTGTCCCCATTCAGCAACTCCCTTCATCACGCAATCATGAAACTTTTCCTTTCTCGATTTTTTACAGATTCATTCTTTTATTATTATTTCTTTACCTAGCATATTTGCATGATTATGTGTGTGTCATTGGCATAATTACGTATATCTAGGCCTATTTTGACATTACATCTACTGGGTGTTGATTACTATTGATTGTAAAGATAAATTGCATTGATAGCAATGATATCTACTGGTTGTTGATTACTATTGATTGTAAAGATAAATTGCATTGATAGCATTGCAAGTGATTTTTGTAACTCCTTTTGTGCAGGAGCCTGTTAATACAAGCTAGTCTTTTGCTTACTATGTAAAAAATCTGTCAGCAAAATTTGGAAATCTGATTATCACTTGTTTTTCCTTGTCGGCCGCAACCTTGGAAATATGATTCATCTTGTCGGCAGGTTTGGTCAAACAAATCCCTACCCAAAATGTCTCCCATGAACCCCGTAAGTAAGCCTATCACTGAAAAAAATTGTTCACATCTTTTTCTCTCTGTTATGTTTTACAGGTGAAAAGACGTTACAACGCAGGCGATATAGCCGGCGCCGAACAAGCCTCAAAGGGCGCTGCGAAATGGGCAAAAGCCGCCCTCATCAGCGGGATAGTCTTCTACGTTCTTTGTATTGTCGTCATCATCGTTTACTTCACAGTCTTCTACAAAGCTGTGTCGAACGCACTTTCGTTGGCAGGTTGGGAGTGACGAAATAAATAATACGTAAACAATGTTGCAGTCATAGACATCGAGGACCATTCTGAAAGGGCACGTATTAATGTCATTCTAGAAAAGAATATTGTTAAAGAACATGGAATAAAACCGTCTGCTATGAAGATGATGACGAAGATGATAATGAGGACAACTATGACAAACTGAGACAGAAATAACACCTAAATGGATACCAATTGTCCACGAATAGGTTAATTAATTTTACTCCGTTCAGTATGTATGTTCTCGTAAACTATGAATGAAAATGTTAAATTGTCAAGGTTTGATGAAGATTTGTGTGGCTGATTAGAATCACCTGTGCTTTCATGAGACTTTATAAAATTCTCCATGCCTAAAGCATTTTCAATTTCACACATCATTAAAGTCTGTGAGAATGTACCAATCGTATAGTGTTGATAAAAAGGAGAAAAAGAAAATTAACTTTTTTTTCACAAAGTCATATTAACATTTTTCGTTGAATTGCTACAATGTATGCGAAAACCGCAGGCAATTCATCAAGATCAATAAAATCTAAATCGAACTTCTCTGCCTTCTACATGCTTTTTGTCATTATTCATTCATGTTTCACCCATTTTCCTTTTGCCTTCATCGGTACATTTTTTTTCGTCCAATTCTTTAAACTTTCTTTAAACTTTCTTTTGTCATGTTCATCTATTCTATTTCCGAACTTTATCCCTTTTTTGTTTGTTTGTTACCTATTCTCTATCTGTAAATATCTCTTTCCGTAATGGGCCTCTATTTTTTCTTTTCTGTTTTTTTTGTTGGTTCTTTTTCTGAAGAGATTAATCGCTATACGAGAGAGGAAAGAGAGTCAAGGGCAAACGAGTTATTAGAACGCCTCTATTGAACCTCGTTAAGCTTGCCGCACACTATACGATCCGACAGCGACCCGATTTTCGAACAAATGGGATTTTGCATAAAATATGAAAGTTTAGACAAGTCAAATTATCTTATTTTGAGTTCGGAATAATGATAGGAATACTAAAATCGAAATTTTGGTTAACTGCAAGCCTTGTGGTCTGACTTAAGACCTAATCGGCTTTAAATCGTAGCCGATCGCAAGATTGCTATGACGTCATTACGATTAAGAACTGAATTCGCTTTTATTTCTACAAGGAGACTTGCAATAGCTCGGAAGTTCGATTTTAGCATTTATACCACTATTTGGAACTTTCATCATTAAAATTTACATCTATTAATGTTCAAGTGCTATAACAAATTTTCCAAAGTCGTATCGCAAACAGAATGTAAAGTGTACGATGAGCTTTATGCATTTAAACTGTATGAATAGCTTGTCAGTGGCACAATAATGAAACCATAGATTGTTCAAGTTCAAGTTCAGGTTTTATTTCCAATACAACACAAGACATAATTTTTTTTCTTCTTTTAAGTAAATAAACAAACATACAACATTTTTTCCTCTAATTAACATCAAAACAAATTAAATGTCTGCTTGACAGAGTGTATTAAAAGAAAAAAAATGATATTGGAAAAGAGAAATCCACAAAAAAAAAAGCAATGCTTGTAGTGACGTGGATTCCTCAAGAAAGAAAAAAGAAAGTAAAAAAAAGATAAATGTATAGTCACATGTTACTGGGCAAAGAAGAAGAAGAAGAAGAAGAAGAAGAAGAAGAAGAAGAAGAAATGGAACGGAATCAATTATAAAGAAATCTGTTTACACATAAGCCCAACCCCAAATAAGCGCCCATGAATTTTTTTAATTTTTTTAAAAAAATTTGTTGTTCTTTAAAAAAGAGATAAAATACAAACAATTCAGATTATTCTTCAAAATACAATTCTTTTTCCAGTGAATGCAATTTATACAATTGTTTTCCAGTAAAAGTAATACATGTACAATAATCAAGTGAAACACAAACAAAATTGAATGAAATCATTTACAATAGTCATTCAAGTAACTATCTACTTTCCTTCCCCAACGCAATGAGAAAAAAGGTTCAATATTGCACCCTAAATGCAACACTGGTAACACCTTTTTGGAGCAATCTTGCACCCTTCATGAAAAAGGTGCAAAGATGCACCTCAACCTTTTTCACTTTTTGTACTTGTTTGCACCCGGAAATGCCCGGCTGCACCATTAAAGGTGCAATTTTGCACCCTTAATTTAAAGGTGCAGAAATTTTTGCATTCAACAGGGGGCAAATTTGCACCTTCTCTAAAGGGCCGGTACAAATGTACACTCTTAAGGGTGCAGAATGTAGCTTACTGCACCCTAAAAGGTGCAAAATGCTTCTCAAAATTTGGAGTGCAAAATTGGACCTATAAATGAGCTCCCAGTGTTGCATATTAAGGGTCCAAAATGGAACCTTCTTTTCTTAGTGTGAAGGAAAGAACAACCTTGCTCCCCTTCCTACTTCAATATACCACCCATCCCCCCTCTGCACTCACGATACCAGCCTACAATCACCCATACATACCCACAACCACTCCCCACACATACACCACAAAAGGAAAAACACAATGGGGGGGGGGGGGGGGGGAAGTACTCAGATTTGCTTGGGAGGAGGGTGTGCAGCTGAAGCTTTCTTACCCGTACGTATTTTGAAGGGTCTTTTTGGTGGAAAGGTGTACCCATTATTAGGGATTTTCATTTAAAAAAAAGGACCCATTTTAGGTCATGATCTAAAAGTGGGGGTATGTTTAGGGATTTAGATTTAGAGATTTCTTGCAAATGTGACCCATTAGAGCGGCACACCCCCGTATACCATATTAGGCGAGTACTCGCCCCCCCCCCCCCATTATCAAAACCAGTAATTCATACCAAAAAACTCTCAAAGACGTCTTCCAGAGTTCTACATTCATGTATACCCGCACGTGTGCGAACGTCGACTTGTAATTCACTATAGTCACTTTTATGTCAACTTTATTCATTCAGGAGGGTATTGTTTGAACCCCGCTATCTTTTTTCCTCTCTTTTTGCTGAAATAGAAGTATAACTTCAAGCTCAAATTTGAATCCAGAAAAAAAAAAAGATAAATGTGTTAAGAATTCTCTTGTGGCAGTGTGGTTAATACTGAAATTTACTTAAAGTGAATTATTCATACAGTTATATTTTGCTGGATAAAAACATCCTTCAAGGCAACGTCTCAGCAATCTATCTTCTCTGGTGTGTGGTTATTTCTCTTCGCTCTTTTCTGGATACGTTATTGGCATTATTTCCCTGCGAAAAAGTATCTACAAAGTCTGCTAACAGGTTGGGGAGAAATATGAAAGAGTATCATTATTTCGTTCACTGATATACCCCCTCCCCCAATTTAGCGATTTGTTTCCTTTGGTCTTTTGTCTTCGCCATTGTTTCAAACATGACCAGGTCAGGATATCTACTGCTCTCAGAACAGAAAAGGGACAAGTTCTCCCTATCAAAATGTACGCAAATTGTCGACAACACTTAATTGTTACAAACGAAAAATTATAAAAAAAATACAGAAAGGCTTTCAAACTCTGAAATGCATACGCAATTTAGCTATGTTGCAACACTTATTGCACGGGACAGGGGCGGCGTCAGCGTATTTTGAAAAGGGGGTGGGGGCAAGATGACCCATAGGTGAATTTAATGACTTTTAAGTGAACAAACAGGGGCATTAGTTGCAAACCATTGGCCTCTCTTTCCCCACCCTCTTCTTTCTTCTGCCTCCTCTTTTTTCTTCCGTTTCTCCTCTTTTACTTTTTTATCACTTGAAAAATCAAAGGGGGGGGGGGTATTCGCCCCCTCTCCCCCTCAGTGAACATATTTCCACGTCAAAGATAACCTTTTACACAGGTCATGTGAAGTGAAATTCTATAATTATTCTTAATTTACGCAAAAGTAAAGCTTAGGCCACAGATGTACTTTGAACCGACTCCAGAACAAAGAAAATAGAAGAAGGCAATGAAACAGGATATCCATGTTACTAATTAACTTCTGTTCTGTCATTAAGAACAGACTGTTCTCACTTCCAGCATTCATTATATTCATGTCCATTAAAACAAATTGTATATAAGTAGGTATATGATAGATAAGGCCCAGGTAACACGAGGGGTCAGTGACTGGTTCGATCTGTTGTACGTCCTGAAAAAGTGACCCTGTTTAAAAAATGAATGCAAAATGAGCGATTCAGACAATGTGTTGGAGGGGCACGCTCACTGTGGGCCAGAAGTACCAAGAAGGCGTTCTTTACTGAATCAGATAACAATTAAAAAAAATTGTCCTACTAATTACTTGCTTAACATATTCATATAAACTATACAAAAACAGGGTGACGGACCTTTCCTTATAATCGAATAAAATATAGGGCCTATAATCTAGACCAGGAAGGGACAATGACTCAATGCAAATTTTCCTCGTGTTATGAGACTTCAAAGAAAGTGACCTCTAAGCCCGCCGCACAATATACGATACGTCTGCGATCCGATTTTGGAAAAATTTGTTATAGTATTTGATATGATCATTCAAACATGAAATTCTTAATGATCAAAGTTTCGAATAGACTATGAATACAAAAAAAAAAAAAAAAAAAAAAAAAAAAATCGAAATTCCGGACCACTGCGAGCCTCCCTGTAGTAATAAAAGCGAACTCAATTCCGAATCGTAGTGACGTCAAAGCAATCTTGCAATCGGCTACGATTTGAAGCCGATTTGGCATTTACCTCCGACCACAAAGGTTTGCAGATAATCATGATTTCGATTTTAGTGTTCCTATCATTATTCTGAACTTCAAATGAGACAATATGACTTGTTTAAAACTTTCATATTTTATGCTAAATGCCATTTGTTCGAAAATCGGTCTCATTTAATTGGATAATAGGTTAATTCGGTGTAAAAATGTCAGAGGTAAAAATGTCAGAGCTGACATTTTTTCCTCTGGCTTTTTACCTCTGACATTTTTACCTCTGACATTTTTACCTCTGACATTTTTACCTGGCACCGGATCGGTTAGGGTGTGCGACGGGCTTAAAGATTTGAAATTTGAATGCTTCCCTTGGGAGTACAGATGAGGCCTCTAGTTTTGCATCTGGATCTACATCATCATGGATGATTGATGAGTGAAGCAATTGTCACCTAGGATTGTCACAAATCCCTGTCAGTGGAAACGGGCCCAATGTTGACACCTAATGTACATGATGTAAAGACGCTTTATACCACGTATACTAGCAGGGATTTGCCAATACTTAATGTGGAGGATTAAGACATTAAAAAGGCACTACTTCGTGTTTCTCGCAGGACAACGTTTTGAAGGCAAAATAATCTAAACCCTTTTTTTCAGGTCGTAGGATCAGAAGAAATTTTGGTAAGTGTAACACTGCAAGACGTATTCATTTTACGCCATAGTGCTATACTGATGAATATGTTTTATAAAACAAGAGGAAAACATAATTAAGTCGCTGCGTAAAACTTAACGCCCTTCTTTGTGACCCTCCTCCCCAGGTTTGATTTAAAGTTTAAAATCATACGTAAGTGCCGAAATCATTCTCCTTAGGACGGTAAGAACATGCTAACCGAAACGTCGAGAATGATTATGTCCTTTTCAGAACCACCGTATTTCCAAGAACTACTGCAGTAGGTTCTACAATCACGGAAACCTTGAAATGATATTTGCCTATCATGTTTAAATACCAAAATCCGGTTCGTAAATTTGTACCCAAAATAGCGACTTCGTGAAACAGACCTTTAAAGCAGACCAACTTGAAATCAGGAGGACGTTTCACAAAGCTGTGCGCAGAGTTACGTATGACTTTGATTTAATTATGGTTTGAATATGGAAAGCCAAATGACATTCTCAATCATATTTCATTGCGCAAGCTAAAAGTTGAAATGTCTACGCAGATTAACATTTGACTTGCGTGCTGGTCCATGGGCGCAATTTGCACAGTTCACACCAATCAAAAGTTCGCCTTCAAAAATTCAAAATTTGTTATGACTTATTGAAAGAGTGAAGATAAGATAAAAGATACAACAATAATTTTCAGAATACCGGCCCAGGATTTTGAAGCTTGGTTCTCTTTTCGGAATTATTATCACCTCGTATAGTGATATCTGTTTTCTTTGATTTTTCTGAATCGTTGAAAAATCTGCTGACTCTAGATAAACACAATCACATTTTATTAGGTGAAAGAAGCAAACCATTTCTACCATGGCTAGTTCGGTGGATCAGGCCCCGAACGAGTATGAAAAATCAGCACTGCCTCCCGCCTACCAACAAGCCCCCTCCCTCAAATTTTGCCTCGCCGTTCAACCCACCACAGTATCATACGGGTCATCCAAGCCACGCCCAGTACACAGGACAACCATCATACCAGCAGGCGTTGTCAGCACCTAGTGTCCTCGCCCCTCAACCCACAAACAGTGCCCAATACATCGTACAGCAACCTGGGGCATACGTCTACCAAACACAACCACAAACACTGCAAGTAAGAATAAAAGTCATGTATACACCATCAAGTGTACCATTACCTAAAGACGTTTTGCCTGGTTTATTAGGAATTCACTGTTTTATGTTCAAAGTCTGAGCTTCAACTATTCCTTCTATATAAGACAATTCAAATATAAACTATGTTTAATCCGAAAATGAAATAAGGCTCATTATTCCAAAGGTTCGTTAATCCGAAAATGAAATAGGGTTCATTTTTTCCGAAGGTTCGATAGTCCGAAAATGAAAGGTTCGTTAGTCCGAAAATAACTGACGAACTAACAAACCCGTTTATTTCATTTTCGGACTAACGAACTTTCGGAATAACGAACCTTATTTCGTTTTCGAAATAAACGGACCTTCGGAATAACGAACTGTAACCGAAATCATTAACCTCTAGAACGTCAAGTGTTTTTTTTTTTTTTTTTGGAGGGGGGGGGGGGGGATTTTATCCGTATACTAGGTTTACACATTTTTTTTCAGGTGATTTGTAAACTCGACTCACGCTTTTGTTTTTAGAGGTGTATCTTCCAATTATTTATGTAATTACGATGATTATATATCATGTCATATTTTGTTATCAGTACCATGAATGTCAATTTGTTGTTTCATTATTTTGCTGTTTATTTGAATAATTGGTAATGTGTTTGAACTTTGTGTTAATTTTCGAAATGAGAGGGAGATAAATATACAGTGCGTCCCCTAAAAAGGTTTTCAGTTGGAAAAAAAGCAACGGCGTCTGAATTTTTCCCAAATCTGTTCTGGCCTATTTCATCAATATGTAATGCTTGAGAGAGCCATTGAACAGGCCTACTTTTTTGAACTTTTTTCAAAAAATAGCCTAATTATTTTGGGGGGTAAGTTAAAAAAATGAATAACTGCAGTCTGTAAAGCAAACTTGCAAGTTTCATGATTATTCTTGTAATGACAGAAATAAAAAATGAGAAACATTTTAAAATAGTCAACAGTCTGACATGTCTGATGCATTACTTTTAATAAACTCCCACAGCAGTTTATCACTGTGGTCATGGCTATTTAGATTTATTCTCAAAGAGATTTAATTAAAACTAAGAACTATAATCTCTAAATTTGCAACTTGGAAAAGAATCAATAATTACCATAATATTATATATTTTTCTTTTTTTCTGCATTTGATAATTTTAATTTACATGGATTCATTTAAACTTTCTAAAAAGTGTATTTTGGGAATAATTGATGCATTTTCGGGGGGGGGGCACAGCAGATTTATCAATGCCTTTTGAAAATTCTAAGCTATGTGTTGTTGAAATTCTAACCTTAGACTGGTGTTCAGCAGAACGTGACTGTTATCCAGGCTGACAGCAGCCCGGAGGATTACTTCACCTTTAGCCTATTCGTATTGCTCTGTTGCTGTCTCCCTCTTGGTATTGTAGCAATAGTCAAGTCCGGAGATGTAAGTAGATCTAGGTGGTGCTTCATAAAGACTAAGGGGATGTTGCAAGAAACTTGAGTTGCAATCGACTGCAAGTTTCTTGCAACGCCCCCATAAGACTGACTTCAATTGCACTTAACTATGGCAGGCCATTCGTGCCACTCTTTGCTTTCACCATTGGTCTCTCAAGGCATGGCCACAAATCTGCAGAATTGACATTTTTATAGTTCATTGATGAAGGAAACAGAAAATGTTAATTCTGCGGATTTGTGACCATAATCTGCACATCTTTTGAGAGAGCGATGGTGAAAGCAAATTGTGGCATGAATGGCCTGCCATAGTTAAGTAAATTTAAGCCAGTCTTAGTCTTTGTGAAACACCCCCCACCCCCCCTATGTTCACTAAAATGAATTAAAAATTTGACTTTCCATAAAAATATGAATGAAGTTTGCATGAAAATAAGAAATACAGTTAAAAGTTATATAATTAGCAGTATGGACCAACATCGACTTTCCTCTGTTGTCGGAAACGCATTTTGCATTTTGTGGCTATTGGTCTCAGTAGGCTTACTGCCGAAGAAGGGCAAATAATATGCACTCATTTCGCTACGTACTGTCGTAATTCAGCCCCCCCCCCAAAAGAAATAAAACAAAAATAAGATAAAAATTGAAATAAAGGGAAAAAAAAAGAAAAGAAAGAAGAAAAAAAAAGGAAAGAAAAGGAAAGAAAATCTCCATTAAAAATGAATCTGATGCAATAAATGACGATGATAATGATGTTGATGATGATAATGATGATGATAATGATGGTAATGATGATGATATTTATGATGATAACAATGAAAAAAACAATGGAAATTAAATGTTTCTTTGAAGGCTTACAAGTTTTCCTCGTGCCAGAAGTCTTGCTAACAATAATAGCCTACTATCGGCAGTGTTTGCACATTAGCGACACTCTAAAAACCAAAATCTCAAATCATCATTTAAAAGGGCCGAGGAGTGACTACTGTATTACTTATATTGTTTCTTCTTTTTTTCTCCCAGTGGTAAATTAACCAAAAACAACTTTAGAACTACCCAAAGGGGCCCCCTTTTTCTTGAAAACTGGCCTTTTGCCCCATTTTCATACAAGTTTTCGTTATAGCGGCTAATTTTTGCGAAATATCTTTCTTTTGTAATTTGAGGTGGTCATGTCTGAAAATATAAGTGGCCCCCACTTGTTCAACATGCTGAAAATGTAAAGTTAAAATTAATTTGCTGCATTCAAGAAGGACATATGTCAAAGATAAAAACACAACAAACCATCATGATTTTAATAAAGCCATCAGAATATGACAATTTCTAGGCATTACTCTCAAATTCCGCCGATACCATGTCGAACAACATCATTCTGAATTTTCCACTCTTTCACAAGAGTTACTTTGCTCACTCAAAGGAAATTATACTTTCGGGATGTCATCATGGTAGCTTAGGATAGAGGAGAACCACCCATGCACCTACAAAACCATAACAACCGCTGTTTTTTTTTTTTTCGACACCGGCTCTCAGTTGTTAATTTCAAATATCTGTATAATTACCATTTTATTCATTTTTTTCTATCTATCTCTATCCATTGTAAGGTTAAGAACAGAGCGCAGTGGGCGACATGGCTGGCGCAAGGATCGCCTCAACAGAGGCTAAACGATATGCTTGGATCGGTTGCATTATCGGTATCATCTTGTGGGTGATTGGGATAATTGGGATGTCAATCTGGATAGCATACCTGATAGATGAATGTAACGATGGTTATTGTTGAAATAAGTATACATCATTATCGTTAGTCGGGGGGGGGGGGGGCTGATCAATCAGCTGTCGAAATGTATTATAAACGACGGTTAAAGTATATAGCAAAATCTCTATAACATGTATAATACTATTAAAAAACCAGGGGTGTTTCATAAAGCTGTTCGTAAAGTTACGAATGACTTTACGAACGACTTGAATACGGCAAGCCCTTGCAGTGGGATTATAAGTCATTAAATTTAATTTGCCACAAATCGCATCAGCTAAAGTGAAATATGCAGAATTAGATTAACATTACTATTGTTTGCAAACACTTTATTGCGAAGTATATATTTGCCACAATCTAATGGAGATTAAGAGGAATGCAGTTATACCTTGTTAAAGCATCAGGAAAAAAAAAAAACTTTGGATATCCCAGATGACACTTGGTATTCAAGTCGTTCGTAAAGTCGTGCGTAACTTTACGAACCGCTTTATGACCCCCGTATAGGATTATAGGTACTAGTCCTTGGGCCAGAGGGGGCTACCGTGCACCCCCCTTCTGACCCTCCGTCTTGGGTATAATTTTGTTCGTTAGTATCTCTAGTGTCAGAAAAACGAATGTTTCCAGGAATAAACTCATCTGGATTATGTTTTAAGCCATTCTTTAAATCAATGTCAAAATCCACGTTTTGCAAATTTGACCCTTTTTTGAGGTATGCCACTTTTATAGATTTTAATGGGCTCTATCTCAACCAAAATAGGCTCACTTTTGTTGAACTTTCTATCATATAGTCTATTAGCAATCAGCATGCAAAATTTTAGCCATTTATATCATAATTCTCATATGCAAATTAGGCCATGAAATTTGCATATCGTTAAATATGGAGATTTCCTGTTTCAAATATTCAAACAAAAAACCGATTTCAAGTTTCATTTTCTTTTTCATGCACTACCATAATATATTTTCTGCCAAACATCACATCATTCTCTCCATCTTTATCTCTACTTATGGAAAAATGATGGTTTCCAATGTCACATGTCCCCCTAGGCTATGTATGAGAGTATATGTGTTGGGTGTTTGTGTGAGGGTTGGTGAGGGCTTGTAATGTGCATGGGTGGTTTGTGTGAGGTTGGTGAGGGCTTGTAAGTTGAATGGGTGCTTTGTGTGAGGGTTGGGGGAGGGCTGTGTAATGTGCTGGGGTCTTTGTTGTGCGGTGTTGGGGAGGGCTTGTAATGTGCCATGGGTGTTTGTGTGAGTGTGTGGTGCGGGCTTGTTAATGTGAATGGGTGTTTGTGTGAGGGTTGGTGAGGGCTTGTAATACAAATGTGCATGGGTGTTTGTGTGAGGGTTGGGGAGGGCTTGTAATACAAATGTGCATGGTGTTTGTGTGAGGGTTGGTGAGGGCTTGTAAATGTGGCATGGGTCTTTGTGTGAGGGTTGGTGGAGGGCTTGTAATGTGCAATGTGTTTGTGTGAGGGTTGGTGAGAGCTGTAATGTGCAATGGTGTTTGGTGTGAGGGTTGATGAGGCACTATGAACATGGCAGACAAAGAAAGCAGACAAAATAAAACAAACCCCTCATTCTAACCCTTCACAATGTTTCTGGTAGTCAAAGAACATCCTTCACAGCTAATATGTTTAATGTGTCATGTAGTTCAGGTGAATATGCATGTGGCACCTGTTCCACCATATTTTAGACAATAGCAGTGAAGGGATGGTTCTTTTGACTACCAGAACCATTGTGACGGTGGAATGAGGGGTTGTTTATTTTGTCCGCTTTCTTTGTCCGTCATGTTCATTAGGAGGGCTTGTAATGGGCATGGGGTGCTTGTGTGAGGGTTGGTGAGGGCTTGTAATGTGCATGGGTGTTGTGTGAGGGTTGTGGGGGCTTGTAATGTGCATGGGTGTTTGTGTGAGGGTTGGTGAAGGCTTGTAATGTGCATGGGTGTCTGTGTGAGGGTTGGTGAGGGCTTGTAATGTGCATTGGTGTTTGTGTAAGGGTTGGTGAGGGCTTGTAATGTGCAGTTACATTTCCATGGTGTGTGTACTCGTACAGTCGTATGTGAGTTCGTGCTAAAAATAATCGGCAAAAGATTTCAATCATTTCATGACCCTCTCCAAGCTCGAAGCAGAATTACGCGGATGGTATACATAAAACTTTTCAGTCCGCAAGTAATGAGTCGTTAAATGTCAGCTTCTCATCCTTCAAAGTTACTTTAATTGCGGTAAGAATCGAACAAACTCCAAATTTATTTTAGAATCGAACAAACTCCAAATTTATTTTGCAATATGGCGGGCTAGCAGGAACTTCCTTTGCATGATTTGAGCTCTTATTCCCATCCCTCTATACCCTATTAAAGAGATAGGAGAAGGTCGATGGAACTCATGTAAATAATGTTCAACAGGGAGAAGTATAAGAATGAAAATTTTGCCCATCCTTTCTAAATTCATGGATACGCCAAGGGTTTGTCACCCCCTTCTCTCCTCTCTTAAGACCACCGCACACTATACGATCCCAATTGCGACCATGGCCCCATTTCATAAAAAAGTTGTTATGATAGCAACTCTTACTGGAATGGCAACTTTCATTAATAAAAGCCAATCTGGAAGCAGAATGTCTCACTGTTGCCATGGTAGTTACCATTCTAGTAGGAGTTGCTATCATAGCAAATTTTTATGGATATAGGGCCCAGATATCGGAACAAATGGAATTTTTCATTAAATTAAAAAAAAAAAAATTTACTTAGTTTATTCCTTTACCTTTACTTACAAGTCTAAACAGTATAAGATTAACTTATTTGAGTTCGGAAATAAATATAGAAATACTAAGATCGACTAACTTTGTTACTGCATGACAAGCCTTTAGGTCGGAGTATAAAGGGCAAATCGACTTCAAATCGCAGCCAATCGCAAGATTGCTATGACGTCACTACGATTCGGTTTGATTCTGATTTTATACCTACAAGGAGGCTCACAATAGCCCAGAGTTTCAACTTCATTATTCATACGACCATTGAAAGATTTGGTCAGTATGATTTACTATTTTTAATGTTAATATCAAATACTCTTCACAGTTTTATCCGAATCGGATAGCAGACAGGTCGTGTAGTGTGCGGTGATGGGCTTTCATAAATCTGCACCACCACGCACATTCCGATTCCACTATATTCTTTGTCCAATTATCTTGCCATCTCTTCTTCTACACAGTCATTTATCATCTTATCCATCATCTCCCCTATCATCGCCATGTACCAGTATATCTCATTTTTCAATACCCAAAAATTATTATTTCCTTTTATACCCTTTTTTAAAAATGTATTATGCATCATTATGTTAAATAGGACTGTCACACGATTAAGCCATGCTTATAATCGTGACGATCCTTCTTATTTATAATGAATGTCATCTCTAAATGTGACTATTTCAATTCGGCATGCATAAAGACGTATGATCTATTCTTTGTGTTTATTCTATTTGTGTGAAATATAAAATTGATGATAAAAAAAACCCCTCGTAGACTGGTAACTTGTAGTGTTCTTATGACGTTTGTTGGTCTTGGATGATACAATCATCGGACCATTGCTGTTTACCCAAAGCTTTGTGGTTGGTTGAGAGAAACAATATACCATCGGGAATAACAGCCCGTTGAGAAAATAACATACACTTGTTTTTCATCTGTTTTCATCTTTCTCAAGAAGTCAATTACTATGGAGGACGGCGGCGGCTTCATTTTACTGACTAATAATTAATCTCGTTAAGGTCCCGAATTTGCGATGTGAACCGTTAATAAAAACTTCTATCAAAGTATATTATTGAGTAAGTCTGAGAAACCTAATCGTGAGCGACAGACATATTTTCTTCGTCGGAAGGAGAAAAAAGATGGTCATTCCTCTACAACCTTGCAACTTGCACTAACACGTGAAGACGCGTCTACTACGGATAGCACCACGGAAGCTACGCCTACCCCAGCGCATTACGTAACGCAACACCCCTAACGTATAATTCGCATGACGATACCAATATGGCGCCTGAAAGTGAAGCGGTGAGTCGCTCGGAGTTCTTACAACAGTATCAAATACAATAATTGACAAACTTGATACCCTCAACTCAAATATTTGTTCCATGAGAAATGATATTGCCGAAATCGTAACACTGTTTCTGATCTGGAGGTTTCCGTAGCTGATTCTTCTTCCAGATTATCGAAATTAGAAAGTGAATCTCTTCCACGAATGAGAGAGGAAACAAAAAGAGTCGAATGCGACTTGAAAGATAAATTACTAGCCTCGAAATTCATAGCAGGAAGATGAATCTATTGTTGTATGGTGCAAACGAGAAAAGATGAAAATGTTGTTACCGTAGCCAGAAATACCTTCAAGGAGCTTGGTTTCACTCAGGAAATTCCACTCATGATCAACGTTCATCGCTTACCTCGTCGTAGGCCTACTCTAAAAAATAACCAACCACAAGCAAGTCCAGACCCAATCATCATCCGCTTTGGCTCTATGATTGACCGCAATGCAGTCTCAACGCCTACCAGCAAAGGATGTCCAAAAGATGGCAGGTCCTGATGGCGACCA
Source organism: Echinometra lucunter (assembly GCA_029962745.1). Lineage (NCBI taxonomy): Eukaryota > Metazoa > Echinodermata > Echinoidea > Camarodonta > Echinometridae > Echinometra > Echinometra lucunter. The sequence goes on from CM057168.1 coordinate 10,524,842, forward strand.
CAGTCACCTATCAACCAGCGTCTTCCATGGAGATTTGTCACTGACTTCCCACCCGATTTGAAACACCAGAGATACCTACTTGAGAAAGATGCCTATAAATTTAGGAAAGAGCAGAATAAATCTACTAGAATCAAGCTAGTCGGTGTGAAACTACATCTTCAAGTCAAAGAAAAAGGATCTCATCTGAATGGAGGAATGTGAGTGGCTAGTTATTGATTTATCAGCATTTTCTACCTTTCGAGAATTCAGTTAATTTGTCAGTCAAAGACTATTTAAGGAAGTTTCAGTGAAGTTTCAA
>CM057168.1:10525639-10574073 GCA_029962745.1 Echinometra lucunter
TCATTTAAACTTTCTAAAAAGTGTATTTTGGGAATAATTGATGCATTTTCGGGGGGGGGGGGGCAAGCAGCAATTTATCAATGCCTTTGAAAATTCTAAGCTATTGTTGTTGAAATTCTAACCTTAGACTGGTGTTCAGCAGAACGTGAACTGTTATCCAGGCTGACAGCAGCCCGGAGGATTACTTCACTTACCTTAGCCTATTCGTATTGCTCTGTTGCTGTCTCCCTCTTTGTATTGTAGCAATAGTCAAGTCCGGAGATGTAAGTAGATCTAGGTGTTGCTTCATAAAGACTAAGGGGATGTTGCAAGAAACTTGAGTTGCAATCGACTGCAAGTTTCTTGCAACGCCCCCATAAGACTGACTTCAATGCATTAACTATGGCAGGCCATTCGTGCCACTCTTTGCTTTCACCATTGGTCTCTCAAGGCATGGCCACAAATCTGCAGAATTGACATTTTTTATAGCTCATTGATGAAGGAAACAGAAATGTTAATTCTGCGGATTTGTGACCATAATCTGCACATCTTTTGAGAGAGCGATGGTGAAAGCAAATTGTGGCATGAATGGCCTGCCATAGTTAAGTAAATTTAAGCCAGTCTTAGTCTTTGTGAAACACCCCCCCCCCCCCCTATGTTCACTAAAATGAATTAAAATTTGACTTTCCATAAAAATATGAATGAAGTTTGCATGAAAATAAGAAATACAGTTAAAAGTTATATAATTAGCAGTATGGACCAACATCGACTTTCCTCTGTTGTCGGAAACGCATTTTGCATTTTGTGGCTATTGTCTCAGTAGGCTTACTGCCGAAGAAGGGCAAATAATATGCACTCATTTCGCTACGTACTGTCGTAATTCAGCCCCCCCCCCAAGAAATAAAACAAAAATAAGATAAAAATTGAAATAAAGGAAAAAAAAAGAAAAAGAAAGAAGAAAAAAAAAGGAAAGAAAAGGAAAGAAAATCTCCATTAAAAATGAATCTGATGCAATAAATGACGATGATAATGATGTTGATGATGATAATGATGATGATAATGATGGTAATGATGATGATATTTATGATGATAACAATGAAAAAAACAATGGAAATTAAATGTTTCTTTGAAGGCTTACAAGTTTTCCTCGTGCCAGAAGTCTTGCTAACAATAATAGCCTACTATCGTCAGTGTTTGCAACATGAGCGACAACTCTAAAAAAACTAAAAGCCAAAATCTCAATCATCATTTAAAAGGGCCGAGGAGTGACGACTAGTATGCTATATATTGTTTCTTCTTCTTCTTTTTTTCTCCCAGTGGTAAATTAAACCAAAAACAACTTTAGGAACTACACAAAGGGCCCCTTTTCTTGAAAACTGGCCTTTGCCCCATTTTCATACAGTTTTCGTAATAGCGGCTAATTTTGCGAAATATCTTTCTTTTGTAATTTGAGGTGGTCATGTCTGAAAATATAAGTGGCCCCACTTGTTCAACATGCTGAAAATGTAAAGTTAAAATTAATTTGCTGCATTCAAGAAGGACATATGTCAAAGATAAAAACACACAACAACCATCATGATTTTAATAAAGCCATCAGAATATGACAATTTCTAGGCATTACTCTCAAATTCGCCGATACCATGTCGAACAAACATCATTCCTGAATTTCCACTCTTTCACAGAGTTACTTTTGCTCACTCAAAGGAAATTATACTTTCGGGATGTCATCATGGTAGCTTAGGATAGAGGAGAACCAACCCATGCACCTACAAAACCATAACAACCGCTGGTTTTTTTTTTCGACACGGCTCTCAGTTGTTAATTTCAAATATCTGTATAATCTAAATTACCATTTTATTCATTTTTTTTCTATCTATCTCTATCCATTGTACAGGTTAAGAACAGAGCCGCAGTGGGCGACATGGCTGGCGCAAGGATCGCCTCAACAGAGGCTAACGATATGCTTGGATCGGTTGCATTCGGTATCATCTTGTGGGTGATTGGGATAATTGGGATGTCAATCTGGATAGCATACCTGATAGATGAATGTAACGATGGTTATTGTTGAAATAAGTATACATCATTATCGTTAGTCGGGGGGGGGGGGCTGATCAATCAGCTGTCGAAATGTATTATAAACGACGGTTAAAGTATATAGCAAAATCTCTATAACATGTATAATACTATTAAAAAACCAGGGGTGTTTCATAAAGCTGTTCGTAAAGTTACGAATGACTTTACGAACGACTTGAATACGGCAAGCCCTTGCAGTGGGATTATAAGTCATTAAATTTAATTTGCCACAAATCGCATCAGCTAAAGGTGAAATATGCAGAATTAGATTAACATTACTATTGTTTGCAAACACTTTATTGCGAAGTATATATTTGCCACAATCTAATGGAGATTAAGAGGAATGCAGTTATACCTTGTTAAAGCATCAGGAAAAAAAAAAAACTTTGGATATCCCAGATGACACTTGGTATTCAAGTCGTTCGTAAAGTCGTGCGTACTTTACGAACCGCTTTATGACCCCCGTATAGGATTATAGGTACTAGTCCTTGGGCCAGAGGGGGCTACCGTGCACCCCCCTTCTGACCCTCCGTCTTGGGTATAATTTTGTTCGTTAGTATCTCTAGTGTCAGAAAAACGAATGTTTCCAGGAATAACTCATCTGGATTATGTTTTTAAGCATTCTTTAAATCAATGTCAAAATCCACGTTTTGCAAATTTTGACCCTTTTTTGAGGTATGCCACTTTTATAGATTTTAAATGGGCTCTATCTCAACCAAAATAGGCTCACTTTTGTTGAACTTTCTATCATATAGTCTATTAGCAATCAGCATGCAAAATTTTAGCCATTTATATCATAATTCTCATATGCAAATTAGGCCATGAAATTTGCATATCGTTAAATATGGAGATTTCCTGTTTCAAATATTAAAACAAAAAACCGATTTCAAGTTTCATTTTCTTTTTTCATGCACTACCAATAATATATTTTCTTGCCAAACATCACATCATTCTCTCCATCTTTATCTCTACTTATGGAAAAAATGATGTTTCCAATGTCACATGTCCCCCTAGGCTATGTATGAGAGTATATGTGTGTTGGGTGTTTGTGTGAGGGTTGGTGAGGGCTTGTAATGTGCATGGGTGTTTGTGTGAGGGTTGGTGAGGGCTTGTATGTGCTTGGGTCTTTGTGTGAGGGTTGGTGAGGGCTTGTAATGTGCATGGGTGTTTGTGTGAGGGTTGGTGAGGGCTTGTAATGTGAATGGGTGTTTGTGTGAGGGTTGGTGAGGGCTTGTAATACAAATGTGCATGGGTCTTTGTGTGAGGGTTGGTGAGGGCTTGTAATGTGCATGGGTCTTTGTGTGAGGGTTGGTGAGGGCTTGTAATGTGCAATGGTGTTTGTGTGAGGGTTGGTGAGAGCTTGTAATGTGCAATGGTGTTTGTGTGAGGGTTGATGAGGCACTATGAACATGGCAGACAAAGAAAGCAGACAAAATAAAACAACCCCTCATTCTACCCTTCACAATGTTTCTGGTAGTCAAAAGAACATCCCTTCACAGCTAATATGTTTAATCATGTAGTTCCAGGTGAATATGCATGTGGCACCTGTTCCACATATTTTAGACAATAGCAGTGAAGGGATGTTCTTTTGACTACCAGAACCATTGTGACGGGTGGAATGAGGGGTTGTTTATTTTGTCCGCTTTCTTTGTCCGTCATGTTCATAGTGAGGGCTTGTAATGTGCATGGGTGGTTGTGTGAGGGTTGGTGAGGGCTTGTAATGTGCATGGGTGTTTGTGTGAGGGTTGGTGGGGGCTTGTAATGTGCATGGGTGTTTGTGTGAGGGTTGGTGAAGGCTTGTAATGTGCATGGGTGTCTGTGTGAGGGTTGGTGAGGGCTTGTAATGTGCATTGGTGTTTGTGTAAGGGTTGGTGAGGGGCTTGTAATGTGCAGTTACATTTCCATGGTGTGTGTACTCGTACAGTCGTATGTGAGTTCGCGCTAAAAATAATCGGCAAAAGATTTCAATCATTTCATGACCCTCTCCAAGCTCGAAGCAGAATTACGCGGATGGTATACATAAAACTTTTCAGTCCGGCAAGTAATGAGTCGTTAAATGTCAGCTTCTCATCCTTCAAAGTTTACTTTAATTGCGGTAAGAATCGAACAAACTCCAAATTTATTTAGAATCGAACAAACTCCAAATTTATTTGCAATATGGCGGGCTAGCAGGAACTTCCTTTTGCATGATTTGAGCTTCTTATTCCCATCCCTCTATACCCTATTAAAGAGATAGGAGAAGGTCGATGGAACTCATTAAATAATGTTCAACAGGAGAAGTATAAGAATGAAAAATTTTGCCCATCCTTTCTAAATTCATGGATACGCCAAGGGTTTGTCACCCCCTTCTCTCTCTCTTAAGACCACCCGCACACTATACGATCCCAATTGCGACCATGGCCCCATTTCATAAAAAGTTGTTATGATAGCAACTCTTACTGGAATGGCAACTTTCATTATAAAAGCCAGTCTGGAAGCAGAATTCTCACTGTTGCCATGTAGTTACCATTCTAGTAGGAGTTGCTATCATAGCAAATTTTTATGGAATAGGGCCCAGATATCGGAACAAATGGAATTTTTCATTAAAGTAAAAAAAAATTTACTTAGTTTTACTTTACTTTACTTACAAGTCTAAACTAGTAAGATTAACTTATTTGAGGTTCGGAATAATATAGAAATACTAAGATCGAAACTTTGGTTAACTGCATGCAAGCCTTTAGGTCGGAGTGTAAAGGGCAATCGACTTCAAATCGCAGCCAATCGCAAGATTGCTATGACGTCACTACGATTCGGTTTGATTCTGATTTTATACCTACAAGGAGGCTCACAATAGCCCAGAGTTTCAACTTCATTATTCATACGACCCATTGAAAGATTTGGTCAGTATGATTTACTATTTTTAATGTTAATATCAAATACTCTTCACAGTTTTATCCGAATCGGATAGCAGACAGGTCGTGTAGTGTGCGGTGATGGGCTTTCATAAATCTGCACCACCACGCACATTCCGATTCCACTATATTCTTTGTCCAATTATCTTTGCCATCTCTTCTTCTACACAGTCATTTATCATCTTATCCATCATCTCCCCTATCATCGCCATGTACCAGTATATCTCATTTTTCAATACCCAAAAATTATTATTTCCTTTTATACCCTTTTTTTTAATGTATTATGCATCATTATGTTAAATAGGACTGTCACACGATTAAGCCATGCTTATAATCGTGACGATCCTTCTTTATTTATAATGAATGTCAATCTCTAAATTGTGACTATTTCAATTCGGCATGCATAAAGACAGTATGATCTATTCTTTGTGTTTATTCTATTTGTGTGAAATATAAAATTGATAATAAAAAAAACCCCCCTCGTAGACTGGTAAACTTGTAGTTTCTTATGACGTTTGTTGGTCTTGGATGATTACAATCATCGGACCATTGCTGTTTTACCCAAAGCTTTGTGGTTGGTTGAGAGAAGACAATATACATCGGGAATAACAGCCCGTTGAGACAAATAACATACACTTGTTTCATCTGTTTTTCAATCTTTCTCAAGAAGTCATGACTATGGAGGACGGCGGCGGCTTCATTTTACTGGACTAATAATTAATCTCGTTAAGGTCCCGAATTTGCGATGTGAACCGTTTAAAAACTTCTATCAAAGTATATTATGAGTAAGTCTGAGAAACCTAATCGTGAGCGACAGACATAATTTTCTTCGTCGGAAGGAGAAAAAAGATGGTCATTCCTCTACAAACCTTGCAACTTGCACTAACACGTGAAGACGCGTCTACTACGGATAGCACCACGGAAGCTACGCCTACCCCAGGCGCATTACGTAACGCAACACAACCCTAACGTATAATTCGCATGACGATACCAATATGGCGCCTGAAAGTGAAGCGGTGAGTCGCTCGGAGTTCTTACAACTATCAAATACAATAATTGACAAACTTGATACCCTCAACTCAAATATTTGTTCCATGAGAAATGATATTGCCGAAATTCGTAACACTGTTTCTGATCTGGAGGTTTCCGTAGCTGATTCTTCTTCCAGATTATCGAAATTAGAAAGTGAATCTCTTCCACGAATGAGAGAGGAAACAAAAAGAGTCGAATGCGACTTGAAAGATAAATTACTAGCCCTCGAAATTCATAGCAGGAAGATGAATCTATTGTTGTATGGTGCAAAACGAGAAAAGGATGAAAATGTTGTTACCGTAGCCAGAAATACCTTCAAGGAGCTTGGTTTCACTCAGGAAATTCCACTCATGATCAACGTTCATCGCTTACCTCGTCGTAGGCCTACTCTAAAAAATAACCAACCACAAGCAAGTCCAGACCCAATCATCATCCGCTTTGGCTCTATGATTGACCGCAATGCAGTTCTCAACGCCTACCAGCAAAGGATGTCCAAAAGATGGCAGGTCCTGATGGCGACCAGCAGTCACCTATCAACCAGCGTCTTCCATGGAGATTTGTCACTGACTTCCCACCCGATTTGAAACACCAGAGATACCTACTTGAGAAAGATGCCTATAAATTTAGGAAAGAGCAGAATAAATCTACTAGAATCAAGCTAGTCGGTGTGAAACTACATCTTCAAGTCAAAGAAAAAGGATCTCATTCTGAATGGAGGAATGTGAGTGGCTAGTTATTGATTTATCATCATTTTCTACCTTTCGAGAATTCAGTAATTTGTCAGTCAAAGACTATTTAAGGAAGTTTCAGTGAAGTTTCAATCACTGGCTCTCATCAAGTAAACATAACTTTTGGATTTGTCTTCATGGATCAACGCAGTACATTCTCATAGCATGACGTACTTTTCTGCTACTATATTATTCATATCTTAATAATTCCCAAATCTGTATTATGTGAACTGTCCTACTTATCTGATAATTAAATTCTTGAACGTAACTGTGCAGCATTACCTCTGTAACGTAAAATTCAAAGCAGTACAAATATATCTATCAGGCTAACCCCAAGGGAATTGAAACCTCCTACCATCACCATTGTCTTTATTATCTGTATGGGCTTTTTGCCAAATTTAGAATTGAACGCAAATTCATTCATAGATACCTCACATCCTGAGGTATTTTTGTTTTGTATTGGTCTTGCTTCTTTGTTTCAACGGCTTTTGTTTTTGTTTTTGTTTTTTTTGGTTTTTATTTCAGAAGTCGCCATTTATATAAGAGGAGGTTCTAATTAAACTTCATGTTGAAATTGAAGCTAAAAAACCTACGCTTGAATAGTAAATAAGACCCAATTTCTGCATCAGTAACCATGCTCAATAATTATGTTGATTTTGTGTATCAATTTTTCTCTATTTTTAAGTAAAGGGGTCTTTCTGACATGTCTGACTTGAAGGTACCGTTTCTTTCCCATCTAGCAGTGACAAAAATCTCTGGCATTGTTTACAATTATTTTCACTGCTTAACTCGAAACTGATTACAAGTTCATGTGTGTTCTACAAACTTTAACTTTCATCGCGATTAAGTCTTAAAGCTCCATAGGTTTTCCATTTGTTTCATGTACCAAGTCTTTATATTATTTCACAGGAATCAACCATTAAACCGAATGCAACAAAATCGTTGAATCGTTCTAAATGATTGGAATACAAGTCGTTGCTGACTTCAAACTTCCATTGAGGTGACTTTCATCCGTATGCTCCTTCTCTAACTAGTATTATTACCAAATTAAAAATGTGTCACTCCTGTCAGCTAATAAACAACTGGCAAGTCGCCTAAGGGAATTATATTCTACATGTATATCACATTGTTACATTACCATTTGTTCTTCCTTCTCGGAAGAGATCTCAAACTCATCATTGTATAAAAGCATATTACAGAAATCACCGTAAACGAGGTCTTTGTGATACTCAGTATATTGAAACAGAAGCTATGATGCATTTTCTTCTCAAACCTATATACAAACTAATGAATCATATCGATTACACTTTTAGCTTTTAGCTCCTGTTTTGATTCATTATGCGCAATCTTATTTGACCTTGTCACTGGCTTTTCACTTATACATGTTCAGATGTACATGTCCACATACCACTGCCTACTAGCTTTAGCATCGCACAAGATGGAATGCAATTAGGTTTGTCGAATTTGAACTTGTTGCCCTCTTCGCCATTGTACCATGGCTTGTGACTGAGAGGGTCACAAAAACTGTTTTCAATATCTAAAGAAGCTTATTTCAATAGATCTTGAAATGTTGGCCTAGTTAACCGTGAATTACTTAACTCTGTTTCTTGACGATCAATTTATCATGCATGTTTGCCTCCTACATCGTGCTATTCCGATCTATTTTCAATATTATTAGTGACAGGATTTTGAATAATCAATCAGAATATGTAATCCCCACTACCCTAATGACTATACTATTGGACTGTATTACTCGCTATTTTTTCCCCCATTCAAGAAAGTGAACCACAATTTACCGGATTTTATCCACTTTTGGGAAATGTTTGTAGTATTTTACATGTAGCACATATGATCTAAAGATGTTTTAGTATTTTTTTCTTACTTTTACTAATGAATAGAAATCACTCTTATTCTCATTATGAATGATTTATGGATTCATGCAGGATTGGATTAGCGAGGTACAAATTTGTGATGGACAACTAAATTCTACCTTCGCTAAGCACAGGGGTTTTTTGTGTGTGTTTTGTTTGTTTGTTTGTTTGTTTTTCCCCAAGTGCTTGAAACGTTGGCATTAAAGAATGTAGCTATCCTATAACTGATGCGGATTTTTTTTAAGGATTCTGAAGCTTAGTAGAGATCTTTATTATCACATTTCTGATATGATAGAAGGTTCGTGGCATGGGTGGCTGATTTGAGTTCTGTTCTTTTACTTCCTCTTTTGCTGTTGTGGTAACAGTCCACCCATACCCACGCTCCTGGTGTAGATGTTAATATGCCTCGATTTATTTGGTGTCGCTTGTATTGTTACATGACTTACTGGCAAAAAGCAGTCAGTACGCTAAAGTCACCCAAGTTGGGTTCTCTTTGTTTCTTTTTCTTTTTGACTTTTACTAGAAAAAAGAATATTCTTGGTACAGATGAATACTTATCAAAACTTATATTGTTGATGTTGGAGTACCTTTCGTCGATTCATTTTCATGTGCATTTTGTAAAACCTTTGTCATTGGCATTTAACACGTACATGTACATGTACAGATGTGAATGTCTGCATACCAATGGTTGTTACCCTCTTGTATACTGCACTATATGGAATGCATTGTTCTTTTTGAACTTGTTGCCCCCCTTTGCCGTTGTACCATGACTTTTTTGTGAGGGCCTCAAAACTGCTTTCAATTTCTAAAGAGCTAACTTCAATAGATCTTGAAAGGTTGGCGTAGTGTACCTGGAATAACTTAACTCTGCTTCTTGACGATCTATTTATGATGCATGTTTACCTCCTGTATCGTGCTATCCCAATCTATTTTTCAATATTATTAGTGACAGATACAGTCACCCAAATAGGGTTCTCTTTGTTAATGCGGTTTTCGGCCCATATCACCCGATACATTCGAAAGACTTTGATCATGTGTTATTACCGGGAAGACAGGGTTCAATTTTTTTTTTTTTCACTTTTACTCAAAATAGAATATTCTTGGTACGGATGACCACTGATCAAAACTTGTATTGTTCGTTGTTAGAGTACGCTTGGTCCATTCATGTTAATGCATGCTCCTATTGCAGATATCGAAATGTTTATAATTATGTTATTTTATTTGTACTGCTGTGATGTGTCTGGGCTGTCTGATAACAGGCAGCTAGAAGGTTAAATTCACCCACATAACGGATTCGAACGATATCTACTTGGTCTATGAATCATTTTTTTTTTTCACTATATCGTACATGTACTTGTACTTGCATCTTCTTTTTTTCCAGACTTCAACTTTAATTACTCGCTAATTATTTCTTTTGTAATGATAATTCATTCTTATAAAAAATAAATTCGGGGCCCCGAGATTGACTAAACAGAAATGGTATTGCCCCTATTCTCCATAACGCTATTTCAAGCCCAGCACTGTGCTATTTATGTTCGATTCTTTCTTGTTCTTTATCTTGTTTTGTCCCATTTTTTCTGATGTTTTCGTCTCGTGTTCTTACGTTACTCTTCTTTTGTCTATGTGTTCGTCACTCAGTTCTCACCTTCTTTTACTTCACCTCTATTCTCTGAGCAAGTCTCTCACTGTATTTTGATTGATGTGACAGGTCATTATGTCGTTGTTTGAATTACCATTCAATTCGCTTGATGAAAATGAATTCCAGAATTGCATTCTCAATTTAAGTAGTCATGAGACTCCTCGACATTTGAGCAGATCATGTTTCTATGATGAAAATGTTATTACTGAAATCAACGCTAGAAAGCAAGAGTTAAATTTTGATTTTGATTCTGATTTAGCTCATATTTGCAACCCATCCAAGTACTTCACTGTAAATCAATTCAAATCTTACTCATCGGAAAATATGATTGACGGGTTTTCCTTATTTCATTGCAATATTAGAAGTATGAACAGGAATTTTTAGTTTCTGAAACTTCTACTTGATAATTCGACTGTACCATTCTCCATTATTGGAATAACTGAAACATGGATAACCGAGTGCCAAGATCAAAATCTGTTCCATTTATCTGGTTATAATTTCGAATCAAATCACAGAACGAATAGACATAAGACATGGGGGTGGGGTTGGATGTTTTATTTCCAACAAACATGACTACCCATTATTCCCGAATTTACTCTTCTGACTCAGTGTTTAGAATCTCTTTTGTTCATGTAAAAATAAAGGAAACAAAGACATAATTGTCGGTGTAATTTATAGGCCGCCCAACTTAAACTTAAACTCCTTTTTTTCTCTCATTACAACACATCCTTCAAGATCCTCGATTAAGCACTAAACATTGTTTCATCATGGGTGACTTCAAAATTGATTTATTAAACACGCCTAATGGTCATTCTTCTACCCATGAATTCCTCGATATTCTTTTATCATCTTCTTTTATGCCACTTATCTCTAGGCCTACCCGGCTGACGGACACTTCCGCTACTCTTATAGACAACATTTTTGCTAATGTTTTCTCATCACCAAAAGCTGGGATTATTGTATCAGATATTTCAGACCATTTTCCCATATTTGTCCACTTCCTATTATCAATAAAAGAAGACAGGGTCATTTGCCCTCCAGACATACCCCATCTTTAAGTCGCCATGTTACAGAAAGAAACGTGAAAAGGTTAGCATTATCTTTAAACCTAGAAAAATGGACTAATGTTTTTAGTTCTAACAACGTTAATGAATCATTTGATAGTTTTACAAACATCCTTCAACAAACATCTAGACAAAACAATCCCTTTAACTGAAAATAAACGAAAATATAAGAAGAATCCGAAACTTCCCTGGATCTCGAAATGTCTTCTACGATCAATTAATAGCAAAAAAACAATCTTTATTATAATATATGTCAAACCCTTGTGCAAAAACTCGTGAAAAAATATACATTTTATAAAAACGTTCTGGCTAATTTAATACGAAGTGCTAAAAAATCTTACTACTCAAATCAGCTAGAAACTTTTAAAAACAATCTTCAAATGTCTTGGAAAGTAATTAATAATGTACTTAATAAAGACATTAAGAGGAACAAAACAACTGATAACATAATCTACGAAAACAGAGAAATTGATAAGAATAAGAGATATGTGATGTGTTCAACAGATATTTTTCCAATATTGGTGCAGAGTTAGCTCAAAATATACCTGCAACTAATACTTCTTTTAGTAGATTCTTGAAAAATCCCATCCCAAATTCGTTATTTTCTGTTCCCTACCAATACAAAAGAGTTATTCGAAATTGTCAACAATTTGCCAAGTAAAAAGAGTTCGGGACATGATGAAATTGATAACATATTGTTAAAAGAAATTTTCCCGCAAATTGTGCAACCCTCTCGTTCATATATTTAACCTTTCACTCTCTACCGGATCTGTCCCGAAAATATGAAGATAGCAAAGGTTGTCCCCATCTACAAAAAAGGTGACCAAACTAATGTTAGTAATTATAGACCCATATCTCTTCTGACCTCTCTTTCAAAAGTGTTGGAAAAAATTGTGTATTCTAGGACTGTCAACTTTTTCCTCAACAATAAAGTATTTTCTGATTCTCAGTTTGGTTTTCGTGAAAAACATAGTACAGTTCACGCCACTCTGACATTTATTCATAAAGTAGCAAATGCAGTTGACAACCATTTACATACAATTGGTATTTTCTTAGACTTCTCCAAGGCCTTCGATACTTTAAACCATAAAATACTTTTGAAAAAATTATCTCATTACGGGGTAAGAGGAAAGGCCTTGGAGTGGTTTTAAGATTACCTTTTTGACAGAAAACAGTTTGTTTCACTGAATGGTGAAAGATCTCCAATGCGAAATCTTGAATGTGGAGTTCCACAAGGTAGTTTACTTGGTCGTTTACTTTTTCTAATTTACATTAATGATATTCAACACTGTTCAAACTTGCTTTCCTTCATTTTCTTTGCAGACGACTCCAACATCTTTTTATCGGACCCTGACCCACATATCCTCCTTAGAACGGCAAACTCCGAATTGGAAAATGTTTCCCAGTGGATAAGATCCAACAAATTGTTAATTAATCTGCAGAAAACCAATTTTATGTTATTTAGTAACTCTGTTTTCAATCTTCATGGAGATTTGATCATTGACAATGCTATTCTCGAAAAAGTCAATTCAACTAAATTTTTAGGTTTGACAATCGATGATCATTTGTCTTGGAAAATTCACATAGATAATATTTGCAAAACTATTTCCGGAAACAGTGGAACTATCAACAAATTAAAGTACGTCTTTTCATCTTCAACTCTCCTAATGTTGTATTCTACATTGATCCTACCTTATCTTACTTATGGTATTCTCGATTGGGGGAACGCCTCTAAAAGTCATCTAGACAGACTTTATGTACTTCAAAAGAAAAGTGTCCGCATCATATTTAACAAGAGTTTTCAATCACATACTAATCCAATTTTCCATGACAATAACTTTAAAAGTCTATGATTTATTTTATTTCCATCTTGGACAATTCATGCATAAATACAATAAAAACGAATTACCGAACTTTTTCACAAATCTATTTACTAAAAATAGCGCCATTCATAATTACCCCACAAGACAATCAAATTTATATCACATACCTTTAACACGTACATTATTTGCAAATAAGATATTTACCTTCACTGGCACTAAGCTCTGGAATTCATTGGATGACAGCTTAAAGGTGCCTCAAAGCTTGTTCAGTTTTAAACAAAAAATGAAAAAATTCTTACTTAATAAATATGTATCGCTTTAAAGATGATTGACCTGCTCTCTTTCTTCTCTCTCTCTCTTTCTCTCTCCTTTTTCTCTTCATCTCCTTCCACTTTCTTTCCTCCCTATTGGCCAAGTGTCTATCTCCTAAATGTCTTCACTTCTTGTCTTGTTCAGTATTGTATGTAGATTTCAAAAGTCAGTGTTGGGCTACTTTTCTTTCTTTTTGTGAAAAAATAAATTTATAAGTACAATTCTTTATCGTATTTTTGGGACCTATGTAGTACAAGCTCTGCTTTTAATTTAGGTTCCACCACTTTTGTTTTGTATCATATTTCTTACCAACATTTGTGATTACCTTATTGTATTCTTATTTGATACGTATGCAATCGTACACATTTTTTTTTTTCATATGAGCTATCAATAATTGTCATGTATGATTTACTGTAATTTGTCAATGGAGAACAAAAGTGGAAAAAATAAATTCAAATCAAATCAAATCAAATCTGCTTCACAATGAGAGAGAGAGAGAGAGAAAACACACACACACACACACACACACACACACACAAAAAGGTTCAATTTTGCACCCTTCAAAATGCAACACTGGGAGCTCCTTTATCTGTTTATGCGTACAACTTTTAAGGGTGCAGTGAGTTACATTTTGCAGCCTTAAGGATGCAGAGATGTACCCTTTAGGGTTTTGCACCCTTTTGAATGCGACAATTTCTGACGGGCATTTCCAGGTGCAAAAGTACAAAAGGGTGCTGCACCTTTTTCATGTAGGATGCAAGATTGTACCCCAAAAGGTGTCAGTGTTGAATTTAGGGTGCAAAACTGAACCTTTCATTCTAAGTGTGTATGATAGCCTCACCATCAATTTCAGACTATGGCTAAGAAAATAACCTGCCAATATCAGGGGCGGCGGAGCCGGTGGGGGGGGGGGGGGGTGGGGGGGGCACGGTTCCCCCACTTTTCCAAGCACCTCAAAAGTGCCCCCTTTTACCCATGAAAATGCCCCTATTCAAACCTCTTCAGTGTCCCTTTTTCTTCTTACAAGGACCCTTTTTTAAAAAAAATAAGTGACGTTTCACCTTCTAGTAAGCGCCATTTTCACTTCAGATAATTCGTCCTTCCTAAATCCTGAAACTGTCCCCTTTTACACCAGATTAGTGACCCTAATTTCCCCTTTTTCATAGCGCTCTTTTCCTTTCTGTAATGAATATCCCTAATGAAATGTGATAAATGCCCCTTTTGACAGTCCATTTTCGGTTCTAATAGTGCAATTGCCCCCTGCTTAGTGTCCCCTTTCACCTCCGATAATTTCTCCTTTTCCACTTGGCAAGTGCCTCTTTTGAAATCTGATACATGCCCAGATTTCCTTCTGATAAATGTCTCTTTTACTGTCTAGTATGTCCCATTTCTCCTTCTGTTAACGTGCTATAAGGACCACAATTGCCCATTTTGTGTCCTGATGTATCCATTTTCCATTTCCGGTTGTGCCACCTTTTTAAACTTGATACACACTCATAGTATACACCCTTTTGATTTCTGATAAGTTCCCCTTTTGCTTTGTAATAAGTGTCATTTTTCCTTATAAGTTCCTCCTCGAGTCTGATAAGTGTCCCTTTTCACTTCTTATGATAAGTATTCCCGTTCATTGCCCCTTTAGGTTTTAGGTACTGCAAGGCTCCTTCCGATAAGTGCCCCTTCAAATCTGATACATGTCTATTTTTTAATGTTTGATTAGTGCATTTTCTTTCTTGTGCCACACCACTCTTTTGATTATCCCTTTTCACATCTGGTTAGTGATTTAATTTAAATTTGAATAGATTCCATGGTTAATTATTACAGTGTGAAGAAGTGGAGCAGGAGGCAAGAGCTAAGGGCACAACGTCCATAACTTTCATGAGAACCAACGGTGCACCTAAACTGAAGCAATGAGGATACTTTTTTTTCATTTTTTCCAAAGCTCGCTCGCTACGCGAGCTCGCACTTACAGACAAAGCTTATCAAGACATATGTGTTGTAATCATAAAGTCTTATCTATTCACCTATTCACGTCGAGATTGTGTTTAAATTGAATGAATGAATAAATGAATGAATGAATGAATTTATTACCAAAATTAACAAAATTAACAAAATCACAATAATACAAACAATACTTCACAGTGATTTAAGAAATACTTAATTAAAAAAAAAATAACAGTGATACATACATCTTGGTAAAGGGAGCTAACAAATAACATATATGCTAATCGAGGTTAGCCCCACAAGCTGATTACATCAAATGAATCATTGTTATAACCAATTGACTGAAATTTAGATGATCTCTGATATACATATGTATATTTTTAAATAACACATATACAATATTTACAACATCAATTACAGTAATAACCATGGCAACAAGAAGATAATGATATCGAATATCAAGTGAGCTTATGATGAATAAAAAATATAACAATAATGAATATGCATGAATATTCCTGAAATTAGATTTCAATTTGGTATTCGTCAGTCAAAATTTATTTTTGCTGTAATGCTCGTGCATAACTTCTGCGACTGGTAATATTTCTTAATCTGTTAATTCTACTGGCAAATTATTCCATAGAATTGGTCCCGAATATGAGATTGAGTGTTTCCCAGATTGGTATTACTCATTGAGAAACTCAAATTCAAAACCCCTTTTCAGTTTGACCTTTTTTTCTAATGAAATATCGGGCATGATGAGACCCCAACAAGGCATTGAAAAATTATAGCTTGGTCAATATGGAAAATGACAGGGTTAATTGAAGAGTTCGGTTCCAAATAGTACTACATCTATAAATCCAAGTTCTGAGAAAAAACATTTTTTTTAATTGTCATAGTTAGCAATGTCAGTTTGGAATGATACTTTCGCTGATTGTACTAGTGTATGATACAGAAGTAAAACCACTCTTTAAAAAATCTAAGTTCACAGATTTATTTATAATCAATTCATCATATCTTTATTTGACTGGATGTAGTACCTTTTGGAACCGAAACAGGATGTAGTACCTTGAAATTTCCCATACTGTACAATTACGTTTGTGCTAAATCTCATGGGAATGTTCCTCTCACCTTAAAAGGCGACAAATTCTGCAATGATTTCATTATTATTTAAGCCAGTTATAAAAATCGAAGTTCATACTAGATGTCGAGTAAAATTGGAATCGCAGAAGAATTTGGAAAAGTTTTGTCATATAAAACATTTGCATAAATGAAGAGTTCGGTTGCAAAAGGTACTACATCTATAATTCCAAGTTCTGACAAAAACATTTTTAAAATTTTTTTTTATTATCATACAAATGTCGGTTTGGAATGATACTTTCGCTGACTGTACTACTGTATGATACAAGAGTAAAACCACTCTCTACAAAAATCTAAGTTCACAGATTTATTTATAATCAATTGATTATTCCTCATTTGGGTGGATGTAGTACTTTTTGGAACCGAACTAAAGTGGATATAGTACCTTTTGGAACCAACCTGATTTTTAAATGCCCTTTAAAAACTTTCCAATTGGAAATTCAGCTTTTTGGGAGTATTAGTGAATAAATCTTGAAAATGTGTAAATTCATGCCACCCCCCCAAAAAAGTTTTGATAAAATGTGGGTGTAGTACCTTTTGGAACCTAGCCCTTCAATATTGATGACTGACAGAAAAAGCCATTATATAAGTTTGCGACATCTTTATCATCAAATCCCTGTAAATAATGCAAATACCACAGCCTTCAGCTCAAAAAGAGAATATGTAGCACTTTGCTCGCTCGTTTCGCTCTGTCGCAAATGGTTAATCAGAATAGTCTTTACAACTGCAAATTAGTTATTATGGAAAATTGGGAAAAAATATGTATTGAAAATGATTCTAAAAAGTGTATTGAATAAAATGCAGGGGTATACCAACGCGTTGCAACGCCTTAAAACGCTAATTTCCTTCTTGTGTTCATCCATTGTAATTGCCCCCTTTTTTTCCCGAAAAGTGCCCCCTTTTTCCTGGTGCCCCCACACTTTGAAAGAGGCTCCATCGCCCCTGGCCAAAATATGATTGTGTACTTTACATTCAAGGAGAGGCACTGGCGTGATATTATACACCACTAGAAATGTGACTTATGATTATTCAAAAAATTGAAGCTCCCTGTATCAATAAAAAAACAACAACAACACTATATCAATATGACTATGAAATGTTTTCCCCTATTTCCCAACCTGAATTCCTTATTATAAATGACATATACTGTTTTACATCAGTTACCATGGTTACTTACTTGGCAATGTTTGTCATGAATCTTCTTTTTCACAATGCAATACACACACGTTGATATTTTGATAATATTTTCCTCTCTTCAGTTACCATGAGTCAATAACTATAATAAATGACATATACTGTTTTACATCAGTTACCATGGTTACTTACTTGGCAATGTTTGTCATGAATCTTCTTTTTCACAATGCAATACACACACGTTGATATTTTGATAATATTTTCCTCTCTTCAGTTACCATGAGTCAATAACTACTTCATATAATATGTTAATGCAAATACAAACTTGGGGGTGTTTCATAAAGCTGTTGGTAAGGTTACGCATGACTTTACGAACGACTGGAATATGAAGCGCCAAATGGGAGGTCCAAAGTTTTTCCTGATGTTGTGACTGTATTTCCCATAATCTCAATTGAATTGTGGCAAAAATATACTTTGCAATAAAAATGTTTGTAAACAAAGCTAATGTTAACATACATCTGCATGTTGTACATTTAGCTGATGCGATTTTTAACGATTGAGAATCCCATTTGGCTTGCCATATTCAGGTTGTTTAAAGTCATTGCCAGCAGAATATTGTACCCCATGTGGAGTCTCTCAAGAAAACACTAAATGCTGCTAAAGGATTGTTCTTTATCATCATCCTAACGATGGACTGCCAATGGAATGGATATTAACATACTGTATTAGAGCTAAATCTGTATGATTCATAATTATGTTTTATGATTATTAAAGCTCTTTAATGCCATACATTTCAATGGAATGCAATGAAATAAAATTTCTAAGATATGTTCTGGGAACGAATTATTGCAGATCTACTGTGGTCTAGGTAATAAGTCAGTTTCTGTGAACTTCACAGGCAGGGGCGGCGCTACGGGGGGAGGGAGGGGGAGACTGCCCCCGTTATTTTTCCTGTGACCCCCCCAAAAAAAAGTTTCACAAAAGTGCGTTTGTCATCGGCATTCATTTCCTTATAATACGCTAGTCACAAAACGAGCAACTCACTAGTAGCACAGTTGGAGTAAGTTTTAAATGCACAAAAATACAAAATTAAAACAGGATGTAGCATCAATTAAGTGGCAGAAGTCCGCTCCTCCCTCACAGGGCCGTACGCAGAAAATTTTTCCCGGGGTGGGGGGGGGGGGGGGGGGGGGGCGGGGTAAAATGCGTAAAATGTTCCAACAAACACGTAAGCGAGGAGCGAAGCGACCGAGCTGGTCACGAAGGCGCTTTTTCATTTTTGAAATAGAAATTGAAGGATCTATCTAGCGCACACTCTTGATGGAATTTTGGAAAATTTTTAGTAAAAAAATGTAAGTCTTGAAAATTTCGGCGGGGGGGGGGGGGGACAACTGCCCCCCTGCCCCCTCCCCCCTGTGAGGCCATGCTGCCCCAAATCAAAGAGTTCATTATGATTTTTGCTATGGGAGCCTGAAGGCAAATCAAAAAGGAAGTTGCGTATCTATAAAGGCATGATTCAGACAATACCTCTCGAGGGCCGTCTCATTGAACACGGCACTAGAGAGAGCCCCTGAAAAGAGCAATTTTGTAAAGAGCCTAGCTAGTTCCCTTTGCCTTGCATTGGTGAACGCACATTGCGATCTTTTTGTTTACAAGAAAAATTCCGCACTGCAAACGAGACAGGAATTTATTGTATACATGTACATATACAATATTGTATACGTATGTAACATCAGTCCATGCTCATACCAGCGTGACGCGCGCATACATGTACACGAAGTTTGTGCACACAGTGCAAGTGGTATTTAGAGAAGCCATACTACAATACTACAGCCTTTGAAATAGAGGTCTTTTCTTCAGATTCCCAGATCGGAGTAGGCATTTCATGCACCGTACATTGGACCCTTTGAACCACGATATTCAAACAGAAGCATGACAGGTAAAATTAGCAATTTGAGATTTTCAGTATGATGGCTGGAATTAAACTTTTCATTCGTGTATTCTGTGGGCTGGAATATATGTTGACACCAAGAGTGTCGGACACTAAGTTAAACATGGCTTGGTTGTGAATGATGTTGATATTGTTGCATCGTTATGGGTCAAACGTGATTCAAGCTATACTGGGGATATTTTTATATATTTTATTAATATGACAATATGTGGTTACATAAACCTGGAAGCCTTTTTTGTGGGTTTTTTTTTTTTTTTTTTTTTTTTGGGGGGGGGGGTGTTTTTTCACGGGGGGGGGGATTCCGAAATTCATCTAGGTAGGAGTTCCATATGTACCCCCGCTAAAATTGAAATATATATATATATATATATATATATATATATATATATAAGGATATGACTTGGAATAATAGGTCTAATCATAATATCAAATACTGAACATGGAAAAATGCTATTGATAAAGAAATATGGGTTTATTCCGTCAGAATTAAGAGCTTACCCGTAAACCATGCATTTCACATTGACATCGATTTATTCAGTCAGAAAAATAAGAGCAATGCATCCTGGGAGTGAGACTAATCGCGACTTCCGGCTTATAATCATTATGAGACCCTTCACTTCCAGCGATCTCCACAGAAATAGAAGACGTCTTCTATTGCTGTGGTGATCTCTCGCTAGCTAGCTCGATAGGTAAGGCGTCGGTCTTGAGAGGTAGATGTCCCGGGTTCAAGTCACGTCGGCAGGCATGGTAAGTCAAGAAAAAACAAAGAGTTAAGAAGAAAACAGTGGAAAATACGGTGTCTCTGAACTTCATTTTTTTTCTTTTTAGCAGGGGGGGGGGGTACATTATGGATCTCTTTCCTTTATCTATATACTGCGCAGTAAAAATGGGGTGTTTCATAAAGCTGTTCGTAAGTTACGCACAACTTTACGCCCCCGGGGGGGGGGGGGGGGTCACTCTTGACATGGCCTGCTACCCACCCGTGTCCGACAACCTCAGAAATGCACCCTATAGCCCTATCTCACCAACGGAGACGTCTCCGCGACGTCTCAGAGACTTGCAGTCTCTGCAGTCGCGGAGACGTCTCCCAAGTAAGCTCTCACCAAAGAGACGTCTCTGCAACAAGTTTCAAAATAATTATGATGGGCGTTTGCAGGATCATGCACCTGACTTGGACCAGGAGGAATGCAGGACGCGTTCAGTCACGTGGTTTCTAAAGTGGGTCAAACATCGTCAGGTATAGTCGCGTAGACGTCTCCACAACGTCTTACCAGTCTTTCTGGTCTCCTCCTGGTCTCCGCGACGGCTCAGAGACCTCTCGGAGATATCGCGGAGACGTCTCATCAGTCGCGGATATAATTCGTCTCCGCAACTGATGTAGACGTCTCGGAGACGTCGCGGAGACTTCGCAGAGACTGTAAAAAGTGGGGGTGTTACACAAAGACTAAGATTGACTGAAATCGCTCTTAACTATGGCAGGCCATTCATGCCACTGTTTGCTTTCACCATCGGTCTCTTAAGGGATGTGCAAATCACGTTTAAAGATCCTGAAAAAATTACACTGTTTATAGTTCATTGATAAAGAAAAAAAAAATCTATAGATTTGGGACCATGATTTGCACATCCATTGAGAGACCGCTAGTGAAAGCAAACAGTGGCATCCATGGCCTGCCATAGTTAAGTGCGATTTCAGTCAATCTTAGTCTTTGTGAAAACACCCCCGGTTGTATAAAATTCATACAAGTTGTTTGATTTTGTTTTTACTGTGTGTACTGTACCTGCAAGTTGGAAAATCTCTGCACCACCGGTAAGCTAATCCCTCGAATCACCTCTATATTCTTATATTTTGGACATGGGGGCATTTTAAGAATAATCTTATTCGGGGGACGTCTACTATAATATTCTTCCAAACTGACAACAAAAGACCGAGAACGCTCACAAATTGTCTTTCTCCCCCCCCCCCCCGGAACTCGAGCTTCCCTATAGCCAGCACAGCGCTGCAGGAACCCCGATCCCAGGTTTTATAATATGGTTCTTATTGTAAATAAGCTCTCGAGGTTTCATGGGTCATTCATGTCAAGCTTATCTGAACCTCTACTACATAGATGTGCACTTTGTCCCTTTGCTGTGTATATTTGAACCTGACAAATAAATTAGTTCGATTCATTTCAATTCAACATTTATCAAACTTATTTGAACCTCTGCTACATGCACGGATGAGCACTCTTTCTGTGCTTTGCGTACACTGTTTCTCATTAAGTTGGGATATATATTTTACTTACGTCAGAATGTTCCACTAACCAACAGATTGTGACAGTAAGATGTATTCATGATTAATGAGGTTTAGATCTTTAGGAGTACAGAGGTATTATGCTTCAAGGCATGGCCGTACAAAGGGTCGGGGCGGGGCAAGTGCAATGAAGTAAATTTTATTCCAATTTCTTTGTCTTTCATGAACTTTCTGAGGGCTGCCCTTACTCCATCCCAGTAGCGTAAGGATATGATTCAGTGCTGAAGCGACTGCAATCGTTACCATGATCCCTGGTTTAAAAAAAAAAGAAAACTACATGATGATCTACAAATTAGTGCACTTTTTGTAAAGAATTATTCGTCATTACCGTCTGAGAGGACTTAAAGCCGTAGGTCCCGTGATTTCTTACTTTTAAACATACACATGCTTTAGGAGTCATGCAAAACAAACAAATACTCGTTATATTTCAGTATAATCTGGAAATGTATATATCTATCTGTTACGAAGAAATCGTAAAAAAATCATTTCATTAATCGATGTAAACAATTTCATTCCAAGTTTATGCGCAATGTCAGTGTATGAACCTGACAAATAAATCAGTTCATTTCAATTCAATTCAACTTTATTTAAGCACGGAAATGCTAAACGGTTTTTCAAAGTCAGTGCTATAGTGTTAAGCAGATATGTAATGAATGATGTTGTGTAAGAATATTGCATATCTGGTTACTGGCAGAGACAGTGGGCCGTATCGATAAAACTAGCAAACGTCTAGCAAATGCTTTTTTCTAACCTTCTGCTTGTATCTTCAGATAGCGAAATAAGTCAGTAAAAAGCAGATAGCTAACATTCCTATTATAAATTTCCTGAAAATCAAAAGGAAAGGTTTTATTCTTGTACACAAAGGCCTGCCAGATTAGGAAATGCCTGTAGGAAAAGGAGGAATATTCTTACTTCAACAAGCATTTGCTTGCTCTTTTGCAAGGTCCTCTGCAGGTAGCTTACGCTTTTTCTTACCAAAACACGATGTAAATTACCCGTCTTTATTTTCAAATTTCAAATTGCCCTCACTTCCTTTTTAAGATCATGAGTAAGCCGATACATGATGTATTTATCATATTCTGAGTTTTTAGACAAGCAAGGAAAAAGGTTTGTCATGTTGCATCTGTGCTGGGGGTGCACATTTCCTTTCACTCGATGTGTGAAGTCAGACATCGGTTTTGCTGCTGGCATATAGGCCTAGGAGCACGGGGATTCCGCCTCCAATGGAAATAACTGAAAGTGAGGTTTTGTAAGACTGTATTCTGCTTTAGCGATCTGAGGAGTCAGGCGATCCAAAAAAAACAACAACAACAACAAAAAAAAAACAAAACAAAAAAAAAACAAAACAAAAAAACAGGTAGGCCTAGTATTGGGTGCAACAGGGCCTACACCTCTGAATGAAGGAAAAACGCCCCAGCCTCTACATCATTTGTAATCAAATACTATTTAACCTTCTATACCATCTGAGGATATATGAATCCTCAATTCTGTTTTAAAAAGTATGCTTATTCCGTTTACCTTCCTCCCCCATCAGCTCTCTGTCCCTTTCTCCCTCCCAACTCCTTCTCAAAGAGTTTCATTTGACACATGATACAGAGAAAGTACAAGGTTACATGACGTCATCGATAATAACAAACGGTTTCACGCGTAGTATTACAAAATGGTCAAAAGCAGGCATATTCCCGGGGATTTATGGGGGTATACTGGACTCGTCGAGGTTCGATTATATATTTTCAGAGTTTGAAATTTCATGTTAATCACCTTTTCCATTTATATGAATAAATGCTAGGGGAATTGATTTAATTTCAAATTCCCTGTTTTTGTGTATTAACCTATGGCAGCTTGAAGGCCAAAAGCATGCATGTTCCCTGGGATTTATGGGAGGTTTATAAAATTTTTTGAGCTTTCAATTAGCTTATTCAAAGTCCCAAATTGCATACATTTCACATTTTTATATCTACAAATAAAAACTACACGAATGATAATCATCCGAAAATGGCTTGTTTTGCGTGTAAACCTATGGTGGGTGAGGCTTTTTTTGGTCAAAAGCATGCATATTCCCGGGGATTTATTAGGGGTTTACGGGACTCATCGAGCCTCAATTACATATTTTCAGAGCTTGAAATTTCATGTAAATCACTTCTTTCTTAAATTTGAATAAAAGCTATGGGAATCAAAATCATTTCAAAATCCCTGTTTTTGCGTGTTAACCTATGGCGGCTGGAAGACTAAAAGCAGGCATATTCCCTGGGATTTATGGGGGCTCTCTCTCACTTTTTGAGCCTTCAGTAAGCTTTTTCAGAGTCCCAAATTACATGTAAGTTACATTTGCCATAAATTTAAGATAACAATAGGGGAACAATAATCATTCTTAAAATCCTTGTTTTCACGTGTTAGCCCTATGGCAGATGACTCCGTCAAAAAGCAAGCATGATCCTGGGGATTTATAGTGCAATTTACTGAAAAATATAAAGAATCAAGAAATGTTTTTATAACTATCCATCCTTCCGCTCATGCAACAATCAGGCTTAAAAAAACAAAGTTTTAGATATGAAATATCAAGAAAAAATGAGACATCTTTTTACACGTTATACCAATGGCGGACGCATTTTCCTAGTCTGTATTTAACACAGCATTTACCCTTGCCAAAACGTATTACGGAAGTAGCTGAGAGTAATTTGTCTTCTAATCCAATGTCTTTGGTAGAGCTTTCGTCAAGGCTTACGTATCGGAGCACAAATCTCCTTTGTATTATTTTCCAGAAGGCATCTTGATCTGATGCTGGAGTGAATAACCTGTTGAAAACTTTCAAACAATATGCCACCTATCAAACAACATACCGCTTACCTGGCAATACTGGGGGTGTTTCAAAAAGCTGTTCGTAAGTTACGCACGACTTTACGCACGACTGGTGATACCTTCTTGTGCTACATCTAAATGATTGAGGATCGGATTAGCACCCAAGAACATATTCCAGTTGTTGATAAAGTCGTAACTTACAAACAGCTTCATGATCAAATTACATTTTACCTGCAAAACGATTGCACGCGGCTGTGGCGACTGGCGAGACACATTATGGCTATTGACTTGTTTAAAAGACATAACGTATTCTAATGAATTTTTCACATTACATTTATACATGGATTCACAATGAATTTTCCCCCCGAATTTTCTAATTCTTGCTTGACAGCTAAGTATAAGAATCTGGAGAAGGGTGGTGACATGGAGACTGGTATGATACCATTCTCAGATGACCCAAAGAGTGACCATACATTTGTTGAGGTAAGATCACGGGTTGATCCACGATTTCTATATTCAGAAGAAAGAGAGAGAGAGATGCAAAGAGAGCAAGGGAGATTGAGAGAGAGAGAGAGAGAGAGAGAGAGAGAGAGAGAGAGAGGGGGGGGGGGGGGGAAGAGAGAACGTGGAAGAGAGAAAGAGAGAGATGGATAGAGAGGACGGGGGCCTATTAAATCTTGATTGAGAATGAAAGATATTTGAGGCAAATAATTGAAGGAGGGGAATGGTACAATTTGAAAAAAGATCATTGTTTAAAAAGAAGGGGGGGGGAGGACAGTTGGTTATGTCCCCTAAATCCCCTACCGATATCACTAAGCACATAATAGACAAACAGCAATCGAACATCCAGCTATATAAGGTTCTCAGCGCCTTCTAGAGGATGCCTGCATTGCACAAGTACTACTGATGATAATGACGATGGTGATGGTGATGATGATGGAAAAGTGATAATGATATTTATAATGAGAATGATAATTATAACAATAATGATGGTGATGATGATAATAATAATAATAATAATAATAATGATAGTAGTAGTAGTAATAATAATAATAATAATAATAATAATGATAATAATAATAGTAACAATAATAATGATAATAATAATAATAATAATAATAATAATAATAATAATAATAATAATAATAATAATAAACAATGAAATAATGATACTACTACTTCTGCTGCTGCTACTTCTAAATATATCACCATGTCATCTCTAACATCACTTCTATCATTCTTATACTCTTAAAACAAGG
Source organism: Echinometra lucunter (assembly GCA_029962745.1). Lineage (NCBI taxonomy): Eukaryota > Metazoa > Echinodermata > Echinoidea > Camarodonta > Echinometridae > Echinometra > Echinometra lucunter. The sequence continues at coordinate 10,551,563 of CM057168.1, forward strand.
AGTGAACGCGTTCACTCTGTTAGGGGTTATGTCCCCTAAATCCCCCAGCGATATCACTAGTGCATTTAGAGTGAATTAAGAGTGAATCACAAGTAAAAATTGTGATATTCACTCTTTGAGGCGTGACCTTAGTGATCACTCAAGAAGTTTGAGTGGTCGCTGGGGTCACCCCCAAAGAGTGATAAAGCTTGAAACCCCAAACTCCTACTCTTAATTCACCCTTAATTCACTCTAAATTCACTCTCTTCTGAAATTCAACCGAAACAGAGTGAACGTGGGCACCTTTAATTTTTTTTTTCAAAGAGAGTACCATATAAAATGATTGAATTCACCCTTCCATCCTATAGGTGCCACCAGCTCTATCTATGGCGAAGAAAAAGTATGGACAGCAACCAGAAGACCACTTACTCATGGCCATTCTCACCACTATGTTCTGCTGTTTACCATGTGGTATTGTAGCCATCGTGAAATCAGTTGATGTAAGTTTACACAATGCTGCCCTTCTTTGGCAAAAGGAAGCAAGTGACATATCAACCAAATTTGAATCATCGATGTTTTCATGTTCAACCTAGTGTGTTCTTCTTCTGGGCCAAATTTTATGCATGAACGCTCATCCTACTAAGAGATATTTTAGGCAAGACATCATGGTATTGCATTGACATCACTGTAAATGACGGATACATTTTGTTCTTTACAGGAAATGTTACTTTCGTCACTTGTTTCCTTTTTGCCAAGAAGGGCAGAAAGGAATACATCAAAAAGGGTTGTAAGACAGGTACTCCTCGGACACTGACCGACTGTTGCGCTTTACTTCTGAACAAAACACTAATTATAGCAAACTCTATCCCAACTTAAAACCCCATTGCAAGCCTGACATTAACAGTGTATTAACAGTGACGAAACCAAAACCAAGAGCGGGATCTGTCGCCCGAGCATATTTATATCGGGTCATCCGTCATAAGAACATTCTAATGTCGCAGTCACACCAACGAAACCTGGTCAGTTTGGAGTCGGTTTCGTTGGTGTGACTGCGACATCATTCTAACAAACTCAGTTTTGCCGCTCTTGTATTTTTGTATTCTTTTGTTCTAAACCGTGATAAATAAGGTAATTTCTGTGGTCTGAAGAAGTTTGTAATGTGAACTTGACATTGTCTTGCCAGTATGCAGTCATAAAATCTATTAATCTACTGTCAGGATCCCAATGGAAAAAAAAGAAGAGGTTCAACTTTTTCAAATGTTGCAAATTATGATACAAAGATGAGTGAAATAAATTTAAGTCCAAAGGGATCACTATTACAGCTACTATAATTTCACTCTTTGCGTTTAACTAACCACCTTGATAGAATGCTAACTCAAATCTATAAATGTTTGTCAACTACTCTTTCTCACTACAATCTCCTCTCTTTCAGCATGAGAGAGAATCATATTCCCTTCGAGCTCCTTCCCTTCTCATTCCTAAATATCGTGAACTGGCCCTCTTCAAATCCTTCCAATCCGTTGCCCATGCATGCATTTGGACAAACTCCCCGCACTTCTGATAGAAATAGCACTTAAGTGACTTTAAGTCATGATTTTAAAAAAAAACAACGAATAACAACAACAACAGCAACAAAACATCAAAAACAAAAAAACAACCCCCCAAAACACACACACACACAAAAAAGGAACATTTAATCTAATACTAACTGTTACATGTATTATTGTTATCATTATTATCATTGTCATTATTGGAGGAGGCGCTGTGGCTCAGTGGATAGACTTAGAGCAGGCCTCATAACCGGGAGTACCGCCTTTAGCGTCATTCCTGCTCAGCGGCTTTTCCCCACCAGTTCTTCCGTTTCTCCGTAGACAAAATAACGGGGGATCGGGGAAAGCCGATGTAAAAGCACGGTCGCGGAGAAGACGATCAAAGATGCGCGGGAGGAAGCTTTTGATAAGCAGCCTTTAAACAAGCATTTAAACTCATGCTTTCTTAGCAGTCAGATAATTAACTAATCATTTAACCATTTAAAGCCAGAGCGAATTCGATATAGCGCCATCTCAGCCCTGAACTACTGATTCTGTCCCGTTTTTTCTCCCAGCTTGCACCATTCTGATTAACACGAGCTTAAATTTTGAGACATATCTAAGCATGTATATGATTGTATTGAGACTTAGGCAGTTCACGTCTAGAAGCCAAGAAGGATGTAATGTTTCTAAGACAGTCTCTGGTTGTGAGTAGCCGCAAGTTGGCGCTGTTGTAAATACATCATTTCAGAGCTATTATGTTCACTGTGGCTTTAAAAATCATTTATATTTACGGTTACTTCGTTATTCCGAAGGTTCGTTTTTTCCTAAGGTTCGTTATTCCGAACTTTCGTTAATCCGAAGGTTCGTTTTTTCGAAGGTTTGTTCGTCCGAAAATGAAATAAGGCTCGTTATTCCGAAGCTTCGTCAATCCGAAAATGAAAAAAGGTTCGTTATTCCGAAGGTTCGTTAATCCGAAAACGAAATAAAGTTTGTTATTCCGAAGGTTCATTAGTCCGAAAATGAAATAAGGTTCGTTAGTTCGTTAGTTATTTTCGGACTAACTAACTTTATTTCATTTTCGGACTATCGAACTTTCGGAATAACGAACCCTATTTCATTTTCGGACTAACGAACCATCAGACTAACGTGCCTTCGGAATAACGCCAAAAATGTTCTGATTAACGAACCTTTTATCATTTTCGGACTAACGAACATCTAGGTATACGCAATTCGCGTGTTTCGGAATAACGAACCTTCGGAATAACGAACATCACCCATATTGACATACCCAGGTTCGTAATAAATGGGTGACTGGTGACATCATAGGAGCCAACCAATCTTCAAGAGCTGCTAAACGATATGCTATGTGCAGTCTGGCTGGTGGTGTGATCTTTCTGTTAACCTACTGTGGTCTTGTAGTGGCAGGGGTGGTCTACTTCATGTCTGCTATGCAGGAGATTTCCCAGATGAGCCAGACCAGCCAGATGGATCAGGAAAGTCTGTTCAAGCAGCTTGGTCAATTCAATGTGGGACAACAACCTCAACAACCTTATGGTCAATAGGCAAAGGAAAATACATTCAGAGTTTCTCGTCCGGATTTTTTTTTTAAAAATCATGGATGCCACTTTTCAGGTGGAAGCCTGAATTCAGGCCATTTCAATTCATTTTCCGACAATAGTTTGGGCATTTTTGTGTACAAATATTTCATTCAAGGTGATTTTCGGGCATTTTGACCAAAATAAATAACATCCCTGTTAAATCTAGGAAGGGATTCCATGCTATTTGATTGTTACTGTTCCTAAAATTACCGTAAGGTCACTTTGAACACAGGTTTGCTTAATTTGGTTTCATCTTTACATGCACATGCACTTATGAATATAAGTTCCGAACTCATCTAATTAAAAAAAAAATATATGAGTTCCAAACAGAGTAAAGATGCATTAAATTGAGGGCTTTTTGTCATTTTATCGTCAAGATTTCTTCTGATTAAAAGCAAAACATATCAAAGAACAAAATATGAAAGAAATGAGGCCGAAATAGGAGAGAGTAGAGAACAATATTGGTATTTGATAAAGGCTTGTTCTAGAGTAGACCAATAGAGTCGACTGTCTGCTCTGGACATCACCTTGGTTAAACAGTCTTCACGGAACTTCACAAGGACCCCATAATCCATTGGTAAAGAGTTCTAAAGGGTTCTAGTAAACTTGAAAAACTTTGCGAGCTTTCTGTGCTTTATAAGTCATCGTGGAAGATTATCAACGCAGAAAAGAGCTGCTAGTAAAAAGACGAATAACCTTAATTTTTGGACCATGCTGCATGTATGTAGTCCCACATACCCATTTCTGTGTGCAGTGCTGTTCATTATAGCTGTATGCTTTTCAACAAGATAATTGTAAATACCAATATGTACGTTTGTATGTATGTTTGTATGTATTTCATTTTAAGAATGGTTCGTTGGAATAATGAACCTTTCTCTGATTCGCATTGCTTTTGTATAACTCAACTAAACTTGTCACTGAATTTTGGATTGCAGTGTCATCTGCGAGTATATTAACCAAGCAGCTAGCACACTTCGGGCGAGGAAGGCTTTGGGTAATACCATGTATAGAGTTACATATTCTCTTTACAATTTTCATTCTTGTACCGCCTTCAGCTTTCAGCATTTTATTTGTACGTATTTATCAGTTTATAAGTTGATGTAACTTAATTTGAGTAAAGAGGTTGTAAGGAAAATAAGTAAATTCTACTTCAAATATCTGTAAGTTAGTATTACTAAAAAAATTAAGGCATTTTTTCCCTCAATTTAATTAAGTAATTTCAACAAGATTTTTTTTTTCAAGTGTGTAATATTAAAATATACTTGTATTTTGTGTGAAGAAATTGACTTTTGTACTATATATTCTGTTTTGTTTTGAAAAACGCAGTTTATAGCTTCGCTTGTCAACAAGTATTTGTAATCATTCTTCACAGTTTTACACATTTGTACTCATGCAAATGGCTGACAAAATTACAGGCTTTCATTAATAAGACAGTTATACTGAAATACTCATGTAGAACAAGTATCATGTAGATTATATCAAAAGATTTAATAAAATATGGAGTTGAAATACTTTTATACAAGCTACAAGTTTTGTCCGAAGTTGGTTTTATTTCGTTATTTGTATTCAAGTCAAGAGTATGAAGGAATCAGTGTGCTCAGAAAACCAAATGAAAAAGGGGGATCTGTATAAATTTGGAATGGTTTTCACTCAACTCTAAGGTGGATTCCACTTCACTTTGGAGTGGATTCCATTTAACTTCGAAGAAGATTCTACTTAACTTCGTTGTAGATTCCACTCAACTTCGGAGCGATTTCCACTTGACTTCGGAATGATTCACTCTTAACTTTGGAGTTTATTTAACTTTACTTTGGAGGGGTTTCAACCTCCGAATCTTTCTTATCCCTTAATTCAATGTCTCCCTCTTCTTGTACTTCTTATTTAATTGAATTGCTCGTTATTCATCCTCATCTTACTCTCCGAATTCTCACTTATGAAATTCATTCCTTTTCCTCATATCATTTGTAATGGGAAAAGTCCAAGCTACTTTGCTCCATACGTTAAATTTACAAACCAAATCGGAGATGAATGCAACTATTATTAGTCATGATTGTATAAAGAAATTAGCCCTGCTAGGACTATGACATAATTATGAAAACAGTTATACATTATTGTCGATATAATAACGCCATATTCTATGCGTATGGGCCATCAAAATGATCAAATACCTTGGATTTCCCAAATGTTTGATGAGTGTAAATCGCCATCCAGAGCAATATAGGAGGGTTATTGTAAAGATTGTACATGTAAAAATGGGAAAGGTAAAAAAAAAAGAATAGTGCATGGAAAGAGAGAGAGAGGGAGAGAGAGAGATATAGGGGGAGATGGAGAGAGAGAGAGGGGAGGGAGACAGAGAGAGAGAGAGAGAGAGAGAGAGGGGGGGGGGGGGTGAAAGAGAAAGACGAAAAGGTGAAAATAATGAAAGGGGCAATTTAGGGATCACAATATCGAAAATGATCTATTAAAAGAGAAGAAAAAGAGAAAGCAACACATGACCAAATGTTTTGCTAATATATATATTTTTTGATGCATGAAGAAAGCTACCCCTTTCGGCACATTGTTATGTCGTATGAAATAGAACAAAGATTAAAAATCATAACCAAAAATGATAATTTTTTATCATTAACCTTGCCAGTACGCAACATTTCGATAAGCGATATAATTTGACTACACTCTGCTTTAATTCAAGTAATTCGTTAAAAGTCGTTTATCTCCAACCTACCTATATTCATGTTTATGCAAGGAAAATATTTAATTATCACTTTCAATAATGTCGTTTATCATCTGTTGTGCATATTTAAAAACCAGCTGTACCTTGCGTTTTGTGTAGTGGATGATTGATTCATTCACCTGTTCACTTGCCTTTTTCTCTCTATATCCCACAGTTTATCCATGGTAATCTTATTTGTTTGGGAAGTTGCTTTACCACCATTTACCAATTATTCTTCACCCCTCCTTCATTTCCCGTGAAAATGTTCACGTGTAAGCAATTTTTAACTTATTTTTTGCACTGCTTGATTTGTTTTGTAGAATACAATTCTTTATAATTCCCCCCCCTCTCTTTCTCTCTCTCTCTATATATATATAATGAAACAAATAACTACAAGAATTTCGGAGCTTCTGTGATATCTCCCTTTATTTCTGGTCAAGCTTTCGATCAACAATGATCTTCATCAGGACTCTGTAAAAAACACAAAATCACAAAATATGGCTGGTACTTATACACACTAAGAAAAAAAAAATCAAATTCACACCCTTCAAATCCAACAAGAGCAGCCAATTATCTTGTTTTCATAATTCATTCATTAATGCGTACCATGACACGTGTATACACTTATCTAGAAAAAAATTGAATGCATACATATATCTCTGTGATAACATTGTAATGCCATTGATTTTCTTTCTGTTGGAAATGAAATAAATACGAATAAAACTGAATTGAATTGAATTGAACTAGAAGCTCTTTTAAAGGTGCAACCTTGAAACTAAAGAATCATTATGCTCTATTAAGAGTATAGAGATATACGCTTTAGGGAAGGAGCCAATTTGCACTCTTTTGGATGCAAAGATTTCTGCACCCTCTAAGAGTGCAGATGGGACTTTTGCTCCTTTTTCATGTAGGGTGCAAGATAACACCCAGAATGCGCTGCTTTTGTTGCATTTCAGTTGTTAGAGTGTATTGACATGAAACTCCTATATACACCATGTACACAAAGCAAACTGTCATTTAGTAATGACTGGTACACACAACGCTGCCTGCTAAGTTCAGTCATCCCATTTTTACAGAATTCCACATTGTGCGGCTTAGTTCAATGACTTTTGATGATAGATCCCTATAAAACATACCAAGGAGATGAGCAGAAAGAGCTAAAATCTTACTCGGAGTCTGCCCATCTTCTTACGACCAGTACTTGTCGCTTGACGCTGAAACTGTTAAAAAGGAAAATATTCACTAAAATCCTCAAAATTGGCAACACTGGCCGCTATTCATTCAAGCATTTTGCTTAAAATAGCTGGCCCTGCATTCTTGTTTTTTTCTTCTACTTGTTCATTTCTACTTATAATCATGTCTTTATTCTGTTGCCATTTGTTATTTAACTGTCACATTTGTAATTTGATAAATTATGTTGTATATTTATTACTATTGTTTGCAAATTTGTTATTTGATTTGACAATAAATGCAGAAACTCCTGCAAAAAAAAAAACAATGAACAATTTTGCAACTTTTCAACAAACCTTCCATAAACTAATATGCATTACAGATACATGACTTTTGTATTAAAAAAATATATGTATATATGACGAAGACGAACACATCAATGATGTGGTGCTCATCCGGCATCCGGCAAAGAAAACCCCTCAAAATCGGTCCACAGATTAAGGAGAACAAGCAGTTTTAAACTGATTTCCGAATGAAGTCCGCATAAATTAGCAGATTTAATGAGTTTGAAAATTCTGTGTAGGAGTTTCGAATCCCCCACCTAGTGCTATCATGCAAAACAAACGGAATTGAAATCGTACAAGAAATAAAGAAGAGGAACAAGCACTTTCGAAATTGTGGACGGCCACACAAATATTTAAAAATAAAATTGTGGACGGACGCCGGAGGCGGGACGATGGTCGACGGATACCACGCCATGGCATAAGCTCATCTGATGATGAGCTAAAAACATGACCAAATAAATCTACAAAAAGTAAATGGGCTAAAAGAAAATACATTGTATAACTGCATACGGTAGTTTGTAGAATATAGCAACTCTGGTTAGCTCTGAAAATGAACGCCATTAGCTGGATATGGAATAAATCGTACGTAAAGATTTAAAAACTGCCCCATATGTATACTATTCTTTGATTCCTTTACTGCTGTAGGCGGATCGGTAGCATGTCCATTTGAAGTGTTGTCTAGAGAGATGTTTTTCGAGTAAACTTCCTTCATCTCTTCCACACAGGGCTGTACAACCGACAGATTCTTCTCATCGTCTGTGTTCTGCATGTAGAATCCAAATGAGATAGATAGGAAGAGAGAGAGAGATAGAGAGAGAAAGAGAGATAGAGAGAGGGTAGGGAGGGAGAGAGAGAGAGAGAGGGGGGGGAAGAGAGAAAAGATGATGTACAGGCAGAAGAATATTGAAGGAGATAATAAAATATGGTAGAAGAGACGAATAATGTGAAAGGGAGGGAACGGTTGAAGGAAATAAAGAGAAAGAGAGATATTGAGCATGTTGAGAGGAAGGAAATCGAGAGAGAGAGAGAGAGAGAGAGAGAGAGAGATGAATAGAAAATTTTAAGACCTTTTATTAATACTCTATTTTTGCAAATTGCTTATACCACATGTTTGGAACCACTGAATTTGTGTACGACGACCAGGGTTCTCCTGCATAAACAGTTGCGTTTGCAGGCAACCCAAAATATGTAACTCATACCGCTTTCACACCAAGGTACGGTCGCTGGGTACGGTCGCAGAGACCGTACCCAGCGACCGATCGGACGTGCTTTCACACCGCCGTCAAAATTTGGTCAGGCCCAGAGCGATCGGTCGCTGTATAGCTGACCTAGCCGGAAGCGGAAGTAGAGATAGCGCGTGGGCATGTATGGGGGGTCATTGCATTTCGATCGGTCGCCGAGTACGATGTGCTTTCACATCAAGCTTGCATCGGTCGCGATCGGTCGCTGAAGTACCTCTTAGGTCGGACTCAGCGACCGATCGTTTTTGACCAAAACGATCGGTCGCTGAGTACGATGAAATGCTTTCACACCATGGTTTCATCGGTCGCTGGGTATGGTCTCTGCGACCGTACCCAGCGACCGTACCTTGTTGTGAAAGCAGTATCAGATAGTTCCATATTACCCTTAATTTCCTGGTTGGTTGAAAATCAAGTTTCGTTTAAACGTAACTTTTAATCCAGGAGGGCCAAGAGTGTTTACGCCTCCGATAATTGATAAATAGTATGTCCAGTATATTTTTCTTGCAATGAAGGCCAAAAATAAACTAATATGCTAAAAACCTGTATAAAAATATAATGAAAATAGAAACATTGTATCCTCCCAAAATCTCCAATCATTTTAAATATGTCCTCCAACACGATTCAGAATCGTGGTCAGTGAGTATCCTGTTGGCCGAAAATGATGAAAAAGACTGCCTAAAATAAAGTCTAAAATATCTAAGATTCAAAATACAACATTACTCGTATGTCGGTTAATATTTTGTTCTATTTTGGAATCGTAAGCGTGCAATGTTAAATAATATTATTTCGCTTTAAGTATATTCTCACCTCATGATCATATGTTTTGTCCACGCCACAACGCATCCATCGCCTGAGGGACTCAGGTAGACAGCAAAAGAGGACGTCTGTCAAGTTATCCTTCAAACGAGTGTCGACGGTGCTGGGGTCAAGAAAACCTGAATAAAAACGATAACAATAACAAAAGCAAAAACAATAAACGCAATTTTTAGGATGATCTATTTTAAAAACACAAACAAAGCAATGAATAACAATTAAAATAATGAATAAAATAACCAAATGAAATAAACATGACAAGCCTAGGTTTTTTGTTATTGTTCATTTTGTTTTAAGAACACATGTGAGGGTAAAATAAACCCGGAAATGTTGTAGTCTAGTGTATAGACCAATTCCATCTCCGAGTGTCGACGGTGCTGGGGTCAAGATAACCTGAATAAAACGATAACAATAACAAAAGCAAAAACAATAAACGCAATTTTTAGGATGATCTATTTAAAAAACACAAACAAAACAACGAATAAGAGTTAAAATAATGTATAAAATAACCAAATGAAATAAACATGACAAGCCTAGTTTTTTTTTTGTTATTGTTCATTTTTTTTTAAGAACACATGTGAGGGTAAAATAAACCCAGAAATATTGTAGTCTAGTGAATAGACCAATTCTTCTCCGATTTATGTATTTGGCCCTCTATCGGCGTCGCGATAGCTGCGGTGTGATAGCGAACTTGACCCATGAGGACAGCGACTGGCTCTGTGTACAAAGTCAATGAAGATACGAGATATGCCCCGATACGGTTTCATTAACTTTATTCTAGATCAATAAATAAAGCATGGATACATGGGTAGAATACGTAGGACAATGGCCATATCTGACAGATGAATGTATAATGTATTTTTTGCACTTTCGTTACTTTTGAGTCCTAGTTTGTCAGGAAACCTGTGTAGGGAGTAAGGCTTCTCACACAAACAGTCAAAGGCGAGTGAATTTCGCACTCAGTCAGCTTCCAATTTGTAAGCTTTCTCTAATCGTTGTGGCATCTGAGCACCGCACATCTGCGGCCTGAACTGATTATTCTTCATTGCAAACATTAAAAATAAATCTGCATACGACCCGGGTGTAGTAAGCAAGTGTCCTACATGCTTTGTCCGATTTTATAAAAAAATAAACTGTTATAGTGTCCATTTCACCCAGCAGACCAATTTCCTATAAAATGCATGACCATGCTCCACCCCCCCCCCCCCACACACACACCACACACGGAGTCCCCAAAGCGGCCTATTCTTGTCATTCAGGGTTTGTGTCGTTTTTGTTCCTGATCTATCGGTGGTGTTGTCGGTCTCGGTGTAACTAGGGAATCATATATTACCTGTTAGTCCACTGACGATCATTCCCACGGTGACACACACGATACAGCCAATAGGTGTGTAGTACACGTATGAAACATGGTAAAAATTGGCAATCACTGGTCTGTAAAAAGGCCACAATGGTAAAAGTGTCCATTAAAGAACATCACAGATGTGACAAATAATGTATCACTAGAAACTGGGAAGTTAACAGATAGTAACAGTATCAGTTTACGTTAGCTACGTATCGGTAGTGAAAAATAGTAAAGATAAAACCACTTCCCAGCATCTGGGATATGTAAGTGATTCGCCAGAAAATAATGCTGTTTTAATGACGTCACCGAATGCACCAATCCTGCCCATGCAGGCGACGTCCATACGAATGAAGATTATTACAATGCAGTTATTTCTCGAATTATACAAACAGATATTCAAACGTGACTATATATTCACAACCATTCTAAAAGGGAAGTGAACCGATTCTAATAACTAAAGTCTTTCTTTGTAAATATACAGGACATGCAGGATAAGGCTTAATGATCAGAAAAAAAAAAACCCAACAGACTTTCAAGCTGAAAAATTCTGCCGAATGATAGCATGGAGGGCATTTGTTCCCTCTTGAAACGCCGAACATACCGCAGTGTATGCACCTGAAAATACTATTGCGTCTTATTTTGTTTACAGGCGACTGATTCCATTTTTTTTTCAACCGGTTGCATTTTTCATCAAAATAATACCATGCACATGATGCACGGGGTTTAGAGTGAGAAACTAAACACAGAACAAAAAACAAAACAAAACAAAACAAACAAACAAACAAAACAAAACAAACAAACAAATAAAAAAATAGATCCTCCTAAAACAAATCTGCGCATTTTTTTTCAGTCAGGAACTTTTGATGAAATCTGAATACAGAGGCATTAGGTATATTTCTCAGCTACATTTCATGTAAAATTCAGGGGCAAATCCTCCATTATCTTCAGCGAACATGCCCTAATTGCAAAATGGTCAATTTTGAAAGTTTTCAAATTTCCAGCATTACAAGACATGCAACGTAAATTTTATGTACTTCCCAACATATCAACGCCCTTGTGCGCCAAATTTCACGCTTGAGTGAGAAAGGTGGAAATGGCAAAAAAACTGCAGTTTTTATGTCTTTCACGTGCTAAATTGATTTAATGCGAAGGAATTCATGTTCTGGAAGGATGTTTGCAACTGTTGCAAATGAAGCCTATTAATCATTAGACTCAATGATCAAAACCGAGCGACTTTTTTCCCAGAGGACGGAATAAAATGAGACAGCTCACTTAATAACTCACCCCCCCCCCCAAAAAAAGAAGAAAATGTGAAAAAATACACTCTCTTGAATCCCACATAAATGAGACGATTCATAATACAAAGGGGGGGAATTAGAACATACAAACACGTAGATCTTAATGTATTCACCATGAGCTTAAGATAAATTGATTTAAAAAGTGAAAATATGAGGGAAAGTTTTTCTTCATGTTTTAACAAAGTGTTTCCGGTAATCTCAAATAAATTGGTGACAAAAATTATACTTTTCTTATAAAATGTTTGTAATTCAACAGTAATGGTGACCTACTTCTGCATATTTCACAGTTAGCTGATGCAATTTGTATTGACTGAGTCTCCTATTTGGTTTGCCATATTTAAGTCGTTCGTAAAGTCATTCGTAACTTTACGAACAGCTTTAAGAAACACCCGTCTAGTTTCGTTAGGCAATGCGTTACCCAAAGACTCTGTGCAACTAAACCTCATACACCTGATGACACGAATTCTGAAGAAGATGGGTAGCAAGAGGCGACAGAGGAGAATGGTTTCCCAAGACATTCGTCCACTAAAGTCCAAGCACACATCGTCCCGTAGATGTAAATCTCCGCCGGTGACCCAATAACGGACACGCGGAGACATAACTAACGGCAATGGACATCGCCACGGGAAAGATATTCATTCTGCGATTCCCGAGCAGGAATTCATCGGCTGTTCGTTGCCGTCCTCCTGAAAATGCCGAGTAGATGCCGATGAGTGCAGACACCATGAGCATGACGCCGAAGATTACATAGTCCCAGACACTGAAATAGCGGGGCGCTGAGAGTTCTGGGGACTTGTCCATGATGAGCTGGCATTATGGAAAAGAAGAATAGAGTAATAGCAGATTAGTAGTTGTAGTAGTAGTAGTAATAGTAGTAGTAGTAGTAATAGTAAAATTAGTAGTAATAGTAGTAATAGCAGTAGTAGTAGTAGAGTAGTAGTATAGTAGTACGTAGTAGTAGTAGTAGTAGTAGTAGTAGTTCTAGTAGTACCAATAGCAGTAGTAGAACGAGCAGAAATATCATTAGTACTTGGTAGGAGCATTTTCCGGCAGTAGCTGAGCGGTATAGTGGATGATCATAGCCTAATGAGGACAACAAAATGCTAGTAACAGTGACAATAATGAAATAATGATACTGATAGTAATAGTTCAGATAATTATACTTATAAATGATAATAACCATTACAATGATCTTGATGATGATGATAATAATGATGATAATGACAGTAACAATAGCCCTAAGCATTATTATAATAACACCATTGGAAAATAACGATATTGTACATAATTGACAGTGATAATGATGATGATGATGATGATGATGCTGATGATGCTGATAAAGATGACAAAAGAATGGAATTGTACACAAGGTAGATACTGCTCATACTGAGTGACTAAATGTTATTATAGAACTACAGAAGTTGCAATCTAATCAACGAAAATAGAGGATTCTCAAACTGAAAACGTACAAGATTTTTCTTAAATGTAGTGGTTACAAGTTTTTCCCTTTGTTTCCAATGACTAATGTGTTTTTGTTTGATTCTTGCTTCATGTATCATGTGTATAGCGTGTATGGTATTTTAGTACGCTCTTATCACTGCACTGAAGAAATGATTCCGAAGGTGAAACAGGAAATACACTTTATCTTGGAGCACTTCCTTAAATAGCTAGATCTTCAGGGAGCACAGCGAACATGTCCGTGTATCTGAAATGCTGCAGGCAACTTCCCCCACCATTTCCCACATTTTCATCAAAAACAGACATTTGGAAAAAAAAAAAACATCAAAGAGAAGTCTTTAACACATGAATATGATTCTCAGGCTACTCTCTTTTATCTTCTTGTTTTTTTTTAATTTGTACTGCCTTTGCATCTTTCCAGATTTTCGGTTGCAACCGGTTCTTTGGAAGAGGAAACTTGTTAAAATTCAGCTGGCTTAATGTCTTCTTAGCATCTCAAAGGGCTTTACAAGACAAAACCCTGAAGCATAGGTAGAAACTTGACTAACGCAAAATTGGAAGGGGGGAAAAAATATTATAACCATGTATAAAACTTGGAGAACCCAGACTATTGACTGAAGGCTTCTCTTAAACATCATGTCAATTGTGTTGTGCCAGTAAATGAACCACTTTCTATTTTGCACAAAAAGTTAAGGACAAGCTGTTCAGTCAGCGACGCATGATTCCAGAAACCTTAACATTTTTTAAAAATAATTTTTTGAACATAAACAAGTTCGCATTTGAATTACGTGAATTTACACTTTTACATGATTCAAATTCGATACCAGTAAATATGTATTCCTACTTGACTTACAGTAATGCTTTGTAATTTAGGTTTCTTAAACATCCAGTATACACACACTTGACATGTTTATAATTATCATGACAAAATTCTGAAACTTCTGAACTAACTTTCAGCTTGCATTGAAGTGGTGAACAGGGGCGTAATAGGTACCTGTTATCAGGGGGGGGGGGCAGAGCCCAAAATTTCCCGGTAACTAGTCATATGTCTAGAATCTGTGGCGTAGCTAGGACTGCATTTAGGAGGACGGTAGTGCTTCACCGGCGTAAATCCAATTTGAGGAGTGGGGGATAAAAAAACTTTTTTAATGATTTTTTTTCCTTTCACACACATTTGATATTTATTTTTGCGAGCGAGCGAAGCGAGCGAGCCAAAAATAACCACTTCTTCTCTCGATTTTAATCGCATTTTCGGATGGAAATCCTAAGATTTTGACGAGCGAGTGAAGCGAGCAAGCCAAAAAATAAGTACTTTTTTGTTTTCAATAGCATTTTCACATAGAAATTCTAAATATGATGGTTGTTATTCAGAATTTTTACTAAATGATTATTAAAATAGATTTTCCTTCCTTAAAAAGTGTGTCTGCATAGGGGGGGAAATTTGTACACACCATCCCCCCTCTCCCCCCAAGTGGGGTTGATAGATTCCCCACCTCCCGGAATTTACGCCAATGTAGTGCTTCCTAGAGGAGGGTGCAGGGAGGGGAACTCCCCCTCCCACGCGAAGCGCGGAAGCTCCGACGTTCTCTGAATGGTTAGTTGTCGGTAATTAAGTCTATCTTCTGCGGCGTAACTAGGATTTCATTTTAGGAGGACGGAGCTCCCTAGAGGGGAGGGTGCAGGGAGGGGGAGTTTCCCCCCTCGCGCGCAAAGCTCCGACGTTTTTTCGCTGTCATTTCCCGCTCTTCTTACGCTTTCTGCCTGTTATGGGGGGGGGGGGGGGGGGGGAGGGCATACGCATAGCCAAAAATTTCCCGGTAATTAAGTCTAGAATCAGTGGTGTAGCTAGGATTTTATTTTAGGAGGACGATAGTGCAAAGCGCGCTCCCTAGGCATGCTAGATGGAGGGTGCAGGGATGGTGATTTCCCCTCCCGCGCGAAGCGCGCAAGCTCTGACGTTTCTATGAATTGTTCGTTGACTGTTCCAGGTCCCTTACATTCTCTGCCTGTTATCGGGGGGGGGGGGGGCAGAGCCAAAAAAATCCCGGTATCTAAGTCTAGAAATAGAATATACGGAGGTGAGCCCGCACCGCGTTGTTTGTTGCGAAGCCCTTAGCGGGTGGGGCCCAGGGTTCTGGCTTAGGGCCCATGATGGGGGTCTACAGGGAAAGCCACTGCGGGGGTCCGGGGAGTGGAGCACCCGGAAGCTCCGGGGTTTTGGTACTAAATTATCCCTCATTTCTTTTGTTTCCCTTTGCTTTTTTCTTGTTTCCCCTTTTCCCTCTTTTTCCTCTTTCTCTTCTTCTTCTCTCCCCTTTCTCCTTTTCTCTTTCCCGTTCTCCTTCTTCCTTTCCCCTTCTCCTTTCTTTCCCTTTCTTCTTCTTCTCTCCTTTCTTTTCATTTCTTCTTCTTCCTTTCCCTTTCTCCCTTCCTTTTTCTTCCTTTCCCTCCCTTTCATTTTTTCCCGGTGGTTTGGTGGATTTTTTCCCGCTGAAATCCTTCAGGGGGGCAGAGTGCCCCCCCTGCCCCCCCCGGCTGTTACGCCACTGGTGGTGAAACAAGAACGTATGCTCCAAAAGAGAATTTCGACTTACCTTAACAGATGTTGGTGTGGTTCCGTAAATAAAAAAAAATCCAACTTTCGCAGCGAAAACATATAAACTTTTGTATCAGTGCTTCATAGACCCAAACTGTGAAAACTTATGTTCATGCTGATAGCGATATTATGGCTAGATTCCCTCACTGTGCACCCAATAAAAATGGGATTAGCGTCATATCTTCAGTGTTATGAAATATAAGTGATAGAGATATTTGTCATTATGAGTTCAGGTTCAAGGTCAAGTTTACTCGCACTGAACCATTAAAAAATATAAGTAGGCCTACATAAAAATAAATGAATATTTGCCAGTGTCAATGACATCCTTCCTTTCTTAATCATGTTTGTGAAGCACAGTGAGAACCTTTGATTGACAAAATCTGTTATATGAAAAAAAATATTGCAAAACTGTAAAATACTCTCCGTAAATATGAACAAAGTTTTAATAGTCAGAAAGTATAAATGACATAGCTCCTCTATTAAGCAGGTTATCATTTAAACTTATTCGTAAATTTCAAATGATTCTCTGCTTCTTGGGCAATGCTTTACACCCCAAACTTTTAGCCCCAAACTGTGAAAACTTCTGTTAATGATATTATCACCTGATTATGACTTGATTATCTGACCGTGCATCCAATAAAAATGGGATTATTAAACGTCATATTTACTCTCAGTGTTATAAACCATAAGTGATAAAGATATTTTCCGTGGTTGCAGCCTTTATGAGTTCAGATTCATATTATAGTTAACTTGCGATAAACCATTAAAAAATAAAAGTAGGCCTCCATAAAAAGAAATAGATTTTGCTAGTACCAATGACATCTTTCCTTCCTTTGTCATGAAGCACTGTGATAACCCTGCATTGACATAATCTGCTGTATGAAAAAATACTAACATTGTAAACCTATAATAGTCTCTCCGTAAATTTTATTAGAGTTTATTAGTGTTACTGACAAAGCTCCTCCATTAAGTAAGTTATCATTTAAACTTCGGAAATTTCAAAGGATTCTTCTTGGGCAATGTGTAGTAAGTGGGTACCGGAGTAGGATTTATTCCTTGAATGCACGAAGCGCTACGGTTGCTTGAGCTAAAGCCGGGGTATACCCAAAGTCCTTTGGAAGCGCATAGAGACGTTTTATCATAATGTGATATACGCTATACAAGAACAGCGTATTATTATTATTATTATTATTATTATTATGTGCATATAAAAAACACAAAAACTTCACAATTTGAAAATTAATAAATATGATAGCTCTCATGGTGAAAACAAAATTGGAAAAAAAAAACAGTGAAGCGGCAGAAGAGACTCATTTTTACAACTATCACCAATCTTCTCAATTTTATCAGTTTATTTATTCAGCCTTTTTTATTACCTGTGGTGGCTTCATCAGTGGGTCAAACATTTTCTGACATGAAAGCCCTGACTGCAAACTAACAAATAGGGGTGAAAAAAAAAACAAGATACTTACCTTGCTAACATCACTAACAAATTGAACAAAACATAAACTCAAACTTGATCACAATCGAATTTGAATAAAAAGAGATAAAGAAAAATGTGAACTCAGCAAGACCAGATGCAAAGAAAACATTCATCATCAGACTTTGAAAACGAAACCTTCATCGTTCATTATTGGTCTCAAATAATCTCATAACATGCCCTCTCTAATTCCTCTATCTTTTTTTTTCAGTTTCTCAGGTTCTCCCTGTATAATTTTTTTTTTACCGTGACCCCGGCTGATTTCTAATGCCTGAGATTTAATTTGATAACAAAGCAGAAACAAAATTCTCATGAAACAACAACAACAACAACAACAAAACAGTTACTGATGTTTGTTCTCCACCACCCTTTCCTCAAGTCTTTGATATAACTTGTATAAATCTGTAAATAGCCGTAAAGGTCAATGGACTAGTCACTAGACTTTTTCTTATTATTACATCTGGTCCTTGAAACAAAATTATTTCGTTGTGTAATGTACATTAATATCTTTTCTTCTAGACCCTCTCCTATCTCTTCCTTCTTCTTTCCCTCAGTCCCACCCTATTCCCATATATATTTAAAACGTCTTTGGTCCCACCCCTACACGCTTAGAAAAGTGTGCCAGTTAAAACCCCCTTTTTGGTCCCGTATATTTAGAACTCCAGAAAAAGGGGTTCCAAAAGGGTTCTTTATATTTTCAAGAACCCCAAATCCATCTATAACCTTTTAGAGCAGTGCTTCTCAACCTTTTTTTTACCTCGAGGCCCACTTTGGCTAATAAAATTTTTTCGAGGCTCACCTTCATTAAAAAAAATTGAGGCCCACCTCACAGAATCTCATTGAGAAAAAAAAAATCAATAGAATATGACAAAAGAAAATAGAACGAAATGTGTGGTAATTATCTCGACCACTACATTACCTACATTACATTTCAAATTCCAACCTATACAATACATGTATGGTTGCAATAAATGAAAGATTGATCATGTTGATACCCCCACCCATTCATGATGTACAGAAATCTTCGAAAATTTTTAGCACATTTCACTGACGATAATCCACAACTGGTGATGTTATTTTAATACGTTTGATAAATTCAATTCAATTTGATGTTAACTTTTTAAATGTAATTCAGTTAACATAATATTTGATCAAAAATAAGATTATTTGCAGAAGAAGGACTGCCATTAAAGCGATGTGCTTGAAAACTGTAGAGCTGAATGCAATATTTTTTCCAAAATATTTTGGACTGACTTCGCGGCCCACCTGAGAGAGCTTCGCGGCCAACCAGTGGGCCGCGGACCACCGGTTGAGAAGCACTGTTTTAGAGAACCCTTCAAAAAACAGAACAAAAACAAACAAACAAACACAAACAACAAACAATCAAAACAACAACAAACAACATGAAAATAGCACCGTGCCTCTTTTCAACAAGGCAAGTATGTGGCAATAATGACTTCGGGGGAAAAAATGGTACATAAAAATGGGGTCCCAGCAAGTTTTACTTAATGATAATAATAATAATGATAATATATAATAATAATAATAATAATAATAATAATAATAATGATAATAATAATAATAATAATAACGTCTTTTCTACCCAAGGTAGCCACTTAAATTTTTCAACTGCTCTACCAGCGGGCCCTGCAAAACAATAATATGTTATTATTACCCTTCTCCATTCAAATATACCGAGCGCCTGGCCGGAAGGCAGAAGGTCCCATTTTTGTACGTCTTTGGTATGATTCGGCCGGGGATCGAACCTACGACCTCCCGTTCACGAGGCGGACACTCTATCCATTGAGACAAAATGCCCTCAATGCTTCTCAAGCATCATCATTATTAATGGCACTTCCATACACGAGAGTCTATTGCCAATTATAGATGTGATATCTATGTAACAGAGGTAAAAAAACAAACAAACAAACAAAAAACCAGAAACAAAATGTGTTGCAACAAAATTCCTTGAAAGATATCTCATTCAATGATGGATTTCTGTGGTAAGAGACCCACCTCACAATGATACTTCATAACCTAACCAAATCTGAACTGATCTGCAAAGTGAAATGGAACAATTATTGATATCGCTGTTACTTTAACATCGTGTGATTTTGTTGTTCCTACCCGATGGACGGAGGCGTCGATCCGTTTTTAGGATGGGGGGGGGGGGGGGGGGTGGGGCAAGACGAGGAAGTGGAGATGAACCCGCTAGGATATATAAGTATATATATATTTATAATCTATATTTATAAATATATATCTATATATATATATATAGGGTAACTGTAGGGAATACGAGACCCTTAAGCTCATTTGCATAATTAGCATAAACATGGGTACAAACACACACGAATAAGTTTTACCAATGTTTTCAGTAACTTGTCTTGTTTATCTAGGTACCATGATAATGACTAAAATTTGTTTAATTAATTAGATAATAGGCTTAATGACGTCAGAGATAAATGGTCTCTTATTGCCTACCTGTACGAGACCGCTTCATTTTCACCCTAATCTCAGGGAGTTGTTGAGTAAAATACATTTTTATTGGAAATACAAATGTCAATAAAGAAGTGTTTTTCTTACAGTATGTTTGGGTTCATCAAAGCCAAAATCGGTTGAATTTTAACCAAAACTAAATAACATTTGTAATGAGAGAAAATGATTACCATTTAAATGGCAATCAATGCCATGGCATTCACACCATCATGTTGCCGGTACTTTGTCTCCGGCACTTAGCATTTGTTGTTGATGATTTTTAGTACATCATAACTGAAAAATTGACAATTATAATTACAATTATAATTTCAAAAGTTACAGAAAGAAAGGCAACTGTAAAATGACATTAAAATATCTTAAAAACATCCAACCAAACTTGAGTAATACCATAATGCAGTGCAAAAAAGTGCACATTTTCTTCATAGAAATTTGAATTTGTTGAATTTAATACAAGTTTTACACATCATTAACAATTAAAGGATTTGCCTGAATATCATTTTTTTTGGGGTTTTTATACTAGTAAAAATTCCTTAAAAACAAACAAACAATTAATTGAGAGATGTTTTTCAGGTCATCCAGGGAAAAATTATTAGTACTCAGTAAACTTCTCCAAAAGCGTCTTCACTTGCACCAATATCACTAATTAGTAGGGATTTTCTTTATTGCCATATTCTGAATATAATTTAATATTTTTGCCAGTTTTCAAAACATAAAAATCCACGACAGTAAGCTTACTTAATTTATCAACGCACAGTGCACACAGTAATCATGCATGACAATAGCCGCCACATGGGTGGTCTCGTATTACCTACACACATTATTGAATGGATGTCCTTATTGAGGTTCGCTATATGTACTCTACACTGTGCACACTGGTCAATTGACATACACAGTAGTTAACCAAATTCATGATATTGTTATTAAGACCATTTTTACAGCACACCTCTTTATTATTATAATACACCACTACATTCCTTGAAAATCCAGTAGGATGCGAAAGTCATTGTGGTTTGTTTAGCCTTGTGAGCGCCTGCAAAAGGCGCCTGGCTGGAATGCTCCCTAGGGAGTGGAGAAGGTGCATACATTGTATGCGGGCAAGCCTGAATCCGATGACTGGGGTAATAATATCTCTGTAAAGCGCTTAGAGACTCTCTTGGAGATTATTAGGCGCTATATGAATCATCATCACCATCATTATTATATTATTATTATTATTATTATTATTTATATCCAAGGAAATTTTGACCATGACAAATTCTTATCTTAGCACATTTGGTGACTTTTCTCGGAGAATATGGACTTGTTGACCCAATGTCTACGTTGTATGTAAGCAGAAATGGTAACAGTGATGATAAATGGCGCTATAACAATATTTTTTCCAAAGCCTGGGCAGACAGGACACTTTTATTCTGGTGGTCTCGTATTACCTACGGTCTCGTATTCCCTACACTTTCTCTCTCTCCCTCTCTCTCTCTCTCTCTCTCTCTATATATATATGTGTGTGTGTGTGTGTGTTGTGTGTGTGTGTGTGTGTGTGTGTGTATAATATCTTTGTTATGGTATACCGTACACACCCTTCGATACCCGATGCACGTCAGCGCTAGGGGGAAAGTATACTGACCTTTTGGATCGCACCTTAATGCGATTGCTTTCATAAAAATCTGCTCCCCTTGCTGCTATTTCTATCCGGACAATAGCATCATTAGAATACGCATTATTCTGGTCCGCTTGAATTTCAGGACCAAAAACCCTCCTATTATCCGCATTATTCAAGTTGTGAAAGGGTAATAGGATATAGTCGCCATACATGCCATACGGTATGTGTTTAAGACATCACATTCTCTTGACCCTTCTACACCCTAGACTTTTACACCAGCTTCCTCTGCGAAAATTGTTACATCGATTGCAGCTCTGGAAACTATTACCTGATTACACCGGATATCTCTGAAAATGATTACACTGGCTGTTGCTCTGGTAACTATACATGGGCTATAACTATGGAAACTATTACACCGGCTGTAGCTCTGGGAACTATACAAGGGCTTTAGCTCTGGAAACTATTACACCGGCTGTAGCTCTGGAAACTATATTACACCGGCTATTTTCAGCTCTGGAAACTATACACACCGGCTGTAGCTCTTCAAAATAATACACGGGCCTTCATTTAGCTCTGATAACCATTCTGCAGCCCACGTCTTACATCCAGATTAGATTGTGTCTATACTCTAACATGGGTATTGGTTGTGATGTGATCGGGTCCAAGTTTTCCAGTGGCACTTCTCATATTCCTGGCAGGATGCGCTCAAATGGGTGTCATCAAGTCTATAGGAATATGTCTGGAAGATATTACCGAGGATCTTCATACAACTTCGACAGACATCGGGACTGCACTCGGTTTATTTTCTTTTCTGCTTCAGCTTCATCCCAGGTAGATGGCATGGAGTATTT